>CM052898.1:172228488-172348286 GCA_028534135.1 Potos flavus
CCACATCCGGCTCCCTTCTCAGTGAGGAGTGTGCTTCTCCCTCTGCCTGTTGCTCCCCCTGCTTGTGTTCTCTCTCTCTCTCTCTCTCTGACAAATAAAATATTTTTTAAAAATTTTAAAAATAAAATAATAATGATAACCAAGAAGTGGAACAATAAATGCCCATCATCAACTGATGAATGGATAAGCAAATATTGATGACAGATAGATAATTATTAAATATTGTTAAAAAGGAATTAACTACTATTACATGTTATGACATGGATAAAACTTGAAAATTTTATAGGAGAAAGAAACCTCTCACAAAAGACAACATATTATATGATTCCATTTATATGAAATGTCCAGAATAGACAAGTCTATAGAGAGAGTATAGAGTGTTGTCTAAGGTTGTATGGGGTGTCCAGGATGAGTACCTACTAATAGATCTAAGATTTCTCTTTGGATTGGTTAAATGTTCTAAATTGCAATCGTGGTCAAGGTTACACAACTCTGTGAACATATTAAAAAACATTGTATTGTATACTCTTTGTATACTGTATTGTATACTATTTGTGGGTGAATTGTATGATATGTGAATGACATTTCAGTAAGGATGCTTAAAATTTATGATTAAGGAAAGTAATTGGAGTGAACAACTCGGGAAAAAATGTGTAATATTCACAAAAATAGGATATTTTGGGGCACCTGGGTAGCTCAGTCAATTAAGCATCCAACTCTTGATTGCAGCTCAGGTCATGATCTCAGGGTTTTGAGACATGGCATGAAGACAGTGACATGACACGCTGAGTTTGAAGTCTGCTTAAGATTCTCTCACTCCCTCTCCATCTCCCTCTGCCTCTCCCCCTGCTCTCTCTCTAAAAAAAATTCATAAATAAATAAATAAGTAGCCATATGTGCCTGGTTGCTACTCTGTTGGACAATTCAGATCTAGAGCAACTGTTCATCACAGTTGTTAATTCGTTTAATTTCTCCAGAAAAAGTGGGAAAATAATATCTATACCATATTTTTGCTGTGAGACTAAATGAAATTATGTATATATAGAAGGTATGACAGTGCCTGGTGCTTAGTAGGTACATAGTTTTAGTTTGTTTGGGAAAAAAGCCTTGATATTGAAGAATAGAAACATACATACAAGGGCCTGTGGTCCTTCATAAAATTACAGAGCAGAGTTGGAACCTAGTTCTTTAGATTAGAAAAAGGGAGAAAACAGTCATGAAAAGAGAAGTTGGGGTAATTGGTTTTGGCGTATTGACGACAAGACTATCTTTATTAAGACTGATCTGAAACAACAGCTCCTTCCATGTGTCACCGAAGGTGAAGATTTGGATTTTCCTGAAAGTGGGGCTGAGCAGACAGGAGCAGGTACTTTTTGCCCCACATCTACCAAGAGCTGGGCTGCACCCCATTTGAAAACCAGGAAGCTCCTGATCGCCATTGATGGACTAGTGTGGCTTCCTGCATCAAGGATAAGAATGAATCTATTACCTGGAGTTTGTGACTCTGAGAACACCAGATTTGTTTCTTTCTGCTTTATTTACCTTAATATCAGACACACACAGAGATTTGGAAAGAGTTCTGAGAAGAGCAGAAATAATTAATGGAATCAACTCACTGAGTTATGAAGAAAGATTGCAGGAACTGAAAATGCATTGTTTAGTTAAGTATCACTTGTCTAAAGATATGATAATAGTCTCCAAGTACTTGAAAGGTGAAAATAATATGCTGCCCTTCATATGCAAATTTAAAACTACTGGTCCACCAGTAAAACTTGTGCTTAAAGTTTTTTCCCAGTGGTAAGAATACCTTTAAACAATTTTAAATACTCTTTGATTCAGTCCCTCTTACAACCAGTTGAATTTATGTAAGAGGGCCAGGATTAATGATATGCTTATAAAAGGGAAAAGGCCAAACTGTCTAACTTTATTTTTTTAAGATTTTATTTATTTATTTGACAGAGAGAGATCACAAGTAGGCAGAGAGGCAGGCAGAGAGAGGGAAGCAGGCTCCCTGCTGAGCAGAGAGCCCAATGTGGGGCTCGATCCCAGGACCCTGTGATCATGACCTGAGCCGAAGGCAGAGGCTTTAACCCACTGAGCCACCCAGGCGCCCCAAAAATTAGAATTTCTTAAATTAAAATCATATTCAGACTCATTAGTGATTCTTTGAGTTGTTTATAAAAATCATACACTGTGGTTTGACCTTCATTCTAAAATTTCTATCTTAGTTTAACAATAGGAACAGTTTTTCTAAATGTGAAGTGATGCTATTGTAAACATCTGTGTTTTTGTTAATTGTAAAATATGTAAAGATGAGTGAAGAAATTTGCTTGTAGATACCGACATGTTACACAGGCACTTTTAAATTAAACTGAATGATGCTCATTTTGGTTAGTTAATTCACTAAGAGGCATTGACAGTTACATACATCAGTCAGTTACCCCAAGTTTTACAGAAGGAAAAGGTACCATCTACCCTTCACTTTGCGGGGAAAACTTGACCTTTACTGGGCTCTCTGAGTAGTTCAGCAAACTGTACAATAAAAGATGGAGACAAGTCTTTTCACTTAAGCTAAGTTCTAAACACAACAGTACTCTCTTATATTGCCATAATGTTGCGATTAGCAATGAATTGGGTTTAATTAGGAATTGTTTTCAAGTATTAATTAGATCCTTGGTACTCAAAGATACCTTACAAACAAGAATATCAGCAGCAGCTGGAAAATTATTAAAATGAAAAATTTCTTACTACGACTTATTAAAAATGCTCCTACCAAGAACTATGAAATTGGAATCTGCATTGTAACAAGATTCTCAGGTCATTTGTGTACACACTGAAATTTGAGAAGCACCAGGTTATGTGACCTTCATAAGAAAGGCTTTAAAAGGAATCTTCTGATCAAATACGGAAAAAAAAAAAGGATGTACTTTAATCCCTTCCCAAGCCTGAGACTGTGTGGGACTCTATGAGAGGATAAAAGAAACAAATCTTAAATTTGCATCTAATCTGCCTGTCCTTTATCCTATCGTTTCTCTTATTTGATGGAAAAATTATTTAACTCGCTTATTTTTCTTTATTGGTATCTTGTCTAAGGAAATCAAATTAAAAATTGTAAAAGCCATTTTTTTCTGTCTTTTTCAAAGTGTAAATCAAATCTTAGGGCTGGGCAACAGAAAACATTTAAATAACAGACACTTGAGCCAGATAGACTTTGCCTTTAATGTCAAAAACATCAATCAACAAATTTCTCCAGTGTGCAGTGAATTTCAAAATTCAGTGAACTTTTGTTAACAATGGCTCACGGTGAGTTCTCTCCTACCTCGTCCTGCTTCTTCATTCGCGATGCTATAACCCTGCTTCAAACCATAATCGTTTGTCATCTGAATTTCCATAATACTTCCCGCCTAGTTTCTGAATTTTCATATTTGTTTCCTCCAATCTGTTGTTTTTTTCTTTTTATATTGTAGACAGTATAATATCTGAAGTAGAACAAGGTTACCACTTTGCTTCAAATTCTTTCAGTGTTTTTCATTTTTAGGAAAAAGCTCAAACCTTTTGTTATTCCTAGTGATCATATCCTTGCTCTGCTTTTGCCTCCTTCCTGCATTCATCTCCTGTACTCCATATTCAAGGGATGTTGAATTCCTGTCACTTCTCCAAGTGTAACTTCTCTTCTTTTGTTTTAGATATTTAATGTTCTCCTTCCCTTAAAGCATATATAGCATATAGTTTCATTTTTTCTCATCCTAACTGCCACCTCACCTGGAAGCCAGCCCATGCTAACTCTCCAAAAAATGTTTTGCTTGTGGATGCCCACAGCACTCTGCCCTTCTCTACTTTTGTTTATTATTTTTTTATATTAAATCATCCAATTGCTGACACTTTTTTGAAAGTTTTTTTTTAACTTCTTATGGTAGATTACCTCTTAGAAATAAAACTGACTTTTTGTTAAAAAATGGTTTGATTTAGGTGATTATAAGACAAAAAAAGTAGAAATCAGAAAAACTACTTTGATAAGAAATGAATGAGTTGAATAAGAAATGAGTAGGAATTTGGGGTCTGGCCTAAATACCAAAAGAGCAGAAAATGTAAAAGTGAAAATAGTGTAAGAATCATCATCTGGAGCTAGACTTTATGAGGAAATTTGATTTAGGAAAAAGGTTTGATTTGTAGAATGACCAAATAACTTATATAGAATAGTTCTTGAAAAAGAACAAAGTTTTGCTAACTAATCATAATAATAGGATTTTTTATATGCCCTCTATATTGTATGGTGCAAAAGATTTTGGTGTTTGCAAACTACTAATATATTCTGCATCCGCGGAAGAGAGTTGTATTTTACGACTGGATTAGCAAGAGCCTAAGGGGAAACAGTTGTAACAGGGAGATGCATGACTCAGCAGAAGAAACTCAGAAGCAGAAATGGGAACAAGAATTTAAGGTGGGGCACCTGGGTGGCTCAGTGGGTTAAAGCCTCTGCCTTCGGCTCAGGTCACGATTTCAGGGTTCTGAGTTCAAGCCCCGCATCGGGCTCTCTGCTCAGCAGGGAGCCTGCTTCCCCTCTCTCTGCCTACTTGTGATCTCTCTCTCTCTGTCAAATAAATAAATAAAATCTTTAAAAAAAAAAAAGAATTTAAGGAAGAAGCGGTTCATAGAGCACTTTTTGTATAATCCGCCCCCACCTCACTCACTCTCTCAACTTTCTATTAATTCAGACCCTGGGATGATTTCAATTCATATTGGGGGCCCCAAGTTATGCTTTAAACCTAACTCTCATTTTACTGAGCTATGCATTGGCATACTGAGATCTGGTAAAGTTGTATTTTGAGACCTGTTTTGTTAGTGTATCTTCTGATTGGCAGGATAGTGTTTGTATACTTTGGAGTCCTTAAAGGCCATAGCATCTGACTTCATCCTTCACTTCCAACATCTTGGAGATACAGCAGTCATATAACTTCTGAAGTGGGCATGATTTGTTCTCAAGTCAGGATCTGAAACTTACCGGTAATGTCTGGAAAGTCACTTAATCCCTCTATATTATTGTCACGCCTATAAAGCAAGTGATACCACTTTCAGTTTTGTTTTCAGGATGAAATGAGATAATGAGTGGGTAATGTCTAAATGTAAAACCCACTCTACTTGACACAAACAACAACAATAATAGTAATTAGGAAAAGTTCTATATTGGTCAGGGTTCTCCAGAGAAACAGAAAGAGAGGACGACGGGAGGGAGAGAGATACGAGATTTACTACAGAAATTAGTTCATGTGGTTACAGAGGCTGGGCAGTCTCACAGTCTGCTGTCTGAAAATTGCAAAATTAGAAAAGCTGGTGGTCTTACTCAGACTCGGCCCGAAGCCTGAGAATCAAGGGCATAAAGTCCTAGGGTCTGAAAGCCTGAGAACCAGGGAAGCTGTTATCTGAGGGCAAGAGAAGATGGACATCCTAGCTCTAAAACAAAGAGAATTCAGCTTTCTGTCATTTTTTTGTTGCGATCTTGCCCTCAGTGGCTTGGATAATGCCTGCCCACATTGGGGAAGGTGAATCTCCTTATTCAGTCTACTGAATCAATTGCTAACCTCTTCCAGAAACACCCTTACAGACACATCCTGAAATATTTTATCAGTTATCTGGGCATTGCTCTGGGCTGAGCAATTTTAGCTCAGCCAAATTGACACATAAAATTAATCACCACAAGTTCAAACATGTATTTTTTTTGGGGAAAAAAAACTAAAAAACATATTTGGGGAAAAAATCATTAGAAAAAGTATTTTTTAAAAATAACTTTGAGAATCCTGATAAAAAGGAAGAGAGGCATGCTGCATTTCAGAGTTCGAACTGCCTGATTAGAGTAGTTAATTACATTATGAAAGCTAGGCCTTTTCAACTAGAAATGATTTCTGGAAGAATTTTGTCAACTTGACATTCATAAAAGCTATTTTTGATCATATATGACAAAATTTGGCAAATATTCTAGTTTCTCATGTCTCTATAAAAGCTAAAAATGAAATATTAACCATCACTCAATGAGTGTGTTTCTATGGAGACTAACATAAATAATGTATATAAACTGCTTTCTAATAATATAGCTTATTTAAGGGCTAGAACTTCAAAGGCTTAAAGAAATAGGGTGGTTTAGGGCACTTGGGTGGCTCAGTTGGTTAACTGTTCTCTTCCTTTGGCTCAGGTCATGAGCTTAGGGCCCTAGGATCCAGCCCCACATTGGGTTTTCTGCTCAGCAGGGACCCTGCTTCTCCCTCACCCTCTGTCAGCCTCTCTGGCTCTGCTTGCTTGTGCTCTCTGCGTCAAATAAATAAATAAAATCTTAAAAAAAAAGAAAAGAAAAGAAAAGAAAAAAGAAAAGAAACAGAATGCTTTAAGATCTTAAATGTGTCAAGCAAACACTAGGAAACACAAGGTCACAATTAATTCATGGCTAAGTTCCTTCCCAGAGCTTGATATGTCCATATTCTATCTTGGTGAGTAAAAGGAAATTCACGTGTTTTATAGAAGATACATGTAGGTAGTGTTATTGACACACTGTTCTGAAAATGTAGGACATCGACTTGAATTCTCCTTCAGACAGATGGCTAGTTCATTTTCACAGGGACATAGGACACGGGAGTGCATGTGGTTAGACCACATATATTATTTTTTCCCTCAAAAAAGAGTTTTAGTTTTAGTTAAGTACTCTGATATGTGCAGTTTGAGATCCAAAGTTCAGCCCCATAAAGCTTACAACAGACCATCTGGAACTAAAAATATTTAAGAACAGGTGTTATAAATTGGCTATTATGTCCATACAGGAGCAAGATGGTAGCTGAAAATCTGCTTTCAGGTAGAAGTACATCTCGATGGATACTTCAGAATAAATTATCTACAGAACGAACTCTTAAGTGTCTAAATGAGTTTGTCAGTGAGAATACATGACTTAAGAACATCTACTTACATTTTGGCAAATATCAAATTAATTTTTCATTTTCAAATATTTTGTGCTTGACTGATCTTTCTACAATAAATATTAAAGGAGATTTTTTGAGGTCTCCTTTATAAAATAAAAATATCTCTATCAGGCAATAACACATGCGTCTTCTAACTATTGTGATAGGTTTATATCTAGCGATCTTTTTTAGCAAAAATCTTTATTTTATATACATACTTTCCCTTCTTCAAGAAAAAAATATATATAATCCTTTCTTTTGAGAATTTCTTTTCATCTTAATGTAAGAGGGTCCTTGGTTGGCAGGACCGTTTTATTTCTCCCACAGTATCATTGTCTATATCACATGCAAAAAAGCAGTCTACAGTCTATATAGTTCAGCTCAGATCCAGTGAGAAATGAGAAAAAGGAATTCCTGGAGGCTTTGGGGTTTTTTTGTTTGTTTGTTTTTAATCCTGTGATATAATTACCTTGATATCCTCCTAAATTTCTGTTTTGCCAAAGTTTAATTACAGGAATTACTAGATTTTCTTTCCTTCTTTTCTTTTTTAAAATTATTTATTTATGATTATTATTTTTTGAAAAATTTTGAGAGATAGATAGAGATCAGGGAGGAGGAGCAGAGGGAGAAGGAGAGAGACTTACGCAAACTCTGCGCTGAGTGCAGAGCCTGAGATGGAGCTCAGTCTCATGACCCCAAGATCATGACCTGAACTGAAATCAAGAATTGGACACTCAACCGACTGAGCCACCCAAGCACCCCAGATTTTCATTCTTTCGAAGTAAAAATTGGGGTTTTGCTACTTGGAATAAAAGACCTTAGGCTGATTTCCCATTAAGAACATTTTTATATACTACTACATAGAAAGAACCAGGCTAGGAGCTAGTTTAGAGTTTATAAAGAAAAATAAAATTTAATCCTTTTCCATGAAAATCTGAAGTCAAATATGGAAAGGAGAAAACAAACCCCTAAAAATGAAAAGTAAATATAAAAACACTTGCAACCGAAGAATATACAAATTGCCATTGAAAACAGAGGTTTCTGTAAAGATGGATTTCGTAAACCAGAAAATTTTTTCCCCTCTACTTCACTTTTCGAATTCAACTTATTAACAGGTTTGTCCATCCTACGTATGGTCTTGAGTTCCTTGGACTTTTCTCTATTTCGTTGTCCTACCTTCCTTAAGGATGTGGATTGTGTAGCATTTAAGAGCATGAGCTCAGAAGTGAGTACCAGAGGGTCAGACCAACCTACTACCACTTAGTAGATATTTTGTTTGGGAAAAGTCATTTAAACTCTCATAATTGTGTTTCATCATTAGTAAGGGTGAAAAAGAATACCCACTCAAAAAGTTAAGTTTAAAGGAGGTGCGTTATTTAAGCATCCACTAAAATAACAATCAGGGTTAATTATTTGGTATCATTGCTGCAGCTTTTTATTTTTTTCATGCAAATCCCATCCCCATTTATCCTTCACCCACCAACTGGACTCAGTTTGATGAAATGTAAATGTGATCATTCCATTTATCTACGTACAGCTTTTCAGGAAATCCCATTTGCTTTCAAGATGAAATCCTAATATCTTTTGAGAGCATGTTAGATTTTTCATCCTGAGCACCTTGTTTATCTATCTAGTTTCATATTTATCTACTAATGTACCCTCTCCTAGCCAGTCCAATTTCTCCCCACCTGCCAGATCCACTCTTGGTACTCCAGATTCTAGGAAGAATGAACTATATACATTCAAGCCTTAAATTGGCAATACTAGGGTGCCTGGGTGGCTCAGTTGGTTAAGTGTCTGTTTTTGGCTCAGGTCATGATCCCAGGGTCCTGCGATTGAGCCACGCCTCAGGCTCCATGCTCAGCAGGGAATCTGCTTCTCCCTCTGCCCTTCCCCCCAACTCCTGTGTGCACATGCTCACTCTCTCTTGCAAAAATAAATTAATAATATCTAAAAAAAAATAAATTGGCAATGCTCTGTTTCTCTTCTGAGCCCTGTACTTGCTGAATTCCATTGTTCTTCAATTGTCTCCACTCACTCCCTTCCTTCACCTGACAGATCTAGTGTTACCTCCTCCAGGTCCAATTGTACCCTTTACTGCATTGTTTCCTTCTCTATGTGCGCTTCCTATGTGAATCTGGGATCACCCCAAATCATAGTATGTAACCACAGTGTACTGGGATGTCTAGTTTCCTTGTCAATTCACTATTACTTAAAGTCAAGACCAGAATTATTTAATTATTTTATGTTAGACTTTACACACACACAAACACACACACATATGTGTGTGTGTATAATTTTAATATTAATGTACTTTATATTTAATATGAAGAGGTAGTGTTTTCCTTGAGTCCTGAAAAAAGAGTTCCTGGTTTAAAAAAAAAAAAAAACAAGCAAAACTAAACAAACCCTCAGGAGATCAGATGTCAGAAGTTTAAGTCTGTGAACATTTAGGAATTGCAAAAAAAAGAATGTTACGTATATATTCAGAAACCACAGTATATATGGTATACAGTATATAGATATAGATTACCATTCTTTTATATTCTTGATTTGCAGAATTAAGCCCTGCTATTGAAATCTGGAAATATATGTATATAATATCATATGACTCTGTATAAAGAGGGAACATGGCAGATTGGGAAAATTCTGTCTGCACTGTAATGTGGCATCCTGGATTAGAATTCTTGGCATCCAACAGGCTACCTAGTTAACCTTGAGCTACTTGGCTTCTTATCACAGGTTTCCTCAGTTGCATTTTAGAGCTAGCTTCTTCTAGCTTTCAAAATCCTAAAATTATTGTCTGTTATGGGCTGAATTGTGTCTCTCTAAAATTTATATGCTGAAGCACTAGTCCATGATACCTCAGAATATAACTGTATTTGGAGATGGGGTCTTTAAAGAGGTGATTAAGTTAGAAGGAGGCCTTTAGGGTAGGCCCTAATCTGATCTGATTGGTCTCCTTCTAGAAAAGGGAATTTGAGCACATAAACAGGTATCAGGGATGTGGACACACAGAGGAAAGACCATGTGATGACACAGCAAGAAGATGTCCATCTACAAATCAAAGGGATGTAGAGGCCACTTTTAGGCAAACAGGCTTGAGGGATGGAATGTAGAAAGGACCCGTAGTGACCATCTGACTGAATACAGACAGGCCCAGCAGGTGACTCACCTCAAAATATTCACGGGCCCTAACCAACAAATGCGCTACTTACAGTCAAACATAGTTACCAAAAAAGGGAGAATTCTAAAAGTCACCATACCTCCTCATCTTCTCCCTATAAGAATAGCCCCCACCCACTGCCTCTGTGGAGACAACCTCTCTTCTGCTGTCTTTCCTGCTGCCCTCTTACGATGTTGTCAATAAACTACTTTCTCTTTTGTTCTGCCTCCCATGAATTCTTTCACCTCCCACGTTACTGGCTTCCAACAGATCGTTGCCCCATATTTAGGGGCCCCATCTGATGCGGAGAGACACTCCATTTAGATACCACAAGGGAGGGGCCTCAAAAGAAACCAAATGTGCTGATATCTGGATCTTGGACTTGTAGCCTCTAGAACTGTGAGGAAAATTAATTTCTGTTGTTTAAGCCACCCAGTCTCCGGTATTTTGTTTTGATAGCCCAAGCAAGTGAATACACTGGATAAAATAATTGATGTTAAGAATCAGAGTCCTGGTAGGCAGAATAATGTCTCCAACAAAGATGTCCACACCTCTAAGCAGTGGAATCTGGGGATATGTTGCCTTACATAGCAAAAGAGACTGTAGGTGTGATTAAGGGGATCCTGAGATCCTGGATGGCCTAATTAACGTAATTAAATGAGCTTTTAAAAGTAGAGAATCTTTTCCGGCTTAGTCAGAGATGAGAGGAAAGAGGAAGGGGCACTCCACCTATCCTTAACTGGCATTGAAGATGGAGGAAGCGAGCCATGGGTCAAGGAACAAAGGTAGCCTCTAGAAGCTAGGAGCAATGCTCAGCTGACAGCCCCAAGGAAAAGTTGATCTCAGACCTAAAACCACTGTTGTAAGTCTGAATTGTTGAATTTAGCAATTCAACAATTCAATCAAAAAATTGTTGAATTTTTTTTTTCAGCAATTCAAATAGGAAGAAAATGAATTCTCCCCTAGAAATGCAGCCTGACCACACCATTTAGTCCAGTGAGACCCGTCAGACTTCCGACCTACAGAACCATGCCACAACAAACTTGTATCGTCTAAAGCTACTGCTTATGGTAAATTTGTTACGGCAGCAATGGGAAACCCGCAAAATGTTGTTTCCTCCAAAGTCTTCAGAACAGGATTTCAGTGTGTTTGTTGTGTGAGTATGCCCTGAAAGCTATAGGTTTCCTGTAGTTTTTCCTTTTTCAAATAAAACTCAACTGGCGTCTTTTACAAACTACCTCTTGTACTTGTCACACAGCCTCTCATCCACGAATAGGCTATAATTCACCATTATCTTGTTGAAAAGGCTATGATTCATTTCACACATCATTGTTCATTAAAATAATATGTACCAGTGCCTTAGTCCCATCCGACTTCAAAGGCCAACTGCTAACAAATGTATGGTCAATTAATTTCAGTGGGTGAAGAACAGTTGAAAACTATACATGTTTTTCACCTTTATAGTTCTTTTGTGAAATTAAGAAACTGTAAACCAATTACAATATAATGTTTTAAAAACTATTTCCTAAAATTTACTTATATAGTTATTTAATCTTATGTGAAAATGGAAAAATATTTATTTTTAAGCATTAAACATTTTGTCTTTCCACTCATTTCAAAATTATAGTTAGTTCATTCTTTTTTACTTTAGTATTTAATTTTTTTTTTTTAGTATTTAATTTTCTTTACAAAGCGCCTATATTGCATGTTGACCTAATTCCTGCTTTCAATAATATTCCAAATACATTCTCTGTATTCTGAATACCATGTAAAAAAAATGTTGCTGTTACTTATAAAGTCACTGTATTGCTTATCTACTATTATCCGGAAATATTGCTCATACTCTGATTTGAGGAAAGAAGAAATAATATTTACATGGTTTTGATCAGTTTGCTGGCACTCTTTCCATCCAGGTTAAAGCAGAACAAGAACATTATTGATCCATGCAAAGAGGTGGAGCCACTCTGCACGTAGCCCAGGTTACCAGGCTGTGAAATTCTGCACTTGAAATGCAGCACTCACTAACTGTTTAACAGTGTTCTCCAGGAGAATTTTAACTACCTCGACAGCCGGTGGTGACAAATATAGCTAAAAATAGACCAAAAAGATTTTCTGGTTGCTGGGAGGTCAATTACATTGTCTAAACCAGAGAATTCAACAAGAAGGAATTATTCTAAATGTATGTTTCACAACCATACAAGAATTGCTTGAAAGTGGGAAAGAATCAAAGAAATGAGATCATAGGTACAAAGGATTTTAAATTCCATGGGTTTATGAAGGACTATAAAGCCATGTATTACATTGAAGGAGATGCCTTTGGGGGAATAAAAAAAAAATTAGGCAAAGGAGACTAGGGAGGAAGTATTCACTATAGTTTGAATAAAAGGTGCGATATCACAAGATATCAGCATATCAAAAAGAGTAGGAAGAATTTTCATTTAAAAGTAAAAACACAAAGTTGAAAAGAATAGCAGAAATTTGCAACTAAAAGGAAAAGTGTCTCAGAATGAACTATAACATCCTAGCAGGTGTCCATCTGTCCTCAGGAAGTTTCAAGTTCCAAGTACACAAAGGTTTTTGAAGAAAAAGAAGTTTCGTACTTAAAATTTCACCCTGCTTCTAATCCCTTAAAATATCAAATATCAATAAAAATCAGGTTTTTTACTTATAGCCTACTATCTGCTTTTTTTTTTTTCCCCACTTTTTTGGTGAGAAGCACAATGTCGATCTTTAGAGATCTCAGGGGCTTTTTAGCTACAAACATTCCCTAAATATCTGTAAATGTGAAAGATGCAGTGGACATGTACATATTGAGAATACATTATTTCCATAGAATAACGGGCTTACGTGTGTATTTACATGTGTGCGCATGTGTATTTTGGTGCTGGATGGCACAAATCCTGCAAGCAGCGTCCACGTCACATCTGATGGTAAGTACTATTAAATACACAACTGCTCAGACCTGAGTCATCTGGTAAAGCAGTATGAACTAGGACTTATTTTGACTTTGTGGAGCATGCATAAAATTTCTTCTCCTTATACTTTTCTACAAATCATAAGCTAAACATCAACAATTTTGACTGAAATATTAATTAATGTCATAGAAGAATATATCTTATTCTACTTTACTTTTTCACTTAAATCACATCTTTTAATTTGTAGAAATACCAGATTTTAGAATCTGGAGCCCGAATGCCTGGAACAGGATAGCACTTGCACTCTTTTTTTGGGCTAATCGTTTGGCAATCACTTAACCTCCCTTTTTTTAGTTTTTTCATGTGTATAAAGGGAGCTGTTTGGAGATTGAATGAGTTGATCTGAAAAGCAAGGAAAGCAGTACATTATGTAAGAATTAGCACTTGTTATTAGAACATAAATTAGTCCATTACTGGTATAAATGACTAATAGCAGTTTTGTTTGTGGAGTTTTGATGACTAATGACTAATAGCAGTTTTGTTTGAGAGAGATCCCTGGCTTAAGCTTGTGGGATGGGGCAGAGGGAAAAAGAGAGAGAATCTTAGGGGCGGGGATGTTCAATCCCATGCCCCTGAGATGGTGACCCAAGCCGAAATCAAGAGTTGGACACAGGCACCCCTCAGATTGCTATTTTTTTTTTTATGTGGGGGAGGAAGTTACAGATCAGCAAATGATAGGCCCAGGAACTGCTCTCACTGGTAGGATAAAAATTTCACAAAAAGACACTTGAAACTGACACTATTTTGTAGATTAGGCACCATCAACTTTTTCTAAAGTGTGTTCTGTGAGATAATCCAGGCAATATTGTACTATCAAATACTCCATAATATCCCAAGATAGTCTCCAAAATGTTGGCCAAGACTGAAATCATGATGGATTTCCCTGGGCAGCAATTGACTTGAGCATTAGTTTGAATGACAAACATATAATCCTAGTTTTGCTTAGGCTTTATTTGATTGCAAAAAAAATTTTTTTTTTTTTTTTTGCTATTTCAAGAAAGAGGAAATAGAATTTGTTCAAGGATACATTTGGGACAATAATGGAGACAGACAATTACAGGAAAATCAAGAATAGAAATTCTAGGATTGGAAAGTTTCAAGGAGACTGGAAATTGAGGTTCTGTGTCCAAAGCAGTTCTAAGGATCTCAGAAACAATCCTTAACGGGCATTCATAAAGACTCAAAATGCCATCCATACTCAGCCACTCTGACTCTAGCCTTCTTTTGAATTCAAATTGTTGTCCCCCAGCTAAAGAGATGTAAGAGTTGAAAGAATCTGACTTAAATAATAACCATCAGCTCTGAATAGATAGGCCACCTTAGAAATTATGGTACTACCTGGATTGTCTTTCTACAAGCTTTGTCAAATGAGATTTTGTGGCAAAAACTTGGCCACCTAAGACTGAATCCTCCACAAGACTTTGAGCCAGGCAATTTCTTTTTTAAATAATTGTACATAGCAAATATGATTTTGTTATTTAAAAAAATTATTAGCCTTTTTTGAACTGTATACACAAAAACTATTACCAATCACCAGTTTTAAGTATACAATTCAATGAAATTTGACAGTTATCAACATAGTTTTCTAACTACCAGCACAATCAAATCCTAATAAAAAATATATTTTACTAACCACAAAATGTTACCTTGTGCCCTTTTGTGGTCATCCACTCCCATCACCCTCAGCTGCTGGCAACCCCTGATCTGCTATCTCTACAGTTTTGCCTTCTCCAGAATTTAATATTTTTTCTGTCTTGTCAGAGAAAAAAATTAACACCTTTATCTGTTTATTTTCAGTTATGCGAGTCACCCTAAGACTTATATTCAATGAAAATGTTATCTGTATCTTAGAGACATCAGTGTATTTACTAAAATCTGTTGTTTTGAGAAGTTAAAAAACTACAAAAATCATATTAGGATAGGGAAATATGGTTTTGTTTTTGGATGTGAATATTACTAATTTTAAAAAAGTGTTATTTTATGATTGTCAAATAACAAAATTATTCTCAAATAGTATATTTTCTTCAAAATGAGATATAGAATAGGATCTCAAATACCTGAATTATTTGTTCTATTCCATTTGAACGGTCTAAACATCTTTTACTATGTTGGAAGTAGAATACTTGACAAATTTCTTGATTTAATACAGTAGTATTTTATCTCAGAATATCACAGAAACACAAAAACATAAAAACATACACAGAAATCAGACTAGGGACATGCTTCTCTAGTCTGATTTCAACTCAGTGAAATGTCTGATAATATGGAGTAAAAGTGTGGAGTAATGAGTGAAAGTCAATCCTCAGTACTTTTTACAGTGAAGCAGGGGAACATCACCCTAGATTCTTTTTATTTTTTTATTTTTTTATTTTTTAAAATTTTATTTATTTATTTGACAGAGGGAGAGAGATCACAAGTAGGCAGAGAGGCAGGCAGAGAGAGAGGGGGAAAGCAGGCTCCCTGCTGAGCAGAGAGCCCGATCCCAGGACCCTGGGATCATGACCTGAGCCGAAGGCAGGGGCTTTAACCCACTGAGCCACCCAGGTGCCCCGGAACATCACTCCAGAAACAAGAGTAGATCAAAACAAACAAATAAAAAAGGCAGAAATAAGGTTTGAAAGCATTTTCTAAATTGAATATATCTTAAAGACTAAGCTCTTATTTGGCATTAGATGAACAAGTATAATAAAAGAGAAACTTATGAAAAAATATTTGATGTGCTTAACAATGTTCACACACAGATCTTAGGAATAAGATAGCAAAATTAAATATAATAAATACAGATATTTCTCCAGTTCTTACACTGTTTCAAGTACTTTTTTAAATTTTATTTATTTTTTTTTAAAGGATTTTATTTATTTATTTGTCAGAGAGAGAGAGAGCGCAAGCAGGCAGAGTGGCAGGCAGAGGCAGAGGGAGAAGCAGGCTCCCTGCCAAGCAAGGAGCCCAATGCGGGACTCGATCCTAGGACCCCGGGATCATGACCTGAGCCGAAGGCAGCCGCCTAACCAACTGAGCCACCCAGGTGTCCCTGTTTCAAGTACTTTATAAAGCTCCTTCCAGATATTAACATATTCGACCTTTATACTAAGAGGTAGATATCAGTAATAACCCCAATTTACAAAAGGTGAAAATGAGATACACGTAAACAAATTGTCCAGAAAATTAGTGATTTGGACATCCAGTATTCAAACCTAAGACCCTCTTAACAATTGAGAAATAATATAAGAAGTCTTATTTATATCTTATACTATTGAAGATCAGAGGTTATTTATACCAGAAGTAGAGGACAAAGTTTCCTTGGATCCTTATATTCCATATATTTTTTGATTTATTAAAATAAGGAGGACAATTTTTCTTGCATAATATTGCCTTTTCCTTTTATATCTCAGAATAAATTATACTTGTAAGATATATATCCTCTCTAGAACAGTAAAGGCTCATAAGTAAAATACTTTGAAATCATTTAGTTTTTGAAAGACACTTAGAAAATCTCTCTAGAACTCTCCTGTGGGCATAATGGAGAAACTTAAGATTTGTACTTCCTGGAAAATGTTAACAATGTTACTGATTTACTCATAGATGATTTACTGGGCCGAGATTTCTACTATAGCCAAGGAAGTAATTTGTTGAGCATTAAAATGGCAATTCCCACAATGTGTGTCAAATTGTCCCACTAAAATAAGTCTAAAATGAGAAGAGAGTGAAACTATCCTTCTGAATGGCTGTGAATATCCTCTAATGGAGCTTACTTCAATCTCGCAGTGCCTCCTTTAGCAAGAATTTTTATTGATAAATACAGAATATATGAGTGTCTACAATATGAGCTTGAGATGACATTACTTAAAATTATCATTTTGGGCTGTCAATTTTATTCCACTTTGTGGGACTTCTATACCCTTCTACTAAACCATACCACCACCCTTTCAGAATATGAGTATATTCACATTGGAGAAGTGTGGGCTTAAATGTGTAGGCTTAGAATAAAATATTGAAGGAACGGCTTTCTATTTTATATATATTTTAATTGTAAGGATAACTCATGAACTGCATGCCAAATCAGCACTCAAGATTGTTAAGCATTTCTGTAAATGGTTTACATTTGATATACTATTTTAAATAATTTCTTAAGATATGATCTATCAGCAGCAAGCTGTGTCCATTTAAAGTCTACAAGTAAATGAATTCTAAAAGATCTATGAATTTGTGCAATCACAATCACATTTAAGATATAAAATACTGCAGTCATTTGTTTCCTCATTTATGTATTCATTTCCTGATTCCTCATCCCTCAATTTTGCTATGCTTCTTCCTCTGTACTCTTCTGTGACTGGATTTTTTTCTCTCAGCATAATGATTTTATGTTTCATCCATTATATTGCTTGCATCATTAATATATTCACTTTTATTGCTGAGTAGTATTCCATTGAATAGATATGCCATACTTTGCTTATCCATTCTTTTGATGAATATGTGCACTGTTGCCAATTTTAGCTACTATGAATAAAAGTGTATGAGATTTTACATGAACTTGTCATTTCCCTTCAGTGAGTTTCTAAGATTGAAATGGCTGAACTACATAGTAAGTTTATATTAATTTTTAAGAAACTACCAAATTATTTTTCTTTTTTTTTTTTTTTTCCACTGGAAAATAATTTTTATTGAGATCCCACCAGCTACACAACCTGCTCCTGACACTAAGCTCCTTCTTCCTTTGCAATTCGGTCTTTCTTAAGTGGTCCCATGAATGCTTTCTTCTCCTCCACCGTCTGGAATCGGCCGTGGCCAAACTTGGAGGTGGTGTCGATGAACTTAAGGTCAATCTTCTCCAGGGCCCGCCGTTTGGTCTGCACCAGCAAGGACTTGCGGAGAGTAAGCACTCGCTTCTTGGTTCCCACCACACAGCCTTTCAGCATGACAAAGTCATTGGTCACTTCATCATAGTGGACAAAGCCACCCTGGGAAAACCAAGGGGTCAGGTCAGGTGAGATCAAGCACAAGGCCAGAGATCCCTCAGACCACACCCACGAAGTTCAGGTGGTCCCCGCCACTGAAGAAACTACCAAATTATTTTTCAAATAAATCATACCATTTTAGATTACCACCAGGAAGTATGTGAGTTTCAGTTTTTGTATATCCCCACCAATACTTGCTATTGACATTACTTTTTTTAGTATTATCTACCCTTTATAATTGTTAACTATGGTAGGATTCAGCATATCATTCCTCCAACATCACTAGAAACAGTCCTTCTATTATGACATATTAATATAAGTTCAAATAATCAACTATATAATATAAAAACAAGGAGACCTGGCTTGAGAGATATATAGCAGGAAAGATTTCAAAAACCCTTGTTACTCTAGGCCCTGTAAAACAAAACGGAAAAATAAAATAGAAATGATACTAATGCAAACTAAGGACTAAGAATAATTATTTATGAGGAAATAAGATAGTTTCATTATGGCTGTTGTAAAAATTAATTAAAGGGAAACCTCACTAAAATAGAGTCGAAAGGCCAGAACGGGGAGTTTTCATGCCTTACCACTCCTCATCAGTGGAAGACCCCAACAGGAAGGAAGTGGTAACTTACAAGTCAAAATTACTTGACTACCCCAGCAGGAGGGGGAAATGTTTTCTTCTCCTCCAGCAACAGCCCAGCCAATGAGATATTGTCACAACTCAGTCAATGAAAAGCCACTATAGTTCGAACCTCCAGTACAGTCTAAAGGACTTTCTGTTTATAACACCCCTCCCAACATCCCCCTTTCCTCTTAGAAGAGCTTTCCTATGTGTGTTTCAGACTTGCCCATGGTTTTGCCTCAGTTTGCATGTCTTGAATTGTAATTCTCAAATAAATCAATTTTTGCTGGTAAAATAACTACCAGTTTCATTTTTAGGGTTAACATTGTCAATATGGAAATTTTGTTCAGTTTTCAGTACTATAATGTTAAGTTATTTAATTTATAAATGTGTTTTAATTAAAATAATGTAGAATGTTCATAATAGAATAGCTAGTTTCTAGAGCAAATAACCTTGGAAATAGAAAGGCAAATCTGCATGAATCAATTGTCAAGCATGTTATAAAAGAATTTAGGTGTAGAAGGATATGGGGGAAGGTAGGTGAAACTAAGTGATCTCTGATGTCCTTTCCAAGTCTTTCACTCAATCAGTTTTTAAAATTTATTTTATAGCCTATTAGAAGTAAGTCACACAAAGAGAAAAAATATAGGCTTATAAGAAAGCAAACTATGTAGTTGTATTGCATTATTAAATATTTAGGAATAATTATCATCTTAAAAATTATATAAAGAATACCATTGCCTTATAAAACAAATTCAGTTCCATATTTAAAAAAAAATAGTGAAAGGAATCTTTCCTTTTCTTCTTTTTGTTGAAATAAACATGCTCTCCCTATTACCATGAGCCACAGACCATATAATACAAAAGGGGATGCAAAATATGATTGAAAGTAGGGGTAGGGGCAAGTATCAGCAAAAGAGAATAGATAGCATTAAAGTTCTATATTAATATCGTCTGTGAAATATCATTAAGTCATCAATTTTTTTTACTACATGGGTCTCAAGATTAACTCATCCATAAGAATGAATTGATTTATAGCTATATCATATTTTTGGGTTAAAGGCAAAAATATAAAAAGGGTAATTAATCTCCAATTAGCATTATATTTTACCATGTTGGAAGTTATTTAATTAAAAAAATCAGAAATGAGTGAATACCAAGAAGAAATGCTATATAATGGCCACTTATGAATTTCGAAAAAGGAAAAGATCACCTCTTTCTGTTTATAATATTCACTACCACTTTAAAATTCTGTTAACATAATCTTAGGAGGGGTTACAAATAGAGGACAACGAGGTTTAGTTTAATTTCACATTGTCACAGAGTTTAGTTGATATTTGGTTTTGACTTCACAGTGATAACAAGGAGCTGGGTGTAATTATTTGTGTAAAGAAATTTGCTACAACAGAGTTCCCTATTTTAATAGCATTTTCTTTGCTCTTAGGAAATGCCCTAGGATTGCCTCTTTCTACCAGATTTCTTACTGGTATATTAGGAATGATGAAAGAAAATCTAAACTGTACCTGGGTGGCTTAGTCAGTTGAGCATCTGATTCTTGATTTCGGCTCAGGTCATAATCTCAGGGTCATGATCTCAAGGTCCTGAGATCTAGCCCCGTGTCAGAGTCAGGCCCGCCTCTCTCCCTCTTTAAAAAAAAAAAAAAATCAAAATGTGTCTTAAAAATGCCTTAAAAAAATAGAAAAGCACAGAAATTTAACTCTGTAGTATCTCAAGTACTGCATCTAAGTATATTTGTATGTATTTATTTCAGAATATTATATTGGCATTTATAAATACCAAATATATTCAGACACATTTTAGTCAAAATTGTGTTCCTAGTGGGAGAGATATTAGGAAAAGGGTAAATGGGAATTGATGACCATCTCTCTTCTTCGGCAGCTCAGGAAAACAGCTGAGACCCGGCTTGAAGGGCAAGTGTTCCACCTGCCTAGCCTGAAATGAGCTAATTGCCTACCTGTCAATTCACCTTTCTGTTTCCCTTCACTTATAGATGGCTTTAAACAATGGGAAATTCTTTATCTCTCTGAATGCCAGTGGTCTTATATGCTATTTACCACTTCACATTTTTAAATACAGAGTGCTACAAAAGCGGTGTGCTATTTAAAGAGAGGAGCTTTCTCTAGTGTCTTAGACACTGCTAGTGTTGTATTTGAAATTCACAAACAAGATTAACTTGGCTAAACACATTCATTTAAAACTTAGATAATTTTATAGATTTCCCATAGCCCTCTCGATGTGTAGAATCTCAAAAAAACAGCCCCAACACCTTGAGCTCTAACTGTGGGATAATCAAGTTTAAGATGGGTATTTTCTCTTTTGAGGGAGCTGGGGAAATCTTACTTCTTATTAGAATGTAACTTTGTATCTAAATAGGTTATGTAAAAGATCCTTAGTAAAATGATACAGTTAAAAATACAAGGTAAGGTTGGGGGATCTCTGGGGGGAACCTGGGTGGCTCAGTTGGTTAAGTGTCTGTCTTCAGCTCAGGTCACCATCTCTAGGTCCCGGGATCAAGCCCGAGGTCAGATTCCCTGCTCAGTGGGGGAGCCTGCTTCTCCCTCTCCCTCTGCCGCCTCCTCTGCTTGTGCACTCTCTCATTCGCTCTTTTTCTCTAATAAATAAATAAAATCTTAAAAAAAAAAATACAAGTTAAGGGGAAAAAACTTCCTGGATATTTGGAAGGCCCCAAATTCCCTCATATTAGCTCATTATTCAATCGGTATCAGCCGTCACTCTGTTCTTTAACCCTCTCGTCAGGATCCACATTGTGGAGGTATATATACAGCCCGGTAGTGGAGTTTATCATCTGGCTGTCCTGGCTTCTTCAGCAACAGAGTCCTCTGCAATGGTTTTGAAAGCTGCAACGTAAAAATTGGGGGGAAAAAAAATCTCCGTTGCATGCAAACTATAAGGAAAGCTTACTGCTAGTTGTCCTGAGGCATACAGAGGTGAATCAACTCAGTGACCCCTCATAAAATTTACAGTTCAAAGGGGAGCTACACCTGTAAAAAGCACACCCATATTTAACGTTCATATCCTCCATGCTAGCTGTTTGGAAAATGATTTGAAGAGAAAAACGCACAAATGAATTGTATGAAAAGTGATATCATTCTATCTAAATGTAAGTGCTCAAAAATACTATGGTAATTTGTTAGTGCTGTTGGGAGAAGTTCTGGACAGAAATAGCTCCGGGAATGGCAATTTATCCTGAGACAATGAAGCTCTCCAAATAACGGGTATGATAGAAATGATGTTCCCTGAGTAGTATGGACACGGAGCTGAAAAGGTAGATTTTTGTTTCCTACCTGAGAAATGTTTAAAATATTCATTGACAGCACAGTAGATGTGTGTAGGAAACTAACATGTAATAAGATTATGGGTTCAGGCAAAGGTATAGGCAGCAAAGTGATAATGAAGAGAGGAATCCAAGAATTTAGCAGAAAATAAGCCAATTTAGACAAGCCACATTATGTTTAACAAGATCGAGGTTCTTTTTGTGGCTATACATATTTTTCATAAAGTTGTAATTCTTACTTAATACAGAAGAATACTGCAGAAGCTTAAGGAAAAAAAAAAAGAACAGTAGGTGCTCAGGACAGGATTAAGGGCCGAGGTTGGGGGTTGGAAAGTCTTCTTGGAGGGTTGATACTTTAGGTGTACATTTAGGAAATTGTCCTTGTCAGTTAGGGCTGCTGTAACAAAGTACCATACACTAGGTGGTTTATAACAACAGAATTTTATTTTTTCCCCCACAGTTCCCTGGAAGTTCAACATCAGGGCACCAGAAAGGCCCAGTACTGATGAGAACCCTCTTCCGGATTGCAGACACTGTCTTCACATTATATCCTCACATGGGAGAAAAGCAAGGGGTGAGAGATCACTGGGGCCTCTTTTAAAGGGGGAACTAATCCCTCAATACCTAATCATCTCTCAAAGGCCTCACCTCCAAATACCACCTCCGGGGGTGAGGGTGGGGGAGTTTAGAATTTTAGCATTTGAATTTTTTGGGGAAAAAAATTCAGTCCATAAAAAATATGTATAATTAAAAGTCAGGAGGGTAGAGTTTGAAAAAAAATTTTTGGAGAAATATAAGAAAGTTTCTAGTAGTATGTTCAAGAAACTAGGCATTTGATGCAAATAAAAAAAGGACACAGGAAGAAAGTAATTTCCTTATAAATATTTTAAATAGTTTTGTATATCTATGTAGTGGCACAAGTTACCAAAACATGTAAAAATACTTGTTGGATACTTTGAAGAGAAGTTTCTTTATATGTATTTAGGAAGGCAAGTTTTTTCCCATTGTCACTAACTCAGGTAACAGAAAATCAATCTGGTCCACCTTGTAATCCTCCATTTTTTTTTTTCTTTAGCAATTATGAATTTGCCATAGGAGAGCTCAGAATGTAATGAATATGTGAATTTTGAGAAAGGACTTGAAGTAAAGAAGAGTAGCCCGGTAAGAAAACAAAACAAAACAAAACAAAACAAAACAAAACAAAGCAAAACAAAGCAAAACAAAACAAAAAAAAAGAAAACAAAACAAAACAAAGATGATTGTTACCTATTACAGATAAAATGAAGAATGAATCAGTAAGTATGTTATAGAATGCAGTGTGTTTAGATAAGGCAATGGAAGAATATAAAAGTTTTTATGAAGAATATAATAGGGAGGGTTTTTCCAGTTAAATTAATAGAGAAGTGATTACCTGGTGACAATTATATTTAAAGTGAAGAGAAGGTGACTTTTTCAAATATGTCAAAAGTTCTGGAAAAAATTAATAAATTGACTCTAATCTGAGAAGTCAGTGAATCTTTCAGTAAGAAATTTAAAATCAGGAGACCATTCAGAATGAAGCTGTCACTTAAATGGCAAATGTCTGTTAGAGAAAGAGGTGGGAAGTGATTACAGTAATTGACCCAGCATTGTCCTTAAAGGTGCTCTTGGCAGCTGCTGGAATGACTCAACAGATAAAAGGTAAGTTATAAAATGTTACATAGCTCCCTTCTTGATGGCGGTATACCTGTATGAGGAAAAAGGAAAACTGGCAAAAAAAAAAAAAAAATGATAAGTGAAGAAAGTGTTCACATTCACAGGGAAAATTAACCTGTTTGGCGTTTCACTTATATGGTGAGTTAGCAGCGATGAAGCTACAGTAAATCAAATATGTGTGCCAAGGAAAGATTATAGATGAAACATTCATTGCAGTTACCCACGGTGTTCAACTGTATGATACATACTCTTTAGGTTTAAGTGACCTTGAAAGTTTATACTTAAATAGAAAATCAATTGTTCATAAGTAATAGATGGGTAGAACGGTGGGGATAGCACGGTGCTTTGAATACAGGCAGTTGCTTCAAGATTCTTGCCAGATTTTTCTTTATTTCCCAGCACAGATCTCTGTTCGTTCAGTATCACTACATTGCCACATTCTACCGGGAACTTCGTTCCTAAGAACTTCTAACTTTAAAGGAATGTAGGACTTTAAAGATCATAAAATAAATGAGAAATCAGGAAGGGGTATAGATTTGGGGAGAAATTCTATACATTTCAATATGGTAATACCTTATCTAACATCCTCCCTCAAAGTAAGAGAGAGAGCTTTGGAAAAAGATTTAGAATGCCTTAGTACTTTTGGAATGGTGCATCAGTGATTCCATAACCATCAAATATTTTCTTCCTCCTCACACTTGATGAGCGATGTAACCTTTTTGTCAGTTTCTTCTGTCTTGAGAGTTATTTTGTTCTCTACCTCTCATCATTTTTGTATTCTGTTACTTAACAGGTTTTTGTTATTTGCTCTTTCCTAAATCATCGCTCCTAAATGGACTTATTCCTCTCATTTCACATGATTTCTTTTAAATTCTCTACTGATGTTCTTTCACCTCAGTATTGACAACCCTCAAATTGTCCTTTCTGGTTCAGATACTCTGCTCCTGCTCTAGATACTTATTTTCATATGTTGGCTTGTGGCTCTGTCTTAGCGTGTTGCCTGCTCTTGGCAGCCTATCAAACAAAAATGTATTCATCTTCCCCTCTTTGATAATATCACCAACTCCTGAGCCTGCCACTATTTTCTACTAAAAATCTTACCACATTTTTTTTGTTCTTTCTCTTTTCTTTCTCATCAAATATTGTCACACGTGTATTTTTCTTACTTTAATTATTTTGGCAATGGAACATTCACTCAGTTTTTTGCAGTAGCCTCCCAAATGTTCTCCCTGACTCAAATTTCAGATGTCCAAATCCATTATTTAACTGACACTAGATTTTTTCTTGTCTTAATCCAATGACCTGTCCACCACATACCATTCAAATGTCTTTATGTCAACCTGATAGCCTATAGAACATATGTCTAACTTTTATTTTATAATATTTGAGACATTTTACGTTGTATCTGCAACTTTGCTTTCCAGAGCAAATTATCCTTAAACTTAGGTCAAACCAAGCAGAACGCTTTGATGTTTTCTGACAATATCCTTCACATGTTTGAATTGTTCCTTGATCCTGAAATAGACTCATACAACCAGATTGGTCTCCAACTCAGAGCCTGCCTCAAGAAGCACTGAGTATAAACTTTCATTGGTCTTTTGACTCAAAAGTAATCACTTCCTCTTCACTACTCAAACTACAGAATATTTAAACTTGTTTAACAGCATTTATCACATTCTGCTTGTATTAAGGCAATCCATGCAATAAAACCTAAATCCATGTGGTCAAAAAAACACAGGGGCAAACCTGTCACAGACAGTGACTTGATGCAGCAAGGGTGACTTTCCAGAGAAATACCTTTTGGAAGGTTTGGCTTCCCATGGGATGATTTTGAGAAAGGTCTAAGGAAAGTACGAGTTTTGGACCACTTTTTTTCTGTGGCAAGATTAGAAGTGGAGATCAATTAGTCATTGCGTGCTCTCTTAAAGTGAAGATGACTTAGTAATTGGGTATCTGTAATTATAAATATCAATAGCAAAGAGAGGCTGGGAGTGTGATTGGTAAGAAATGGTATCTCTCCATGAAGAGATACCATTTCTTTATGGGATCTCTTAATTAATTAATGCATTTTACAGCTTCTCTATGACTGGGGAGATACAGTATTTCCTGTTAATTTAGTAGCTGTCATATCCTGTGTCTGCTCACACCCTTTCCCGAGGCTGATTCCTGAGAGGGTTTTTTTTTTTTGTCCTTTTTAGTTCAAGCCAATTTTTACTTTCTTTACAGACAGTGTTTAACATTGTCTCATATCTATACACTATTTTCTCTACCACTTGAGAAGACATATATTACATTTCAGGAAAAATGGTATAACTGATTGTTCAAAACACAGTTTCAGAATGACACGGGGTCCAGTAATAGTTCCTCTATTTTGTAGCTTTTGTATAATTTCCTCTGCTTGGGTTGTTTTCTCAGTAATAAGATGGGAATAATAGTATAATATCTCATAGGCTTATAATGAATAATGAGGTAATAATTCTTACAAATTGTGTTACATAGTGATTGGTCTTCAGAAGTGCTCAAAAAAGCATTACATTATATTTCATTATTCCTATTCAGTAGTACCAAGATCTATACATAACAGACTTCTATAATCACAGAAAAATAGAATTAAGAGAAAAATACACCCTGTTATCAAAACTTGAAGACAGCTACTTTTTTATTGTGATATAGTTATGTATCTATATATCTATATCTATATAAAATCAGAAGGTTTTTAAAAATTTTTTGCTTTATAAAATCTAGTTATAAACATTTATGTTTAGCATATGTTTATATATACATATATTTTTCTGTTTAGGATTTTTTAAGAAGATATTTCATGAAGTAGAATGGTTCTTTTGAAATTGTATGTTTATATGTTTAAGTCACATAAAAATGGATTATTGGGAATTATGGTTTTTTTATGAACACAGTCCAAATTTATGAGGGAAATTAAAAATACTAAGAAAAATATGCTATGGAAAATTTTGGTCTTTTTTAAAGTTTACATAAATAATCATTACCTTTAAATAACCATATATATATTTCTTATATATATTTATATAAATATATATATATTTCTTATACTTGAACTCTGTCAGAAATACCGATTGGTACATAGTAGGTGATCAATAGTATTGAATTAAATAATTGAAAAAAATTTTATCATCTTGTTCTTTCAAAATGCAGTGAAATTTAACAGATTCTCCAGGGCTAGTAGGCAGTAGACTTTGTACCTAGGGCTGGAGCACAGTGATAAAAATCATAGACCATCTCTTCAAGTCTAGTTGATAAACCAAAATAAAACATATTTTTACCACTTCTCATTATTTCAAAACCTTTCAAACTGCTAAAATTGAATCTTCTTCTTTCCCTGCTTCCCCCAAAAGATAAAAATAAAAAAAAGAAGGCAGAAAAAAAGAGAGATTAATTGATTGGAGGGAGGGAGCAAGAAAGGAAAAAAAATAAATGCATCATCACCTGGGCTGGAACTTAGTGAGAAGCTATCTATATTGTACCGAGACTATTTTTCAGAAGTATCCTACTTGTAAGCAGTACATTTTGTCTAATTTATTAATTCCATTACGGCAGGACGTATCCTGGGAGATGAGATTTAGTCCTGTTTTGTATTCTTACATCGATAAGGAAATACTAAAAAAAAAAATTTGCAAAAACCTTCCCACCTATAACTATTTGTTTGGGTATTTCAGCAAAGCAGTTAATTTACGCTGGAAGATTAAAAGTTATTTATTTATTAACATCAAAAATGGAAAAGATATGGGAAACTGAAAATAAACAGAATCAAACCAACTTGAAAAATATACAAAACTTGGTCCTTCCTAGACGCTGGTTTTGTATTATGTTGCAATTGTTTTGTTTTTTTATTTTTTTTAAGATTTTACTTATTTATTTGAGAGAGAGAGAGAGAGCATGAGCAGGTGGAAAAGGAGGGGCAGAGGGAGAGGGAGAAGCAGACTCCCTTCTGAACAGGGAGCCTGACACGGCGCTGGATCCCAGGACCCTGGAATCATGACCTGAAGGCAGATGCTTAACCTACTGAGCCACTCGGGCGCACCTCGTTTTGTTTTTTAAGTGAAGTAGTACTCCAGATCAAAAGTTCTGGAACAGAACTGACTGGGTTTGAATACATACAACCATGTTTACTTATTTTTATCAAGTCTAAGACATCACTTTTTAGAGCATACATCATTATTTTATGTTCTCTCTTAGACACATGCAAGCAACCCCTACCAGTGATTTGTAGGATACCAATTATTTTAAGATACATCTTGATTTCAGAGATGTTATGATATGGAAAAAAGGCTCATCTCAGAGTTGATGGACTATGGCAGTAGTAGAGTGAACACGGGCAAATTGCTTCATCTAAGTAAAACTAAGTTTCTTTATTCTAAAAAGTGGCAATAAAAGTGCCCACGTAACTCTTTTAATGATTAAATTATACGGTTCATATAAAGCTCTTGGAGGATTGCATGTCACATGTTAAACTTATTAGTGGAAATAAAAGCCTAACCTATTACACTTTTTAAAGCATTTTATAATGCAGTAAATAAAAAGAAACAAGGAAGCATATATATATATATTTTTCCACAATGACAGTTTTCTCGGGAGGCATTAACAAATAGCCCATGGTAATCTGCACATTGCCCAGTGGTTCTCTAAGTCTAGTTCCATCAGGCAGGGAAAGAAAAAGAGAATATATGGAAGAGCTCACAGTCCTACAGATTTAGGTTCCCATGTGGCACACTGCCATTCACTCTCATGGAGAAAATCTGGCCCTCTATATTATGTCTACCTGTAAAATGCGCTAAGAAAGGAATTCTCTAATCAGAAAGCTTCATGCTTAGAACCACCCTCTTCTGAGGTAAGAACAGGAGAATGAATTCAGTGGAAAACTCAAAAATTCAGTCATAGTGCATGTTCAACAAATATCAGCTATTCTCATTTTTACCTAACAGAGAAAAGGTATATGAAAAAGAAAAATACTACATTAACATAGATACAATTGTAAAACAGGATGGATTTTTTTCTTCCTGAAACATAGAAAAATCAGAAGTTTATTTACTTGGGACACTTAAAGTATAATGTGTTCTCAGTATTTCCTCACCATGTCTATAGTTTATTGAAGACGCAGCCGCAACTGGATCTTACTTTTCACTACTTGGTGATAAGAACAAGGCATTCATTGGTTACTTTCATAGTCATCTAGAAACGGGAAGCTATACCTCTTTAATATTCCATAAATTATTTGGAAATGAATTTTAAAAATTAATGATATTTTGCTGTGGTTAAAATGTAGTATTTTATACAAATAATATGATCACAGTGATTCAGTAATAATGGAATCATGTCCTGCTACTGTTAAGTCACATAATTTTATTTTAGCAAAAAATTCTACTGCCCATAGAAGATGGTTTTATCTTTCAGACTTTATGGAGCAGCTACTTCACATGTTTCTGTAAAATAATCTTTGAAATACTACAGAACTCCTTTCTTGGAACACATGAGATTATCAGGGAAGGCTTTCTCTATTTCCCTCTGTGTTAGGTTTACAGTTTTGGTAATCTGTGGTACCTAACACTTAATTGGACCTGCCCTTACCATTGCTCTCAGCTTTGGTCTCACAATGAATCCTAAGTAATTATTTTTCTCCCTAACACCAGTTCCAACTCTAGAGCTGGGTTTTTTGGGGGTACTTTGTGTGTGTTTCTTTAATAAAGACCATCAACCACAATAAATTGTTTTGAATAAAGCAGGTTGTATAAAAGCAAATACACAAAAAGTAAAATACTATCGACCATTAAAAAACATATTAAGTACATCATATTTCTCAAAAAAAAATTCTTGGTAATTCTCAGTTTTTATTACTCTTTCTAAAAATGAAAGACATTAGTTAAACATAATCTGAATTCCCTAATGCAGTGTGTGCGACCACAACTCTAATGATAGAACCAAGTCTAGTAAAACAGTCTCTACACTAAGTAGTGTGTGTAAAATGTATCTCGTTTCTCATAGCTCGTTAGCTCACTGAATGAATTTGTCTGAATCACGAAGGCAAAATTGGTTTAAATTCCTAGGGCACATCTTTTCTTCTATTCATGTAATTTATACCTTCATCACTTGCTCTCAGAGCAAAGATCCTTTACACTAACGACAGTATTTTGAAGCATTGGTAAAGCAAAATATAATGAGGACATACTGAGAGAGTCAGTTAAAGAAATATAGAAGGAGAATAAGAAATTGCATACTGAGAAAAAGAGTTACACAAACACTTAACCCAAGCGCTCTCTCTGGGCTTTGTGGTTTTGCTACTTTATTCCTGAAAAATAATGTGAATAGATAAAGAATCACACCAGGGTTTAAGTTCATCTTTCAGGGAAGGAATATCCACATGTTTCTATGGTTTAGAATCACAAAAGTATTTTTTATATGGTTTCATTAGACTGCTGTGTATAGAATCAATTTACAGCAGGAACCAAAGATCAGGGAGTTGAAATAAATGATTCTTGAAAAATGATTCCTATAACATGTAACTTGGGGAGGTGGCTATTAATGATAAAAAGAAATGGAGAGCAATCCCAGAACAAATATACAAAGATATAGGTTATTCTAAATAGACTTCTTAATGTTAAAAATTGTATGAACCTGGCTATCTCCCTCTCCTGAAATTCATATATATGTGTGAAAGCATGATTACATAGTAAATTATTCCAATTTGTATATATATACATATATATATATACAAAATGAATTCTGTGTAGTTTCATATATATGTATATGCAAATTTTATGTGTGATTACAGGAGAAAATATGTTATAAGTGAAAACTTAAAAATTGACTTTACTTAAGGTCAAATCAAAATAAAATCAACATATGGCCACACTGTAAAGTTAATAGTAGAAATGGAAGGGTTATTTAAAATCAAACATTTTAAGAGATCAAAAAGCCAAAGCCATGAACTAAGAACTCCAAAATATATCAAAATAGTAAAAACTTGAGTTGGCTAAATAAGGAACTATTGACTATAATGATTCTTAATTCTTGAAGGATTTGACAAACCTAATTTGGAATATCAATATGTAGGATGACTGTAAATGCATTTAAAGCCACAGCTAAGGAATGAACAAATAATAAACCAGAAAATTGCCTTGAAGAATAAGTCACATAAGTGATTTCATTTCTGTTCTACAAAGCAGTCTTTTTCATACAATAAAGCTGAAGGTAACGAGACAAATACTTTTTTTTTTCCTAAATGGGATTGAAACACTGCCTTGGTAGAAAGATTACATTCAAATATTTATCACATTGTAATGTTAATCTCTGGGAAGATGTGCACTCAATTTATAATCTGTGGTGCCTTGATTCAGTTCAAACCATTTGGGTTGCTAAACGGTATTTTCTCATAAATTTTTTTTCATGAGATCTTTTATAATTAACTTATCCTAAAATATTATTTTGCTTAAGTGAGTGACTTATGGGGTTAAACTCATTCACTTAAATTTAAACAGTACATTTTTAGAGGTAACAAAAGATAAATATTATATATCAGTACTTTTTGGTTTTTTGATTAGAATCTATTTGACTTTATAAATGCTGCAACACTGTGCTTATTGAGCAAACACTACTTTTGATAATCTTTCACCAAGGAATTTTTTTATTTCTTCCAATTTTTCAACCAAAGCTCCAGCCATACTCATGAAATTAACCTAAAATTAAAAAGTCAGTTTTCTTAGAGTGATTTTTATAATTGAGGTTACTCTGCACCTGGCAATTAAGCTCAGAATCTGAGAAACAATTAAAGTCACTATGAATCTTTTAATTTTCTTACTATGCAATTTCTTGTTTCTCTTTGTGTTACATTTTTATTTCCCTTGATAAAACTAATTATATTTGTGTATGGTTGGACATTTTTACTCTGTTGGACTAATTATTAACTTTAAAGTGCGAGTAAATGAGCACCTTTTACTATACTATGTGGTCATTAAAAAATCTACCTAACCTTTAATAGTAAAATTTTAGACCATTGTGTTTAATCAGTGCAGAAGAATTAGATTGCCAGTGAGGCTGGAATTCAACTGCTTTAAAGTAATACCAAATACTTGAAAGAAATCTTGAAAAACTTTAAGTATGTTGCAATTAAGTATACATCTATATCTTATAGTACACTGTACAAGTTTTATTGGCTTACAAGTGCAAATATTTCTCTGCTGGCCAGAGAAGAATAAATGAATGAATGAGTTATCTCTGAAATAGACCTGATGTCATTTTGAATATATGATAACTTTTGAAATAAATGATGGACCGTGACAGCTCCAAGAAAATTATAATCATTGATCAGTCACTTTTTTATAACACTTATTTATAAATAATTTTTAATACAATTTAAAGAGCATATAGGGACTTTTAATAGGGATTATTTGGTGTATTTTATTTTATCAAACAAGACTTCTTTTTACTTAAATGCTTCTAAATTGCCCCTCCATGTCTCAATTATGTAGTATCCACTATGATTTACCCTATAAAATCACCTAACTAAGGGATCATTTCTTGATAAGCAATATATATAAAATTATAAGGAGCATAGTCTTAGCTTGGTCTAAGATTTTTTGAACTTTTGTTGGAAATATTTTGGTGGAATTAGGTAGTAAAAATTACTCATAAATGATTCAACTATGAGAAACTGGCTTTTTCAAAAACATTTCTCAGCTTTAGTACAAACTCTACTTATTTTATCATGGATAACTTTAAGTAAATCTTATGTTCTCCAGAAAATCCAGAGTTCCACGTCCTAAATTATTTTATATGACTGGAATTTTTTTTAAAGTATATTTAGAAGAGTTTCTTGCAGAAAAGCAGATCAGTCTATTCAGTTTTATCTTGGCATCCCAAACATTACATATTCAAAATCGAAGGAAGCAGGATAAGGGATGTAAAACTTGGTTTGAATGTTCTAATTCTTATTTGGTTATTCTGTTTTTGACCAAAGGGAGTTAAACAACACAAAATGAAGTGAAAGTAAAGGGCAGGGGCACCTGGGTGGCTCAGTGGGTTAAACCTCTGCCTTCGGCTCAGGTCATGATCTCAGGGTCCTGGGATCGAGCCCCGCATCAGGCTCTCTGCTCAGCAAGGAGCCTGCTTCCTCCTTTCTCTCTGCCTGCCTCCCTGCCTACTTGTGACCTCTCTCTCTCTGTTAAATAAATAAATAAAATCTTAAAAAAAAAAGTAAAAGGAAAATCACTGGGTCATTTTACTCTAAAGAAACAAATATATTCTATCTCATAATTGGGAGCAAGGGAGTTTTCAGTCCCCAAAGACACCCTGCAAAGCGGCCATGTATACGATAGTAATATACTACATTGATTTTAAATTATAGTAGAATTAACATTCTTTTTTTAAAAGATTTATTTATTTATTTTTAGAGTCAGAATGGGGGAAGAGAGAGAGAACAAGCTGGGAGAGGGGCGGAGGGAGAGGGAGAGAGGGAATTTCCAGCAGATTCCCCACTGAGCCCAGAGCCAGACATGGGGCTTGGTCTCAGGACCATTAGATCCTGGCCTGAGCCAAAATCAACAGTCAGACTGCCTAACTGCTGAACCACTCAGGTGCCCAGAATTAACATTCTTTTAATGGTACTCTTTCAGTTAAAATACACACAAACACACACATATATGACTAAGATTATTCCTTGCCATCCTTTGTTTTTATATATTTTGGTTTCTTGTTTTTAGTTTGTTTTTCTTTGTTTCAGTGAGACTAAAATTGATGAGGATGATGGAAGTGTGTGGACACTAATATGATAGTGGAATATACTTCTAATTGTTTCTGAAAATTTAAGTTTCCTTATTGATGGAAAATCAAAATGCAAAGACAATTAAGTCTTATGCTTCAGAATCCAAGTAATATATTCCATATATAAATGTTCATTTTCACTCTCATGTTTGGATAAGTACCTTCTATCTACCCCCTTCCCAATATCCAGAGTTCATATTATGATGTTGAGGCAATGTGTACTATGTGTATGGGTGTTAGTGATAAAGGCCTGAGGGACCTCATCGTAGTTGGACAGAATGTGTTCCCTTCTACATTTCTTTACCTTATTACAAATATACTAATATGATAGTAACCATGAGGATGAGCATACTAAAATACTAAGATATATCATTTGATCTATAACATTATAATTGACTACACAGCAAATTGTGATCCATTCCCATTCATCCACACTTTCTTTTATTCACTTCAACAAATCTTGAGCATTTTCTCTTTGTCTGCCATTGTACTCTAGGGGTCTGGTCTAGACAGACAAGAAATAATACCAGCCTTCATGGAGCTTCCCATTTAGGGAGGTGACAAAAGTAAGTTCAAAAGTGGTACAAATAAATATGTAACTGCAAAACTGAGAAAAGAAAAATACTCAGTGCTAAGAAATGGTGGAAGAGGAGTGCCTGACCTGGTCTGAGAAAGAAAAGAAAGTTCTCTCCAGTTAGATCTGAAGCATGATTATGAAGAATGAATAGATTATCGGGGGACAAAGCAGAAGAACATTTAGATAAAGGCCATTCCATATGCTAGAATGAAGAAGGATCACTGTGTGTTTATGATGGTGAAGGGAGGCCAGTCTGGGTGAAACACAGAGAGGAGGAAAGCATGAAGGGAGAGGAGGATGAAGAGGAGAGCTGAGTGCACATCATCCTGGGCCCTTCTCATGACACAGAGTTCAGACCATACAATCACTTGCAGTTTGCATTGAGGAGATTATATTAAACTTTCTTAATGACATCATGATGCCTTTCCCAGGTATGTTGCCCTCTTCTTAACGTCATTCACTCAGCAACTGCCTATTGAGTGATTACTTGGGAATCATTACTTTTTCAACAGACCTGAATTCTGTCACCTCAGGAATGAGATGATTTAGAGAAGAGAAACTAGAGTTGTTTTTTCTTCTAGGATATTGAGTGTCCCAAAGCATAATGCATCTAAAATGTAATGATTCATAAAATATCAATACAGTTGAGGAATGTAGCAAAGTAAAGATTTATCCCATCTTAATTTCAGGTATTTGAAGGGACTGGGAGTCAGATCATTTATAGTGCTTCTCTGTGGTGACATTATTTTAATGGTATCATTTAAATCCATTTTCAGTGCAATATAGTAATTCCTAAATGATAAATTACATTATTTAATATTTCACCTGAGACACTGGTAAGATATAGAGGTCCAATTCTTTTAATGAAGAGTTTAAAGATTTGCTTGCATCTTAAATTAAAAACCTGCTTTAAATTAACAGTTTTTAAACTAACTGTTTCTTTCAACTTGTCAGAATACCATATATTGATTGTAAAACAAGTGTTACATGTTGTTTTTAGATCCACTTAACTTTCAATTTTGAACAAACCTACAAAAAAATGCACAGCATGAGAAGAAAAGATGAAAAATGATGAGTTCACTTATATGGCTGTTCTCTTAGTCCCAAAGCAATAAGTCTTTTTTCCCTTTTTCTCATTTATCACATATTTGTAAAAGAGACTTAGTTGCCCTAGGGGGAATGTTAAATACAGAACTTAATATTTGAAACACTTACCTGAATCTTTTTTTTTTTTTTGGCTCCTTTTCTATTTATAAATAAAACAAAATGATAGCTGGAAGTAAATCATTTTTAGCAAATAGAATATGAGTATAGACCAAATGTTTTGACCATTTATTTATATTTATTTATATTATTCAAGTGTGTGCATTCTGATTCAAGTGAAAGATGGACAAAGAACATTTTTGTTCAACTAGAATTTGTTGAAAGACTTCCAATCATTGTTAGATGCCAAAATTCTGTTTCAGGAAACAGAGTTGGGGACATAGTGATTTCTTTGTGTATCCAAACGAATGTGTTCCTACGCTCATGCTAAAAAGGGAATAGTCAAGCAGAAATATTAGGTTTGCTGTGATAAAATTTGTTGTTGCAACTTTCAGAGATGAAAATCGGTGATATGTCTGCAGTCCCTGTTGCCTTGTCACCACATTCTGGGGTAGCTGATACAAATCTGAAGTCAGCTCACAGGACCTGAAGTGAGTTTCGAGGAAACAGACACAGTCCTTGGGCAGTGGGGTGTTTGGAAAGAACTAGAGAATGTCTCCTTCAGTGGTAGCAGGGGGCAACATAAAAAAGTAATTTGATGGGGCGCCTGGGTGGCTCAGTGGGTTAAGGCCTCTGCCTCCGGCTCAGGTCATGATATCAGGGTCCTGGGATGGAGACCCGCATCGGGTTCTCTGCTCAGCAGGGAGCCTGCTTCCTCCTCTCTGCCTACCTCTCTGCCTACTTGTGATCTCTCTCCTCTCTGTCAAATAAATAAATAAAAATCTTTAAAAAGAAAAGTAATTTGATGGTTTAGAACCTTGAATCCAAGCAACCCTGTTGCCAGCTCAGTGTAGGTAGGCGCTAAAGTTTGGAGGGGAAAACTCTTCCCTGGGAAGATACATTTAGGACCTGGAGCACAGGACATGCTACTGCAGTTGTGTTATGTGGCAAACTCCTTGCCCCATCATTGTTCATGGCTAAATTGGGACTGGGATCCAAGCTTTGAAGTTGACCTTAATTTTTTCCTTTAAGTAATGGATTTGCGGGTGACCAGCACTTTGTCTAGGAGTATCTCCTGCAGGAATTTAGCTTTGGACTAAAGTTAACCCTCACTTGCATGCATAGCAGTAATTTTATACAACTTGAAGACTCAAAAGGACAGGTATTAAAGACCTATAATTATCACTATAGTCAGCTACCCCCTTTGATTCTATTTGTGTCTCTGTGGCAACTCATTCACATTTCTCAGGTAGACACCTACTTCTCTTTCCTCAGGATGGCTTGGCATACTGCCATCCAGGGGTAATGGGAATTCTGCACTGGGATAAAATGGAGTGGTTTTAAAGTGGCATTAACACATATCTCCTGATCTTGGAAAGGAATTCATGCAACTAACTTTTATTCTTTCTCATAGTGAAAGAGTTTTTCCCTCAAAAGCATGTTGATACTGTTTGGTCTGTTCCATTTTTTTTTTTTTTTTTCTGTTTTATGTAAGGAAAAATAATTATCTGAAGTAATACATGCACACATTTGTACATATAGAATTATGTGAATTAATATGTACATACAGGCATTTATAGGCAACATTAAGTAATACTGTATTGCTTTTGTTGTAGGTGTTGTAGGTGAAGCTTTCTAGTGTACAGGAGTTATTTGCCCCTGTATTGGACTGCTATCTGAACATTTTACAACAGGAAAAATACAAAAGCTGCTCTTTTTGACAAATTTTTTCACCTTAAGATACTTTTGTCATATTTATAAATTGGTTTACTACATTTGCACTGTCAACAGAAGTCTGTGCTTTTCAACATTTTACACCTGTGAAGAACTATGACTTTAAGGCAAGCGATAGACATAATTGGTTACAAAAGAACTTTAGCTCAGTAGCAGGAATGTCAGACTTGCAACAAATGTTTTTTAGTTGAAAAAAATCTGAATCTCTAATTTACAGTTTTATTTTTTTCCTGATTTCTAGCTGAATATGTTTACTTTCAAATTCCTAGGGGCACCTGGGTGGCTCAGTGGGTTAAAGCCTCTGCCTTCGGCTCAGGTCATGATCTCAGGGTCCTGGGATCGAGCCCTGCATCGGGCTCTCTGCTCAGCGGGGAGCCTGCTTCCCTCTCTCTCTGCCTGCCTCTCTGCCTACTTGTGATCTCTCTTTCTCTCTGTCAAATGAATAAATAAAATATTAAAAAAAAATAAATAAAACAAATTCCTGGTAGTTTCTGGTGACCTTTGTATATATTTCTTTAGCTGTCCCCAGTATTCTTTCTCATTTATTTACTTGTTTATTAACAATTTTGGTGGGTTTTTTTCTCAGTCAAGATAGTATGTTTATTCAGTCTTAAGCTTTTCTTTCAAAACAGTGTATCTCTTGCGTAAGTGTGCATATCTATATTGTGTACGAAAACAAAGCAAAAAAAGAGCTAGAATAACACACACTCATGAGTTTTTAGGTGCAGTAGCCAAATTTAGCGCTCTCAATGTACAGATGACCCACAGTTAGGAACACTTCGGTTGTGGGGGCGGTGGACAGGAGTGCCTCAGGCACTGTGTTCCTCCAGAAGAGTGGGAGGTGAGGGTTCATGCAAAAGTAAATGGAATTTGTTGCTTAGCCTAGGAAAGAGGGGATTTATTTTCCTTCCCACTTTTCTTTTGTCTCTTGAGCTGCATGACTTCTTCTACAGGCCTACAAAGAGAGTAGGAAATGACTAGTGTGGTGTAACACCATATATTGGCATGCTGTGTATTATTATGTGAGCAGCTACAGATTAGCAGGTGAGCAGGTTATGTTCCCAAATTCTGTAAGATCTCCCATTCCCAACTTAAATATTTTCCCATAAAAACACATTTTTTGTTAAAATTATTTTTAGAACCTAATTGATCTCACAATAAACTTGGTTCATAAATTACCCCTTGCCCAAGTGACGGTGTCAAAGTTAAGTATTTGTGGTTGGTCTCATCCGAACATATGGTTCATGACCATATCAACCATAGCCTTCTTCGCAGCCATCCTCTTTCACCAATTTATTTTCTCTCTCCTCTCATCTTCCATTGACCTACTAATGCTTTCTTTGCCTTTCCAGGACTGGCCTTTCCAGGACTGGCCACTTGCACTGGGTGATCTCCTTTATTCCTGTGACTTTAGTTATCATCTATGGGTCTCTGTCTCCCAAATATGATCTCATCTGAGATCACTTTAATGAGCTTTAAGTCCATATATTCACCAGGCTCCTAGAGATTCCAAAGCACCATAAAATTAACTAAGTTCTTTACATGTTTTTTCTAATTTGCTTTTACTCATGATTCCTGTCTTAGGTAAGGTTCTCTGGAAACAGACTTTAGAATGAAAATTTGCCTGCAGGAAATTTCAGGGAAAATAATTGGGGAATATCTCCTGCAGGAGTAAGGAAGATGGAGTTGGATGAGAGAGGAAGTGAATTGTAACAACGGTAGCAATAGTGGCTTTAGCCAGTAACACAGTGATCTCTGGAGCTGGGATGGAACTTTGGGGTTATCTCAAATTGAGGCAAGGGAGTTAAACATTTGTACCATGGCAGTCAGCAGTCACTAGATGTGGACTGACCCTTGAAGGAAAGTTAATATCATCAAGAGATGCACTTCCCTTGGTCAAGAGCCATTTCTTAGAAAGCCTCAGTGGTGAGCCAGCAGCTCACAGCATTCCTGGTAGCTGGATGAACAACTGCCTTGTTTCTGAAGGGTAGTCTGGGTAGCTCAGAAAAGAAACCATAGCAGGTCATGCCTTACTACATGCATCAACTCCAGCTAGGTATAGATCCTCTAAGGTTCTTACTGGCCTCTTTCTGGAATAACGTAGAAGAGGAAAGAAAATGGGACAAAGTAATTCTTCCACTAGTGCTATAATTCTCAAGGTAACACCTAACGCTAGCCAGTGTCTCTCTGGTTAGGTGTCTGTTAGGTGTCTCTCTCCCACTAACCAGTCTAGATTCTCCATGCCTTCTCTTAGTATTTCTGTTAGCCTTGGTAGAAGATAGAGTGGGACGATCCAGATCCAGATTCCAGCAGTATCTGTATTTGCCTGTTTTCAACATGTCCTTCTCAGGCTGTGGCTGCTGCATCTATTCAATTGCAACCACAACTGGACAGGGGAATAGCAAGAGAGACCACAGGTGATAGCCAAAAGAGTTTTATCCTGCCCCCACCATGTAAGATCATCCCTATCTCTTCTCTTGCTAGTATGATGACATTTGTTTTGGTCATGAAGAGATGCAATCACCAGGTGACAGCCATAAATAAGGCTTAGTGATACTTTTGCTCTCTTTCTTGGTAAAAGTGTTATTCTCAAGCAACCAAGATTTCTAGACCCACAAAGCCAAAAGTTGTGAAGACAAGAAGCATGAATTCCCCATTTGTGCAATGACAATAAGTAGAACACTTCTGTTTTCATTCCTTGATTTCTGTTCTACCTGTCCAGGATCCAACACCATAATATGATAATTGTTTTAGGATATATGCTGTATCCTGAGGTATGGGTGACAGAACCCCATCACTGCAGAGTATCATTTTCAAAATGACATGTCATCTGTAGCTTCAAAATCTGTTTTGTTGCTTTTTATCAGGATAGCAACTTCTGGGTGGTATGGTTTGCAGTGTAGCCGATAGCTCTCATGGTCATGAGCTCCCTGGCATAGCTCTTTGCTATAAAGTGGGCTCCATAGTCTGAAGCAATTTTCTGTGGGATTACATGTTCGCAAGACTGAATTTTATGCTGACCAAAGCCCTGTAAGAAAGATAGACCTTTAGCTGGAATGTATATCGATCTCAATCAAGAATCTCTGTCCCTTCAGGTTGGAAGTGGTACTACATAAGAAATGTAACAATAGGTATTAGGAATTCAGCCTTGGTCTACTCTCTTGGTTGTTTGGACATCAGACTTGGAGAGTTGGAGCCCATGCTGTTGGGTCCATCTACAGCCATCATCCCTGCCACTATGGCTACTCTGTTATGAATCATTGTGCCATTGCTCAGTGATAGAAATTTGGTCATGTCAATTGGCTATTCTGTCTACTTGGTTGGTTAGCGCCTCTTCCCTAGAGTATACTCACTGGTGGCTGTTACATTGCATTTCAAAGATCTTTTGGACTGTGTGCTCACTGCCATCCACATGCTATTTCTTGAAACTTCTGTTATCTTCGATCCCCGCTCTTTTATTTATATATTTAAATAAATATATAATAAATAAATATTTATAAAATAAATATTTATAAAAATAAAATAAATGCATATTTAAATATTTATTTCCAGTGCCCTGAACAAAAAATAAGTCATTCGCCACTGCTGATGTCAAAAAATGGGAGAAATAACCAGGGCACGAAGTAAATGTGTCACATAAATAATGGCTGATTCTGACTCTCATTTCCAACAGGGATGGCAAAGAAAATGAATTAACAAAAATATGTTAATCTGCTAAGATACTACATCTGACACAGCAGATGCAATCCAGGCAATCACTTTTTAAAGTATTCTTTTGCTAGAATCTGCCTGTTTTTGTGTGATCCAGGCTGGTTTAATAGGGTTATGTCTGAGACCACTTCCTCTGCATATTATAAGACTTCGATAATCTCTGCTGTTCTCTCTACTTCCCAGATGCAATACAGTTTTGATTTATGTTTTGGCTGGGCATGAAGTTTTAGAGGATTCCATGTGGCTTTCCCAATGAGATATCTCTTACCCATATGCCAAGGAACTACTGCGGTGGCTCTGCTAATATCAAGTATGTTTATTCCAGCTGTGCATTTACTAAAATGACTCCCAGGTAGTTTTGTGGACCCAGTGGACTCGTGGTGAGTCACAGCCCTGGAAACAGGGCTCCATTTTTTATTATTCAATCCATGATGATGTTTGTGGTCCATGTATCAATGCCAACTTCAATAGTTTTTGATGTGTCTGAGTGTTCCAAGTCACCCTGTGTATGATTACCATCTAATTGGCAGTAAGTGATTTAGGGAAGAATTACTCAATACACTTGCCAAGGTGTTATGGCATTTTTCTTCAAGGGAACCTGGCCTCTACTTTAGTCAGTGGTTTCCAAGTCTGAGTACTGGGGCAGGTCCAGAAACTGAGCAAGAGATTACGAATATTATTAGATCCTCTGCCTTTACCCACTATTCATTCATTCTTGATATACATTTTTTTAATTCTATACAATGAGAAATACTTTTATTGGCTGTCCATTTCTTTTCCCCTAGGAACACTCTCTTCTATTCACTATTTCCATAGTTCAGGATTTCTGGCTGCCAATCTGACATTTCTATTTAATACAGATAATAGCATTTTATATTGTCATCCATGTCCCAGAGAAGATAGCCACCATCAAGGCTTTCAGCAAGATTGTTATCCCTTTCACTAATAATAAAGTGTCTTCCCAGTGGTCCTGTAAAACATAGTTAGCTGGTGAGTTTTCTGGCCTTATGTTCACTACAGTGGCCATTTATAATAATGTAACTGCCTCACTTTGCCATATTCCCTTTAGAATCCAGTGCCTACACTGGCTTCTCCCAGCATATGTTGACTAGGTCCCTTTCTACAATTAGAAAACCCCAGCACTAATTCTGTTTGAGCTTCTTTATAATCTGGTGGTTGGGATGAGAAGCTTGAACAGTTCCTGAGGAAGGGCCGGGTTAGGTTATCAAGGAAGAGAGGCCCCTACATCATTCTATTAACAAAGCTAAGTAACAGGCTCGTATTAGAGGAGAGTACCACTTCTCCTGGCCCAGGGAGTTTTGGAAGATCTTGAGTTTTGTGGCTCTTAAGCACATTGGCTCAGAGGCCCCCGACTCCAACTCCAGCTGAGTCCCTTGCTTTTTCAATCAGTTCTCTAACTTCAGAAGAATAGAATTTGGAAATCGAGAATCCAATTTCTCCAGGGATTACTCTACACTTATAATTAAGTCTTGGAACTGATTTTTAAGTTTCTGTCCTTTGAGTACAGAAGATAAATGTCTTTTTAAAAGTGGCCTTCTAACTTTCACAGCCACTTAAATTAGTGATTAACAATCTCAGCCTTTCTTTGTCTTTCTTTGACATAGTGGTAATACTTAGTTATAGCCAACTGGTTCCACAATCCGTATGATCATCGGTTCTCATCATAGCTTGCAAATATCTGGGCTATTATGCCATTCAGTGCATTTCCTTCCATTAGTGCACCATCAGATTTCCTCGGTAGTCAAATTGAACTACTACTGAACCTGGGGCTATCACTATTCCACATACCACCAGTATGCTGCCAATTAGCCAGCAAGTAAATCATCCAGGTCCAAAATTCCTATTTTAAAATCTGCTTCCTAGAGTTATTGCTGGTTCAACTATAGTAAGTCAGTTGGAAGTAGAATCTAAAAGAAAAATGTACAGGCAAGGGGTTCCCTGGATGGTGTCTAAGAAAAACATCTCTGCAAGAATGAGGGAAGCAGAAGTGGGCAGTTGGAGAATTTGAACATTAAGGACAACATAGTTGGAAAATAGATCACACAGATACCCGAGGGTCTCTGGAGTTTCCACAGCCTTCCAGAGTTGTCTTCCTTGAGGGGAAAGGGTCTAGCCTTTACACAACTGCATTAACCAGCCATTGAATGTGGGCTACTTTCTGGGGAAAAAAAGGATATCTCTGAAAAAGGATGCTCCTTCAGCTGAGGGCATTTCCTAGAAGCAATTCAGATGAGAACAATCAAATACCAATACTCCCAGGATCTAAGGAAATATGTGCCTCCATCCTGAAAGGGAGGTTATATTGTTGTATGCATAATAATTATCCATTCAATGAAAGGCATTTCCTTCCAACCACTGTTTCACCATCTAACATTGGGAAGCATGCTTGACTATTTCCACAACACTCACATATTAGTCAATAAAATCCTGGCGATTCTACCTTTCAAGTCTCTGGAAGCAGTTCATTTCTTTCGCCATCCTCACTCTATCTGTTCTAGTTAAGACTGCCATCATCTCCTACTGGGTTTTCTGCACCATCCTCTTATTTTCCCACCTTTAGTCATGTCTCCTGTCAACTCTTAAGGATTGGAGGTAAAGGGATATTCTGAAGTCATAACTCGACTGATTAAAGCAATGTAAACATTTTACAAATACTTCATGATGAAGTCCAAATTTGTAAAATAGCTCAAAAAAAACCTCCTTATGGTACGCCTGATTTATATTTTAAACTGCATTGCATGTTGTATTAAAGTACTGGGGCTGCTGTGACAAAAGATCACAGATTGTGTGGCTTAAACAACAGATTTTTATTTATTTACTTTTTTACTCACAGTTCTAAAGACTGGAAGTCTCAAGATCAAGGTATTAACAGAGTTAATTCCTTCCACGGCGGAGGGGAGGAGTTTCTTGGCTTGTAGATGGCCACCTTCTCCTTCTATTTCACATAGTCTTTCTTCTTTGAGTGTCTGTGTCTTAATGTCCTTTTCTTATAAATACACTGACTATATTGCATTAGAGTCCAGCCCAATAAACTCATTTAATCTTAATTACCTCTGTAAAGAAACTGTCTCTAAATTCAATCACATTTGAAGGTATTGGGGGTTAGGACTTCAACATATGAATTTTAGGGGGACATAAATTAGTCCATAAAACATGCCACCTTTAAAATCTGGTGAACTATATTACTTCTTCAAATATGTTCTGCTCTTACTTAATGTAAGTTTGTCTAATATTATTTCTCAGTTTTCACTTTCCTTTATTCTTCTTCTTCATTCCTTCAGGATTGAAATTAAATGCCATTTTCACTAGAACACTTTCCTTGTTATCTGTAAAGTTGAATTAAGTGGCTTTTCCCTGAATTCCCATTGCACTCTTTTTATTTACACCATAACACTTATCAGATGTTATTTTAATTATGTACTTATTCATTTATTTCCCCCAGTAGACTGTAAACTCCAAAAGAAAAGAAATATTGTCTTATTCACTATTATATCCCCAGGATCTAGCACAATACCTAATGTGGATTAGAATCACTATAAATAATTTTGATCATATCTCTTTTCTTGCATTATTAATCACTTAAAGGCAGCTTGTGTGCTTTATGCAACATTGTTTCTATGGCAGTGTTCAGAAAATTCTTGTTTACCTAGTAATAAGTGCATAACAATTACAGATTCAAATTTATTTAAATAATTTCTTAAAATACTTTGTCAAATTTTGAAACACCTATAGAAATTTGATTGTTTCAGGAGTTACATAAAGTGTAGTTATTAACACATCTGCCTGTATACTTTAGATGGGTTCTGATTATGCCTGACATATCATTAATATTGTTTTCATAAATGGCTTTTAAATGGCAGGTCAGTGAAATATTTGGATTTCATTTAAAACTTTCTTATGTTGGTTCTTTAATATTAATTATTTCCCGCAACAGTTTTTTTTAAAGATTTTATTTATTTATTTGACAGAGAGAGAGAGATCACAAGTAGGCAGAGAGGCAGGCAGAGAGAGAGAGGGGGAAGCAGGCTCCCTGCTGAGCAGAGAGCCCGATGCGAAGCTCGATCCCAGTACCCTGAGATCATGACCTGAGCCAAAGGCAGAGGCTTTAACCCACTGAGCCACCCAGGCGCCCCTCCCTCAACAGTTTTTATGTGTTATGTATGTATTTAGGCAAGGAATGCCTTAACAAAATGTCTGTAGAGCCATCTAGAGCCTTCTAGCCATCGAGCCAACTTCATGTGGTTTTCTTTCTTTCTTTTTTTTTTAAATTAAATTTAAGTAAGATTAAAAGACACACTTAAGGATTTTATGGAAAAAGAGTGGCTAATGCATCCGAAAAGTTATTTATAATAAGATAAATTAAGATATCCAGGAAAGCTGGAAGAAAGGAAGTAACTAGAAATATAGGAGCAAATATCTTTGGGCATCATTTTGAGAGATGAATCATATTAATTAAGAAGTAGGAAGGAATTTAGAGAAAGATCTAAATTAATGCGTTATTTGGCTAGATGAAGATTTGACCTAGAAAGATTAAAATGTCTTATCCTCTGACCACAAATTTAGTAACAGCGGCAAAATCAGACCCTCATACACTTTGCATAACTTTTTATTCTCATACTCAAAAATCTGCGCTAAATACATGTACTCCACATCTATATTTGTGAGACAATACAAATTCATATCACTCTTTAAAAAATGGTTTGTTCACTGCCTCATATTGGACAGTTCTTTTGGATGTGTGGGAATTCTATAAAAATGAGATTTAAACCTAAGTGTGATAGAGCTTTTAGCAGAAACACATAATTGGCATGGTTCAAAGAAAAAGGGCTAGTAAAGAGCTTCCAATACCTGTTATCTTACAGAAATTATATCTTTACCTTTTAAGACATAGAGTGAAAGCATATCCATGAAAAGAAGTTAAAAAACAAAACCAAAATGTGTAGCAAATGGTTGTTTAACAGAATTAATTGACAAAGAGAAGAGATACATGGAATGTCAATTATAATTAATAATAAAAGGCATATTATCTTATATTTGTTCAATCTTTTACCAATTTTAAGTCACCTCTGATATAAATGATCTCTTATTTGAGCCACAGGCTAATGAGGCATGTGGGTCACTTAATGCCACAATTTATACATCCAGATACAGAAGCTCAGAACTTTGGTGATTTGTCCCTACTTACTTAAATAAACTGTCTCTCCTCAAAATCACCAATGCCCTCCACAACGCTAAAAGCACTGATCAATTCTCAGCCTTCACCTCACTTGACCTGGTAGCAGTATTTACCACAGCTCATGATTTACTCTCATATCTTTGAAATACTGCCTTTATTTGGCTTCCCGAACACCATTTGCTTTGGTTTTATTCCTTCCTCAATAGCTGACGCCCTTTTCCTTCCCTTTGCTTCTGCTTCCTCTTCTTTCTGACTTCTTAACATCAAATGCCCCCCTTGTGTTTTCAGATAGACTTGCTCCCTTGTTGATCTCTCTGCCTCATCACTAAAAGTGCCCACAGTACCTCTCTAAAATGTATTTCTCTTCCCCATATGGTCAGATTTATATATATGACTATCTAAACAATATATCCATGCAGGTGGCAAATAGATATCTCAGGTTAGACATGACTGGCTGAATTCCTCATTGTCTTCCCTCAAACTTTTGTACCCACAGGCTTCCACACCACAGTGTATGAATAACAGTCAGGGAGCAGATCCTGTGAGATGGAGACTGAGATTTGACCATTGGCTTCAGCAACATGCAAGTCATTGTGGAATTTGACAAGAGAAAGTTTACTTATATAAGTGTGTATGAGTTGCAAAACACTGAGTCTCTGTAAGTGGGTATAACAAAAATATTTTCAAGTGCTGTTAAACCTCACCATCAGTACTCCTCACACCCTCGTCAAAGGCACAGCCATCCCTCACTTAGATTATTGTAATCAGCTCTCTCTTATTTGTTTAATATCACTACTTGCAATTTTGTCCCCCCCCCAAGCCAGACTACTTGCAACACAGCAGCTCTTGTAATCTTTTAAAATCTAAATTAGATAATCTCACTTTTCTTGGGAAAACCCACCAGTGGCCTGATCTTACTCAGACTACAGGGAGGTCCTTACCAGGGTCTAGAAGATGTTCCATAACTCCACTGCCACCCTGTAACTCCGTGATGTCATCTTCTACAGCTCTCCCTTGCTCACTGTGCTGCAGTCACATTGATGTCCCGCTGTCCTAGAAACACATCAGGCAACAACCATCTCAAGACATTTGCACTGGCTTTTTCTCTCTCTGGAAAGCTTATCTCTGGCTACCATTTTTTGATCTTTCTGTCTCCTCTTCTGTTCAAATATTGCCATTCCCAATGAGCCTTGCCCTAAAATTCTAATCTCCCTGCCTTTCTTGTTTTTATTCATATGCTCATTATCTAGCCTATCTATCTATCATCTATCCAAATGATATAATATCCTAACAATCTGAAGGCAATTACTGAGAACAAGTCAGGTATCCTGCCTTCCATAGAGATTCTTAAAAGGCCATTTAGTGATTATTAATTAATTACTAATGATTATTTCTCTTTGGAGGATGAGAATACTGAAATAAATGTGTAAGTTCATGAATGGGAATTTGAATACCACAATTTATACACTACTAGATATTAAGAATGCTTTGGCTTAAATCATGACTTAAAGTTAATTATTATATATATTACTGAGACTTATTGAGAATAATGTTCTCAAACTTAACTTATAAACCAAATGTCAACAAATACTCATCTGTCTAGGAATTGGAAAAGAATCAGCTAATCAATTGTACTTCCAGTTTGTGTTAGAAGGGCCAGAGATTATCATCCTGATATTTTAGGGAAGAAATTAAAAGAAGTCTACTATGATATACCTAGGCAATGGTCTCAGCCACTCTGCTGATTGAATTTATTGCTTTCTTATTTGGGTAACATCAAGAGATTGAACAGTACCACTCAGATGCCTATGAACACCTTGGCATAAATTTAAGCCAATGGTATCAAGGTCCATAAATGACTTAAACCAAGCAATATCCCTACTAAAAGAGTGTGAAGCAGAAGAGAGGATTAAGACTTAAGTGAATGTATCCAGATATATTGGTTTTTGTCTCTAATTTGAGTGTTTGCTATAAAAAGTATATAGTATATTCCAAATGTAAAAGTAGCTTAAGACCAGCTGAAATTATCTCTAATTTACTTATACTTTTTCATAAACCATCCTAGAAAATCTCCCCAAACTAAAGAAACATACCTAGAAAATTCAATATCCATAGTGGGTTGAATTGTGTAACTCAAAAATTCACATCCTCTAGGAATCTCAGAATGTTACCTTATTTGGAAATGGGAATCTTTGCAGATGTAATTAATTAAGATGCAATCAAATAGAATTAAGATAGATTCTAAATCAAATGGCTGCTCTCTTTAAGAGAAGAGAACACATATACACAGGGAAGAGACTATGTGAAAACAAAGGCAGAGGTGGAATTCTGTTCCTATAAACCAAAGGATGTCAAGGAATATCAGGAGCCATCAGAATCTGGAAAGAGCAAAGAAAGATTCTCTCCTAGAGCCTTCAGATGAAGTCTAGCCCTTCCAATATCTCAATTTTTAGACTTCTTATCTCCATAATTGTGAGAGAATAAGTTTTTATTATTTTAAGCCACATAGTTTGTGGTAAATTACTATAGCAGTCCCAGGAAGTTAACATACATACTACAAATAAAATGAAGATATATAATAATAATAATCAACCATCTATAACAATTATTCTACCAAAATAATAATTTGTAAATGAATGGTTGAAGATATTGAGAAATACCCAATTTCTAATCTACACAATCTAATAGCAGAACATAATAAATAAATTTATACTGGGCACCTGGGTGGCTCAATCCGTTAAGCTTCTGACTTTGGCTCAGGTCATGATCTCAGGGAACTGGGATCAAGCCCTGCTTTGGGCTCTGCGCTCAGTGGGAGCCTGCTTGAGGATTCTCTTTCTCCCTCTCCCTCAGCCTCTCCTCCCACTCGTACTCTCTCTCTCTCAAAACAATAAAATCCTAAATAAATAAGTAAGTAAATAAATAAATAAATTTATATCTAAGCAGTTACATGGTCCTCCTAAAGAAAGAACTATAAAAAAAAAAAAAAAGAAAGAACTATAAAAGAGGACAATATGCAGTTGAAACTGGCAACGCAGGGACCAAAAAACAAAATGTTATCAGGAAATTCTCTGTAGCTTCGAAGATAGAAGAGGTACTGACTGACTAATTTATACATGTATTTAACATATATTTGATAAGCTGTCAACATTATGCCACACTAAAGAGTTATATTTTCATTGTAAATAAATTAAAGCCTATTTGGACACAAATGTATTGTGAATGTGATTAATGTAAGCTAGTAATCATCTCTGCATACATTAACATCTTCAAACTCTAGAAACTAGAAACTGAGGAATGGAACAAGGAATGTAGTGACTATGTCATGACATACCTCATTAACTTAATTATTCAGCCAGACAGTCAAGTATTTATTAAGCAGCTTCTTTATTAGACAGTAAAAGAAGTTTTCTAATAATATTTCTCTAGTTTCCCTAATCACTTTCCCAGAAACTATCTCTATTGTTATATGTCAAATGGTAATAAACACAAATACATCCAATTTTCTCTTTCCTCTACCTTTATTTGATCCTCCTTGTCCATTCAGGAGACAGAAACTATAATTTAATTTGAACAAGAGAAGTTTAATATCAATAATCATTAATAATAAAAGCAAAGAAATAATCAATATGTAAAGAGAATTTTAAGGTACACAAAGAAATAAAGACAAAGCTGGGTGAGTGTGTCCCTACCCAAGGCTAGGATATAGACCTCCTTTTGAGAAATTGTGATTACATCCCATTGGATGGCAGAAAATGTTCATTGGGCTGCTCCAGCCAGACAGGCTGAAAATGCCCCATTCAATACGCAGGTGGGCAGAGAGGAAGGTATACAGGGGGTGTCAGGAGCATGGGATACATACACAGTGTGTTGTCCTTAGGGCTGCATAAGCTACCCTGTTACCCTCGAAGGTGTGGGGTTACTGAGGCTGGCAACAAGGGTGGAGAGGGAGTTGGAAATTTGGGACCTGATGGCTGCCAGGAGAGCAAAGGGGTCTGGGGAGTGTAGTGTCTATTTCAGGAGGGCAGCAGAAAAGTGGTCACCAGGTCAGGGTGGGGACTGCAAGCTTTCTAAGAAACTAGATGCTCTGGGCTTAGGCAGAATTCCCTGTACAGCTGCACAGTGACAAGGAGAAGAAACAAAAATGGCAGCAAGATAGACCTAGGAAGAGAAAGGCCTTACTGCCGGAAGGTCTTTCCAGAGTTCCCTACTGACACAACTTAGTATTGCACTTGCTACAAAGCTCATTTATTGTAGAACCAGTAAAGAAAGATGCATTTGGACCCAAGAGCAATCCACTGATATCTAGAACATTTTTGGTTCTCTAATTCATATATTTCTAAAACTACTATCCCAGATTCTTCCTGGACTGAATTTTAGGTCTCATTTTCCATTTCAAGATCTCGTTTTATATTGTCACTGCTATTTTGATGTATTTCTTATTTTGCAGTTATCTTCAGAGTCACCATTTTACACACCTCTAGGGGGTATCATTTGTATCATTTCGGTGGATGCCACATAGCACTTTGGATGGTTCAGTGAAGAGGCACAGCCCTTAAATATCCATATATATTATAGTTTAGGTCACATAATTTAATTCCCTAAGAATAAACTCCTTAATATTTTATGGTATACCCTCTGATCAATCTTCCAGTGATATTTCAAGACTACTTTCACTCCCTACTTTATGCTACAGATACTCCAGATACAACTTGTACCATTTGGCCTCTGGGCTTTGATATATCACAACAAAACTAGATTGTTCTTGTATTTCTACCTATAGATACTTTACTATATAGCCTCATGATTTGGCACAAATGGCATCTCCTTCACTGATCTTCTGAAATAGAAACATTTACTCCTGAGGAGAACTACAGCAACATGTTCACTGTATCTTTTTTTTAATACATGCTCCAGTTACTATATGATATCAAAATTAAAACCTGTCTTTCCACATTTAGTCTTCAAGATCAGGGACTGTGTACCTCAGTTACATAATATTTTGGACAAAGATGTCAGTTTATTTACATTAATATGATAATGAATAACTTCTAATAAGTCTGTAAATTTTTAAAATATCACTCAATTTTTCCTTTATTTTTAATGAAAATAATAGTGAGAAAATATATTAAGCATTTAGATAAGACTACTAGATTTTGTATATATGGATAATAGAGCTAGGACATGCATATATAATGTGTATTTTTTTTTAAAGATTTTATTTATTTATTTGACAGAGAGAGATCACAAGTAGTCAGAGGCAGGCAGAGAGAGAGGGGAAAGCAGGCTCCCCACTGAGCAGAGAGCTAGATGCGGGGCTCGATCCCAGGACCCTGAGATCATGACCTGAGCCGAAGGCAGAGGCTTTAACCCACTGAGCCACCCAGGCGCCCCAATATTATGTGTATATTTATTGACATGATCCACCCCAATAGTCTTTGGTTTGGCAGAATGCATCTGCCCTCAAAAAAAAAAAAAAAAAAAAAAAAAGGTCACCTTCACTATAAAAATAATTTCTTTATTTTTTTTTTTAAATTTATTTATTTATATGACAGAGAGAGAGGGAGCCCGATGCGGGCTCGATCCCAGGGTCCTGGGATCATGACCTGAGCTGAAGGCAGAGGCTTAACTACTGAGCCACCCAGGTGCCCCTATAAAGATAAGTTCTGAGAAGACACATCATTTCAAAGTGTAGGCTCAGAATAAGCCTATAGGCATTTCAGTTGGCTGTGTTCTGGCTATATAGCCTTGGGAAGTTAATAAGTCACACTGGGCCTGTCTTTTTTTGTTTGTTTGTTTGTTTGTTTTCATCCACCAAACACAGATGACAAGACTTCATCAGTCTGACGATATACATAAATATCAAGTTACAAATGCCCATGTGCAAAAATTTTTATTTATTTATAACTGGGCTTTAATTAAATTCCTCATTCTGCTGACTGATAAATAAAATATCACTTAGGTCATGTATTTTTCATTATTTCCTGAGCCGTCTCCTAAATTCCAGATAAAAGAGTGATTGGAAAAATTGGACACTCTCGTGGCAATTGTGTGTTCATGTGCTGGGGGATGGGGACACATCGCATCATACCACAGTCATGCCATCTGCTGAGGGAGCCTCTCGTGTTTCAGGCTGAGCCTTTCACTTCTAGTCAACCAGTTTCCTGCCATGTCATTCTCCCCAGGTTTCTGTCTCTCAGAGCTGGCCTCATGTCGCTCTTGGCATAAGAGAAAGGCTTCTGCATACCCCTGAGCTCCCTTTGGCTTGTGGATTCCAACACCTCAGTTGATTCTGAGACTCTGGAGCATGGTAGACTCAGGAAAATTCTGGGATTCTCACACTTTTTTGGATAACAGAGGCAGAGGACCCCTTAGCTCTGTGGACCCAGTGTATATCAGGATTCTCTTTCCCACTGGTTGCTATCTAGTACAGGCTGCAGCAATTGTACCTTCTCAGGGATCCATCAGTGTCTGAGTTCTTTCTCTCTTCATCTTCCTCCCATTGCCCAAATCAAATGCATCAGTATATATATGTATATGTGTGTGTGGGCGCGGTAGTTTGGGGAGTGTGATAAAATATAGGGAGAGTGATAGAAAGAACTTTCTTTGATAAATAGTATCTCCAAATTTAGTGATTATACCCTATATCTTAAACTTTGGACACAAAAGCTAAGATTGTGATTGTTTTTGGTTAACCCTCTGCTGAATCAGTGAATGAAGAAAGCCTAACTCCCCAAGATGAGGGAAGGAGAATGGAGGAGCGATAAGAAATGTTAAGGGAGCAATGGTTAATGTATGGAAATGTTTTTTCACTCAATAAAAAAATTAAACTAAGGGCACCTGGGTGGCTCAGTGGGTTAAAGCCTCTGCCTTCGGCTCAGGTCATGATCTCAGGGTCCTGGGATCCAGCCCCGCATCGGGCTCTCTTCTCAGCGGGGAGCCTGCTTCCCCCTCTCTCTCTGCCTACCTCTCTGCCTACTTGTGATCTCTCTCTCTCTGTCAAATAAATGAATAAAATCTTAAAAAAATTAAACTAGAAAATGTATATGAAACAGTACTCCAAACATTAAAATTATGTAATACATATATATTATTAGAAACCTACAATCTTTGCTTCAGAGAGCAGAGAATGGGCTGCAAAATGTAGTAGAACAGGATAGGAAAATAGAGCTTTTGGGGTGCCTGGGTGACTCAGTTCAGCATCTGACTTAGGCTCTGGTCATGATCATGGAGTCCTGAGATTGAGCCCCACATTGGGCTTCCTGCTCAGTGGGGAGTCCGCTTCTCTCTCTCCCTCTGCCCCTCCTCCCACTTGTGCTCTCTTTCTCTCAAATAAATAAATAAGATCTTTAAAAAAATAGGGGTTTCTTCACACTTGTATCTTTATTTTTTGTAATCAAATTTCAAAATTTCAGAAATACCCATATGCCCCAACTTAAATAAAAGCTATGCTCTGCATAATTAAAATTAAGTCTACTAGAAATTAAACATCAAATGAAATACAAGGAAAGAATAAAGTAGAAAAAATAGATATAGTCTTAAAACAAATAAAAAAACGAATATATATATGTATATATACATATATATACACAAAAGGTTGTTCAAATAATAAGAATTTAATAGATTGATCTGATGAGATTTAAGAGCTAAACCATAAGATTAAAAAAAGAACAAAATAAAGCTGAAGTAAAAAAAAATAAATAAACAAAAATAAAGTTCATGGTGGGCTTTGGGAATTTTTTTTCTTTTTTTTTGATAAAAGAGTTTCCAGGGCACCTGGGAAGCTCAGCTGAGTAAGCATCTAACTCTTGGCTTGGGCTCAGGTCATGATCTCAGGGTCATGGGATCAAGCCCCATGTCTGGCTCCACACTCAACGGGGAATCTGCTTGGGATTTTCTCCCTCTCCTTCCCCCTGGTGTCCTCCCCCTTCTCTGACTCTAAAATAAATAAATAAATAAATAAATAAATAAATAAATAAATAATAAATAAAATGTTTTAAAAAATGTTTCCCTCTTTCTAAAATTAGAAAAGTTAAAAAAATACCTAACTTACCAGATATTACAATTGCAGTAACCCACTTTTTAATTTTTTATTATTAGATTTAGCATATTATCCAACTTTATTTATTATAGCTATTGCAGATGGAAGCATTTTGGTTCATTATCAGTAAAATAAGAAGCAGGTATTTTTAAATTTTTAATTGAAGAATAGACATACAATATTATATTACTCTCAGGTGTACAACATGGTAATTTGACATTTCTCTACATTACACAATACCCATCATGATACGTGTAGTTACCATCAGTCACCACACAACATTGTTATGTTATTGACTATATTCCCTATGGTGTACTTGTCATCTCTGTGGCTTATATATTTTATAATTAGAAGTTCGTGACTCTTAATCCTTTTTACCTATTTTGTGCATTCCCCTATCTCCTTCCCCTCTGACAACTACCAGGTTATTCTCTGTATTTATAAGTCTGTTTCCATTTTTTCATTTGTTTATTTGTTTTTAAAAATTCACACATAAGTGAAATTATGTGATATTGAGACAAGAATATTTTGTTTTCAGAGAGAGAGAAAGAGCATGTACAAGTATGCACATGGCAAGGAGGAGGTTGGAGGCCAGGGGTGGGGTGGAGCACAGGGAGAGGGATAGAATCCCAAGCAGGCTCCATGCCCACCATGGAGCCCAACTTGAGGCTCCATCTCACAGCACTGAGATCAGACCTGAGCTGAAATAAAGTCAGACACCCAACCAACCTTGGCACCAGGCACCCTGAAACAAGAGTATCTTTAACTCGAAGTGATGTTAATGTTTTCCATCAGTTAAGAATTCCTTTGTTTTCTTCTACTATTTTTGTTCACGAATTGTTTCCCAAATAGATTATAACCAGAACAATGAAAAAACTCTGTGTGTGTGCATGTGTGTGTGAATTTTAACATTTGGGGGACTCAGACTCCTCAGGCTAAGTGTTAATGCTGTCAAAAGGATTTAGTTATATTTATTATTTGTCCTTCATTCTCCTTGGGAAAACTCTGTTTAATCAGATTGAAAACATTTAGAAATTTGTCTTCAAGCTTAATGCAAATATTATATACCATGTAAAATATTAGATACCAATTAAATGGATCAGTTGTTTAGAAATTGAAGTACAATAGATGGTTTTGGTGAACAGTTTATTTGCAGGTTTACTAATGGAAAATAATACCCAATTAAAATATCTAAATGTTCCTGGAAAGATTTTAGAGATATTTATGAACTGGCAGAATGTGTCCTAGTTATCATAGCATTGTCTCTTTCTTGGCAATACAGGCAAGAACATTTGCTTCTTCTAGTTTTATAAACTTAAGATGATTTTAACTGGCATTAATCAATGAAAGAAGTGGTAGAGTGGGGGAATATATTTTCATCTCTTACAAAGGCAATGGAGAGAAGTGTGGATCATTGTCCCCACCTTTTTTTTTTTATTTCCTTTTTCTTTTTTTTAAGTAAATTTTATTTTTTAGAGAAATTTTAGGTTGACAACAAAATTTAGTAGAAGGTACAGAGATTTCTAATATACCCCCTGCCTCCACACATGCATAGTCTCCTTCTTTTTTCAGCATCCCCAGCAGTGGTACCTTTGTTACAGCTGATGAACCTACACTGACACATCATTATCATCAAATATGCTACTGTTTTCCTTTGGTTGCATGTTTTCCTGTGCAGTTGGGATCATGGTGGTCATATTACCATGTAACATTTTACTTCTTTCTTTCTCATTAACAATATAATATGACCATTTTCTCATACCATTAAATATGCTTTATCAAACTATAGACTATCTTATTTCACTGGCCACTGCGTGTATTATTATGTCTATGCCTCAGTTTTAATTTTTTTTTTTTTTGCCTCAGTTTTAATTATTATAGCTTTAAAATTAGCCTTAGTATGAGGTTGGATAGGATCAAATTATCTTCCTCTTAATTTAGGTTTTCTTTAAATTACTTTAATAGAGCTTTATGTTATTCTCTATTGAGTTCTTGAACATCTTTTGTAGATTTACTCCAGGACACATTGTATTTTGCTGCTATTGCAAAATACTATTAACTGTGATTTCTTGATATTTGTTACTGAGAGGAATTCAGTTGAAGTTTTTAACTTTACATATAACAACATGGTTGCACACAGTAATTTTAAAAATTTAGTACATATTATTGCCTGTAATGATATCTTTTTGCTTAACCTTTTCTATTGCTTTTTTTTTTAATTTAATCTCTTTACCTGGGTTTTTAACTTTATTTTGGATACTTAAATCATTATTTAATAGAGGCTTTCTTTATTCCTAATAATGTTTTTCACAATAAAGTTAATTTTGTCTGATATTTATCTATATGTCTATATATCACATTTCTTTTGCTAGTTCCAGCCTATGTTTACATTAACATTCTGTTCTTTTTTTTATATATGTCTTTTGTAAGTTCCATAGATTTTTTAAAAATTTCAATCTGATAATTTCTGTATTCTACCAGAAAGTTTAATCCATTTATATTTATTGTGATTACTAAAATATTTATATGTATATGTGTCTGGGTGTCTATAAATTTAATCCATTTCACCCATTTATATATATTTATATAATATATTTTATAGATTTACATAAGATATATATATGAATATATCTTTGCTTTGGGGCTCTATTTTTTCCTGCCTTTTGTCTATTCCCTTTTTATTTCTTCTTTCTGGTCTCCCTTTGTATTGTTTGTTTCTATTAATCATATATTTCCACTCTATTCCTTGGAAAGAGATACACCGAATTCCAGTATTTTAATTCTAATACTGAAACTTTTCACATCCACACTTCTATTTAAAAATTCTTGTTTTTAATTGTATATGTCTTTATTTCTCAGTTTAGTTCTGTTTCTCATGTTTTTGAATGCTACTTATTCTCCTTCCTGGCAATTGTCTTTCTGTAATGATTCGTGTCATATACATATATATTTTCTTTTTGGTTGTCTTATTTTCTGTCAAGTTTTTTACACCTTTATGACTTCTACCAATAATTCTGTTTAAATTTCTTGAGTATTGCTACTATTAATTTCATTATTGTATTCTATATTCTGAAATTAATGGCCTCCATTGCAACTTTTCCTAGTCAGAGACAGTACATTTTCACTCCTTCAGGAGATGCCTCAATATTTCTGATACATCAAAACACCATTTCTATTTTCTTATCCTAGCCCTCTAGTCCCCCAATATGCCATATATTTTCTTGTATTTTTTGGCTGGCATTGAATGTTGGATAGACAGATAGCACTTGTGCTTACTTTTCATTCTTTTTTTTTTTTTAATTTTATTTCTTCAGTGTTCCAAGATTCATTGTTTATGCATCACACCCAGTACTCCATGCAATACATGCCCTCCTTAATGCCCACCACCAGGCTCACCCAACCCTCCACCCCCCTACCCTCCAAAACCCGCAGTTTGTTTCTCAGAGTCCACAGTCTCTCATGCTTCGTCTCCCCTTCCTATTTCCCCCAATTCACTTTTCCTTTCCTTCTCTTAATGTCCTCCATGTTTTTCCTTATGCTCCACAAGTAAGTGAAACCATATGATCATTGACTCTTTCTGCTTGACTTACTTTTCATTCTAATTTGTCTTTTGGATCCCTTCAAAGAACAGGCTTTCAAATATTGACTAGGTTGTCCATGCTATTCTATCTCACAGACATTTGTCTAGCTATTACTCTTGGCAGCCATGAACACATTTTACAATTTCTCCTTTTCTAAGCATGCCTTTCGGTGCCCATGATATAATATACTTTCACCTCCTCTAAGATGCTACAGTTTTTGAGGGTCAAAAGTTCACTTGCTATGGGAGTCCTGAGTCTTCTCTGGCCATTTCTTCACAACTAGTCCATCAGTAAAATCATGGAATTTTTGACTTCCCACTCACTTGCTTTTGGATGAAACACCATAGGACAAATCGGGAGATATGGGATCCTTGAAGGATGCCCAAGTCATAGGTATTGCATTCCAGAAATGGGTATTAGGTATTTTTCTTGTGGGATAAATTTTGACCAGGAAGAAACATGAGATAAGAAAACATATAACTCTTCTCCTTTTCTCTGATTGACCACTCTGCATTCACTTTGCAGCCTGTCCAGATATTCTTCCTGTCAGCCAAACAGCACAGCACTGGCGCTGTATGATCCATCTGGTACTATATCTGCTGAGTCACCTACAGAAAGGAGTCAGTTCTGGGTTCTTTACTAAGTAGTAATAACGGAAGAATGCATCAATACACATTTGTTTGTGTACTTAACTTTTTATTATTTCTCACCCAGGACCCTAGATTCTCACTCCTTAAATATATCATCAGTATTTTTATTTGCTTTAGGCTTTGTTATCTAAGGGATCAAGGCTAAGATATTATGTTTTTGTAGATCTTAATATATCAAGCGTCTAGCTGTGGGGTCCGGTACATAACAAATACTCTATTAACTTTTATTCAGTGTGTTCAGGGGTTGGAGGAATAATTACAAAAGTAAAAAAGAGCATCCATCTTGTCCAGGGAATGTTTCTTTGTCTTTGTACAGATGTTAACAGGCATGTTAAATTATTATTTTCATTCATCTCCATAACAAAACTATGAATGTGGTTTTTTAACCTTTATTTGACAGATGAGAGTTTGTTGGCTTAGAGAGGTTAGCATGACCTATATGTTACACAACTCATGATTGATAGAGGTGGGAATTGTGCACAAGAAATTTCATGTTCTTCTGCTATTTGGTGCTATTTTAGAAGCTTATCTTTATTCCTTATGACTCTGGGTTGGAAATACATGGCTGAAAATTTTTCATAGAGAGTGACACAAAATACTCCCATGGCTTATAAAAAGTCATTTCTGCCCCTTCTGCTGTTCTCTACTAGTTAATGTGATATATGAAAAGAAGAATCTTTGGAGAAATGGAGACACCATTTGCCATTTACTTACTGTGTGACCTTGGGCAAGTAACTGAGGCACTGTGGACTACCGTTTTCTTAAATCGAACAAGAAGAGAATAAAAACTGCCTCAGGAATTTGTTGCCAAAATTTTAATACATGTTATAAATCTTCAATAAGTGTTTCTGTCCTGTTGCTATATAATGCATTTCTTGGCTCTTCTGAAATAAAGTAAAGTATAATTTTGCTCAATGTGAAATAGTGTTAGAGCAAGTGAGAATGTAACTTAAAGCAGTGAATATTTCAAAATCCATCTATAAATGGCCTTGGACTTTACCAGATGATATTTTAGCCCCAAAATGTATCTTCCTAGTGAGGTTTTAATTATTTAAAATGTCTTTGAGTTCCCTAAATGCATGCACCCATTAAACTCAAATTAGGAAATTAAAAAACTACAGTGCTAGAAAATCATGGTTCTAAGTTGAATAAGGCAATCCTTACTTTTTTTTTTTTTTTTATTTATTTGACACAGAGAGAGAGAGATCACAAGTAGGCAGAGGCAGGCAGAGAGAGAGGGGGAAGCAGGCTCCCCGCTGAGCAGAGAGCCAGATGCGGGGCTCGATCCCAGGACCCTGAGATCATGACCTGAGCCGAAGGCAGAGGCCTTAACCCACTGAGCCACCCAGGCGCCCCAGCAATCCTTACTTTTTGAAAAGCTGAGAGACATACATCTGCTAAGTAGCTGTGCTATAAAGTGAAGTATATTAGATCAGATGTAAGTGGGAAGAACTATGGGAGTGCAAGGTGAATTTTAAGTTAAGTGTGGAATCTCAGCCTCTAAGGAACACCTTCTTATCTTTCTGGACATTGTTTTTTCTATCTTTCAGTACTGGCTTAAAATCTACTGACTATGAAATAGAACTGCTGTTCGATTCACAATATGCAATGTTTCTTATGCCTATGATCTTCTGTGATTATATATTATTCCTCCCTTTGTGCTATCTTATTTTGGACATACTTTTAATGTGTTTTGCTTCTTCACTGTTAAGACTTGATGTCTGTTGTGATGTGCACACAAAAAAGATGATAATTTAATTGTACCTACAAAATATATCCCATTCTTTATATTATTTACACTCTGTAGTCTATATTTATGTGTTCAAAAATATATCTGATAAAAAAATCACTAAAAGCACATTTTTCTAGTTGTATTGTTGTGTGTGCATTTGTTTCCTATTTTTAATTCAATTTAAATCATACTGAAATGGTTATGTGTAAGACACATTGGAGGTGTGGTTTCCCCCAAAATCACTGGGTATTAATTACCCAAAATACCTTGTTGATTTTGTGAACAAACAGTTGTGGAAGACTTTGAAATGCTAGATTAGAATCTAGTAACAGGGCGTGACTTTTAAGCCAGAGCAGATACAGGGTTCTTATCATGCAACCGGGTAGTGACTAATAGGATGTTCTCTTACAGCTGATAAGGATTATCCTACCTCAGAAAAATTCACCGTTTCTCCTGCACTCACCCTCTACTACCACATTCACATCACTTCTAACACCAGGTATGTGAGCTTTTTCCCCCACACTGAGCAAATCTCTGCCACAGCAGCTGGGTGTGCTAAAATTCAGTTCAATTCCAACACTAACTGGAGTAAACTCAGACCCCACAGGTTAAGAGCTCAATCTCACAAGACTGACTCCCACATCTCAGAAGCCAGTCAAAAGTCTAGGTTGTCACCTGTACTCTTGACTAAATGGTTCTAAATCAGAAGTTCCCATGATCCTCTTGTTGGGTTCCATCATTTGGTAGAACAGCTTAGAGAACTCAAGGAAACATTTACTGTTTACCAACTTATTATATAATAAAAGATATGATAAAAGATATGATAAAAGATGAAGAGATACATAGGGTGAGGTCCAGAGGAGTCCCAAAGTACAGAAGCTTCTGACTCCATGGAGTTAGGGTGTGTCACCCTCCTGGCAGTGGATATGTCCCAGAAGCTCTAGGAAGCTGGTATTTTGGGAGTTTTTATGGAGGCTTCATCATGTAGGCATGACTAATCATTAACTCCATTTCTAGTACTTTTCCCCTTCCCATAGGATGGGGAGTGAAACTGAAAGTTCCAAGCTTTTATGCATGGTGTGGTCTTCCTATCACCAGTCCCCACCCAGGAGCCCACCAAGCCTCATCTCAGTAGAACAAAAGACACTGCTATCACCCAGGAAATTCCAAGTGATTTAGGAGCTCAGTGTTAGGAATCAAGACCGAATATTAGGAAAAAAAGGTACTCCTAGAGCTCTTATAACTTAGGAAATTACAAGAGTTTTATTTTTTTATTTTTGTTTTTTGTTTTGTTTTGTTTTGTTTTGTTTTGTTTTTTAGGAAATTACAAGGGTTTTAGAAGCTCTGTGCTTCTCTCTATATATTCTATTATTTATTATATATTCTATTATTTATTATCATATAAATATTCTATTATTACATATCCATTTTAATCTTTTCCCATTAGTTTATGTATCCATTCACATACAATGCACCAAATCATATTCTAGGTACTGCACAAGGCCCTGGAGATATAGCAGTTAACAATTCATTCTAATATTTACCCTGAAGGAAATTACATTCTAGTGAGGGAAGAGAGATGGTAAAATATAGAGTAGGTAAAGTGGTAGTTTGTGTTATATGTTATTCCATAGTGAATGGATCAATAAACTATGATACATCCATAGGATGGAATATTATTCAACAATAACGAGAAGTGGCTATCCAGGCCAGAAAAGACATGGGGGACCCTTAAATATATACCACTAAGTGAAACAAGTCAGTTTGAAAATCTGTTTGATTCTAACTGTATGACATTCTGGAAAGGATCCAACAATAAAGAAAATGGTCAGTGGTTGCCAGGATTCTGAGGATGAAGGGGAAAGAAAGAATAGGTGGAGAACAGGGATTTTAGGGAAGTGAAACTCTTCTGTATGACAGTATAATGGTGGCCACATGATATTATGCAAAGAACGGTACAACAGAAAAATGGAATGACATAATATTGAACATCTTTTCATGTTTATTTGCCATTGGTATACCTTTTTTTTTTTTTAAGATTTTATTTATTTATTTATCTAGTTAGTTAGTTAGTTAGTTAGTTAGTTAGAAAAAGAGAGCACAAGTGGGGCAGAGGGAGAAGAAGAAGCAAACTCTCCACTGAGCAGGGAGCCTGATGGGGGGCTGGATCCCAGAACCTTGGAATCATGACTTAAGCCAAAGGCAGATGCTTAACCAACTGAGCCACCAGCCTGCCCTGGAATATCTTCTTTTGTTAGGTGTATGTCAGATCATTTCCTTCTTTTCAGTTGGGTTGTTTGAGGTTTTTTGCTGTTGAGTTTTAAGAGTGTGTGTGTGTGTGTGTAAAACCCTTTATCATATATGTACTTTTCAAATATATTCTTTCAGTCTGTGGCTTCTCTTTTCATTCTCTGAAATTGTTTTTTTGTTTTGTTTCATTTCGTTTTTTTAACAGAGCAGTTTTGTTTTGTTTTTTAACGGAGTCTACACTTTGTTCTTTGTGACTTCTCTTTCATCAGTATCACATTGCTTTAACTACTGTTGTTTTCTAGTAGGAACTGAAGCTGGGTGATGTCAGTCCTCCAACTTTGCCCTTCTTCAGTACTGTGTTGGCTATTTGGCTCTTCTTCCTTTCCATAGATATTTTTTTCTTTTTTTCTTTTTAATTTTTAAATGATGAAATGGTATGTTGGGATTTTGTTTTGAATTGCATTGAATTTAGAAATAAAATTGAGAAGAGCTATTATCTTAACAGTATCAATTCTTCCTATCATGAAAATGGAATATATTTCCATTTGTTTAGATATTATTTGATTTCTTTCACAGAGTTTTGTGGTCTTGTACATATTTTGTTAGATTTCTACCCAAGTATTTCACATTTTTTGGTGCTAATATAAAGGATGTTGTGTCTTATATTTCAAATTCCAATTTTTTTATTGCTCCTGTATAGGAAAACAGTTGAGTTTTGTAAATTAACCTCATATTTTGCAGGCTTTCTGTGATCACTAATTCATTTCAGAAGTTTTTTTGTTGGTTCTTTGTGATTTATCCATTTGTAATCATGTAGTTTTATTTCTTCGTTTCAACCTATATACCTTTTATTTTATTTTCTAATTTTAGCTAGGACTTCCAGTATGATGTTGAATAGGATTGGTGAAAGGGAATTCTTTCTGCTTTGTTCCTGATCTTAGCAGGAAGTTTCTAATTTCTCATCACTAAATATCACTGAATATGATGTTAGCTGTGTTTTTTGTAGATCTTCTTCATCATGTTGAGGAAGTTCCCTTCTATTCCTAGTTTTCTGACAGTTTTTATCATGCGTGAGTGTTGAATCTTGTCAGATGCTTTTTCTGCATTTTTTTATAGGGTCATATAATTTTTCTTCTTTAGCTTGTTGATGTTATTGATTACATTAATTGATGTTTGAATGCAGAGCCAATTTTGCATTGGTCATGATGTGTAATTATTTTCATACACATTTTGATTCAGTTCGTCAATATTTTGTTAATGATTTTACATCCATTTTCATGAGAGATATTGGTTTCTAGTTTTCCTTTATTGTAATATCTTCGTCTAGTTTTGATATTAGGGTAATGCTGGCCTCACAGAATGACTTTGAGAAGTGTTTACTCTGCTTCTGTGTTCTCAGAGAGATTTCAGAGAATTGAGTGACTTGTTTCTCAGATATTTGGTAGAATTCAATAATGAAACCATCTGGGCCTGCGGGTTTCTATTTCAGAAGATTAGTGGTGATTGATTATAGATTAAATTATATATATTAAATATATATTATATATAATATATATGTGTTTCAAATGATCTATTTCTCCTTATTTAATTAGTTTTAATAGATTGTGGCTTTTAAGGAATTGATCCATTTCATCTAAGTTACCAAATTTGTGGGCATAGAGTTTTTCATAATATGACTTTATTTCCCTTTTGATATCCATGGATTGGTAATAGCTCTCTTTCATTTATTTTACTAATAATTTGTGTCTTGTCTTTTTTTTCTTAATTAGCCTGGTTAGGAGTTTATCAATGTCATTGTTCTTTTCAAACAGCCAACTTTTGGTTTCTTTGATTTTCTTTATTGGTTTTCTTTTGTCAATTTCATTGATATCTACTCTGTTATTACTTCTTTTCTTCTGTTTAGATTTAATTTGCTGGGTTTTTTTTTTTTCTAATTTTTTAAGGTAGGTGCTGAGATTATTGATTTGAGCTTTTTCTTCTTTTCTAATATATGCATCCTGTGTGGTAATTCTCTGCAAAACATTGCTTTGCAGCATCCCACAAATGTTCATAGGTTATATTTTCATTTCCATTTAGTGTAAAAATTTTTAAAATTTCTCTTGAGATGTCTTCTTTCATACATATGTTATTTAGAAGTGTATTGTTTAATCTCCAAATATCTGGTAGTGTTCCAGCTATCTTTCTGTTATTAATTTTTAGTTTATTTCCAAAACATACATTGTATGATGTTTATTCTTTTAAATTTGTTAAGGTGAGTTTCACAGCCCAGAATGTGGTCCGTTTGCATGAATGTTCCAGTGGAAATGTAATTTTTTTTAAAATGTGTATTTATTTGAGAGGGAGAGAGAGAGAGAGAGCATACAAAGTGGGGGAGGGACAGAGGGTGAGGGAGAGAGAATCCTCAAACAGACTCCCTGCTGAGCATGGAGCTTGATGTGGGACTTGATCCCAGGACCCTGAGATCATAACCCAAGCAGAAACCGAGTCAGATACTGAATTGACTGAGACACCCAGGAGCCACAAAATATAATTACTTTTTAACACTGTGGAGCATGAAACATGTCGAAGATTTTGAGACCCATCATTGTAAGTGCCACAACACTGAGATCCTATTAGTGCTAATAAACCCTGTTGAATTAAAATGAATAAATTTAAAACTAATGGATTTGTAAACCTGGTAAGTTATTTTAAATTAAATAATCAGCATAGAATGTGGAGAAATAACTTACTGTATTCATGTATTTCTTGTGGCTACCAGTCATAGTCAGCTCAGGCTTCTGTATAGTGATTAAGAACTAAGAACTTAATCCCAGGGAAAAACTGGGGAAACAAAGCAAAAAACCAAACGAACAAAAAACACAAAAAAACCTTAAAATTATCCTACCCAAAAGTAAAGATAGCTAGACTCTGTTTCCATGAAATAGGAAAAGTCATTGTTTCAGGGCTGTTGATAGTGTTCCTCCCTTGGCGGTTCTGTTTGCGGTAGTTCCAGAAACAAAAGCTTTCAGGCATTTGGAAATTGCACACTGTGAGATCTGTGAGTTATACGTGGGACAAGGATAGCATCTGCCATCTGCCATAGGAATGAATCATCAACAAGGTTGTTTGTGCTAAAGTAAGTAAGCTACCCAAACCCTAGTTAACCTATATGCCAATTGGAACTTGGAATGATATGATGTACAAGGTAGATGAGATTGTGATTATGATTTTTTTTAACTAAGATGTATGTAGGCCCTACTTGACCTAAATATCCAAGCACTTTCTTTTATAATGTCCATTTTCTTTCTAGTTCTATGGTTTTACTTTCTCCTCTATATATTCAACCCTCTGCATTTCAGATTCATGTTTAATAATGTTGATTTAATATTACACAAATAAAAGAAGAATGCCAATCTCCTTTAACAAAATGAATGCACTCTTTATCACATTTTGTTCTGCTTAAGTTCATTTCATCTCAACTTTTGAGACATAGTTATATTTTTAAGTATGAAAAAAAGAAAAATAAATTAAAAAAATTTTATTTTATGAATGTAATACAAAAGGCTTCACAATAAAATTATGTATTTGCAAATAAAATTTGGAAGCTTTCTTTTTAAATTTTAATTGAAGTAAATTTTTTTAAATTTTTGAAACTAATAATGTATATTGTGATTAAACAGAAATATTTGGTAATACTTTTATTAATTGTGTTATCTTATAATAAAATATTTTCTACTATTTTAGACAATTAACAAGTATAATTATTTCCCCTAATTTTCCATATTTTAAAATATTTTCATTATTTTATAAGTAAATACTACTTTAAAATATTAAACACACCTATTTTAATTGTGGAGCTTATATTTGTTACTTCTGTACCGCCATATTTTTATAATATTAGATGGACATTTAACATTTTTATAGCTGTTTAAAGTAGGAGTATGTAAAAATTCATTTGGCAAATATCAAGCAATTGATTTTCAAAAACCTTTAAAATTCATCATATATTTTTATCAGATATAGTTTAAGCTTTTGTAATATTCTCACACAATAAAATGTCTGATCTTTAACCTTCATTTATCAATTAAAAATTTCAGCACTACAAGATGTCAAAATAAGCAGAATGCTGATTCAGTTACTTTTGATTGCAAATATATGTTGAGACACTATATTACAAGGGAAAATATATATATACACACACACATATATATATATTTTACTCTGTTAAAAGGAAATTTGGCCAATTAGATTGTTTTGCTAAAAAATAAAATATTCTCAACAAAGTTATCATTATAGTATTCTTTCTAGAAGCTCTTCAAAATCTTAGGCAAAGCAGATTTACAAAAGTGGACATTTAAGATAAGTCAGCATTTTTTATTTAACTAAAACTCTTCAGTTATTAACACAGTCTGGGCACACAGTTTTACTGAAAGGCATTCACTTTGATCTTTCAAATGGCTTACTGTGCCTGATTAATCCGTATATTCCTTTGGTCATAAGTGTTCTCATTAAAATACAGACAGCTAGAGGATTCACAAAAAGGTTCTGTGGAAAAGAGAAAACCAATTCTTAGATAAGAAGGTTTCCTCAATTTAAATATGCTATACACTTGTAGTAAAAAGTCTGTCTTCGTGAGTCACTGTGAAAAATCAACCATAAAAATGAATTTTCCTTTTTGCCTAAGATATGTTTATATAAAGTATTCTTTCAGTGGGGAAAAAAAATCTTTGTGGCTTTATTTATATACTCCCCAAACATCATAAGATACAAAAGAAAAAGCTAAGACTTTTAATCACAACTGTAAAATGAAAAATGCTTTACTATTTCAAAATGAATTATTATTTACCAATGAATTTTGTCAGGTAATTTCATCAACCTCTCCACCCACATTTGTCAGAAAGACTGCCTTTTAAAAACTGACAAAACTATTTTGAATAGTCTGACAGCATTTGGGTTATTTCAACAAAGAAAGATTAAATAATGTATTACCAGAACTCCTCTTGAGGATAATTAATATTTTCATAAAAAAAAAAAAACACCCAAAACAAAAAAAGCAAAAAGTGAAATTCCAAGCTATTTTCTGTTATGTTCCCACAGGGAAAGAAAAGTTCATTTCAGCTGCTGATTTTGTTCATACATATATGTATGTCATTGCTTTGTGTCTGTCCATCAACTATAAAAAAATGGAATGAAGGATTTTCTAGTGATATTTTAAAGCAAATATCCAAGAATCCTTCCTTTCTTAAATTGGAGATAATTTCACCATCAACCTACAACTTATAAGAATACGAGATGAAGGAAGTTATTTTTCTCACCAATTCTTTTTCTTAAAACATAAGACTAGTGACTACTGTTTCTTGTTTTGCAGAACCTGATATTAATAATCTGAAATATTCAAATACTTTTAAAATGTCTTAAAGTTATAATATATATATATCAGAGTAGAATATATAGATACAGTCTATACATCATATTTATTTATTTTTAAAAGATTGTATTTATTTATTTGACAGAGAGAGAGAGAGAGATCACAAGTAGGCAGAGAGACAGGCAGAGAGAGGGGGAAGTAGGCTCCCTCCTGAGCCGAGAGCCCAATGTGGGGCTCGATCCCAGTACCCTGAGATCATGACCTGAGCCAAAGGTAGAGGCCTTAACCCTCTGAGCCACCCAGCCGCCCTAGACTATACATAATAAATAAGGAATACAATAGGGAATAGAATAAGATATGCATTTACAATAACTCATTGCTATTACTTGTGAGACAACTATTCTTCCTTAATTTTAAAAATATTACATAACATTTACATTGTTATTTTTCAAGAATTATAACATTAAGGTCAATCTCTACAGTGCTTCAAGTTGTGCACTGTGCAAGGGCATACACTGAGTGGCACAGAAGAGCTGTAATTCAGTTTATGGTGCTCATAGAATTAGGAGAATAGGAATGGAGATATTTTCACTCAGAAGAAAAGAAATCTTTTTAAAATTTAGATGATTTTATATATGGGCTAATCATATTCTTGTATAATATCATATGTTTTTGAAACTAATAGAATGCAAGTCACATATTAATACCTTTCATTTTTATGCTTTATTTTATTTTATTTATTATTGAAATTTAAGAAATGCTATTATTTGAAATGTTTACATTTCTAGTCTTACTTTTGATCATAAATTTCAGTGTCATATCTTTCAGTTGTAGAAAATATTAAAAGCAAGATGAGTGCTATGCCAGCTAGTGCTAGTGCTATACCAATTTTAAAAGATTGAAAGATTTTGTACGCACTGGGAAAAGCCACTGCCCTGAGCTTCCCAAGTAGGTGACGACTGACTTTGGCCCCTCACCTCTTTCCAAGACCTCACAGACATTTATGTGATCCAACTACTGAAAAGGGGCTCACAGGAAGCCTCTAGGATTCTACTCCTGAGCTAAGGCTAGCTCCCATTCTGATTATGTTATTCTGAATAACATCCTTAAGCGATTGAAAAAAAAATGCAGAGAAATGTGGAAAAAATGATAGAAATTTTTAGAAATGTCCTCACCTTTATGTACTGCACTCTTTCCACACTAGCATTCTGCTTTGATCATGCTTTATTCTCTCTGGCTTCAAGGTCTAAGTGCTTTCTTTTCCTTCTTTTTAGAATTAAACCAACTGTCTCCTCAGTCACCATACAACTCTGTCCAAAGGTAGCTTCTTATAAGAAAGTCTCTATTTTTGGATATTTGATTTCTGACCATTTTTAAGCCTTACGCTTTCCCCTCCTTCTTTTGCTCCATATCTGGACAAGGTGATTAAGAAAGCCTAGGTATTCATTCTTTTGCTACCAGTAGGAGTTTCAAACTACCTCAGACCCTTTCTGTGCACAGGAACCCTTATCATGGCCCACTCATTACCCCAAGCAAGTTCCCTTTCCTTGCTCTTTCAATCCATTTTTAGATCAGTTTGGGAGGCCTTCTTTGCTCTCACAGAGCCTCATCATGTAAGTCATAAAACGTTTCATACATTTTTGGTGTGTATATGGCTTCATCAGTCTTGACATCTGAACCACATTTTGGATAGGAGTTCATTCTGTTCCTACAGAGTGGTTGTACCTCTTTTTTTCCTAGTCTCAGTTGAAATATCTTCCTTTCTGAAAAGTTATGAACAATGTATGGAGTATCTCCCACACCCATACTACACAGTTATGAAACTTATTCTCTATAAAATGTATCAGTCCGCCTTTAAAATTCATGTACAAATTTGCAATTGCTATTTTTATCTATTTAAGTGTTTATAGTTTGATATACATACATATAATCTCTCTCTTCTTATGTTTAATCAGGAACTCAGTATCTTACTGTCTTAAATTCTACTTCATAAATGTCTTTCAAATGGGGTCCTCCTTTGTACATTCCTGAAGTAAGACCTAGATGACTTTTCTTGTACATTACTAAAATGGTTACCTAACTGGTCTTCCTTACTACCATCATAGCCCTCTGATCCACCATTCATAGTTTTGCTAAACTTTGTATTGTAAATCCTTTATGTCTTCTATCTAAAATTCTTTAATGGTTCATCATATTTATATTTTATTCTACTTTACCTGCTCCATCTTTAACTATATCTGACTCTTATGCTATTGTTAAGTAAAAATACATGCTTACATTAAGGCTTTTAATATATATTGTTAAATTCACATTTTCCCATGGCCTCCAAGGCTCTAAATAATCAGGCCCCTACTTACCTCTGGAAACTCAACTCATACTGCTCTCCCTTAAGTTTCAGCCACATTAGCCACCTTTTAGTTTATGAGATGGTCTCTAAATAATCAGGCCCCTACTTACCTCTGGAAACTCAACTCATACTGCTCTCCCTTAAGTTTCAGCCACATTAGCCACCTTTTAGTTTATGAGATGTGCAAACCTTCCTTCAGTATAAGGTATCTACCCAGTTATTTACTTAGCTCAGAAAGTTCTTCAGATTTGCATATGCCCAGCTCCTTCAATTGTCACCTTCCCAAAGTAGTCTTCCCTCCACCCTACTATCCTTCCTTCTCATGAGACTTTAATCTATTTTTTCAAATTGGAAATTTCATTTTAAAGTGTCTTTATTCCAAATATTTTCTTTCATATCTCTCTGTATATCTCTATACATCTATATCTTTATGTCTCTCTCTCTCTCTCTCTCTGTATATATATATATATATATATATATATATATATATATATATATATATTCTCTTTTATCAAGTAGGTCATCATAAGAGTAGAGACTATGTCCTATGTAATTCACAGTTCTATTCTTATACGTAATGTGTAGTATAATATAGCAGGATCACAATAAATAAATGTTGAATGAAAGACTAATATTTGAATCCAAATTCTTGAACTGTATTAAAAAAATCCTCAAAGGAGAAAGAGCTCTTCAGCTCTTTCTTGAGAGTCCATGTGGCAGTATCCTTATTATTTTAAATTACCGATTTTCTATGTGTGTGTTCAGAGGCAACACAAAGAAACATACTTTCTGAAATGCAACACTTGTTTTTGTTTTTGTCTTTTAATATTGAAAATACTGGGTTTTTTTTAGACTCTAATGTTTATATTTCAGGATGTATTTTAACTACTGATTAGCGTACAGTAAGATTTTGCTATTCATACTAGCTTGTATGTTTGACATTCCCTTTTCTTTCTTAGTGAACACAAAAATTACATCGCAGAGATCTGAAATCTTGCATTGTTTCCATTTAAATATTAAAAGGTTTTTTAATTCAACAATTCAGAAATTGTTATATTTAATAATTTCTTCTTAGCAAGAACATCAGATAATGTGGTTCTAAAAGACCCTAAACTCTGTCATTGAGCTCTTTCTCTTTAAATAAGCTGTTGATGGTATGTTGGATATCCATTTAATGCATATAATACATATTTTTAAAATCTCTAGTTATTATTTTCTAGGATGAGAAACACAGAAATTATGTGACTTTATGTTTTTAAATGCATGAAATTATCAGGCATATTTCAGATATTACAATGTCCTTTTTAAAGCTGTTATTTGTGTCATAGAGGGAAAAAAACAAAATATTTTTCTTTTATCCTCCACCCATAATTCAGTGTTCTAGACTAAATATGTATTACACATGCAGACTTATATGAGAGATGCATCTGTAGGATGCATAATTAAGGAGTGAAATTTAAGCAGAAATTGCACATGGCATGCTTTATATAATAAAAAGTGATACAAAATAAGCAAAACTCTTAGGAAAAGAAAATTCCACTTTTGGTATTATCTATCCCCAAATATTGAATCATACCAAGTTATTAAAAAAAAAGGCTCTTGTATTCACTTTTAGCCATTCCACAATTCTAACAGATTATATATTTTTAAAGTTCACTTTATGTACTTTGTACTTGGCAATCAGATGCCTTTTTTCAAAAAGATGTATTGATCTTATAAGCATATGCATTGCTTTGGGAAGGATGTTTGAAAAATCATCAAAGAGGAAATGAACTCCACTGGAAGAACTGCTAAAATTTGTCAGATACTGTTTGGGTTAATGCATATCTCTGTTAAATTCCCTAACACCACATAAACATGAGTTCAGAATTAAACAGAAATGAACCATATCAAGTACAGGAGAAATACGTCATATTAATCTCTAGTTGCACTTTCACAGATCCTAATATTTATTTCTGAATGAAACCATATGAATAGACATTACTAAGAATTAAAGTAGTGTATCATGAGGTAAGTAGATTAAGTATAGATGTTCCACTACATTTCATTCTTCTTAATTTTTTTTCTGATGGATTCCCATTGAATGCTAAATGATTAGCTAAATGTTTGAATAGTTGAAGAAAGCTATCCTTTAAAAGGGTTCTTCACAAGATTGCTGATAATTTTAAATGAAGAAGATAATAGAGAATGTCATACATATAATCATTGAGTGGGTTTTCTTGTACGTTCATAGAGTCTCTGAAGGCAGGGGTACATATTGAAGAAACAGAGCAGATGTTGGCAGACTTTCCACGTATATTACTCTCCATTTCAGCTCCTCTATAAATCAGGAAACTTGATTGTAAAGAAACAAACAAAAAAAAACCTTTCAAGCCATCTTAAGTAAAGAGAAGTGTTTTTGAAGATACTAATGAATCTTGGGAATCTTCTTACTGAAATTACAGCTGGGTTGCTTAGCAAATGAAACAGTAGACAGCTGTTCTCTGTCTCTTACTCTGGGGCCACATGGTCTTTTTCCCTTTCTGTTCTCTTTTTAGTCTCGTCTCTGCATATCACTTTGCTCTGCAGAAGTTTTACTTTCTACCTGGGAGAATGTGGTTTGCAAGACAGAGGGCAGAGATGGTGTTGCCTTCAAGGTGCTCTACCATCTCCCTGTGTTTCCTAACTTCAAATCTCCACGTATTTGGTTAGATGCTGGGTGTCGGCTCATTCAGAATACCACCTGCATCCTTTTTATTTTTTTTCAATTTCCTTCCTCTACTGTAGAGATTGAAAAGTCAAGAACATAATTTCTCATTTTCTTTATTGTAAGGGCCGCCACGTAACAGAAGGAAACAAAGTGAAACCTAATTGAGATTGAGTGAGAAAAACTTTGCTTTTGGAAAAAGTCATCCTTACTTCCTTTTCTTCCTCTTTTTGCCTGAGATACGAACATAATGCTAGGGAGGGAGAGCACCTGCAGGCATTTTTAGGAGACACTTTCTCCCAGTTTGAGTCAATAATTTATCTATGACTCAATCATTTACAGCTAGAGAATTGAGTTCTAATACGACGTAGGACTCCTTTATTCAAGCTCTGGGCAGAGTAGAAATGGATGTGAGTGGAAAAGAAATAACGGCTAGCACTAATAAGCTCAATGTCCATGATCAATTTTCTTTGATCCTGGAGGCATCATTTTTTACCAGTTTGCAAATGACAATAATGATATTCTACCAGTCATACGAGATTGAAAATATTATATTATTGGGAAAATAATGTTTTTAAAGAGAAAGTTTGACAAAATACTAATTAAGAAAGAGATTGCTAGTGAGAAAATTAAATACTTTGCATGTCTGTATATCACTATAAACCTCAAGTACTGGCGAGCATTAACCATGGAGATGTGAAAAGAAAATCACTGCAATGATTAATACGTTGGAAATTTTCTTGGAACTCAAATATAATTTTTAGATTCTAGGAAAACACAATCTATTCATATATTTAATATTTACTGAGAACAGATAATAACCTGTTTGCTGTGTTTATTGACTGGTTTCTGCCCTGAAGGCATTCAGTTTATTAATAGAAATAAACATATATCATTAATAATAATATTATAAATATTATACTAATAATGTGGTTAGTCACTACAAAGTAATTAATTTTATGTGCATATCAAAACCCTCCACAGACATACATTTGAATTGACTTCCTAAGGCATAAGGAATCATAGGGTAGAGAGGTGTTGGTTTTGGGGACAGGGCCAACAAAGGCATTCTAGGCAAAATAACAACACGAATAAAGGCTAGTGACCCGAAGTTACTCTATGTGATAAGGATCTGGCAGTTAGTTTATTTACCTCTACGTTAGACTGGAAGTTAGGGAGTGGCTGAAGACCAGCTGTAAAATTAGGTTGGTGCCAGACTGCAAAATACCTGAAGGTCAGGCACCTGGGTGGCTCAGTCGGTTAAGTATCTCCCTTCAGCTCAGGTCATGATCCCGGGGTCTTGGGATCAATCAAGCCTCACGTCTGGCTCTCTGCTCAGTAGGGAGCCTGCTTCTCCCTCTCTCTCTACCTGCTGCTCCTCCCACTTGTACTCTCTCTCTCTGTCAAATAAATAAATAAAATCTTTAAAAAAATACTTGAAGGTCTTGCTGAAGAGGGTTAATTAATTCTTTTTGTTGTTTTTTTTTTTAAGATTATTTATTTATTTGACAGAGAGAGTGAGAGCACAAGTAGGCAGAGAGGCAGGCAGAGAGAGAGGGAGAAGCAGGCTCCCTGCTGAGCAAAGAACCCGATGCGGGACTCGATCCCAGGACCCCGAGATCATGACCTGAGCCAAAGGCAGAGGCTTTAACCCACTGAGCCACCCAGGCGCCCGAGAGTTAATTAATTCTTTCACTGTTGGCAGTGGGGAGCATTAGAGACTACAAATTTCAAGAGACGTAAATAGATCGAAGCTTTTAGAAGAGGACTATGTTTGTCATTTGCTCTCAGTTTCATTTACTGCCTCCGCTGGGGTCTTCTTGACATAACAGTGGGTGTTGCACACTTTTCCCATACTCTCCTGCCTATTCACTTCTGGCTAGGTTCAGTTAATCTACTAGGGGGGAAGATTTGGGGATGGAAGGAAATTTGAAGAGAGGGTCTTTCTTGGCTCTTTCTTCCTCAGGCAGCATCTCTGGCAGAAACTGCCTCTCTTCTACATTGCCAGCCCTCACCACACCAATTGTTTCCATGGTCCTAGCAGCTGACAGGCACATCTTCTAGCTCCTGCATATACTTTGATTTCCTACTTCTGAAATTGGTACCACTACCTCCTCCCTGTGTTTGTTTAGCTCTAAGAGTGGTGGTAGCCTCCAGTAGCTGTTAAAAGTGGAGATTTCTTTATTCTCCCCAAAGTGCCCTTTTCCTGTTATAAAATTCTGGAATTAATTTTCCATACAAAATTTCCTCCTTTGAATTACCTGGCATGAATTTGTTTACCTGGCTGTACCTTGATAAATAAAACAATTAAGATAGCTCTGAGAGGAAATAGGTTTAAATTTGTTGCCATCACTTTTAAATGCCTTTGAATGAGTGATATAGTAAGCAATATCTTACTTGAAAATGCTGTCATGGGAATGACCGCAGTGATAAATTGGGGCGTTTAATCATTGGAAGTTTAAAAAATATGTATTTCTTTCTCTTTCTGTCAATCTCTCCATTAAAGCCTTTGCACAGGGTGCCTGGGTGGCTCAGTTGGTTGGGCGGCTGCCTTCAGCTCAGGTCATGATCCCGGAGTCCCAGGATCGAGTCTGCGTTGGGCTCCCAGCTCCATGGGGAGTCTGCTTCTCCTTTTGACTTTCTCCCTTCTCATGCTCTCTCTCACCCTCTCAAATAAATAAATAAAATCATAAAAAAATAAAAAAATAAAGCCTTTGCGTAGCCTAACTTATATTTTAATATCAACTGATACAACTTGGGAAACATCAATACAAACAGCCAAAATAAGATTATCTTATTTCCTTGTTTCTTTTTTGTATGTATTTCTCTTTCATATCAATCTGTTTTTTTTACAGAGCTCCAAAAAAAGCTTGAGAAAGTTGTTTATAATTTAAAACCTTAAAGTCATTAAAAATTTAATGGCTCGGTGGTTAAAACAGACAACTTACTTCAAGCTCACCTGGCTTTGTTTTCAAGACAAAAATATTTGTCCCAGTTGCAATGCAGGTGTAGTATAAACACATCAGTAGTGACAACATATTTTGTGCTTATCTTTTAAGTCAGTGTTGTCACCACTGTATTTATAAGGTGAATTTAGGAACTTTCCCACAGAGAAGGCAGGTGAAGTTGATAGACAACAGGAAGAAAGTAATTTGTACAAAGTTGGATAATATAATCAGTTTAAAAATAGAATTTGTTCGAATCATTTTGTCTCTATTAACTTTTATCAAATTAAGTGTAAGCTCATTCATAAACATTGAAGGTATATAAGAGCATTTATATTAATCTGTAGCTTTTAAGAAAACATATTTGACTTCTCTGAAACTTAGTACTTTTTTGCTTAAAATTACCTATAAATTCCTTAGAAAATGTATGCTCCCCTCTTTGATAGTAACACATCCTTCTTCATATTATGTAAATAAAGCAGTTTTAATGTGATATCAATATAGAGTTTAGATAGTTAGATAGAGGAATAGATGGGTAAATTTATCTTCATTAAACTTTATGTAATTATTTAATGCAAAATATAATTTCTGAAATATAAGAGTAATTCCATTTCATTTCCTAAAGTAATATTAATCCCAGAGTGCACAATAGAATATTATAAATTTTAATCAGATGTCCTTTAGATTTCTGAGTTTATCAGTTAAAGATCTTCTTTGAAAAAAAAAATGCTTAAATGTTCCAAACATTCACCTGATGCATACGCACCAAAACTGAATGTGGTACTTGGTTAGAAAATTCTTCAAGCATACAATTTCTTACCTGGACTCTGACATTTCTATAAAATGATGATAGGGAAAAAATAAATAAATAATAAATAAATAAATAAATAAATAAATAAAATGATGATAGGATTGACCAACCCTCAGACTATTTTCATTTTCAATAACTATAATGGAATAATGGTGAGATGTTTATATATAATAATCATATTCCAAGTTTCATGACTTAGCAAAATATCTGAACAGAGAAAGAGGTTCAGTTTTGATCATGAACCTGACTGTAAAAGTTAGACAGATGTTCCTGCCTTCGGGTTTAAGTAATCCTGGTAAATTGTACACCAATAAAAAGAGAAAAACTTAACTGACATATTATAAATCCCCAAAATATGCTCTATAAACATAAAAGCATCTTAAATTGCCATATACACATACATATACATCTGTATCTCTATCTATTCATTCGTGTCTGTGTTTATTGTATGTATACAATTTACAGGCTGTTCAATTTTCCTTCCTGATCAGTGTACCCTCTTTATATTTTAAATTCAAAATATAGACAGGAAGTCCTTTTACCTTCCATGCATTTATAAAGATGTGGTGAACTTTTTAGGCCATCTGTAGCAGTCATTTGTATTTAGAAAATTTTGAGGAACTAAGAAATATCAATACTCATTCAATATCAATAATGTTAACAGGCTATTTCAATGATAAAATATTGCTACCTTGGAATCTCCTTTCCTCAACTGATTTAAAAATGACTGCCATGTTTTTAATCACAAAATATTTCAAGCCAGTGGATATTTCTGTTTAAATGAAAAAATAATGTTCCTTAGAGGAATCTGAGTAGACCCATATAAGTATGTACAAAACCCAGCAGCTATTTGTACACTGTAATTGATGAGGCACCATAAATTATTATTCCCCAAAGATGGCAGACCAGGGTTATTTTGTTTACTGGTACATACCAGCAATTAACAGTGCCTAATATAACATAAATGCTTAATCAAAATATTTTGAATTGATGTGTAACATACTTCCTCCAATTTCTGTCCCATAGAATTTACGATTAATATGAGTTAGCACAGGTGGAGTCAGGGAGCCATAACTCCACTCCATTTGTGCTGACTTATAATGGGCTGTCAGTGCCTTTGTCTTGAATGACCAGGAGATGGACATATAGATGTGACAAGTATTATTTACACCAATTCACAGCTAAGAGAAAAAAGACCCTCAAAACCCTTCATGATTTATTTGAGGGTAAATAAGTATTAAAGATTTTTTTTTATTCTCAGTCCAGTATTCCTTATATAGCAAAAAACCAATATTCTTGAACCTTTTCAAATCAGAACATTAGAAAGCCTAGCCTCATATAGTCATAATTTTCTTGAACTTGAGCTTGAAGCCGAAGATGGAAGTTTTTACTTCAAAAATGTCAGTTTCCTCTATAAAAGCAAGAACTTGTTATATGGTGGTGCTTTATTTTCACAGACGTGTCTGCTCTCCAGCACCGAATACTCCATTCCCATTATTAGCAATTTTGTGTTTGTGAATTTACTTATTTGCTAAAATGTGTTTGTAATCCTAACTCAATACTTGGAGTGTTTTGTGGTCATTTGTGGACATGCCACATGCACAGAACAGTGAAAAATTTGAGTGACCTAAATGTTCATGTTCCCAGCTCGGGTCAAACAAGGCCATTTTCTGCCTCCTTGCTTCAGCTTTCATATTGTAAACATGTCCCTTTTGCATTATAATTAGTGTCACATTTTTGTATGTTTCTGTCTTTCCTTGTTTTTGTTGATGGTGATTCCAGCTGTTTAAGATGGCTCCTAAGTGTAGTGCTGAGGTACTGTGTAGATTTCCTAAATGCAATAAAGTATGATGTACCTACAGAGAAAATAAGTATGTTTAGGTAAGCTTCACTGAAGCATGAGTTAATATGTTGGCTGTGAGTTCAGTGTTAATCAATCAACAATATGTATTAAATAAGGTATTTTTAAAGATAAACTCACATAAAACAAGGTTTTGTATTGATGGATTGATAACATGTTTTGACCAGAGTCTTCCAAAAAACCCAGCCCTATATTTCCCCTAGGAATAGGGTTTTAGTATTTACTAATTCAGTCTTCTTGGTGACTTTATAGAACATTACGACTATAGATAACAAGAATTGACTGTATTTCATTTTTTCAAACTGGGACTCAAATAACTTTGAGCTCTTACCTCACCTGCATACACTCATGTGAAAACATAAATATATGCACATACACTTACTCTAGGAACACAAACTTATTCAACATTTTTACCATAGCTAGAAGAAGACTAATAGCTACATCTGGGTTAGCATAACTCATTGCCTTTGCTAAGGTTGTTAACCTATATCATAGTTATACTACAGCATTTTATGGGCCATACCTTGTCAATTTCAAGTGATTAAAGTTAGGGGAAAGATGGAGGTTAAAGTTAGGGAACGATGGAGAATAGTGAATTATTCCATTTTCCAGAGAGAACTGTGGAGATTTCCAATAAACCGAGCTATAGGAGATCTTAGAGCAAGCCAATCACAACCAGAGGCAGAAAAGAAAAACTTCCAATCATGAAAGCAATTGTATAGTCATCCAATGATCAGGACTGTGCTTTCTATCACTGTAGCTCATAAAGCAAAATAACCCTCATATTCAGATTCTATATTATTCAAAGGAATTACTTTGTAGATTTACTTTACATTGTGTAATTAGACAACTACCTGATTTCATGTTCATACACTATGTTCTTTAAATTGACAAAAACAAATTTAGTAACAGATTTTTGATAGAAATTCCATTATTCATATGTATATAATTATTTTGATTTTTTACTTGATATTAATTAACATACAGAATAGTGTCCTGCAAACATAGCCTTGAAAGAGTTCTAATGCCAATGTAGATTTAATTTGTGTACACATTAACATTCTCAAATTCCATATTCTGTTGCTAACTACTACTTAGCATTCAACATTCAGTATCTTTGGATTTAAGCTCACAAGGCTTTTTGAATCTCTCCTGAAACTCATTGTTTTGATGTATTGATGTCAGCCCATTACCTAATTCATCAAAGTGACACTACATTTTAATAGAGTACTACCAAAGTATTAGTGCCTTATTTCATGTAGAGATAAAAATCCTGATAACATTCTAGTTGGGAAAAAAAAAAAATACAACTTGAAGCTTCCTGTGTGAAGTTTTTGTGTCTGTCAATCTGTCATTTTCTAAGAGCACTTTGTAGTAAATGCAATTCAATAAGGACAGGCAAAAACATTGTGCAAATCTATGCGACTTCATTATATTCAATTAAATAGAGCCAACAAAGCCATACAAATATTTGATGAACTACTTACCCATTGATCTGTGTTTTGTTTGAGAGTTTTAAAATCATATACACTTTTGCTCACTTTTGAAATTTATTGTTTATTTTTTAATATGAGGAGATTACCTAATATACCTAACTCTGTACCAAAATTCTTCAGAAGAGCATCAGTAGTTGATAAATATTTCCATTTACTAATAATGGAACTTCTGTGTGAATAATATTTGAGGAAATGAAATTGCAAATTCCACTGTGAATATGCTTTCCATAGAAATCATTGTGATGAATCCAGCAAGTGCTCTCTACCTGTGTTATGAGCATCCTGACTGTAGCCATCTTCATCTCTTGCCTGGAAAATTGCAGAATATTCTTCTCTGAAGTTCCGCTGTTGTTTATCCCCAGTCAGATGACAAAGATAAGAATGATCCATAGAACAAAACAAAGCCACTAACATCCTTGTTTAACATTCTAATGGTTTCTCATTGTCTTTAGAAGAAAATCCAAACTGCTTTACTGGAAGTACTGCTTGTTGTCCCTTGCTACAACTCAAACCTCAGTTTGTAGCACCTCCTCATTCCATTTTTATCTCATTAGGATCTAGAAGTACCGACTTTTCTGTTAACGGAACAGCCAAGCAACCCAAGCCCTACCTGTTTGCCCACGCTCTTGTAGTTCGGCATGGTGTTCCCCCCACACTACTCACACTTGACCACAACATGCTCACATACGCACTGCTGCAACCTCCTTTCTGAAGGCTATGACTGTGCTATTCTTAGTCACTCTCAGTTCACTCTTCTTACTGATGCTTAGCTGTTGAAGAAATCAGGCATGTCCATTTATTTGCTTAATTCTTTTTTTTTTTTTGCCTTTCTCCTGTTAAAATATAAGCTTATGAAGTCAAGAGTCTTTCATTTTTTTAAATATTTCCAGAAGACCACTTATAAGAAATGCACATTTTCAAATGAATGCACGTACTCGCTGTATTAGTGAAGACAAAATTAGCTGCTCTAAAAACACAAATCCTCAAATCTCAATGGCTTTAAAGTTTATTCCTTCTGTGACTGGCTTATTCTACTTTTATTCTGCTTAGCAAAATGTCCTCAAGCTTCTTTCAAGTTGTTGCATGTGGCAGGGTTTTCTTCTTTTTTAAGGCTGAATAATACGCCATTGTATTGATATAGCACATGTTCTTTATTCATACTGCACTGTGCATTAAAGAATTATTAAGAGGGTAGATATCATGTTATGTATTTTTATAACTATTATAAAAAAGAAGTTTATTTCTCACTTATCTAATCATCCAGTGCTTACATCGATAAGTGCATTTATTTCCACCTTCTATTTCTTCTATTGATAGTACCCATTGACCTTTCATCTTGTAACTGAGCCAGTGATTGACTATGCTGCCCAATGGAAGCAAGAATTCCAGTAGACAACACATTTTTTCTAACATAGCCTCTCACAGCTTACGTTGCATTTTCATTTAACTTAGACATAATGAGGATTTTATTTTTAAAGCAATGACATTTAAAAATTTGTCTAGCAAAAGACTTTAGCCTTTGCCTCAGACCCTACTGCAATAACACAATGAGATTTAATGTTTATTTGATCTCACGGAGATTAAAGGATATTTAATTCACTGTAATGAGTTGCCATGTGTTCTGTCTTTTCTTCAGTGCTTTCATCCAACAAATGAAACAACATTGTAGAGATTCACTATGTTCCAAAACTAACGTAGTTATGTCAATAATCAGAGGAAAATAGAGAAATACAATTTCATAAAACATAAAGACAAATACATTTCTGTTTTTTTCAGGTTCTGCTTTACAAAGGGCCTTCATAATTTTGGTATATATGTGTGAAATACAGGTATAAGGCCAAGGATTTTTCTAATGGCTGAAACAGTATGTAGAACATAGTAGGTGCTTAATACCTTTGAGGTCCTATGCAAATAGCATGAGGTACTCTTGAATGTTGACTCCTAACTTTATATTAGACAAGGTATGTAAAAAGCAACAGCAATTCTCACTGAGAATTGATCCACATCCAGAGTAAAAACAGAAATTAAAAGAAAGTTAATTATAAAGGAAGAGGGTATCCTTCTCCTCTATATTCCTACCATGAAGGCAGATATATCAGATATTTTAAGCATGCAATTAACTTCATTTATTGTTTCTGTGCTAACTGCACTTGTGATTTTAGTTCAGTCTTCCTTACATCTCAGTATAAGTAAAACAGTCATTGACTGGTGGCTAATAATCTTCAGTTCTTACAGCTGTTGAAGTTCTTATTATAGAAATATATATTTTTGATTTATTAAATACACATTCTTTTTTTAGGTTTATTTTGTTTGTTTGTTTGTTTGTTTGTTTTCTGTGTGTGTGTGTGTGCAAGGTAGCACTCCAGAGATGCTCATCTCAGGAGTAGTGAAAAGACTGAGGTTCTGAATCTACAAAAGTGAAGGTTAGGCCCTATTGATTTTCTCTTCTCTTTTTTCTTTTACAAGCCAGTACCTCTGTTCCTCAGGAAGAAGAAGGAAACACAAGACCTTGCTTTTGGACTCTGTAAAACTTTAGATTAAGGAAATGATAACACTCTCGTTTTTAGGAAAAGACTATGGTTTCATACCAGGATTTTAAGAGAGGTCTGACCACATGGTTTCTTTTGTATGATGAGAAGACAAGATGATCTGCTAAGAGAGGGTATGGATTTCAAGATTTATGGAGAATAGAGTCATTTTGAATAATTTCTATGAAGAATGTGGAGAATAATTGCCAGGAAGTAGAGCATAACAAGGAAAAACTAGAGAGAATTTGGCACCATATTTTAGGAATTATTGAACTTGGTAACCAAGGGAGTACATTGGCTCATTCATTCATTCTTTGTCCAATTTTTTTTCCTGTAACATACGATTCTCTTCAGAAAAGTCCAGAGATGGCTGATGGTTAGATACAGTTAGAGTGAGGCTGTTTTGCAGAAAAACAATCTGATAGCATTAAAGTATGGAGTTGAAAATACTAGAAGAATGATAGCAGAAGAGAAATGAATGAGTGTAAGGTATATAATACTTTCACCTTTGTATTACAATTCTGTGATACATTTTAAGTTACCTAAATAATATTTATAGAAACTCTTTGATCCAATGTTTTTATGTTTAGAATTTATACTGTAGAAATTCTTACATAAATATACAAATATATAACTACTATAGAGATGTATATAAAAGTGCTTTTTGTAATAGTAAAGTGCCAAAAATAATTAAGTATACCTTATATAGAATATTATGTAACCCCATTAAAATGAATATGAATCTCCAAGTTATAGAAAATTGTTTTATTATCCCACTTTAGAAAACACAATATTTTTATGATATGCATAGCAAACTAACAAGGAAGATACAACCATTTGTTAATAACAATTTTCTCAGGGTGAATTATGGGGAATTTCTAGTTTTTATTTTACATATTTTTTCATTGTTTAAATTTGTTTATTGAAACACATGAATTATTTAAAAAACAGCAACAAGGAATTTGAAGGAATTTGGGACTTTGCATAAGTTAGTCTAAGACTAATTAAGCAACTTTTTAGACATTGGGCTTCTGTAGATAGATGCATCTAATTTGATAGTGGCCAGAGCGAAAGTCATATTTTTCTCATATCTTTTATAATTTTTGAATTTTCATAGAGAATTACACATTAGTCTATGCTTTGTACAATTCGGAGCTAGAAATTTGAACAATTTGGACTGGTACCTGAGACTCACCCTCACGCTTAAAGAGTAGAGTATGAAATAGTAAGATGTTCAGCCTATCAGAAACACTTTAATCTGGATCATGACAGGCTGGTTCAAGCAGGTATCTCTCTCTCTTTCTCTTTTTTAAAGATCTATTTATTTGAGAGAAAGAGAGAGAGTGGGGGCAGAGGCAGAGGGAAAGGAAGAGAGAACCTCAAGCAGACTCCTTGCTGAGTGCAGAGCCTGAGGAGGGCCTCAATCCCTCGACTTGACTGGAGATCAGGAGAGCTGAAACAAAGAGTCCAACTCTTAACCAACTCTGTCACCAAGGCGCCCTAAGCAGATATCTCTTTTTAACAATGAACATGGAATACTGGAAAGTTAGTAGAGAGTAGAGTAGTCGAAACTGGGAAGGCATAGAAAACTGAATAAGCAGAAGCCAGGAAGTGTAATTAGTCATGAAGAGATCATGAAGTAAAGAGAGTACTTCCTTGGTATTACAGTAAAGTAGTAAGGAAGAATAAAGAACAGGACAGAAAGAGAGGCACTGTGGCCACAGATATGACTGTAGCAATACTTGTTTAGAACCGTCATTGCTGCCGAGGGTTAGTGGTGATTATTCTATTACAGTTTTCTGTGAGCTGTAGTTTTGCAGCAACTGATCCTACTCCTTCCTTGTTACTTCATTATATACACACATGATGTATCTTCATTAATAAAGTAACCTGAGTGGGTCCTTTCCCACAGAAATTGTAAACAAATTGTAAATTGTGATATGCCTGACATAGTTACAAACCTGACTGCTTACCAGATTGACCCTTTTTTAAACTAGTCTCTTTCACTTCCTTTCTAATTTTCCCATTTCATTCTTCTCTTCTTATTATTAGCTTCATAGTTCTTTAACTTTGTCATGTATTTTGAGTAGCATTTTCTAAGACTTTCAGTCTTCAGTGACATGCTTCCCTAATTTACTGTCTCATCAGACAGGCTCGGCACACACTATGATGAACATTTTCTAAAGCAAATGTGATTTTTATACATCATATTTATTTCATTGAGACCACCTCTAGATTTTGGTGTTTCTTCTCTAAGAATATTTAGCTATTTCTGATAAATACATTTAATCATTAAAATGATATGCTATGTGTCATTTCCATAAGATCTGCCAACACAGTTCAAATTCACATACTGATTGTGTTGGTGCACAAACAAGAAGTAAAGGAAATAGCTACTTAAGTTTGAGGGCTATAAATTAAGAAAAGTTTTTTTTTTTTTATGATGGCATGGTACACAATTTTCTTGGACTCCTAATCACATAAATAACCTCCCCAATTATATGTAATGCCTCCAACCTGTTTCATATAAAGGATCGAACACCACATTATGACTATATTTCATTGTTCGGAATGCAGTAGGAATTTGCTAAAAGTTTTCCATATAAGAAAAAGGAAATAATTCTCAAATGTACACTAATACTTATAGATAATGCATTAAATAAATTTAAGTCTCTCACTTCACAACCTGTGAAACTTAAGTTCTGAAAATGTACAACTTAAAATCATGGCTGCCTTGAAAATTATAATACCTTTTTAAAATTTTAGTTTCTGTATAGTTAGAGAATTGTAGTACCTTTAACCTTCACATAGGTAATCCACCTCAATGACACACTGGCACCAGGTTTCACAATAAGATTTCTTACCGTTAGTCAATATCAGGCTATTAGTCTTGATGTGAAATGGATTTTACTTTTTTTTATTAAAGATTTTATTTATTTATTTGACAGAGAGAGAGAGATCACAAGTAGGCAGAAAGGCAGGCAGAGAGAGAGGGGGAAGCAGGCTCCCTGCTGAGCAGAGAGCCCGATGCGGGGCTCCATCCCAGGACCCTGAGATCATGACCTGAGCTGAAGGCAGAGGCTTTAACCCACTGAGCCACCCAGGCGCCTCTGGATTTTACTTTTTAATTCTCTTGTAATAAATTTGTGCAAATAAGACTTGGAAAAATAACAGTCATATTCTTAATCTTCTCATGGTGTTGCTCTATCCCACAATGCAATTGCAGAGAGACTATAATCATGAGATGAGTTTAATGATCTTAACTATGCCAGGGAGTAAGCCTTGGGCTTTTCAAAAGGCCAGGCGTAGCAAACAGTAGCCATCATAAACACACGTAGTCACTGGAGTTGTCCTCAGGGCCAGAATCATTGCCATCATTAGTAACATTTTAATTTGTTCCGTGACGAGAAATCAATCAGTAAAAGGAGGATATCTATTGCTGTTTTCCAAAAGGCTGTTAGTGATAAGTGTAAGGACATTGTAAGCTTGACATCCCAAAGATTTGTTTACATAGTTACACAAAACAATTAAGATAGAAGAACTGGTCCGATATGGAATTGGTGATTTTCATGTCCACCCATTAAAAAGTTGTTAAAAACAATAAGCCTATTTTTTTTCTTACTTCTCATTCTTCAGAAACTAGTGGAAAATTTTGTGAGAAGGGCAAATTTGCCCATTTCATTCTTAAAAAAATTCATTGCCAACCTCAATAATAATATTTGAATATCAAAAAGAAAACATTACTTAAAATTTAATGAAATAAGGGCAAATGTATATATTATCCCTTTGCTCATTTTAAACAACTCTACATGAAATTGATTCTTTTAGTAATGTAGAAAAAGTAATGTCTAAATTTTTAAACTTTGTAATTTATATATCCTTTGTTACATATTTTTGAATGGTTCTCTTAGCAGCATGTTTCATTGATAATGAAAATTATAAATTATATACAGATGTCCTTAAATTCCGCAAGCAGATTTTCTAACAAGTCAGAAAATTGCATTTTAATTTGCAATTTCTTCTTGATCTACTACTAATGGAAGTTTCACTGAATTATCTGCTTAAAGGTCAAAATGCTAGTTAGAAGTTTCTCATCAGTGATAATTCAGATATATGGAAAAATGATGGCATTAGCTTTTTATCTTCTCAAGGTAACTTATTTTGTATTCCATTGTCTTATCAGAGTTCTGATAACAATGAAGATAGTTTATAACATTTAATACTTCCCATTTCAATGCAATACATACATTCTTGTTTAAAGGAACACATTATATAGATCTCATCACAATTTTCTCCTTTCCAAATGTGACTCTGTAATATACACTTTAGTAAGCTAAATTTTACAGATCACATTTTAAACTATGAGTAGAATACTGCACTTTACACATAAATTTTGTTTTTACATCTACAAAAATCAATGTTTTTAGAACATGTATTGCATTTAAAAATTCTTGATCTTACAGTTCAAAGTTTCTATATCCAGGGAGAAATAATCATTTAGTCATATCTATTTATTATAAATACTATGTACATATTACATTATATACTTTGAACTTTGTACACGCCTAAGGTTTAGATGCCCCAGTTTGGAGACCATCATTCTATGTAGGGTAAGAAGGCAAATGTTCTATTCACTCAGTGTGTAGCCCTTTGATTCCCCTGCTTACAAAGTATCCTATGAGAACTTATCCATTGGTCATACATCAGCTCCTGGATTTCTTTATTGCTTTAGGATACTCAGATTTGTAGTTAAAAGCAAATTATGAAATCAAAGTAATTATAAAACTATACCTTGACCAACATATAATTATTAGGAAAAGAAAAAATCTATTTCAGTTTGGCAAGAACCAATGTATATCGAATGTAATATTTTCTATGTTATAATTTTAAGTTGAGAATATTGAAGAATAAAGACCATGAAAAAGTTACACTTTTCTCTTTTCTTTCTTACTCAACTCTTTTTACCAAAGAGGAAGCACCAATATGTGTGAATAAGTGTTTCTATGTAGATATACACACATGAGTACATATATATTTGTATACCTTCAGTCACACAGAAGTGCACATGCACACACACAAACTCAAGTTAAATTAGGCCTAAGACAGCTTTTTATTTTTTTAAGATTTACTTATTTGAAAGAGAAAGAGAGCATATCAGTGGGGGGAGGGGCAGAGCGAGTAGACATCCCATTGAGCGCAGAGCCTGATGCAGGGCTTGATCTCACAACTTGTGAGATCATGTCCTGAGCTGAAACCAAGAGTCAGATGCTCCACCGAATGAGGTCCCCAGATGCTCCAGGCCCAGGCAGCTTTAATGTAGTAAAGGATGTGGAAGAAAAATCAAAAAGAACACAGAGGTTGAGGAGATATTTCTGCCAGAGAGACTCATACTATCTTCCCTCCTTTTCTTTTTCTTCACTTACTGCTGTATGTGGGAAGATCATAGAAATAAAAATGCCACATTTTTTGCTTATATTTTTGGTTGCTGTTCTTGTTGCTTTATGGCCTTTCCCCCTCTTTATTTAAGATTTGTTAATCTGTAATTATCAGCTTGGAGTGCATCCTGCTTTTTCTTGAGGGTATCTTAGTTCTTTCCTCTTTTTCTCTACACAGAGGTGAGAGAGTTCTAGTACCAAGGGCCACATCGCTAAACCTCAGGTGTCAACTCAGCAGCAAAATATCCAGAAGCTAGGAAATGAGTAGAGAGAGTTGGTAAAAGAGATATGAAGGGATTTGGGTGGGTGACAGCAATTATCTGCTTCAGGGCCTGATGTGAATGACTTACTCCTTAAACTCATCAAATGGTCCTACTTCTTATATAAAGGGTGGAAAATTTGTGGAAATGGTTGCAAATGAAATATTCTAGCTAAGCATATGTTCTGGTTAGTTACTGAATTGTCAAGGACTTAAAAAGTGCAAATAAACTGATACCATAAAATATCAGAAAGTGCCACAGAGTTATTATATTTACAGCTATTATAGTGTTGTTGCTGAAAGGAAAAAGTGTAAGTGAGTAGTTTCATCATATTTAGAAGTGTGGGAAATCAGATGAACTTTAAATATATCAGCATCTTTTTTTTAAAAGTCACTTTACTATTACATATGATAATATAATATTCAAAAAATCACTCTTGGGGCACCTGGGTGGCTTAATTGGTTAAGTGTCTGATTCTTGATTTCAGCTCAGGTCATGCTCTCAGGGTCATGAGATCAAGCCTTGGGTCAGGATCTGCACTCAGCAGCAGCCTGCTTGAGATTCTCTCTCTCCCTTTCCCTGTGCCCTTCCTCACCCTGCCCTCTCTCTTTCTCTCTCAAAATAAATAAATAAATCTTTAAAAAAAAAAATCACTCTTGACATAGCATGGTTTTCCACGTTAAAAAGTGTAATGTGATAACGGAATTTCAAACATCAAGATGACAGTGAACTCAAGGAAAAAAAAAAATGAAGCTTAAGGAAGATCACATCTGGCAATCATAGTGGTTAAAGTGTAGGCAGTGGGCTAGACCTTAGGGTTTAAACTCTGCACTGCCACTCGCTAGTTAGTTGTGCGATCCTAGACTAATGAATTAACCTTTATATGTTTCAGTTCTGTCACCTTTAATATTAAAATAACCTACATTTCTGAAATATAAGTTGTGAATCTGAAATAACTTAAAAGATGTATAGTGATCAGAACGGTGTCTGCCATGTAGTAGCTTTTAATTATTATTTTTATTATTATTAATGAAAGTTTCTAGGCAACAAGCTAAAATTCAAAATTATTTTTTCTTATAGCAGGAGTCAGCAAACATTTTCTTTTTTTTTTTTTTTTTAAAACATTTTCCAATAAAAGACCAAACAGCAAGTAAGTATTGGCTTTGTCACAACTCTTCAGCTTTGACCTTGTAGCATCACCACCTGCTCCCCACCGCAGAACAGCACAATTGATATGCAAATGAATGGGTGTGGCTGTATTTCAATAAAATGTTAAATACAAAAACTGGTTTCAAGTCACATTTGGCCTATGAGCTGTAGTTTGTTGAACTCAGGCATAAAGTAACAAATTGAAATTCCTTTTTCTACCAGAAACAAAATGTGATTCTGTTTTTTACATATAATAAATATTTTATGAATATGCCAAAAACAATCTACTTGATGAATGTCAATTCTATCAATTACTGATCATAATCAAGGTGGATCAACTTGAGATTTGACCTGGGGAGAAAAATGAATTACATACCTCAAAGAGAACATACTGGCCCTACTTCAGGGGCAGCAAAGATACGAAATATCAGGAACACCAAATACTGAATATTTTTATTAATCTGGCACATAGCCCATGGGCAATATGCCAAAAGCCGCCAACAATAATATCATCTTTTCCCAATTACAATATTGATTGACCTTACACTACTTGGCTTAATTGAAAGTTCAATACATTAAAGAATATTACTTTCTTGGATGTTGTTACTGCAATGGATAAATGATCTAATCTCAAATATTTCTAAAATAGCAGAGAAAGAAATTCCAAGAGCCTAAAGATGTTAGAAAGAAGGAACTAAGAAAGTTAGAACTACATTGGACTTTGTGTATAATAATTTGTTACATAATGTATCATGTGAAAAACCAAACAAATAGGCTTAAAGACATTTTTCTATAATTACTTAAAATCCATCTAGTAAAAATGTATACTGTCAACCCAAATAAGGTAATAAACGGAGGCAAGTTCACGATATCAAAAATTGAGTTCATTCGGAAATAGCAGAGGAATTGCAGTTTGGGTAATGAATGTGGTAGCAAGCTGTAGGCACATGTGTTGAGAGTTTAGGCCAGGCCGTGTTTATGGGCAAGGGAGTGCAAAGAGGAGGACATGCAGCCAAAGTTCAAGCACTAAGTTTATTCGCTTGAGGATGAGGAGAAATTCTTGGCAGATGTTCACTATCAGAAGAGAAGTTTGGTCTTCTGTAAATCAGGCATTTAATGGAAATCATTCTCTCAGTTCTTAAGTTTCGGATGTGTTCCTGAAGTTCCATGCCTCCATTTCACATCCTATGGTTCCATTTTAGATTGAAATCCTTTCACGTAACTATATTTGTACACTTTATTTTTTGTGGCACTCTCTATTAAACAGACACAACAGCACACTCACACACATATATACACTTATCAGAGGACCACAGCAATTCAAAACTGTACAACTGAATTTCAAATATAGTCGGTCTACACTCTATATCATATTATAGTAAATGCCTAAGTAAAGTTGGCTCTGTAAACAATGTCATTCTCTGCTCACCATGGAATTATCTTATCCAATGTGGCATATCAAAATGCCTTCCTAAATAATATTTTTCTTTCATTTTTTAATTTTCTGAAAATGTTTATCTTATCAAATAAGCTTATAAAGAGTATGCTACTTATATTGTAGCAAATTCTTGGTCTGTCTCTAAAAATTTTTTAAATTCAGTTTTTAAACATATAGTCATTAAGTTTATAATTTCTAAACACTGGTAGTACAGAAAAAGGAAAAAAAATGGTTAGAAGAGATTTGGTCAAAGATGAGTCTTGGGAGATCTATCTCTAAGACACAAAACTGCAAAACAGTTTTTGTAACTGCGTGTTAACTCAGGAATGATACCTTATTTCTTTCAGAATTGCACTATACCACATTTCTATGTTTCTGCTGTGATGGCTTTTGATCCAGTTTCTCTGCTCCATTGAGTTTAAAGGGATAAATCTTTTAACTTCAGGCCTGAGCACTGTGCCTGGCCTACAGTAGGCACTCAATACATTTTCACTGAATAAATGAATGCATGTCAGTGTCAGTATGTCCACTGTTTCTTACTCTTAGGAAAATTCACAACTAGTTCTATTCAATTTCACCTTGACTGGTCATGGAGCAAGTTTTTAATATCCATCAAGCCCCATCACTGTCTCCTGTGTTCAACATGAGATCTAAGCTAAACAGTGTTCAGAACTTGGGCAGACAGGAGTAGAGAGTAGAATGGATATCAAAATCCCACACTCTAGGACAGCCTGATGCTTTGCACCATACACAGCCTTCCCAGATTTAAAGAAAATAACTTCCCATTAAACAAACCCCACATAAGCTCTTCTCCTGACTTCTCATGTTGTTTCCTTTGAGGATTCAATTGATCTTTGGGGGCCAGTTAATATGCTTTATTAGCAGGCATTTGAATCTTTCATCTCTTCTTTGGGTGTTTATTCTTCATTACATATCTAGTATAATTATCCAGCAAAGCGGTCTTTTCCCATATATTTCTCCTTCTCTTTTTTTCTGGTGATCTTTTTAACTGTAAATTTAATTCCTTTAATCGTTATAAAATATTCAGATTGTCTGTTTTATCATGGTTGAGTTCTGATAGTTCATGGCCTTGGAGAAACTGGTCCTTTTCTGCTAGGTTGTTAGATTTATGAGCATAAAGCTGTTTGTAGTGTTATCTTATTATTCTTTTAAAGGCTACAGCATCTCTAGTGAGATCTTGTTTTATTTCTGATATTGGTAATTTGTGTCTTCTGTTCTTTTTTATTTTTGTGTATCTTGCTAGTGGGTTATCAATTTCATTCATTTTTTTCCAAAAAAAAACAGTTTTTTTTTGTTTTATTGATTTTTTTTCTTTTGATCTTCATGATGTTTTGAGCCACTTCGTTAGTTTTTGACAGTGACTATGTCACATAAAGTCCTGTCTGTGGACCATTATCATTTCCATCGACATTAGTTACGTACAAGTTATTATAGATATGTAAATTTGGATAAGAAAATGAAAGGCAGAAACACTGTTGGTTGAGTCTGTTTCAAAATCTTTCAGAAATGTTTCCTGCAGTTCCCTCCAGAAGCTCTATCATCTGCTTGTTCTTCCTTTCTCTTTTTTGCTCAGTACTTGTGATGGAGAGTTACTCTCCTTTTGGCCCATATTGACCACAACGATGCAGTGTAGCTTCAGCATTGCCATTCCTGAAAGTGGAGGCATAAATTAACTGTTAGAGCAGTAAGAGTTCAGTGGTCATGATATAGATGCAGAAGGAAGATACACAGCAGCTTATGACTGTAATGCTTTCCCAGCATCAAGAGCAGAAAAGACTTAGCCTAACTAGCCAGGCCATCTTCAAGTTCTTGCAGAAGAAAATGACCAACCACAATCTTACCCAATCTTATTCTGAAGGGTAAAATCATATAACTTTCTCTGTTAGAATATTAGAATTCAAGGGGCACTTGGGTGATTCAGTTGGTTAAGCCTCTGCCTAAAGCTAAGGTTGTTATCCGGGGGTTCTGGGATTGACCCCCAGGGCAGGCTCCCTGCTCAGCAGGGAGGCTGCTTCTCTTTCTCCCACTTGCTCATGCTTTCTCTTGCTCACTCTCTCTCTCAAATAAATAAATAAAATCTTTTAAAAAAAGAATATTAGAATTCAAGTAGAATCAGAAATATCACTTGAACACACACGCCAACTTCTGCTTAATTGTAGAGAAGCAGGTGTATGTGTTAGAATTGGGACAAGAAGGAACCCTACCCAAGTCATGTACTTGCTTCTCCTGTGCTTGCAAAGCAATAGTGACTGCCATGGAAGCGATGCTGGATCTAATGGGGTTTGTGCTTCCCATAAATCTTATTTTCAAATAAGGTCTTATTGTGGATGCTAGTATAGTTTTCAAAAAGGCAAATCTATTTGGTAAATTAGGCAGCAGGACAATTTAAAAAAGATTCTTAGACACAATTTTATTATTTTTACTTTTTTAAAAGATTTATTTATCTATTTTACAGAGAGAAAGGGGGAGAGAGAGAATTTGCTGGGGAGGGGGCAGAGGGAAAGGAAAGGAGAAACCTAAGCAGACGCTGTGCTGATCGCAGAGTCTGACCAGAGTCTCAATTCAGGACCCCCAAGATTATGACCTGAGCCAAAACCAAGAGTCTGATGCTTAACCAACTGCACCACCCAGGTGCCCCTTAGATACAATTTTAGAATGCACCTTCCATAAATGGTGTAGAATTTAGTTAACTAGTTCTTCAGACATGCATACAGTTTACAATATGGTAGTTAAAGTAATTTGCATAACAGACTGTTTTCTCTGACTTCTGTTAAGATCTAATAGGCGAAGCAAGACTATTTTCATGGCAAGCGCAGGGAAAAGCAAACATGCTTCATTGACATTTCATTAACATAATGATTGGCCTTACTCTTTCATTACTTTTCAATCTAAAGTATAATAAATAGCAAACACACAAAAAAAATAGCAAACACTATCCATGTGTATAATTATGGTTGTGTCATCAAGTGTGCATAAACAATAAATTTTTTCTTTTATTTCACCTAAGTTAAAAAAGCATATTATTTATATTTTAAGCATACAGCTCACAATAATTAAGATTCTTTTTTATCTACAGATTTTACTTATTTATTTGACAGAGAGAGAGATCACAAGTAGACGGAGAGGCAGGAAGAGAGAGAGGGGGAAGCAGGTTCCCTGCTGAGCAGAGAGCCCACGCGGGGCTCGATCCCAGGACCCCAGGACCATGACCTGAGCCCAAGGCAGCGGTTTAACCAACTGAGCCACCCAGGCGTCCCTAATTTTATATTTTCATCAACGGCTGTCAAACTCAAGAGAAGACCCCTCACAAAGTCAGAAATCACCTCCAAAATCAATGATACAGTGACAGATGGATGCATTTGTCAAATGCCCTACTCTAAAATGGGAGTATTAAATAAAGGCTGACGCTATTGTTTTTCAAATACATGCCTCAGAATGTTGAAGTTTTTTTTGTTTTGTTTTGTTTTGTTTTGTGTTTTTGCTTTTTTCCTTAAATGGGGTTGTATTTCATTTCTTTAAAAAACATGTGAGAGTCCTGGACCCTCCAAGACTATAGAATCTTAATTATTGGGGCGCCTGGGTGGCTCAGTTGGATATTTCTCTCTCTCTCTGTGTCAAATAAATAAAATCTTTAAAAAAAAAGCTATTTATTTATTGCCCTTGTATTCTTTATGCTTGTCTCCTCAATCACTTATGACAGTCTTCAGTTTCCCCAGTGCATTTCGATAAGTAAATTATCAATCTGAGAACAAGACTAGGGCACTTATTTTCAGTGCATCAGATAATGTTGATCATCTGTCTCAGCTCAGGTTATTCTTCTCTAATTTTATATTTTCTTTTTTTTTTAAGATTTTATTTAATTATTTGTCAGAGAGAGAGAACACAAGCAGGCAGAGTGGCAGGCAGAGAGAGAGGGGGAAGCAGCCTCCCTGCTGAGCAGAGAGCCTGATGTGGGGCTCGATCCCAGGACCCTGAGATCATGATCTGAGCCGAAGGCAGAGGTTTAACCCACTGAGCCACCCAGGCGCCCCAATAAATAAATAGTTTAACTTGAACAGTATACTCCCCAAATGTCCGCTAATACTTACAGGAGATGGAGAAGAAGGAAAATATTAAAACGTTAAAACACGCACATATCCACACACACCTACAACAATGCAGTATGAGGTAGGTGGTAAGGAAAAGGAGAATTGTTAAAATATTTAGTGAAATTGTAAGTTAGGTAATAAGCCAAGTGACAAGAAAAGTGTTCATAAGAAAATGATTTTACTCTGTCAGCAACAAAATTGGGAGCATACTCTGCAGCCAAAATTACCCATGTCATGTTTCAGTAACTCTTGAAGCTATGAAAGTTATAACCCAGAATCTTTAGGAACTCACTAAAAGATTGGCATATGTTTATTCTCACCTCTAAATAAGAAAAACTGGATACTTCCTAATTTATCTGTGTGTGTTTCTGTTTCTCTCTCTCTCTTTTTAAAATATTTATTATGCATTTGAGAGAGAGAGAAAGTGGGGGGGTAAGCTTGGGCGGGCAGGAGCAGAGGAAAGAGTATCTTAAGTGGACTCCACACAGAGCACAGAGCCAGAGTCAGGGCTGGATCTCTGGATCATGAAATCATGACCTGAGCCAAAACTAAGAGTAAGAAACTGAACCACCTAGGTCCCCCTCTGTTTCTCTTTACAATGGAATGGAATTATGAAAAGAGGAAGACATAACAAGAACCTGCTTCTTATGCTTCCTCTTTAAAGGGAAGTAGTTGAGAAGGCAGTAATTGTAAAGGGACTTCAAAAGGAATAAGGATGAAACTAAATTTTTGAGGCCTATGTTAAATGTTTGTTTTGATTTCCTTAACTTGATATTGCTTTTTAAAGAATAATTCCTTTTATGTATCTCAGAATGGGTGCCATTTTATTGCATAGAGGAAACTGATATTTTACTTTCGTTTCTGGATTCTACCTTTCATGTAATTTACAGCTTTGTTACTGGAAAATCAGTATAATGAATCAGAAGTTACTGCAACATAGCTTATTATTTCAGATTTAAGTTTATGGCATATTTTGGATATAATGACAAATATGCAAAATATTTCTTGAAGACGGAAAAATTGGCATCTAAATTAATGAAATTTCAAAGTTGACTTGAAGTGTGGTTCTTAAATTTCTGTGGAATTTTGGGGGCACCTGGGTGGCTCAGTCGTTAAGCGTCTACCTTCCGCTCAGGTTATGATCCCAGGGTCTTGGGATGGATCCCTGCATCGAGCTCCCTGCTCAGCGGGAGGCCCACTTCTCCCCTCCCACTCTCCCTGCTTGTGTTCCCTCTCTCGCTGTGTCTCTCTCTGTCAAATAATAAAATCTTAAAAAAAAAAAAAAAAACTTCTGTGGAATTTTGGATTTTCAGAATTACTTGTTCTAAAATGCAGAAGACAGTCTAGAGCACCTCTTATTATATTAGACAAAACAATACAAATCTAAAGATGCACAGTGTTTTGAGAGCAACATAACTAATAAAAACCAATTACCAGAGTAAAATATTTGAAGTAATTAAAAAGTCAAAAATCATTTTCTGTTTAAAGAACAATTTTGAAAAACAAGATATTCACTTGGGGTGCCTGGGTGGCTCAGTGGGTTAAGCCTCTGCCTTCGGCTCAGGTCATGATCTCAGGGTCCTGGGATCGAGCTCCTGCTCAGCGGGGAGACTGCTTCCCCCTCTCTCTCTGTCTCCCTCTCTCCCTACTTGTGATCTCTCTCTCTCTCTGTTAAATAAATAAATAAAATCTAAAAACAAAACAAAACAAACAAACAAAAAACAATATATTTGCTTAATTTTCTGTGGCTATAATAAAAATTTTAGTTTAAGAAGTTAAGATTCCAAAAAGATATTGAGTAATATCACTACAGGTAACAATAAATGGTTCTGTTAAGTTATTCAATGTGTGAAACAAAATGACCACCTATCAACAATCAACATCTTGTTTATTGTGAAAACCACTGAGAAAGAGAGAGAATTATAGAAGTTAGTGCCAATGAACTCAGGTTATTAAATTTGGATACTGTTCCTTGATTTTGAGTCACGCCATTTTTTGTAAAATTCTATAAAAATATATACATATGGGAATCATATAATGTGTTAGTGAGGTTTTTCCAGGGAAACAGATCATTATGATATGAAACAAAGAGAGAGTCTGTGTGTATGCAAGAGGAATGGTAGAGGGAGTGAGGGAGTAGGGAGGGATGGAGGCAGAGATATGTGTGTGTGAAAGAGAAAGAGAGAGAAAGATTGAGAGAGAGAGGAAGAGGGAGAGGGCAAAAAATGATTCATTATAGAAATTGGGTCATGAAGTTATGGGGGCTGAGAATATCCACAATCCCCTGTGTATAAGCTGGAGAACCAAGAAAGCTGGTGATATAATTCAGCCTTGAATTTGAAGGTCTGAAGACCAGGAGAGCTATTGGTGTAACTCCTAGTCCAAAGCTGAAGGCCTGAGAACTGGGGACTGTTGGTGTAAGTTTCAGAGTCTGAAGGCCTAAGAACCAGGAGCTCAGATGTCCAAGGGCAGGAAAAGATGGACATCCCAGCTGAGGAAGAGAGATGGGATTCACCCTTCTGTCACCTTTTTGTTCTGTTTGGGTCCTTGATGGATTGGCCGATGCCTGCCTACATTGATGAGGGCAGATTTTTACCCAGTCTACAGAATCAAATTTAAAAACACATCTGTGTCGTGTTGTAAACAATGAAAGAGGAGTCAAAGACCTGCACTCTAGTCCCAGCATTGCCAGTCTACATTCTCTGGTGACCTTGGAAATGCCATTTAACTGTTCAAATTTTTCCTTTTATATTTGCTTAAATCAAAGAGAGTTTTGGAGTCTGATTTTCTTATTCCATATTGAATGTATTCTTCTTTAAATTTTGTTTAATTTTAAACATCAATCTTAGAACTGTATAAAAAATGTATGACACGCCTACTCATATTTGATGATATATTTGTCTAGTCCTGTCTTACTTTTTCAGCTTTACATTCCAGTTTCCTTTGGTTTTCGCATCTTTTTTAAACCATTTTTTAAAAAAAAATGGTTGAAAATAAGATAAAAAACAAAAGATAAAAAAATTGTTGACCATAAGATAAACATCCATAAAGAAAAGGTGTATATATCACTATATGGTATGCCTGAAACTAATGTAACACTGTATGTTAACTGGAATTAAAATAAAATTTTAACTAAAAAGAAAAGGTATATATCTTATCAAATTATTCTAACGTGAAAAAGTGAGTAGCTACCACCTAGACAAAAGAATTGAAAATCGTTCATACCCACACTACTATCTTGACATTTTAAAGTAATGATTCCTAATCTTTCCTTATAATTTTACCATCATTCTATTTGTTTTGATTGTTTTACACATAAATGTTATTTTTTACTTTGCATTTCCCTTTTATTACCTTCAGTGTTATATACTGTTTTACTAGTTTGTAATACAGTAAGTGGTTGTGATACACATTTGTGAATAGTATGACATTGTGATAGTAATTTGTAATTTTACCTCTTCTTGGATAATGCAAGAAAGAAGGAACGTGTCAATTTGTTCTCTTTCCCCTTGCACCATTATATATCTTAACTATCTTTGTACTTAAAACCCTATAAAATTATTATTCTCTAATACAAGTAATATTTATTTAGACTTAATTATTTATTTACTTTTTTATTTTTCTCTTTTCTCTTCTCTCCTTCAGGTATCCCCAGACTTCCATCTAGGCTCACTTATAAGGAAAAATAAAAAATTAGTATCTCATTTGTTGCAGGTATGTAGATGACTAATCTCTCACTGTTTTTTTTTCTAGAAATGTCTTTATTTCACCTTCAATTATGAAGGATAGACTTCTGAATCAGTGATTTTTTTTAAGACTTTATTTATCAGGGAGAGAGCATGAGCTGGTGGAGAGGCAGAGGGAGAAGCAGGCTCCCCGCTGAGCAAGGAATCTGATGTGGGACTCAATCCCAGGACCCTGGGATCATGACCTGAGCTGAAGGAAGACCCTTAACCAACTGAGCCACCCAGTGTCCCTGAATTGGTGATATTTTCTTTCTGCACTTTGATGTTATCATTTCACAGTCGTAACAATATTGCTATTTTAAGATGTTTTTCTCTATGGTTTTCAGAAGTTTTAGGCTGATGTGTTTGGGTATGTATTTCTTGTAATGATTCAGCTTAGTGTTTATGATATTTCTTCAATTTAAAGAGAGATTTCTTTCACTAGTTTGTAAAATTCTCAGTCATTATGTCTTACATCCCCTCTTCTCTCCTTTGGGAACTCCAGTAACTCCTATGTCAGATATTCTTACTGTGTACCCACTGTCACTCCCTTGCCATCCACATACCTCTTTCTTTTTTGACTGTCTCCCTCATTTTGCATAAGTTCTTCCTGATACCATTTCCAGGTCAGAAAGTTTCTTATTGGCTGTTAAGGCATCCACTGGTCTCTTAAATTTTAGTTTTAATGTTTTTCAGTGTAGTTGTTCTCATTCTCTGAAATTAGTACTTTTGTCTTCTCCTTGAACATAATGTGCTTTTATTATCAGTCTATTACCAAAAATGCCTGTTAACTCTCAACACCTTTATTCATCTAAATGAAGTTTGCATAATCATTTTGGAGGTTGTTTCGTATGATTAATTTCACATGCTTTTCAGTTGTTAGTGGCTATGATCCCTTGGGGTGTGTTGTTGTTGACTTTGTTGGTAATTCACATGAAGAGTTATAAAGTGCCACATGAGTCCTTTAAAATGTATACATGGTCTTATAGATCCTTACTTAAGTTGGTCTCATTAGTTCTAATTTGTTCTTCTTCCCACTTCTTAACTTTTTAAAACTTTATTTTGTCATTCAAAGTGTTTCTATGTCCTTTTATAAGACCTTTTCTTATCTGATATTATAGTTTGGCTCCCTCGTTTATTGTCTTTGCCACTCTAAAATGTAAAGATTCACTACTGTGAACATAACACTTAGAAAAATGCTTTGTAAGTCACAGAAACTTGATGATATTTGAAAAAAACAGTAATCTGTTGTCATTCTATGTTGTCCAACATAGTATTGGTTACAACACTGAATAGATTATTAGATGAAGACCTAAGTCTCATTCTTGGGAACATTTATCTATAAATAAATAACTTGCACATAATTGCTCAGAAAATTCAGCCAATGGTTTATTCACATTTTTTTTTTTATAATCCTCTTGAGAGATCGCTTCTCGGCCTTTTGGCTAAGATCAAGTGTAATATAATCCTCTTGAGAAATTGTCTCAGATTCATTCCTAAAATCAAGGAACAATGCACCCATTAATCTCATTTACGAACCTGGATTTTGGGGCACCTGGGTGGCTCAGTGGGTTAAAGCCTCTGCCTTCAGCTCGGGTCATGATCTCAGGGTCCTGGGATCAAGCCCCATATCGAGCTCTCTGCTCATCAGGGAGCCTGCTTCCCCCTCTCTCTGCCTACCTGTGATCTCTCTCTCTGTCAAAAAAATAAATAAAATCTTCCAAAAAAAAAAAAAAGGAACCTGGATTTTACTCACAGTGTGATTTCATAGGAGCCCCCAGAGAGTAATGTTTCCTTTAATTTTTTTTCTCATGTCATTTTATTTTATTACAGTTTCTGGAATATTGTAGTAAATTAATATCATTAGTCATTTGGTGGTTTCTACAACCTCTGATTTTCAACCCAAATTTCACTTTTTAAAAATCTTGGTCTTGCTGACTTTCAACAAACAATGACAAAAATTAAAAATTTTTGAAAACAACAAAAAATTGCCCACTCCAAGTCAGATGGTACCAAATGGAGGGAATATCTCATTTTGAACACTAGAATCTTTGCCAGTCTCACCCACCTCTATGTTCCCATAACTTTCTCTCCCCTCCATGAAGTCTCAGAGATTTATGAAGTGTTTCTACGATTTAGGTCTTTTATAATTTTAAGCCTTTGAAGGTATTTCTGGTTCTGAATATTCGAATTCATTTAGAGGTACTAATACTCTTCTACTACTCTTTATAAATAAAATAATTTGGTAGTTATGTTACATAGTTCTGTATGCTTTTCAGTTATGATCTTTTAGAGTTAATTGTTGTTGTTAATTCATGTGAAGAGTTATAAAGCACCACATGAGTCTCTTAAAAATATGCATTCTTTCAGATTTCTACTTAAGTCTGTCTCACTGTTTTTAATTTATTCTTCTTCCTTATTGATACTTTTTTAAACCTTTATTTTGTCATACAAAATATTTATACCTTTCTTGTTTTTCAGTATTCTTCTCTTAACTATGTTTATTCTATCATTTTGAATTTGAAAGGAATTATTTTGGATAGAGAAGAACAAAAAACAATCAAGTAATGCTCTATATCTGTCCTTTACTAAAAACATGTCATAGCACAGTACTTTTTTTCATGCTCTGAATAATGCCATACTAGCTGCTTTGCTTTGTCCTTCCCTTTCCTCAAAGATCTCAGTTAATTCTGAGCTTTAACCTTCCAGAATATACTTACATTCTCTGCTTCTCCCTTGAATCCCTTATATGTTCCTCTTAGTCAATCTTTAATTTATAATATTGTGTCCTTCATGGTTAGATCAGTTTAAGGATGCAAGTGAAACATGTAAAGTGGTAAATTAGAATACATAAAACAATAGAGCAGCAGTTAAAATTGCATGTACCATATAAAAACTATGAGCCTTAAAGTATCACCCCATTAGGAAAGACCAATTAAAAGCCACGGCTCCTTCATTCTTCCCTGAGGGTCATTAGACCAAAGGTTTGACCTATTGAACATTTGGTCTGAATTACCTATATTGCATATTTTTTAAATAAACCTGATTCATTTCTTGACATCACAAATTTCCAAACTAATCTTTTAAATATAATTTAAATGTTTACAATTATACAGCAAGATATTAAGCAAAAATGTAAAAGAGAGTGTACTGCTCTATGAATGCATCTTTGGAATGAATTTTGCTGCTGCTTCCCAGGCTGCTTACTCTTGTCATGGCCACAAAGCCAACCATCGATTTCCCCAAATCTGTAGATAACCTCTTCCCAGGTAAGACCCTGGGGTCAGATTTGATGACTACTCTCAGAAACAAGTTCGTTTTTGGTTTTGGAAATAGACTTCTGTGTGTTTGATGGAGGATGTTTCTATTACCTGGGTTAACTTACAGAGACTGCGGAAATATCACATATCCTGAGAATGGGAGAAAGAGTAACCAAGTGAGGACAGGATTGGAATCTAAATAAAGACAGCAGCTGCTATTTAGAAGACATTAAGGTAAGGCAGAAAAAAACAAGAGGGGAAAAGATAAAGTAGGAGTAGAAATTTAATTTTTTTTTTCCAAGTGGAATCCTTAGGGAGAATGAAAGTAAAGATGGTTGAAATATCAGTTTTCTCAAATCTCTCAGCTTTTATCTACATTCCATTGCTTATTTAGGCTCTAGATTCTAGAGAATGGCATTATCAGCAAAGGTTCTGAGAATAAGAATGCTTAACTATAATATTTTAAAAAATCCTGCATGATAAATTGATGCAGTTGATTTTTACCATAGGCATCACATCACAATGCTTTCATATTTTTATAAACTATAGTTTATAAAATCACAGTGGCTGTTGCTTTCCTGGGTTGTGAGGAAAACCAAGATCTGTTGGTTTTAAGAACCTCAAGAAAATTATTTCACCTAATGTTCCACATGAAGTGAAAATCAAAAATGTTTATTCTATCAAGAATTACATTGTTAAAAAAAAGAATTACATTGTTTAAACTCTATTACAGTAATGATTGTTCATGTTTATAGCCATTCCTAACTTAGCTTCATTAACTTATTTTAACAGTCCCATCCTTTTAATAAACATTTGTTATGTGAGCAGGTGTAAGATCATATTCCTCAGAAGCAAAGCCTGAGCCATAGATCCTTATATAAGTGATTTTTGAGAGAGTATTTTCAGAAGAAACCTGTAAAGAGATGAGAGAAACATAAGTAGGGAACAGGAAGAGACTAAGCTAAGATGTGGGTTCAAATGAAGGCTAGCGTCTAGCCTCATCTGATCCTTTGAGTAGTTCTGGAGCATAAACCCTACCCATATATGAAGGGACTGAGTTCAGTTACTATTAGATGTTGCCTAACAATGAGAGAGAGTACGTATAGTATAGTCTCCCAAGCACCGCCCATCATGGGCAGTTCTGGGTGATGGATGAAAATATGGACTGTTAGCTTTTCGCACCTTTAGCAGCTAGTAGTGGGAGCCCTAGCCTGGTAAGGAAAGTCCAGTGGGGCCTCAACAATATCTGCTACTAGGAAGGCAGCTATGCTCACCACTATACCACCAATGCAATATCTGCTACTAAGAATAACAAAAGGAGTGAGTAGTAAATGAAGTTGACTAAGATTTCAGAGTTGTTTTCTCAAAAGCTGAACAATTTATATTTTTGGACATATAGCAACAATCATTTGCCAGTACAAAGATCTGCAAATAGACAGAGCCAAGTCTTCTCAGAATCCTGGTTCAAATGTTATCTGTTAGAGTCATTCCAGACTTTCCATAAATCCCACATCACATAATATTATCTCAATGTCAAACGAACCAATCATGGATTCTTTTCCATAAAACTGGAGAAAGATAGAGAGGCTCAGCCTTATTTATGTAACTATACCTTAATCACAAGACAAGAAAAACCTTGCTAGACAAAAGGCAATGACAGTGGTCCACTGAGGAAAAGAAAAAAAAAAAAAGGAACAAAAATGTAGTTGAGGTTGAAATATCTTCTTATATCAGGCATCTGCCCCTGAAGTTAGGGACAAAAATCATGCTAGAATTTTTATTAAATATTCTTCTTTAATGTTACATGATAATCTGCGTATCTTAAAAATGCATTTTTTTTTCATTTTAAAGACCTAGTTGGCTTTTTAAAATGATTTATGAATCAGGCAGCATCCCATCTAGCAAGTAGAAGGGGCTCTAAGGAGTTGTCCAAAAGGGAAGGTCGTATAGGCAAGTAGAGACAACAAATTTATTAGAAAAAGAAAAGGGTTGTTACAGGGGGGCTGCTTTTTTTTTTTTTTTTTGAGATTTTATTTATTTATTTGACACAGAGAGAGAGATCACAAGTAGGCAGAGAGGCAGGCAGAGAGAGAGGGTTACCCTGCTGAGCAGAGAGCCCGATGCGGGGCTCGGTCCCAGGACCCTGAGATCATGACCTGAGCTGAAGGCAGAGGCTTTAACCCACTGAGCCACCCAGGCACCCCAGGGGGGTTGCTTTCTAAAGGGATCTTAAGTATGCATTAAGTCAGTCACTCGAAGAAATCAATTATTCAGCAATTGCTTATGATCAAACTTTGGCTAATAATTTGGAAAGTAAAGCATACATTCACCTTAATACAATAAAAAATGCACACACTCAACATCAATACAGACAGTATATTCAGCTACTCAATTTAAACAAAAATACTCAAAAGAGAGACAATAGAGAATGAAAGGAACAATGGAATAATAGTTCTTTGATGTTAAATATAAGATCTCCTGGGGGAAGAATGGCTGATTGTGAGCATACATCAATTACAAAATTTGTATTTCAATTGATTATATATATGTACGTATATTTATAGTATTTACATAGATTCACTTTTAAAAGCTGTGTTTTGATCATGCCCCTCTGTCAAGGGAGGGGAATAAACAGACTGTGCAAAATGTGCTCATTGGATACTCCAGTGCTTTGAGGCAGGTTCCTCTTACTATGTTACTATGGTTCTTTCTTTAACGGGAAAATTAATCAATGTTTTAAAAAACTGAACATAGTGAAGGTTCTGCATATAGACTCTAACCAGTTTCACAACACAGAGCCTTTTAGCATAGGTGTTTCTATAACTGTGATAACAGTGCCAGGTTTGATTTTGTTTATAGTGCCGTAGGGACCCACCACAGCTTGTGGCTTCAAACAAAGCAGCATCTGGCACCGTGTGATGGGAGGGAGGAATTCTACTCATAGATTACTAAAATGGTTGCTAGCAAAAACCTGTGCGGGGTTTCCTTTTCTCCTTCCCTATCGTACTTTTGTCTCCATTTATACAAACTGTAAATGTGTCAAAAGACCCATGTATTGAAGAACCACAAACATCAAAATGAGAGACATAATTTAGAGCAATTAGTGCATTCCTTACCAAAATGAGATGATTTCCTCTAAAGTATTTTAATTTATTTTTATTCATTCAATTAGGCATTATTAAGCCCTCAGTGATCCCTTAATTACACTGAACATTTTCATAATCATGTATTTCTATCATAGATTTTTTAAAAAATTACTATGTTCGTTAGCTAACATATATTAGATTTTTTTAAAGAAATCACATTTAGAAGCTCTGCCTCACTGTTCTTGCTATCCTCCTTCAACTACTAACAAAAATATACAAAAGTAGTGATAACATACAATAAAATGCGGTTGTACAAGTTAAGGTTTATTGGAGTAAAACAGAAAGTTTGATATCTATGAATATTATTCCGTTGAACATGATTCTATTTTTTCCTATACCATTTTGCCCTAGTTGTAACTATGATTTCTTTCTACAGTTTCACACACTCAGCTCTCTTGTCTATAAATTATCTAAGAGTTATATTTGGTATTTTGAATATTTATAAATAAATACCAATCCAGAATCCTCTTTGAAGCAAATGTTATTTTCCAGTCATAAACAAGTTGTAGAAAAATAAAGCAAAATCATCATAAAGCCAATCCAGTGCCATATCCTCCTCAATGGCCTCAAGAAGCATTTTCTTGTTTGCTGCCACTTTGTGCCTTACGTTTTTAGCCTTGATGTTTAACAAAGAGACACAATTGCCAGATTCGGGAACATATCTTCTTTACTGATATGTTTAGTTTGGCTTTTATAGTGTTTAAAAGAAGTTACAACTAACATTTAAAAGTTGGAAGATTTCACATAAATGCACAAAAATACAACTTCTCTTGAGCAATTGCAAGTGTTGGTGGCAACGAATGCTAATTTTAACTTGACAACACTTGGCTGCAGTTGAGTAGCAACTGCTTGCCTTAGTTGGCAGTGCTCACTGTAGTGTGTAGTCACATAGAAAATGCACATGAACTTAAACCCAGCTAATTTTACCCATTTAAATAGCCAACAAGACCCCTGTAGAAATTTGAATTTGAGAATCCTTCCCAAACCAATTTTGTTATTGTTGTTAGTGTGTGTGTGCATGTGTTGTGTGTGTGTGTGTGTGTGTTTTGCTTCTACTTCTACATAGTCTAAGGTAATTAACCTGCAATTCAAAGAAATGCCAAAGGGTATCAGTAAGTATCATGATCAGGCTTCCTGAAAAGGCAGGAGAATATTTCATTCAAAAATATCAAAATTAGGGGCACCTAGGTGGCTCAGTGGGTTAAAGCCTCTGCCTTCAGCTCGGGTCATGATCTCAGGGTCCTGGGAGCAAGCCCTGCATCGGGCTCTCTGCTCAGCAGGGAGCCTGCTTCCTCCTCTCTCTCTGCCTGCCTCTCTGCCTACTTGTGATCTCTCTCTCTGTGTCAAATAAATAAATAAAATCTTTAAAAAAATATCAAAATTAACTCTATTTGCCTTTAATTTTATACAGTTTTTCTTAAAAATAATCATTAATAAAATAAGCTAGAACAAAGAAATTTAAAATTTTTAAAATATGTTATTATCCATAAGGAACATTTTGATGTAGGATATACCAGAGCATTCATATGATTTAAAATGTTTTTTAAAAGGTCAATAAGATAATGTGCTGGTAATGTTATATATATATGCACATATATACACATATACACATATATACACACATATACATGCATATATACGTACATACATATGTATACATATACACACATATATAGTTGCTGATATATATATACAACTATTGATTTGCAACATATATATATATTTTTAAAGATTTTATTTATTTATTTGACAGAGACACAGCGAGAGAGGGAACGCAAGCAGGGAAAGTGGGAGAAGGAGAAGCAGGCTTCCCGCTGAACAGAGAGCCTGATGCAGGGCTCGATCCCAGGACCCTGGGATCATGACCTGAGCTGAAGGCAGATGCTTAACAACTGAGCCACCTAGGCGCCCCTGCAACATATATTTTCACTGAAAATATAAACACAGTACATGCCAAAATAATATATGTCTCCATTTTCATTCTAAAGGCTATGTGATATTCTATTTCACGGATATTGAAAAGAGAATTAATTCATTTAATTCAAGTAGGATTTCACTATTGGGTGCTTAGATTCCATGAAGGTTTTTGCTATTATAAACAGTGTTTGCTGGACAATGTTAAAGAAGCATTTCCCACCTATGCTTAATTATGATGAAGACAGAGTCTTTAAAGAGGATTTGTTGTACAAAAGTATCTATATTTTAAAAATTTTAATGTTTATTATCAAATTGGTCTCAGATATATAACAATTCATACTTCTACCAACAGTATATGAGAAAACTTATTTTCCATCACCAGAGAGTGATATTAGCTTTCCACTAAAATACATTTATCCATTTAATGAGTTTGTTTTTTTAATACAGAACACTAATTCTTAAATAGTCTGTGTTATTTCAGCACAAAGATGTGACCATTGAAAGTCAATGGGGTCCAATCATTCATTTAATACCACAGCAATATGATCAATGCCTAATGCTTGAGGATGAAGTCTGCCAGGGTTTTAAGTCTAGCACTACTGCTTATTTGTAAGGTTATTTCAGACTACTTATTTTGTCACTTTATGCCTCATTTGGAAAATGGAGAATGTCTAAGAATAAAAAGTAAATAAGATGGAGGGAAGTTTATAATTTAATATTATATATTCATGATATATATTACTTAAATTCTATAAAGTAGGTATGTGCTAAGTAAGACCCGTTTGCATATCTGAAACAACATGGTTCAGAGTTATATAATTAGCACACAACAAAGTTAGGCTCAAACCAAGATCTTCATGTGTCTGAAGCCAGTTATATTTCCCGCCTCTATGTATTGGTGTTTCTCCTTGCAATAGTTAGGATCCCACTTTCAATGGCACACACAATTTTAACAAAAGTTTAAAAGGGGTTGAAAAAGAGATTTACAACAGATTTTGAAAGGCCAGTGATATGCTGGTAACATCTCCTACTTAATATTAACCAACGATTTGGAATTACTTTCTATTAGTTGATTAAAAAATGTAAAACATTCTTTAGACTCTTTAAAACAATTGCTTTAATAAACTGTCCTACTAGGTTCCATTTATCCTAAGGGAAACAGGTGTAAGCTCCTTGACATTGGTTTTGGAAATGACTTTTTGGATTTGATACCAAAAGTAAAGGCATCAAAAGAAAAAATAAGTAAATAGGAGTTCATTGAATTCAAGTTTCTTTACAGCAAAGAACACCATCAACAAAATGAAGAGGCAACCTGTGGAATGAGGGAACATATTTACAAACCACAATTTGATAAAAGGCTAATATCCAAAATATATAAGGAACTCATACAACTTAACAGCAAATAATAATAATAATAAAATAAAAATTAAAAATTTCTAAATGGTCATAGGACCTAAATAGGAATTTTGCAAAGACAGATAAATGGCCAACAGATATATTAAAAGGTGTTCAGTATCAGTAATGATCAAGTAAATTCAAGTAAAAAACATAATGAGATGATATCATCTCACACCTGCTAAGTTGTTTATTATCAAAAAGACAAGAAATAACAAGTGTTGACAAGGATATGGAAAGAGAAGATCCTTGTACATACACTGATGGTAGAAATGTCAACTGGTAGAGCCACTATGGAACAGTATGGAGGTTCCTCAAGAAATTAAAAATAAAACACTGCAATTCCATTTGTTTACATCCAAAGGAAATGAAATCAATATCTTGAAGATATGTCTGTTTACCCATGTTTAGAACAGTGTGATTCTCAATAGCCAACATATGGAAACAACCAAAATGTCGGTTGACAGATGAATGGATAAGGAAAATGTGATTTTGTGTGTATACACACACACACACACACACACACACACACACACAAACACACACACAATGGGATATTATTCAGACTTAAAAAAGAATAAAATCTTGTCATTTGTGACAACATGTATGAACCTGGTGTGCATCGTGCTAAGTGAAATAAGCCAGACAGAGAAACTGTATCATATCACTTATATGTGGAATCTAAAAAGAAAGTCAAGCTGTAGAAACAGGAGTATAAAATGGGGTGCTAAGGTTTGGGGGGTGTGGGAAATAGGAAGGGGTCAGTAAAAAGATATAAAATTTTAGTTATAAGCTGAATAAGGTCTGAAGATCTAATGTATAACATGGTGGCTATAGTCGACAACCCTGTATTGTGTAAGTGAAATTCGCTAAGAGAGATCTTAAGTCTTTTCACCAAACAAACAAAAACATATAAAACATTTTTAGACTTTACAAAACAATTGCTTTAAAAAACTGTTTGGCTAGTTTCTAGATTTGTAAATATATCCATAATTTTAGTAAGAATATAAAGAAGTCTTTTTAAAAATAAAATAATGCAATCAGTGGCCCTTAGAAAAAACTGAAATAGAAGTAAATCAAATACTAGAAAAGACTTTTCGGTAAAAAGGAAGGAATGTAAGTATACATTAAAATAGCACTGCAAAATATGGTAGTGTCTAGCCAGGTGTGATTGTTTAAATTAATATATATATTAATATATATATATATATATAATAAGCAAAGTTAAATTAAGTTAAACTTTTATTTTCTTAGGTTCACTAGCTGTGTTTCAAGTGCTCAGCAGCCTCATGATGGATGGTGCTTTTATAGAACATTCTCCATGATTACAGTGCTTCATTAAGGCAAAACTTAACAAAAGAAAAGCAACATATCTATCATGGTTAAAATATCACTGCCAAATCATCACCTTAAAGTCCCTTTCTCAGGGAAGAGCCAAGAAATAAAAAAACAAAGTAAATATCAACACAGAGTACATTAAAAAATAGTTCAAATAAAAGTCTTAATGAAGTTATTGATAGAAAGATAGGGGATGATGATGATAGAGAGATGATAGATGATAGATAGATAAATGATAGATAGATGATATATGGATAGATGATAGATGATAGAAAGTTGCAACATAGGATTGTTTTGAAAATTAAATAAAACTAAATGTAATAATGAATATAAAATGTGGCTGGTGCAAAATAAATACTTGAAAATGAGAGTTTTTTTAATATTGGTCAATGAATAAAAATATTAGGTGAATAAAATGCAATTCTTAAAATTCAGTTGGTTGAAGTCGATTGAATGAAAAGAGAGTTGGGGAAAACTTATTCTAGACCCAAAGCTCTATTGCCATCAGATAGTAAAAACAATATTTATTTCCATAGTATTTTATAGGTGGAAAATCTAAGCCTGGATGCAAATGGCACATATATCAAAAATTCTGCATTTAAAGGCTAGAAAGGGTATTAGAGGCTCTAATTCAACGCTAGTTTCAATAGTGATATCTATACTGAAGAAAATTGAACACTGGCTTCACTATAGCAGAAAATACTATTTATAGACAGAGTTAAATCTAGATACCAGATTTTCTAGCAACCTCTGACAAATATATACTCAAATTGTATTTTCGGACACTGCAACTTTAAGGAATAACTTATTAATTCAATATATATTTATTATCTGTCTAATATGTGACATGGATTCTGCATGGATTTATTAATTGGTCAGAACTAAAAAAAACTCTGTCTTTTGGGGCTTACATTTTTATGAGGAAGTAGTCAAATTAGTAAGCAAAATTTGTAAATAAATGAGATAATTTTAGATTGCAATAACAGTGCATGGCAATAACAGTGCATGGCTGTGTTTACGTGGGGAATACAGTTGTGCACAAGGAGATGGGGTTGGAGGTGAAATAAGGAAATTCTCATCTTTGCTGTCCATTTATCCTGATAAAAAGTGGCCTAACAGATAATTTGAAGTAGAAACATGCCCCCTGAATTAGCATGCCATTAAGTATGAGTATGAAATATGTCCTGGATCAGCTAGAAATTAATCACCACAGGGAGATACTAATTAGTTCAATAGCAGAATGAGAAGGAAAATACAAAGTAACTATTTTCGTTTCCAGTAATGTCACTGTTCACACAATGCCTGATAGGAAGAATTACACTTACCAAGTGCTCAGAACTTAATAGTTTATAATGCACTTTCACATACATTACCACTTTTGACAGACAATACTTAGGCTGAAAAACGTGCAAAGATTTGACTAAGATCATGCTTCGGTCAAGTGGGAGATTTGAGTATTTAACCTGAATGTTTTAACTACACACATTGTTTTTAACACAATAATATACTTAACCCCAGGATAAGGCATCTGGAAGAAACAATTAGAGAACTAATTCATGTATTAATCTTTTTTTTAGAAGATGAATATATTACCCAGAAGGGATAGTTCCTTGTTCTGTGCCTAAATTCTTCATAAATGAAGACTCATAATTTAACTTGGGAGTACATTTCGTGACTATATAACGCGAGCGTTTAAGATGGTACTACATCTAAAAATCCAACTTTAAAGGAATTTTATTTATACTTTATTTCACTCTTGAGGTCTTTAGTTGCATAGAACAGAAGGAAACATCAGTCCATGCAAGGGTTTTGTTCCATTTTCTTATGCTTTAAATTTGTTTTATACTACCATGGTTTCTCTTTCATTCTTCATTCCCAATTTCATATCTTCATATCCCCTGAGATGCCCATCACATGCACTGAAGCTTTTCTTCCAACCTATTTTTCTATACATTTATCTAGATACCTCTTTATCCTTGAAATAAATGCGCTATTTTTATTAGAAAACATGTTTCCGTATTTAAAATTAAATAAAGGATATTAGGATTAGAGAATTTTTTTTTTATCCTAGGTATACATCACTAGAAAGATACATAAAATATAGTAAAAATGTGTCGTGGGGAAAAGGTGAAGTATCATGCTTCAGTGAAAAGGGCTGAAATTGGAGGCACATTGTTCTAACTGATACCTCTTGTGTTTCTGAGAATTATAGAACAAATTTTGTAAGTTTCTATATTAGTTCTCTATTGTTGCCATAACAAATAACCACATATTTAACAGCTCAAAACAACATGTATTTATTATATTGCAGATCTCTGGGTCAGAATTTCAACGCTGACTCACTGGGCTATAATCAAGGTGTTAGTGCTGCATTCCCTCTGGAGGTTCTAGAGAAGAATCTGTTTCTTTGCCCATTCAGGTTGTTAGAATAGTTCAGCTTCTTGTGGTTCTCAGCTGCAACAGTTCCCAGCTGCAAGACTGCCCACATCCCCTGGCTCATGGCTCGCTTCCTTCATATTCAAAGCCAGAAACAGCGGGATGGTTCCCTCTCATGCTTGAATCTTTCTTGTTTCTTATTCCATGTTTATTCTTTGACTCAAGCCAGGGAGGGAATATTCTCTAGTTTTTAAGAGTTTATGTTGTTAGACTGGAATCACTTGGATAATCCAGGGTAATCACCACATCTCAAGATCCCTAATCTTAATCACATCTGTAGAGTCCTTCTTGTCATGTATGATCACACAGTCCCAGGTTCCAGGGAGTATAGTATAGACATCTTTGGGGGATATGGAAGTCATTATTTAACCATCACAGCTCCTTCTCCTCCCCCTCCCCCACTCTTTATTTTTTCTTCTCTTAATTAATGGACTTTATTTATTTATTTATTTTTATTTTACCTTTTTATTTTTTTTTAATTAACACATAATGTATTATTTGCCCCAGGGTACATGTCTGTGGATCCTCAGGCTTGCACATTTCACAGCACTTACCATAGTGCATACCCTCCTCAATGAATGGACTTTATTTTTTAGAGTAATTTTTGTTTTATAAAAAAATTGAGTGGAAAGTACAAGGAGTTCTGACATATGCTTTTCTTTTCTTTTTTTTTTTTTTTAGATTTTATTTGTTTATTTGATAGAGAGAGACACAACAAGAGAGGGAACACAAGCATGGGGAGTGGGAGAGGGAGAAGCAGGCTTCCTGCTGAGCAGAGAGCCTGATGTGGGGCTCATCCCAGGACCCTGGGATTATGACCTGAGCTGAAGGCAGATGTTTAATGACTGAGCCACCCAGGCGCCCCCCCCATATATGCTTTTCATTCTCCCCTGCCCCCGTAAAGTTTTCCCTATTATTAAAATCTTCCACTAGTGTGGTTCATGTGTTGCAATTGATGAACAAATATTGATACCTTACTGTTAACTAAAGCCTGTAGTTTACATTAGAGTTCATTCTGTTGGTTTTGACGAATGCATAATATCTTGTATCCACCATTACAAGATCACTGTCCTGTCCTAAATATCTCTTCTGATCCACTTACTCATCTTTTACTTCCTCTTCCCAAACACCTCCCAACCACTGATCTTTATCACTGTCAATATACTTTTGCTTTTTCCAGAACATCATATTGTTAGAATATAGCCTTTTAAGACTTTACTCTTTCCACTTAACAATGTGAAATTAAGTTTCTTTCTTTGTCTTTTCACGGACAGACTGATATCTTACTTAATTTTAGAGTTGAATGTATTCCACTGTATGGATGCACCCAGTGTATTTATCTATTCACATATTGGGAAAATTTTTTTGGTTTCTTCCATTGTATGGCAATTATGAATAAAGCAGCTATAAATATTCATGCATAAGCTTTTATATGGACATACATTTTCAGCTCATTTGAGAAAATACCAAGGAGCCTGATTGCTGGATCATTTATATAGTAAGACTATCTTTAGCTTTATTTTTAAAAAATGTCAAACTGCCTTGCAGTGTGGCTGTAACATTTTGCATTCTCATCAATGATGAGTGAGTGAGAGTTCCTGTTGCTCTACATTCCTGTCTGCATTTAGTGTTATCAGTACTGTGGACTTCATTCATTCTAATAAGTGTGCAGGTGTATCTTGTTTTAATTTGTGTTTCCTTAGTGTCAAGTGATGTTTTATATACTTATGTGATTTCTGTATATATTTTTTGCACAGCCTCTTTTTTTGATTAGTAGAAAATCAGTTTGTATTCAGAGAAGTAAGTAAATGATATTATGTACAGATTAATAACTGTTATTTGTTAAAATCTACACAGGGAATCTGAAAATATCAAATCTTAAACTGATGTACCTACAAACCTCTCTCAAATTCATTGCAATCAGCCACTTAATCCTAACAACAAAAGAAATACTGAAGATAAAGGCAAGTATATTGTGAGGAAAGTTACAAATTTGGCTAGATCTAGAATGCGATGGATGGCAGAAAACAATACGTATTTTTACTGTAGACATTATCTGCCAGTACAGAGTCTAACACCTGGAGACTATCAAACTCTATAGTCAGAGAAGAGAGCATGACAGAAAACATATGGACTACTACATAGACAAAGGGAGCAAAGTTGGGATAGATGGTATTGGGAAGTTTCCTGATCTCCAAATATCTGCAAGAAAGCAAAACAGTTAGCTCAGTTCCTCTCCACGGAAGCTGGAGAGCACTAGCTTTTGCCCCATAGCAGATCAGAGAAATTGAAAGGTTCACAGGCCCATCATGTGCCACAGAACTAGATACTTATGAGTTGGTGCTCCTTTATGTGCTACAAAAGCTGTTCCTGAGAAGAATCTAGAAAATTGAAAACTAACAAACACCCAAAATAAGCAGCCTGCACCTACAAAAAAGAGTAGAGTTTTTGTATGTGATTGAAATTGAGTCGACAGCAGCCTGTCAGGCTGCTATAAGATGTTTCATGTAAGCCTCATGTTAACCACAAAGAAAATAACTATAAAATATATACAAAAGAAAAGAGAAACAAATTAAATCATATCACTTTAAAAAAATCAAGAAAACCTGAAAAAAGATAAAAAGGAAAGGAGAAAGAGCTACAATCAGAAAAAAAATTAACAGATGACAATAGTAAGTCCTTACTTATCAATAATTACTTTAAATGTAAGTGAATTAAACTTCTCAATCAAAAGACATAGAGTGGGTAAGTGAATTAAAAAAATAAGATTTATCTATACATGGTCTATGGGAGATCTTCTATAGATTTGTGGAAAATGAAGACATGGTAAAAGGTATTTAATGCAAAAGGGATAGCTATATTATATCAAACAAAATAGACTGTCTGTCACAAGAGACAAATAGGTAACAATTGCAAATATGTATGCACCCAACATGAGAGCACCTAAATATTTAAAGCAAACATTGACAGATCTGAAGGGAGAAATGGACAGCAATGCAATAATAGTAGAGGACTTCATTATGTTACTTTCAGTAATAGATTGTCCAGACAGAAAATCAATAAGGGAATATCAGAATTGAACAGCACTATAGACCAAATGCACCTAACAGACATATAGTCTTCCACATAACAGTAGGAGAATACACATTCTTTTCAAGTACACACAGAACATTCCCCAGGACAGATCATATGTTAGGTCACAAGTCCTAGCAAATTTAAGAAGATTGAAATCATACTAAATATCTTTTCTGACCACAATGGAATAAAATAAGAAAAAAATGGAAGGAAAATGGGAAAATTCACAAATAAGTGTAAACTAAGCAAAATACTTTGACCAACCTGAGTTAAAGAATAAATCAAAAGGGCAATTCAAAGATTCTTTGAGACAAATGAAAAGAAAACATATCAGACTTACAGATTGCAGCAAAAGCAATACTAAGAGAGAAGTTTTTAGTGATTAATACATATAATGAAAAAGAAAGGTTTCAAATAAGCCATCTAACTTTATACTTCAAGGAACTAGAACAGAAAGAAACCAAGCCTAAAGTTAGTGGAAGGAATAAATAAAGATTAAAATAGAAATAAATGGAATAAAGAATAATAGAAAAAAGTCAATGAAACTGAATCAGTTTTTTGAAAAAAAAATTGACAAACCTCTAGCTAGGCTAAGAAAAAAAGAGAGGAAATTCAAATAAAATTGTAAATGAAAGAAGAGACATTATAACTGATGTCACAGAAGTAGTAAGAATCATAGGAGACTACTAGAACAATCATACATTGTGAAATTGGATAACATTGGAGAAACAGAGAAATTGGTAAACACATGAGCTACCAAATCTTAATTAGGAGAAAATAGACAATCTGAACAGACCAGAAAGAAGAAAGAGATTGAATCAGTAATCCAAAATTCTCCAATGAGGAAAAGGTCAGGGCCAGCTCACTTCATTGGTGAATTCTAGTTAACATTTAAAAAATAATCATCGATCTTTCTCATATTCTTCCAAAAAAAATCAAAGAGGAAGGAACACTTCCAAAATCATTTTTATGGAACCAGCATCACCTTGATACCAAAGCCAAAGATGCTACAATAAATGAAAACTACAGGCCAATATCCCTGATGAACAGAGACACAAAAATTCTCAACAAAATACTAAGAAACCCAGTTCAAGCACACATTAAAAGGATCATGCATCATGACCACATGATCACGCATCATGACCACATCATCACGTTTATTACTGGGTTGTAAGGATGATTCAACATGTGCAAATGACTACACCACATCAACAGAATAAAAGATAAAAATCACATGATCATCTCAATAGGTACAGAAAAAGCATTTGATAAAATTCATCGCTCTTTCATGATAAAAACTATAAACTAGATATAGAAGGAATTTATCTCAACATAATTAAGGCTATACATATGAAAAGCTCTCAAGCTAACATCATTTTCAATGGTAAAAAACTGAAAGTTTTCCTCTAAGATGAGAAACAAGACAAAGATATCCACTCTCACCATTTCTGTTCAACATAGTATTTGAAGTCCTAGCCAGAAAAAAGTAAGCCACAAAAGGAAATAAAAGGCATCCAAAATAAAATATAAAATTCCCTCTGTTTGAAGATGACATGATTTTAAATGTAGAAACTGAAAGATCACACACACACATACACACAGATCTTAGAAAAAATAAAATCAGTGCAGTTGTAGAACACAAAACGAACATACAAAAATCACTTGCATTTCTACACATTAATAATGAACTATCCAAAAAATGAACTTAAGGAAACAATACCATTTACAATGGGATCAAAAAGAATAGTATACTGAAGAATACATTTAGATTTATTCCTAAGTAGTTGAAAGACTTGCACACTGAAAACTATAAAATATAACAAAAGAACAAAGGAAAATTTAAATAAATGTAAGATAACTCATTTTTGGGATTAGAAGACTTAATATTGTCAAAAGGTCCATACTTCCTGAAGCACTCTACTATAGATTCAGCAATCTTTATTGCTGTAGACTGAATGTTGTGTCCCCACCCCAAATTCATATGATAAATTTTAACACCCAGATATGATGGTATTTGAAGTGGGACCTTTGAGAAGTGATTCAGTCATGGGGGTAGAAGCCTCATGAATGAGACTTTTGACTGTATGAAAGAGACCACAGGGGCCCCTGGGTGGGTCAGTCTGTGGAGCATCCAACTCTTGGTCTGGCTCAGATCATGATGTCAGGGTGCTGGGATCCAGCCCCACATGGGGCCCCACACTCAGGGCAGAGTCTGCTAGGGATTCTCTTCTCTCTCTTCCTCTGCACCACCCCTCTGCTCAATCACTCTCTAAATAAATAAATAAATAAAATCTTTTTTTTTTTTTTTCCATTTATTTGAGAGAGAGGAGAAAGAGAGAGCACAAGCAGGGGTAGGGGCATATGGAGAGGGAGAAGAAGACTCCCTGCTGAGCAGAGACAGCCCCCCACCCCCAACGTGGGGCTCCATCCCTGGATCCTGGTATCATAGCCTGAGCCAAAGGCAGATACTTAACCAACTGAGCCACCCAAGTGTCCTTAAATAAAATTTAAAAAAACAAAACAAAAACAGAGAGAGAGAGACCCCAGAGAGCTCCCTCCCTCTGCCATCTTCGGTAACAGCAAAAAGGCAGCTGTCTATGAACCAGGAAGTGGGCCTTCAGAGGACATTAAATTTCCTGATACTTTGATCTTGGACTTCCTGGCCCTCCAGAAGAGTAAAAGTAAATTTCTGTTGTTTTTATGCTACGCAGTCTATGTGTTCTCTTATAGGAGCCCGAATGGACTAAGACAACCCAGTATAGAGATGGTGTGAGTGTAAAGCCAGGCCAACTTTCCAGAAGGTCACCTGGCAGTCTGTATTGAAGTTTAACAAGGTACAGATCCTATTTCCACTGGTAATTTGATCCCCTGAGATATAAATCAAACCATAGTGCAAAGATACTTAAAGAGCATTACAAAAATATACATATATGTGAATCAATACATATCATATGTATGAACTTCTGATCATGGTATTATCACATATGAAAAACATGTGTGGTAAGAACCTACATTTTTAAAATCAATAAATGTGTATTTTATCTGGTGATAAAGAGTGTAAGTCTACAAATACATATACAAAATCTTAACGATATTTACTTCTAGATGGATACTAATATCAGCATACATCTTGCTTTCTTTTTTAATATATTTTATTATCTGATTTTAAGTGTATATTATATTTATAATGGAAAAAATAAAAAATATTCAAGGAAAAATATGCTTACTCAATATACCTGGCATGATGCTAGAAGTAACTTACAATAGAAAAAACAGTCTTTATTTGAAAAATATTTCAGAATACTTAACTCAGTCTTTTCTTCTTTTGGTATCCTCATTTTCTTGACAATAGAAATGATTTAGTTATCAAAATGTAGTCAGAGAACACTGAAAATACATTTTGATAAACTGTGCCACCACACATTTAAAAAGAAAACACATTTAAATTTGCTTTTTTTCATTTAGACTCAGAATTTTAAATAATCATACTGTATTAGGTAGGAAAAAAAATCTTTAAATAGTCATACAAAGTGAAATTTTACACAATTACTATATGATTAATGTCACTGTTTTTTTCAGAATACTCATATAATGAATGTGAGATAATCATCAAAGCTCTATATTTAAAAATTAAAAGTTCAGAAAAATAGACTCTGAAATCCAAAAATTATCCAATAGACTCTGATATCCAAAAATTATGTTTTAAAAAGCATAGGAAAATTAAAGATATAAAAATCTCATATTAATTTTTAATTAATAAAAATTAATTAATTTTTAATAAACATCTCATCTCATTAGAGACCTTACTTATCTTTTTCACTTCAAAAGGCCTATATAGTTGTGTTTTGTTTCTTTGTTTTTATAGTCTAGACTGCACCTATATGATTCCTTCATTGTCACACTGTACTGTACTTTTATTACTTAACTTGCATGAAAATCTTACTATACATTTAGTATCATATGGCACTTTCTTTTTTTTTTAAGATTTTATTTATTTATTTGCCAGAGAGAGAGAGATCACAAGTAGGCAGAGAGACAGGCAGAGAGAGAGGGGGAAGCAGGCTCACCGCCGAGCAGAGAGCCGGATGTGGGGCTCGATCCCAGGACCCTGAGATCATGACCTGAGCTGAAGGCAGAGGCTTTAACCCACTGAGCCACCCAGGCACCCCGATATACTAAGTTGAGAATAAGTTACCATCTTAGAAATTCTTACAGCATATGGCACTTTCAAGCACTTTCAAGCACTTCACTGAAAAACAGCCTTGGGCTAAAAAAGAAAAAAAAAAAAAGGTTACAAACTTAGGTAATTATTTATTATTTTTCATGTTTTGCTGTTTATAAGTCTGTATATATTTTTTACAGGTAATACTTTCACCTGTTTCATAGTTAATTGTAAAAAAAAGTAAACAGTTGGGGTCCCTGGGTGGCTCAGTGGGTTAAGCCTCTGCCTTCGGCTCAGGTCATGATCTCAGGGTCCTGGGATCCAGCCCCACATTGGGCTCCCTGCTCAGCAGGGAGCCTGCTTTCCCCTCTCTCTCTGCCTGCCTCTCTGCCTGCTTGTGATCTCTCTCTCTGTCAAATAAATAAATAAAATCTTAACAAAATAAATAAATAAGGTAAACAGTTAATATACCCCTGCTTATATCTCCTCCCCAAATTACCCGGTTTTTTCCCTTCTTGGGATATCCAAATTACCTTTTTTAAAAGTAAACTTACAATGATATTTCATGCAAAATAAAGAAATAAGGACACATATTTCTCTCCTCTTTTTGAAAAAAAAAAAGAAACAACTATCATTCACACCGTTCTACATCTTTTTTTTTTTTTTTTAAGATTTTATTTATTTATTTGACAGAGAGAGAGATCACAAGTAGGCAGAGAGGCAGGCAGAGAGAGAGGGGGAAGCAAGCTCCCTTGCTGAGCAGAGAGCCGGATGCAGGGGGCTCGATCCCA
>CM052898.1:172348386-172388552 GCA_028534135.1 Potos flavus
GCCCCGACATCTTGGTTTTTGACTTCATATTCCTGGGAGATCATTCCGTATCAGTAGCCGGGATTTCATCATCTTTCCCATAAATACACGTTATCTATGCAAGTAGCAAATTAGTTCGACCGGATCCCTGGATGTAACATTTAGTCCACTTCCAATTTTAGCCATTACAAATGATGCCGCTATAAATAGCATTGTAAATTATAATTTCCCACATATCTGAGAATTGTAAAATAAATTCCTGGAAGTGAAGTTACTAGGTCAAGGTTAAATTCTTGTGGTTTTTACATTGGATCTGTATTATCTTAAAGGACAAATAACAATAAGCTTTATTTTTAAAAATAGAAGTGTAATCATTATTATTTACCAGCCTGTGACTTTTATCAAGTCACTTATGCAAGATAAATTGAGGCATGTGAATATCTCATGCCATCTCTCAGTTTTACCCTTATTTTACCAACTCGCTTCTTTAAAAACTGATGCCTGGAATGGATTTTAAAGCTTATTTACACAAAAATGAATAACTGAATATTTGATAATGGCTTAAATTTTAGAAGGAAGTTGAGAAAAAGGCATCTTTTAGCAAGTCAAAACCTTAAATTAAATAAAGAAATTGTGTTTATAGAATTTTATTATATAACCAAATTAAGGGAAAATGTTTTAGAGGTGAAAAAAGAGCCAAAGCAGAATTTTCCTGATAGACCTGAATTTCTAAGGGATGCATTCAGCATTTTATTGCTATACCAGACCATAGAAATCAAGTCTCCTATGGTAAAGACCTTTATAGCAATCTCCCGTGAAACAAAGAACACTGGCTTTATAAAATTTTGGAAGGTTTCCATTCCTACTTTTTCAATGATATTTGTTCATATAGTATGTGGGTGAAGCATATGCAATCTTTTTTATTTTATTTTTCATTCACAAGAACATTTATAAGATGTCTAATTATTATTAGCACTTAGCTCCCAGTGTTTTACTAATGAAAAGAATTCCATGTCTTGTTTCATGAATATTTTTTGTTTGCTTAGCAATCTTATTTCTGGTCCAAAGAGTCCAAGTCATTTAAAACATAGGTACTGCATAAATAATCATCACCAGATAGAAGAATTTAGCTATTTATATATTAATTGGTGTCAGAGATTTAATAATAAAATGAGTTTCTTGCACAATATACTGGTAATTGAGTCAGGTTATGGCTTAAATTAGCCTTCCTACACAGGTTTCTAGAGAACTGAGAAAGATTTTTTATTTTTTTTAAAGATTTTATTTATTTATTTGACAGAGAGAAAGAGATCACAAGTAGGCAGAGAGGCAGGCAGAGGGAGAGGGGGAAGCAGGCTCCCTGCTGAGCAGAGAGCCCGATGCTGGGCTCAATCCCAGGACCCTGAGACCATGACCTGAGCCGAAGGCAGAGGCTTAACCCACTGAGCTACCCAGGTGCCCTGAGAAAGATTTTTTTTCAATTTGCTTTGTGAAATGCCTAATATACATGTGTTATATATGTTGGTCTTTTCATGAAAACAAATACCAATGCATTTCTAAATTATTGAGTAAACTGTTCTAAAATTTTTTTAACGCTGTAAAATTTAAAGTACCTGGGGAGTGTTCACACCAAACCTCAGCCTATCTTCCTACTTGTGATGCTGGTGACACTGAAGAACCTCGGGCTTATACCAGATACTTCCCTGCAGATCCATAGAGGCAGTTCCATACAGTGAAGAGCTTCCCACAGACTCCTCCATGAACATTTCCTTCATGTTCCCATTTCAGAGGCCAGTGTGATTACCAGTGTGACAGATAATAAAGTTTAATTCCGATCTCTCCTTATTCCCATCATAATGGCTCTGTTTGCCCAAGTGAACTCTAAGTGATACTAAGATTAAGACTCTAAAGTAATTTAAGAGGCTAAAGTTTGACCATAGTTAGAAATATATTTTTAATGCCGTTAGATATATCAGTATGTTGAAATAAATTTCTAGGCCTCCAATGGAGCCCCTCCAGCCTGGATTCTATGCCAGCAAATGGAAATTTAGATAATTTTTGTGTCCACATAAATGCTCCACTTGACCAGAAACACAGTATACCCAGTCAGCCAGTCTCCAAACACCCAGCCAACTCTGGCCTTCTCACTCTAAACAAAGTTGACTGTGGCCCCAGAAAATCAGAAATTTTACCTTTTTCTCTTCCTTGTTCTTTATTTTTTATCCTATAAAAGCTTCTTCTGCCCTTTTTGCAGTTCTTTGAAGGACTATCTGCTTCATAAAGTATTAAATAAGTTTGTTTGCATCACCTAAACTATCTTCTCTAACCATTTTTAAGTTTCTGGTGACAAGAAGCAGGATCTGAAGCAGGCATGCAGGATGAGAGGCATAAGCGAGGCGTATATGGATTCCTTTGAGTTCTCCATTCTTGTTATTCCTGAGGACCATGGGTAAGTCACTGTTGGATTTGAGCTTTACTCCCTTGTGTGTAGCTCTCTGGTCCAAACAAACTTTATTAATACATTAATTATTAACACATTAATTAGTATTAATTATGATAATAATAATTATAATTATTATACAAATAATTATATAGTTATTTTTATATAGGTGCATATCTAGATATAGATAATCATATAAATGATTCTCATAATTATTAATTATACATTTACATATGACTATATAATTATATATTAATTATATAATTATAATTTTGATTATTATAATCAATAATAATTATTATTTATTATTAATACATTATACATATATCTATATATATATGTATATACCTAGTAGGTTGGTTAGTTCCCATTAGTGTTCTGGGTTCTCAAAAGTCTCACGGGGTTTGTTAAAGTTCTCAGAAAGTTTCTGAGGTCCTGAAAAGATTTTGGGGGTAGTTATAGTGGGAGTCTGCAACAGGTCGTAGCCATTAAGGAACTCACAAAGCTTTGAGATAAGTCCATACCATAAACTGCTGGGGTACTTGGGGAAATAAGACAAGAAATTTGAACTGTATTGACCAAGGATGTGTCAAAATCTAAATAGGTACAAGTCAGACTATTAAAAGCCATTATGGTATCTGCTGCTATAAAATAATCTTCAGGTGAAAAGAATGATAGATCTGTTGCTAATGGGAATCTCAGAAGATGAAGACACAAAATTGGTGGGCATGGGTGGAACATTTAAAGCAATTAGGGTGCTCACCACATAACTCTAAGACTCCTGTGCTAGGGTAAGTTGATCATGGAATGGGTTAGATTAACACTAGGTCACCTGCCAACTTCAAGAAAATTTCCATTCAATGAGGCACACACTGTAAAATGCCACTAAATCCCCAATACCAGTTAATACCTCTCAGGTGTTACTTGATTTGGAGAAACCCAAGACTTAGCTAAAGAAATGGGGTCATTAATTTTCAAAGAATTGAGCACCACCTTTTGGCATATCTGCTTATGTTATGTGATCATGGAAGCTGTAGGTGTCTACAAAAATGGAAGAATATTATTAAGACAATTTAGAATTAACAATGACCATTATAGGGAATGTTCCAATTAGACAAGTCTTTCATTTCAGAAGTTCAAGGGTTGTCAAATCAACAGAGAGAATGGGATGTCTATGTTAACTGACATGCAGAAGTCTCTGTAAATCTTCAGGATTTCAAAATTTCTTCATTGAAAGTTTTACTGCAAAAGATTAATGAAAATTAAAAACATATGTGGTACCTAAAACAAAAGACTCAAAGACTTACATGATTCCTACTACTCCTAAATATCCTCCTATGCCTGAGCACTCATGGTCTACTAATCCTTTATCTGAATTGTCTTTCCACTCTGAAAATACCACAAGACTATAAACAAAAGTTCGCCAACTTAGTGGGCTTACAACTACAATAGTGCCAAGCCAGAAGTCTGAAACACCTAGTTCATCCTCCTCTATTGTACCCTCTAGTGGTCCATCATAAAAACACTGGCCCAGAAATTGGGGTTTCATTTGTAAGCAACTAGGCCACCAGAAGAAAGACTGTCCTTGAAGGTTTTATCAAATTCTTCTACACCAACTCAAATGTCCCCATAACTACCCTCAAAGGAAGTTCACCATATGGGTCCCCTTTAGGGTTGATGAATTCCAAGATATTCTCTGGTAAATTGCCATCAGTTATTCCCTTAAAGAGCCAAGGGGAAACTAAAATTAAAATCTTGCCAAATTTGGGGAGATACTATGTTTTCTGGCTATATTCTCTACTTAAATTCATTTGCTCTGGAGCCTGTGGATGGAATCCTGGAAAAAGTAGCAGAAGCTTGAAAAGGGTGAGCATTCTTACTAGAGTCAGTTCTGAATCTATATAGTGCCTGGTGGAGAAAGGAAGGCAAAATTTTACATTGTCCATTCAGTTCCAAATCTGTATTCTTGTGAGTTTGGGCTTGGCGTACTCTTTGGTTGTGGATCCTTTCTCTCCCAGGCACAGCTGTTGCCTTCTTGTTTTGCTCGTCTTGTGTCCTGAGAATTTGGCTTGCCTATCAGCCCGTCCTGGACATGCAGGTTGTTGGTTCTTGTGTAAGCAGGCAGCTCAGCCATCAGGTTGTGGGCCCAAAAATAGGGCCAGACAGAAACGTGGATTGCGCCTCATTTGCAACAGGGTCCTAGTGACTGTTAGTTCTCAGAGGAAGTCTTTTTTTCTTTTGGCTCTCTTTGGAGTGACTGTGGAAATTAGGAGGGCAGAATCTGCTGCACCCTCTTTAAGGGATGCCTTTTGTGCACATGAGGTTTTCAATACTGCCAGAAATGTTTACTCTTTGTCCCAGCTGAAACTTGACAAGACACTTGGAAGTTGATTTTGTTGGTTTGTTTTTTGTAGCTCTATGGTCAGAAATTGGCCAAATTAGAAGCTGATACTCAGATCATGATAGGAACTTTTTTTAGGCCTTCTTCCCTAAGCTAAAATGAAACTATGTACCCAAAGGGAAAAATAAACATTCTAAAGACAACTCTAAATCTAGAACATTAGGAATATTTGATTTCTATTTAGTTGAAGATTTTCTTTCTGAAATAAGCAAATTGTAGTTGGTTGATATTCAGTTTGCAACCTAATTTGTTGAGGACCATTTGTTTTATAAATTGAGTTTTTACAAGAACAGAAAATGCCCACTTATCCTTTTTACCAGTCCCAAAACACCCACTATTCATCTCAAAAAAACATATAAGCGTTGTAAAAATTCTGGACTTGGCAAACAAAAACCTTCTTGGAAGAACTTGCATCTTTCACTGTGCCTTTGAGATACATATTTTCTACCTGGTGTTCTCTAGGAAGTGAGGGACATCTCTTTGAAATCCAAACTTCAGGGAGATAAATCAGAGAAAAAGAAAAAAGGGGGAGAATATTTAAAAACTATGCAAATGAAAAATTTTAAAAATCTTTGCCATAAACATTAGTGAAAAATTTAACCCTTTAACTTATTCCATCAGCCAGACACACAGTTTGGATCCAACTCTCCTTTTATATAAACTAGTGAGTTTCTGCATTATCATATCTGTTTCATGGGTAAAATTTTAAAACAAAAGTAGTAAGATCTTTGTTTTTATCTATGTATTTAAATATGTCCATGTATGTATGTTATAGATATGTGGCATTTGTTTCTACTCCAAACGGTGTTGTCAAAATTAATTTATAAACAGCACTTTTTAGCTGGCTTTAAAAAATTAAGCATTTATAAAAATCAAGTATACTTCCAGAAATATAAAAACTAACCCAAATGTTTTTCAAGTTCACAGGATCTACGATAATCTTTAATAAATAAAAGCTAGCTAAGTTTGTTGGTTTAATTAAAACAACATGCCTTTAGAGTTATCAATATTAAATAAAACGCAGATATATAATTTTATTCTACATAGGCTTACTAAAAGTCAAATGAGCTCATGTTATCTCTGTTAGGAATTTGTCAACAAAAAAGATAACTGAAGATGATTAGCTACTTCACATCTCATGAAATTTTCATGAGTAGTCTAAACATAATTATTAAGAACAAGTAAATAAAATAGATATAAGCAAGACAAAAGTTTATAAATGAACTTTTCAATAATAATTATGCTTTATAGTATGTCTACATAAAAACAGCTTTGAAAAAAATTTTTGGTAACTTGAAACTTTAAAGTTATAATGAGATAAGTTAAATAACCGATATTCATTGAATAAGGAAAACATTTCCGTCCAAGAAATTTAGATACTTTTGGCAGCATTGTTAATTAAGTAATGATGTGTAACCTTCTTAGATTGTTATTTGTATGTGTATATGTTATTAATTTAAGTGTTCCAAAAAGTTTATAAAGTTCCTTAAAAATCTGATATGTCCTGATATAATATTATCAGTCATAATTTTAGTTATCATCTTAAAATATTGTGTCTCACAGTAATAACCAAATTTCTTTGTCAATTCCATTATAATAAACTTTCATCAGATCTTTAACAGTGGACATCTTTAAGTCTTTCAGCACTTATAGGCAGTAATTATCTTACTTTGATGCTTTCGTAAAAGTGAGATTCATGGAAAGGAACCTATCAGTACTTTCTTCCACTTACACTGCTGCAAAATTACAAGATGTCAAATTTTGGGTGCATATTTCACAACTGACGGAGGCTCCACCTGACATCTGGTCCTGTGCAAATGCCGGAGACCTCAAATCAAATCGACTAGGAAGACGAGTAGCTAACACTGAGGTAGATTGCTTCCTCCCAAAACATCAGATCAAGAATATTTCTTTCCATTTCTTTTTCCCCCTCTGAACATCCTTTTCCTAATCCTTGTATTATTAAGGTCTTTATGATTTTTTGTCCACATTTTATCTTGCCCTGGCCTGGGAAGATAATGCCATTGTTCACATATCTCAGGACATTGTACTGAGGGTTAGTCCAACCCTGGAGAGTGCTCTCCAAACCAGAAGTATTATTTTGCTGCTAATAAATTATTATTGTCTCCTTAATATGATACATTCTCTCAGAAGTTTTAAATGCATTGGGCATCCATTGGCCAGCTGATAGATCGTTTCCCTCTATAACTAGAACAACAAAAGAGAACAGAAAAATGTAACCAGCTCCAAGAATAGGAGCCTGACATCATTGCTTATTAATACTACACTGAGATCCAAATAAGCAATAGTAACTGGGAATCAAGCTAAGACTTCTATTTTTGATCAAACTTCTTGAATGGCTAAGAGGATGATCAAAATGGGGGGACTGTTGAAATAAATTTCTAAGCCCAAGATGGAGCCACTCCTATCTAGAATGCCATATCAGCAAATGAAACAGATGTCTTTTACGTCCTTGGAAATGCTCCACTTGACCAGAAATGTAGTATATCCAGTTAGCCAATCCTCAGACACCTGGACTTTCTCACCTCAAACAAAGTTGACAATGTAACCTCAGCCATTCAGATATTTTCTGTTTTTTTCTTGCTTGTTCTTTACCCTATAAAAGCTTCCTACCTTCTGCCCCATTTTGCAGTTCTCTGAAAGGAGACTGTCCACTTCATGAAGTATTATATAAATTTTGCTTGTATCATCTAAATTCTTTTCTTTAATCATTTTTTTAACAAGTAGAAGCCTATGACATCAATTGACATTAGATGGTACTGATAAGAATCTGTAGAGAACAGGAAGAATTGCAGTCATGTGTAAGCTGTTATCAAAGCTGTATTTTAAAGCTCCAATTTCTAAAATAGTCACACTATACAATCTGTTTATTTTCTTTTTGTCTGTTTTTAGCCAACCCAAATTTTACCTCACTTAACTAGTTTATCAGCAATACACAAGTGTAGTACCAATGTTAAATCATTTGATGTTAGGTGATTTCCTTTCAAACCAGTTTTTCCTACTGTGGTAGAGTTTCTTTATTTTTTTGAGAGAAAAATCCCAACTGATTGTGAAAGCAACAGTTCAATATAAATTGGCCCTCTCTCCTGTCATCTGTTTCTATTGTAAGGAAAAAATGCATAATAAAGAAGAATGGTTATCAAAGAAAGAAGAGAAAAAAAGGAGAAGGAAAACAGAAAAGAGGAAGAAAGTTGTAAGAATAGAAGATAAGAAATAGACAAAATATTCGAGATATGGGAAAATTTCCACAACCTCAGAGAGTAAGAAGTCATTTAAAAAAAAAAAAAAAACCTAGTGTAAAGGATAGACATTAAAAAGAAAACAAAATAAAGAAGGGTATCTGGGTGGCTCAGTCTGTTAGGCTTCTGACTCTTGATTTCAGCTGAGGTCATAATCTCAGGGTTTTGAGATGGAGCCCTACATCAAGCTCCATGCTCATCAGGGAGTCTGTTTGAGATTCTCTCTCTCCCTCTGCCCCTCCCCCTGTTCATACTCTCTCTCTCAAATAAAAAAATATTAAAAAAATAAACTGTACAGAGATTATAAAAATGACCTAGTACATATAAAATCTATATATATTAGATATAGTAGAGTGTATTCTACATAACAAACATTAAAACAGAGGAAAGGACATCTCTCAGAGAAGAAAAGGTTAGAGATAAAATCATAAAGGAGAAATTGATGTGTTAGGATTGAGAACAAAATGCTTGATTTTACTGAAAAAGAAACTGAATACATAGAAAAATAAAATGTGATAAAGACTTAATTTGCTAAATGATTGACTAAGATCAAACAAGATTCACATCAAGAGAAAACACTTCTTAATTAATTCGGATAAAATAAATACATTTAAATAATACCAAAAATCCCAGTTTTCCAAAAGAGCCAATCAATTTATGTGGAAAAAAAGAAAAGTTATCTTGGGTTTATCCTCTGTCACTCAAAATGTTGCAGGGCAGAAGGGAAATTGCTATATTGTTTTGAGAAGGAAAGTTTATGGTATAAGAATTCAAAACACAACTGTTTTGTTATTCATGTGTGAAGGTAATCAAAAGATACTCCTTAGATACGCAAAATCTCAGAAAATATATCATCCACATAAACTTCATGAAAAAAACATGTCTTCATTACATATTCTAGTCAGTTGAAATTTTCTTTTTAGAATGAAGACAGTATAAAAGGGCTGTCAGAGAATATTAAAAGATGCTTTTTTATATATATGGCCTATAATTAATTTTATATATGTTTACAAATAAAACTCCAAAATATAAGGTGTCAACAAAACCTTGAAGCTAGCAAACTGGGAAAAATATAAAATATCTATCTTTGTGAACTTACGTAAAAGGCAGACAATTTTATTCTATTTTATATGTAAATAATTACATAACCACAGATTTAAGTACATATTTTGGTTTTTTTATTATTTTATGTAATATTTTTACTTATAAAAATAACATATTTTCAAGCAATAATTCAAAGACAATAAGGTGTATGAAGACATGTTTTTTGTTTGTTTGCTTTTACTTTTTTTTAGTAATTTTTAATTTTAATTCCATTATAGTTAACATACCGTTTTATATTAGTTTCAGGTGTACCGTATAGTGATTCAACAGCTCCATATATTACTCAGTACTCATCATGATAAGTGAACTCTTAATTCTCTTTGCCTATTTCACCCATCTCCCCACCCACCTCTTCTCTGGTAACCATTAGTTTGTTCTCTACAGTTAAGAGTCTCTTTTTTTGGTTTGTCTCTCTTGCTCTGCTTTTGTTTTTGCTTTCCTTTGTTTGTTTCTTTTGCTTCTTAAATTAAACATGAGTAAAATCATATGGTACTTGTCTTTCTCTGACTGGCTTATTTCAGTTAGCATTAGGCTCTGTAGATCCCTTAATCTGTCTTCCACATGAATTTAATTTCATATTCAAAATAAAATCAGTGTTCATCTCTCTTTATATTTCTTATCATAAATACTATAAAATAATTAAAAGTGGAAATCTCAAGAAGAATCTATTTGGAGTTTATGTTCAAATAAAATAACAAAGGAAATATTTTATTAACATTAATATCTCAGTAAGAATTTCACCACAAGGGAGTGATGTCCAAGAATTACTCCTAGGTAAAATATTATTGAATCAAGTTTGAAGAATTAAATATGACAAAGATTGGTACTTTCTTTTCATGAAACCAGATATTCCAAGAGAAACTAAAAGATATTGTAAACTAAATGAAAATAAAAATACAATTTATCAAAATGTGTGGGATGCTGCAAAGTGCTTAACAGAAATTTATAGCATTCAATGAATATATTATCAAAAAGAAAGATCAAATTTAAATAATCCAAGCTAACATGAAAAAGAGAGAAAGTAGAGCAATTTAAGCTCAAACAAAAAAATTCAATAGAAATCAATGAAATTGAAAGTGGGAAAATCAAAGATGATGTTTTGAAAAGATTTTTTTTTTTAAAAACTGATAGAAGTTTTTCAAAAAAAGATTTCTAAAAAACTCTAGCCAGGATAACCAAAACAAACACACAAATGAAAAGATAAATCCTGATATAATGTTATCAGTCATAATTCTAGTTATCATCTTAAAATGTTGTGTGTCACAGAAATAACCGAATTTCCTTGACTAGTTTTCCAGAAACGAGTGTTTTACACTCGCTGAATCCTATCTTGTGCAATAAGACAAAAATGAAATAAAAAGTATATAGATTTGAATCGATTCTGCAAATTTGGCTATTTTAGATACCACATGTAAGTGGAATCATGCAGTACTTGTCTTTCTGTGAATGGCTTATTTACTTTAGCATCATGTCCTCAAAGTTCATCCATGGTGTAGCATATTTCAGATTTTTCTTTTTTTATGGGTAAATACGATTCTGTATATGTATATACTACATTTTCTTTACCTAAAACGATCTTATATGCACCTCTAAGTTAAAGTCTTAAAAGTTAAGATAAAGTACATTTTTAAAATAGAAATGTGAACTATTTACTTAAAACTTAGATAAATACCCACAGATCAAAAAAAAAATATTCTGATAAAAATTTACTTTGAAGAAAGTTTCAGCCCCAGACGCATTTATGAACAGAGTCAATTCAAACATTTATGGAATATATATACTCTAGAAAGTGTTGCAGAGCAAAAAGGGGAAATTTAAAGCTCACTTTGAAGCCAGAATAATCCTGACAATCATACCTTAAAGATGTGAGCTCAAAAACAAAACAAAACTAAATCAACAGATTATTGAACCATTGTCTCTTGTGATGGTGCTATAATATTTGTGTGTTGGAATAGCTCTCAAAATTTTCTTCTCATCTGATATATATACTGTGCATAATCCTTTAGAATATGATTATGATGAATCATACTCTCATGATTAGGTTATGTTGTATGGCACAGTGGACACTGATAAAGGAAAATATCCAAGTGTGCCTAACAAAATCACAAGACCTCATTAAAGCAGAGAGTTTACTCTAGCTGGTATTATTGAAGTCAGATATTTGAAAGATTTGGCAGACTGAAGATGGCAGGGAGGTGCACATCTTAATGAATTCATGTGGGTTCTAGAAACTAAAAGAGACCACCAGCTAAGAGCCTAGAAACAGAGACTCTGGTTTTACAACTGCAGGGAAATGTATTTAGCCAACAAAAAGAATTAACGTGGAAGACAGATTTTCCACAGAACTTCCAGATAAGAACTGAGCTCAGCCAACATCTTGATTTCAGTCTTTGTTACCCTGAATAGAGAAGACAGCCATGCTGTTCAAGACTTTAACCTCTGAAACTATGAGCTAACCTATGAGTGTTCCTGTAAGCCAGTACATTTATGGTAATTTGACACATTGTGATAGAAAGCTAATATTAAAATCAATGTACTCTTTTATTGTTTATAAACCCATCTTCATAAAGGTTGTATGTGTGACTTGGTTCGCTAGAGATTGCAAGTGAGGAAATTTTTAAGACAAAAGGTTTTAGGGTACCCGGTTGGCTCAGTCAGTTAAGCGGCTGCCAACCGCTCAGGTTATGATCCCGGAGTCTTGGGATTGAGAGCTGTGTTGGGCTCTCTGCTCAGCGGGAGCCTACTTCTCCCTCTGCCTGCTGCTCTGCCTACTTGTGCTCTCTCTCTCTCACTCTGTCAAATAAATAAATAAAATCTAAAAAAAAAAAGATTAAAGATTTTAAATAGCATAATTAATGAACCTTAAATAATTAACGCTTATATAAAACATAGGATATTTGCAAAAATTGCCCTTATATTAGCCATACAGTGAATATCAACAAATGTCACAGGACATGTCAAAGGCCAAGCCATTTGGTCCAATGTGGTTAAGTTAGAACACAGCAAAATGTTAGTGAATAAGATCTTCACACAAAGGAAAATTGAAAGAAAAATTATGAATAATTCTTGGGATATATAATGAAATATTAGGAAGCATTTCAAGATGTGAAAGTTTAGATAAGAAGTAATATTCAGAAACTGATAGGGTTGTCACAAAAGAACCTGAATAACCAAAGCAATCTTGGGAAAACCAAAGCAATCTTGGGAAGAACAAAGCTGGAGGTACCACAATTCCACATTTCAAGATATACTACAAAGCTGTAGTAATCAAAACTGTCAGGTACTAGCATAAAAATATACATATAGATCACCAGAATAGAATACAGAGCCCAGAAATAAACCCATACATAAATGGTCAATGTATCTATGGCAAATAGATAAGAATATACCTGAGGAAAGAGTCTTTTCAATAATTGGTGCTGGAAAAACTGGATAGCTACTTGCAAAAGAATGAAATTGGACCACCTTCTAACACCATAGGCAAAAATAAATTCAAAACAGATTAAAGATCTAAATGTGAAACCTGAAACCTTAAAAATCCTATAGGAGAACACAGGCAGTAATTTGCCATCAGGCACAGCAACATGTTTCTAGATATGTCTTCCAAGGCAAAGGAAACAAAAGCAAAAATAAACAATTATACCAAACTAAAAAACTTGTATACAGTGAAGAAAACTATCAATAAAACAGAAAGGTAACCTACTGAATGGGAGAAGATATTTGCAAATGACATATCTGATAAAAAGTTCATATCCAAAATATATAAAGAGCTCATACAACTCAACATCAAAAAAAGAAAAATAAAAACAAAAACACTCAATCCAATTAAAAAATGGACAGGGAGGGGCACCTGGGTGGCTCAGTTGGTTAAGCAGCCAGCTCTTGATTTTGGCTCAGGTCATGATTGCCAGATCCTGGAATCAAGCCCTCTGTTGGGCATGCTCATTGGGGAGCCTGCTTCAGGATTCTCTCTCTCCCTCTTCTTCTGCCCCTCCCACCCAATAAATAAATAAATCTTTTTAAACAATGAACAGAACTTGAATAGACATTTTCCAAAGAAGACATACAGATAAACAACAGACACATGAAAAGGTGTTCAACATCACTAATCACGAAAATGCATATCGGAACCTCAATGAGATATCATCTTATATTTATCAGAATAGCCAAGATAAAAAAGACAAGAAACAGCAAGTGTTGGTGAGGGTATAGAGACAAAGGAAATATTGTGCACTGTTGATAGGAATGTAAATTGGTGTAGCCACTGTGGAAAACAATATGGGGGTTTCTCAAGAAATTAAAAATAGAAATACCATGTGATCCAATAATTTCAACTACTGGGTATTTACCCAAAGAAAACAAAGACATTAATTTTAAAAGATAGATGCACCTCTATATTTATTGAAGCATTATTTACAATAGCCAATATATAGAAACAATATAAGTGTCCATTGATAGGTGAATGGATAAAGAAGATGTGGTACACACACACACAGGAATATTGCACAGCCATAAAAAAGGGTAAGATCTTGTCATTTGTGACAACATGGATGGAACTAGAGCACTTATTATGCTAAGTGAAAGAAATCAGACTGAGAAAGACAAATACCATATGATTTCACTCGTATGTAGGATATAAAAAAACAAAACAAATGGATAAACAAACAAAAAGAGAATCAGACCTATAAATACAGAGAACAAACTGATAGTTGCCAGAGGGAAGGGGGAGGGAGGTCGGAAAAATGGGTGAAGGAGAGTGAAAGATAAATCCATTCCAATCCATCCTAGGAATGGAATGAATACATCATGGGACTAAATGGCACAGCATAGGGAATATAGTCACTGATATTGTAATAGCATTGCATGGTGACAGATGATAGCTACACTTGTGGTGAGCATAGCATAAGGTATAGAGATGTTGAATCACTATCTCGTACACCTGATACTAATGTAATAATGTGTGTCACCTGTACTCAAATAAAAAAATTTAAAAGAAAAAAAAGAAATGTATGGGGTTGTATGTGGAATGAAGTAGGAAGAAAATTTCAGTGTCATGGAACCCAAATGAGAGAATGTGACAACTGATATTCAGTCTTAGAAGTGTTTTCATTGTGCAATGCCATCAACATCCTTATACTTTTTCACCACCTGAGAAAAGTGTTAATTTACATTGTGACTGCTTTAGTTCAAATAGGTCCCTAGTCATCTTCTTTCCTATCATTTTTTTCCCAGAAATTAATGTATGTTTTAAATGGGAACTCTAGAGCCCTCAGTTGTAAATAGCTGTTTCTGGTTTATGAACTGACACTTAACATTATGTATATGATATATGATCTATTCCCTCTGAAGCATTATTGTTCCTAAGACTCTTCATGATCAATTCACAGATGTTATTTGGAAGTAGGAAAATATCTTATAATTCTAATCAATCTCAGGTATTTACCCAAAGTCCTTTTATATTACATTCCAATTCCTAACTCATTGGATTTCATATCCTTTTGATCAAAAATTACCTGTTACCTCCAGGAACATTTCTTTAAGCTCAAATTCCATTTATGCCCAGCGCTTTGTTTACAGCTTTTGTTTCTTTGGGGTCAGAAGATGGGCTTTGATATTCTGGGATATTTAATTTTCATTATAAAAGATCTACATGATTAATTTTTTTCTTTCTTTAATTACATCAATAATATTTTTTTATCTCCTACTCTTTCAAATATTTAGTTCATTTGTATTTGACTCCAAAGAAAACAATTAGAAGGTGATAATTTTTAAAAGGTGTCCTTTGACCATTAAGAACTTAGTAACAAGTGCCTATTTTTCTTACATTTACCTTCTTAAAAGTGCTTTGATGTCCTTCAAATGGTTTCTAAAACTTGTCCCTAAATTATTCTTGGAATTACAGTTCTTGACAATTCACTAAAATGTGTCTTATATACCTCATACCAGCAAGTTGCCTAGTCTCCGGCCCTCAAAGCCAGGCCAGTTGCTTTATATATCACCCAGAGTGGCCCAATAAATGGGTAAAAGAGGACAGATGGCTCTGGGTTAATTCCTGTATCTCCACTTTTCTCCTCTTTTTTTTTTTTTTTTTAATTTTCTACTTACTTGCAGTAGTTCTCTTTTCCTGAGCTTAGTATCTAAGCATTATTCTCTGACCTCTATCTTTATTTGATTTCAGCCCCTAATGTTCACTCTCTTTGTTTTGAACCTCAGCAGTTGTGCATATTTTTAGTTTTGATAGCTATATTCAGTCATCCAACTGTTTTCCATGCATCTACAAAGTATTAGGAATTATTAAAAAAAAACAAACAAACCACAATCTCAGTCTTGTTATGTTTTGTCAAGAAAAGACCTTGCATATCAGCCCACAGTACATCAGACACACACACACACACACGCGCGCGCACACACTTTCTGAGGTGATGGAAGAAGAAACCATAAAAAATTAAATAATGTAATAGATATTTTCTAAGCAGTGTTGATGGCAACATGTGTACTCTGTGATGTCCCGATATAACTCCGGTCTTTGTTCTGTATCTTCCTTTCATTTCTTTGAAATCCTTTTTCTCCATATTAGAAAATCTTTGAGTTAAAATTAATGAACCTGGGCACGTGGCTGGTGGATAAACTTTCAGAGCATTTTATTAACTTAGATTGACATAATTTGGCAGGAATAATCTAGAAAGAATTTACTTGCACAATTTTAATTCTAGAAATACATGACCTCATCAGTAAAACTTCTGAGAAAGTAGGGTCAAATGAGGCTATATAGTTATCACAATCGACTAAGCTTAACTTCTTAGATCTAAGTATTTTTAAAACAAAATTTCAGAAATTATTCTTTCTATGGTTAATTATACCTAATTCCCTGCATTCATTAAGAAAGTTAGGGAGATAATTTGCTGGGGTTGGAGACATTACCACATTACCCTTTAGAGGAACTATGGTCATACACTTTGAAATAATTTTCAACAAAACACAAGGTAAAAAGTTCTTCTGAAAGTCAGTGCCCAACTAGAATTCCAGATATTTTCAAGAATTAGAAATCCATGACTTACCTTAACCAAATTAAGCTCCAACTGTAGACAAAAAAGCCTTGTTATACAGAATCAGTTGGTAAAGGCCACTAAAGTATGCCCTTTTAAGAATAAAAGGGTTCCAATTAGAGATATTTTTGAACCACTTCACAATAAACCAAATAAAACAGAATCAGACCATAAACATAGTCTCCATTTTCTAGGTCACATTTTTGCCAACTATGCTTCCCAATTTTTCTTTCACTTTTCCGTCTAATCAGGACCATTGCTTCATCTGTGGTTTAGGCAACACGTAAAAACACCTATAGATATAATTTTCATATATTTCTTTTCTTGAAATCCCAATCTTTCAGTGAGATCCTCTGAGACTTAGTTATAGATTATAATTTCCATTTTGGAATTTTGACATTTCTTTATAACACAGTTTAATCCTTATTTCCAAAGAATATGACCAAGGCAGTCCAACACTCACACTATCAATTTTTAATTTTCAAAAGGTATAGACCCTTACTTTTAATCACAAAAAGAAAAGCTTATTTTTGGATTTAATGATTATTTTGAAACATGCATCACAATAGGAGATGTTTTCCCCAGAATATTTCAGGATGATTTCATAAATATCTTAACCTTTCTAGCTCTCTTGTCATTATCTATTTATAAATCAGCTAAATTTTAGAAATGATGTATGCTAATAGTTATAGTTTCAGGCTTTTAGCCAAGAAATTGAATAACAATAGAGGGACAGAGTTAAAGACACTGAGCAAAGAACATCACTCAATAAAGACCATTTTTTTCTAATACTATTTCTAATTTCTGATGAGACCAAGATTTACACATACATTTGCACACACACATATATATATACATGTACACATAAGTACACACACACACATAAAATGAATATGTGAACAGACTCCCCAGATGCAGTGAAAAGATCTTACCAGGGGCTAATTTTTAGTAATCATTTCATCAGTCAAGTGGGATTCGCACTTCTATTTCCACAACTGAGCAGAGAAAATAGAAGTAGGATAGGTTTAAGGGAATATTCACAGTCATCAGGAAACCATATTATTGATTAAAAATAATTATTTTCTCTCTATCATTCTGTCCAAAGTTATGCTGGACATTTTACACTTAAACATAATTTACTGTCAAACATTAATGTACCCATTTTAATTTACACACAGGAAAAGAAATGTAAATTTATGGGGAAAAGAATAGTGATATAAAACAAGGACCACTTATTTCCCAAATCAATATTCTAAGGTCTAAAATTTTAGAGTTGTTTACTAAAAGTGTTCTTTCCATCAAGTATGTCTTTATTTTTATTAAAAAAGATTTATTTATTTATTTTGGAGAGAGAAAGAGAGAGAGAGAGAGTGGGTGGGGAAGGGCAGAGGGAGAGGGTGAGAGAAAATCCCAACAGACTCCCTGCTGAGTGTTGAGCCTGATGCTGGGCTCCAGCTCATGAACCCAATATCAGGACCTGGGCCAAAACCAAGAGTTGGACCTTAACCAACCAAGCCACCCAAGCACCCTCAGTCCCCGATCAAGTATGGTTTTAAATGAAAGCCAACAGAATGTTGATAACCTGAAACCAACATTGACTGCCTTATTTATTTTGGACAATCAAAGATTGAATTTTTTGTTGTTGTTCTTTAAAATATATCAAAAAAGAAAAAAAAGACAATACTGTAAATAAAACTCGTATCTCCAAATCCATAAATCGTTTTACATTTTAATTTTTAATCTTGTTTTGAAATTTAACATACTGATGGAAAAGTACATGAATCATAAATTTTTAAGTCAGTCTTCTTTAAGAAAACATACTTACCTATATACCTAGCACCCAAATTAGGAAACAACATTATTAGCAGCCCAGAAGAGTTCTCTAGCTTCTTCTCAATCACTAAAGCCAGGGAAAAGCACCTATTAACTTGTCTTCCAAAACTCTAAATTGGTTTATTTTAAAACTATGAAAGTCGAATTATAAAGTAGTTATTTTGTTCCTTGATTCTTTAGCTAAAGCTTAAGTTTTCAAATCCGTACTTATTATATCTCATACCACTGATTCATTCATTTTCAGTAATGCATATTAATTTTTATGAATTTGCATATGAATTTTCTATAATTTACTTGACTATTCCATTAATGATGGATATTAAATTCCTTCCCATTTATAGCTATTATGACTATTGCTGTTGTGAACATTCATATACATGTACATTGGTAAACATACTTATTCATTGCTTTGAGGTATGTAACTAGAAGTGAAATTCCTGAGTCTCCCAAGGTATGATTTTGAAGAAATTGACAAACTGTTTTCTAGAGTTATTTTAACAGATTGTGCTTTCCCATCAACAATATTTGAAAGTTCCAGTAGCTCTGTATCCTCATTCATTTTTAGTGTTTTCTGTTGTTTCTTTTAGTCATTCTGTTAGGTGGCTAATGAATTTAGTTACCTTTTAATGTGCATCGATCACCTTGACATCCTTTTTTTAAAATGGCTGATTAAGTTTTCTCTATTTTTCTATTGAATTACTTTTATTTCTCCATGATTGTAAGAGTTTTTAAAATAATCATTTAAAAAATAAAAAATAAAAAAATAGTCTTTTTATAGTATTGGGGCTTATATAAGTACTATGTATTGTAAACATCTCTCCCACTTGGTGGCTTACCTTTCTCTCAGTGATCTCTTTTAATCAGAAGTTCTTAATGAAATCTAATATATCTAGTTGTACATTTATGGATCACAGTTTCTGTCTAGTTTTTAAAAATTATTGCCTATCCCAAAACCAAGAAAGTATCCTCATATTTTTCTCTAAAAGCTTGCTTTATTTACCTTTGATCTTTAGATCAATAACCCACTTGGGCCTGATATTTCTTTATGTGAGTTCGAGTACAAGTTTTATTTTTCACATATGGCTAGCCAGTTGACCCAGCACTATTCACCACCCTTTCCACATAACTCTGCAGTGTCATCTTTGCCATGAATCAATTTGTAATATAGGCATGGGTCTATGTCTGGATCATATCATGTGTTATTAGCCTACTGAGGCTAACGTGCTAATACCACATTACCACACCGTCTTGGTTCTTTAGCTTTTCAATCTTCAATGTCTGATAGGTTTTTGCTTCAAGTTATCTTTCTTAATCTTTCTTAGTTTTAGATTGATTATTCTTGGCTATTTGTATTTCCATGTGAATTTACAATCATGTTATCAATTTTCACAATACCAACTGGAGTTTTATTTAGGATTCACTGAAAATGTAAATCAGTTTTTGATGAAGGGGCATCATTACAATGTCCAAGGTGTAGGCTATGTTATTTAGCTATTCTTCTGTTTTTGTAAATAAATCATTTCATCACATTCTGAAAAAGAAGCCTTCATAAAAGTTTAAAATTCATTACTTCACCCAAATTAGAGATCTTTAAAAATGTATTTCAATGAATGTACATGAAAGTTTGGGCTTTCAGGTATCAGACAATTGTGTAAGTAGAAAGGCACTGCATCCCATGTCATAGTATATATGGATGAAAATATGTAGAAGCTCACATCGAATGTAAAATCCAATGTCGTTGTTTAGCTTTATTCTTATCTGGGATCTAAAAATGTACATTAAGTGCCCATCAAATCACCAGAACTCAGAAGAGTCTCCTGGAGAAGACAGAAGATAGAAAAACTTATTTAGCTACTATCCAGTGAAGTAAGCCCTACTTATTACTAAACTATTTAATTGGACCCTATGAGGAGATAATAACAAAGTTAATTCTATCAGAATACACTGTAATCTGCTACATGTTAGGAAAGAAAATAGAAAAATATGTAAGAAATAAAAAAAAGAACGTGCTCTTTTCAGTCCAAATTGTAGTCCCGAGAATTCAGGGCAATATTTATGATATAATGGACTATACGAAGCAGTCAAGTGTTATGAACAACTAGACCATTTCTGAGAACTACTCTATTCTCTTGTATCAGCTTGAGAATTTTTAAGAAATAACATTCTTATCATTTTCACTTATTTCTTGAAAGCTCCTGATAATATAAATATAAATCATCTGTAATTCAAATTGTGCAATCTAACTCAATCTAACTCATATTAAAAATGGCATCATCTCATTTTGCTAGGACAAAAATTGCTAAAAACATTTTGAAGGTCAAATTTCTAGTAAAAAGAGAATAAAATGCATTTTCCAAGTATATTTAACACTTTATTATCTACTCTACTTAATTCTTTAGATAAATTAGGTGTTTTCAGGACAGCAGCAACAGACAAGAAGGCTCTTCCTCCTTCCTGATGACATTGCCATTTTATCTCAACCACGAGTGTTCACTGAAAACAATAGGGACCTGAGGTAACTACTAAGGTAGTTAAGGGAATACTTTCCATTTTTATATCTTAGTTGGTTTATCAAAAGGCAGACCTATTCACAATGAGGTCTTGCGTTAAGAATATACAAATGATTTTTTAAAATTAATGCAGTTGCTTTAATTTATGTCTTAAGCATTTTCAGCCAAAAAATGTCTCTTCTGTGGCATTTGGAACTGAATCTTGGGTCGCAATTATATACCTTATCAAAGTACTTAGACTAAAATCTCTTTATTTGAAGGGAAAACAAAATATGTGTTCCATACTCACAGGCATCCATGATACCCATATGTCTAAGTGATTACATATGGCTAAGAATAAATTTCAAGCTCCTAAATCTTTAAAAGTTAGTGTTCTGCCCTACTTATATCTAAAGTACATTTGGCATTTTGGGCACTCTTCTCAGACATCAGAACAAGTATTCCTGCTATGAAACAGTATGGCATGGTAGAAAAGGCAATGAACAGAGAGCCAGAGGGTATTCTGTTTGGTTACAAGCTGTCATTTTCAACAGTGGATCATGGACAAGAAGCATACCCTCCTTAAAGAAGCCATATTTGAGCAAAGTCTTCACTGGCAAGGAGATGACAACCAAAATTTGTGTAAAAAGCTGATACGCAACGCACTGTGTTTTATGTTGCTACATGCATGGAGTTTATAAGATATATAATTTGTATGTTAAATGGAATTATTAATATGCTATTGTTTTTTAAATGCATCCCATCGCTCTTCAGTAATCATGATGTTATGAGCATACAGTACTGGGGTCAAATTTAGACACAGAGTTAATCATCATATTAAAAAACTATATTTCAGGTGTTTATCTTCTCTACAGTATGGAAAATACCAGCATAAGAGTGCCATACTATCACATTTTTTTTTTTTACTTTAAATTAAGTGTGTGCACTAGCCATCTAATGACTGTTCCTATAACTCAGAAATCCTATCATGTCCCAGCATCATCCAGTATTGATGTGTTTAACCAAAGCTTCCTACCTTTCTCTCCTCTTGTTAATCTTTAATTCTCTGACCAGCCACCCAAATATGGCATTGGAACACCTTAGCATTGTCTTTAAAATGATCATCACCTTGTTGGGAACAGAACTTTTGGGAATGTTGGGAAGAGAAAACAGAAGTTTCATCTGAATCTGATGACCCTATTTGCTTTGCAGGAAACTAAAAATGTTTTCTTTTTGTATACTTAGTAGATCATAGTAGAAAACACATTTATACCATCTTATGATGACATAGCCAAGCTTATAAATACAGCTAATATTTTTTTCACTTAATAAGAAAAATCATTATCCCATATTTAATATAGTGGAAAAATACTATTCAAGCTATAATTTTAACCACATTATAGAATGTAAAATAATCAGTTTGCCAAAATATAAAAGATGCTTCAATAACATTTATACAATTCAAAATTTCACATTCTGTTACCTGTATTGAAAGTTCTCTCAAATCACAAAGCAGAAATTACATAATTGGCAGACTAACTTTGATTACATAAATTACATTTCAGATGGTATAAAATAGTGGTGAAAAGCCTTGTTTGAAAGAGGAGCACCATTAAGTGCTTAAGAACAAGCCCTTCTATTGTCTTCTACCTGGTGATAAAATAGGAATAAAGTGGTGATCAAAATGAAACAAGAAAAAAAAAAAAAACTTGGACCTCTCTCTGAGGTTATCATCAGCTGTTTGCCACAATTTCTTCTTCTTGGACTTGCATTCCTAATTGTCTACCAATGGATTAGACTTTTGCCAGAAATTCATCATGATTTTGTAATATAATAGTCTTCATATAAGCCAACCATGCTGTGATTAATTTTAATAAATCATTTATATACTTTTAGTGTTTATGTTTGAGTTATAATATGCCAATGTTGTTGGAGATTACTAAATTAGAAAAAAAATGCATGAATACAAAGGAGCTTGACTATGTATTATTAGTTTAGAGGAATTTGATATAAGGCAGACATATCTTTGAGTAATCAAAAAGTGGTAGTACTCAATTAATAAAGCTATTTGGTATTACATATTATATTACCTACATATACCTTAAAGTATAACATGAGGTTCCCTTGGAAATGCAATTTTATTTCAATTGCAAATGTCTTTTAAATGCATTTTGAAAAATAATTGCACACAGTGATGATATTTCAATCATTTTGCAGTTCTATGTATTTTTAAAATCAAGAATATGCACTGGATTTTGAGTAGGTCAATATTAACTGTATGAAAAAATTAAACTTAAAGTGGTTATATTATGGACCCAGATAAAGAAGTTTAATTTTTAAAAGATTTTTACCTGCAGGTTTATGTCGCAGCATGAGCCAAACGTACAACACTGTGGCATAGTGCACTGTTTGTCTTTTGTTTTAATGTAACAAGATGGAAAACAAAAATGATTGAAATAATTAGAGCAAGAGTGGAATAACCAACCTATAGTACAATAGGATTTGGTCCAACATGTAAAACACATTGGTTACTTACAGCAGATAAAAACGTAAATATTCGAATTTAGAGGTCATTTGTAAAATCATCAGACTTAGAAAGCATGCAGAGAGAAAGGCTAATGCAACTGCAAATCTACCACCAGCCTAGAACTTTTCAGGCACTACAATGTTCCAAAGAGCATGGCTCCAATAGTAATATTGGGCTTTTGATCCCCTCAACTCTTTCAATGGGCAGGGGGATTTGGGGCTTCCAGGATCCACAGGATTATGGTTTTTACTAGAATATGCCTCTTCCATTTATCTAACACATTATTATTTTCTCAGTGTGCTGTAATGTGAAAAACTCTAGTGAGAAATGTCTAAGTTGCTAAAGAAGACGGAGAGAGAGATCCCAGCTCACATTATGAAACTAAAAATAGTTAAAATCTTCTGGGATATATTGCCATGTCTTCAAAGGTCCTGAAATATCTTACTTCTCTGCATTCTAGCTAGAGAAAAATCTCTTTATCTGACCATCTTTATTTTCACCTTCTCCTTATTTTTATCTTCCAATATTGATCAAAACACACTTACTTGTTTTTTGTTCTTGAATAACATTTAGTTCTACATTCTGGCATTCTGTATTTAAAATTACAAATATGATGTTCATTATTTGCATTATTTAAAAGGAGAACGATAGTTGAGCAGTGAAGGCAGAGCTAGAATATCTGATCTTAAAAGAAAGACTTCTGAACTTGAAAGTGGAACCAAAATTATAAGAAATGAAATGCCCCTAACCAAACATCATTGGATTGGGGCACGTTGCCTAATTGTGAACAGGATTTTAACTGTGGATTAGGTTGCACGCCTGCAACTCTGTTTCCCTTATGGTATCCTCTCTATAGCCCCAGCAAAAATTATTAATAATAAAGAAGATAAAGCATTAATACAGAATATAGTAGGTCAGAATATAATGTGGTTGTGGTTGTTGTTAGCCTAAGATTGGAGAAGCTGGAATGCTAGAACAGGGGGGCTCTGGACACGTTGGGTCTCTTTGGGGAGCTGCTCCTTCAGCTGCTTTGTTCTCTTTGTTTTGACCATGCTCTCCTTGCTGTCCCATGTGTACACCAGATAGGGTCACTGTTTAGGAGTCATTATTTTTGCTCTGTTTTCCCTGTTATGCACTAAACAGTAGGACAGCGATTGACATGACCTGAACTGAAGGCAGATGCTTAACTGACTGAGCCACCCAGGCATCCCAAGTTACATAATTTATAACAGTTTCCATCACGCCATTACAGGCTGTACTCAGATAGATATGGTTACAGTAAAAATAGTCACAAATCTGACTTTGTAAATTTCATAAAGTTTAGTGACCTTAAAATGAAAAAAAAATACAGTGCAACGTCACAAATATAGCTTTAAATCACTTTTTTAAAAATGTAAGTGCGTGGGCTATCTTTTCACCACTTACTTATTTTGCAAGCTCTTTTTAATTCCTTCTTAGTTTATCTCACTACATCATGTTAACCCCATATCTGACTCAACACTAGAGACCTTTATCATGAATGGCAGTAAAAGGGATGCTTTCTTTCGAGACCTAATCATTGGACCTGTTTTCTAAGTCCAGGCTCTTGGCTTTTGAGGATATAAAACATGGCCAACTAGCATTCGAGATGCATATACTCCCAACATGTCTGCATCGTGGATATTTATTTCATGACTGCCATATTCCAATACTCTCTATGTTCATTTAAGAATAAAACAGAATTACATTTATCCTACATAGAAACGTAGTGGCTTTTATTCCAATAACAATTATTCCAACAATAAATCACGAACATGGAATTATCTATAGGGAAAAAATCCTGAATGGAAAAATAAACTCCCCCCCAAATGGAGTTATCCATTATAAAAAAAAATTAGGAGACAAAAAGAAGCAGGCTATAAAGTCAATAGATGAGGCAGGTGTGTGATAACAACCAAATCAAATACCTATAGTAAACCAAAAATTTCCAAGGAAAAACACAGAACAATGGACTGTATACTATCTTTGCCACATACACTGGTTGACAGTACAGTTTATCCCACTTCTTTCTGTGTGCCCATCTTTGTAAGCCTCCACAACAACAAAGCTCTGAATACGCTGCATTTCCATGTGATTTCCATGAGATAACATTGTGAATGGACTAACAATATTTTGATGCCTTGGGTTATCAAAATATTTTAAAATAGTTTTTCAACGGTATTTTTGAAATTTTAAAAGATTGCTAAAAAATAAGTGTGCTTTTATTTGTGGCTCTTGACTTTTTTTTTTTTTTTTCCTATCGGACAAAAGCCACTCATAGGAAAAAAGTTCCACGGTTCACATCATGTATTCATATATAGATAAGTCACTGGATTTGCCAAATAATATACATCTACTTCACATTTTTGTGATTTATAAAAACCTCATGGGTTTTTTTGAATAAAGCTATGTCACTGATATTAGAATTGGCAGTCTTAATGGGATTTCTTTTATTTGACAAAACATATTGTGTTCAAGGTTAATAATACATTTCAGCAACATACATAGTGCACTTGGCAGACGTGTGCTCAGTTTCATTATTTTGATAGGCAGATCCCATTCTTTTCCTCTTCATAATAAGTAAAATCCTGCCAAAAGTCAATGTTCTGAATTACTTTAAAATTCATTTTAATGTAAATTTGGATAGAATGTTTTTTCTCTTGTTATAAGACTAGCCGGTCTCTGCAAGAAAACTGGCTGACTGGAAAAGAAGTTCATGATTTTAATAAGAAACTTACTATGAAACAATGAATAGGATAAAATTGCACTTACATATTTGGTGGAAAAAAATTGAAAAGCTTGTTTTTCAGTTGGGAGAGAGAAGGGGTTACTCCATCTAAAACCGAATTCCAAACTATCTTTTATCAGTAAAAGCACTATATTAAATTTCTAGATTTTTCAAGGATGATTAGTAGTGATTTAGTCCTAAGACATTACAAAAAAAGTCACAGCTTTTCAAAACTTAGCTATTTCCAAATAATTATCCTGTCCTTTGCTCTTGGGATTGATTATTAATATTCTTTGTAAAGGTGATCATTTATACCAATTCACACATGGAACAATGTCAAAGCTCAACACTTTCTCTTGATTAAAAAATTTTAAATTATCATCTTCCATACAACTTATAACAAAGAGGATCATTTTGTTTGACAATGCTGCAAAAAAAGTCATCTCTAACAAATTAACAAATATTTATTAACCTTTACAATGTGCAATCAGCAGAGGCAGTTATTGGGAAACAGATTCAAATCTGTTTCCTATTATGAGCGTCTTACAGACTATCTAGAGAGTAAATCAATAAAACCAGGATAATGTAATTTGTTCTATAATAGTTTTATAAAATTTTGGAGATATAAGCATAAAGGAAATTGTCTATATTGTAGTAAATGTTTCAGAATATTTTTTCAGAGGTCACTGCCTCTAGAAATGACTTCCAAACAATGAATAGTGATCACCATGCACTGTGAAAGAAAGAGGAAGGCTTTTTGTTTGGAATGGATAGTGGACTTGAGACAGTATGTGCCCTTTGGCACTTTATTAGATTGGTTTCGGCTGCCTAGAGCAAATACTACATATGAGGGCGATAATGGAAATAAGACTGGGGAGGTAAGCAATAATTAGATGATGAAATAACTTGTGTACAAAGTTGATTGTGCACGTTCTCATAAATGATATGTAGACTCATTAAAGGATTATAAGCTCAACAAGTTTGGGTCATTTTTGATAGACTAGTTTTTCCAGTGGTGGACCTATAGAGTCAATCAACTAAAATGGTTTTGGCACACAACAGAGAAACAGTCTGTCTAGAACCAGTTGAAATATTTATTGTAACAGTTTTCAATCTCTCTTTTTGTCTTTCTTTGTCTCTGTTTCTCTCTCTCTCTGTTTCCTCCTGCCTTCCTGCCTTCCTCTTTTTCTCCCTCCCTCATATACACACATACCCTCAAGCAATAGCTGCCTGAGCCATTTATTTTAAAAAGAAGTACAAAACATCTTATTTTCTGTAGCTAAATATCAGAAATAATGAAGATAATCAAGGACATTATAAGGAATTAGTTTGTAGCCTTAAAATGGACATGTTTGTAGTTTCACAATGACTGCTATTCGCTCCTATAGCCAGAAATATTATAAATAGAGAAAATATTAAATAATTATAAAAATATTTAAAAGACAAATAACTTATATATACACAAATGCAGAACATTGAGTAAGAACCAAGAGGTCGTGCAGAAACTCATCAGTTCTGGCCTTAATAAACGCCACAATATGTTCTTTGAGAAGGAGTCGAACTTTCTTTTGTAAATTCTGGACAAGATAACTATACTTTCACAGTGTTTCATGCAGATTAGAGTATGCATCAGGCCTCAAGTTACTGAGTTGCAACCTCCCAGGAGCTTGAGTCTGTCACTTCCAACACTTCCAGGTTATCTGTCTTTCCAGTGAAAAACCTTAGGACAGGCTAACAGAACACCTCTGTGGCTGAATGAGTTAATGCAGCTTCCTGAAGTGCTTACACTTCCTCTCTCACTGGAAAGCCTGGCTCATTGCACATCCAAAATGTGCAAAGCAATTTAGATCTGCAGCAACAGCCAGATGGACTGCCTTGAAGGCAGAAGTCCCTTGTTTACAGACAAAACAAGTGCAGAAATGCAGCCTAAAGCCAAATGCCCACAAACTGACTAAGGAAGCTTCAGGTGGTTAAATCCCCAAACTAACATGATATCCCAGGAGGGTAGATTTTTGTATTAGAATTTATTATAGTGCTTATGATAATTGATTGTGTTCTACTGAAACAACAAATCATTTAGCATGGATTAGGAAGCCCTTTATAGAGATAGGCCATGAGGGGAAGAATTAACTTTGATATACCAAATAGGAAGAACTAATCTTGAAATGAAGATTGTAACACATTATAATGTTATGTAGAAACTACTGGAGAAGCCCAAAGTAGCACTGTGCAAAATGTAAACCTTGACAAGACAAATGTCTTTCTTCATTTTTTCTAATTATTTAACAAAAGTTGTATTTTTGTATTTTCCTAGAATAAGGATTTGTTCTCTTCTTCCACTCTAAAATGATGCGGAGATGAAAAGAACCCTCATCAGTGTAGACTTAAAATTATATACCTTATGTCATTGAAATGAGACAAAGTGCATAACAGGGTATCCTACCCTTGTTTCTTAAAAAATTGAAAGAGCAGCATCTTACAAGATCAAGGATAAAATAATAACTGTCAGAGATGATGACTTGGATTTGAAAAAATTCAAATTTTATCTTGTTTCCTATATAAATCTTTGGGCATATTGCTACATACTATATTCTACAATATAGAATGTACTCTATATTATCTTTCCCTTTTAATGCATCTTTTCTAGAAAGTGAGGATCTCTTGAGTTTGGGGAAATGTAATCAACTCAGAATCATTTGACAGTACAGAACATTGCAGTATTTATGGAGTGAAAACATACCCAGCTGGGAAAAGTTGTATCTCTAAAAAAAGTAATTTAACTTAAAAAATTTAAAATTCTAGCCTTGGAGGTATAGGCTTGTGTGTGTGTGTGTGTGTGTGTGTGTGTGTGTATGTGTTTATTTGCACATACATAAATATGCCTCAATGGCCTGATTATCTGACCGCAAACTTGGTATAAATCCTTGAGAATTTATTTACTGGGTAGCTAGTAACTAGTAAAATTTTTAAAATTCTGGGATATCATTATTATAAGCTTTTTTCTTTTAGAGGAGAAATTTGTCTGTATCTGAATCAAGTCTATTAAATTACAGCCATTGTTAAAATGACTAGTTGAAAGATGTTTGCCTTCAATTATCTAAATTTCAACTGATGAGTGGCAAAGCAGTGAACAGCAGGTGATATATTTTGAAGATAAGAATAATCCTGTCTTTAAAAAGAATTGAACACTATTCCAATTTCATTAAGAAAAATAATCTGCTTGCACAAGGAAAGAAGCCTTAATGGAATTGGCACTAATTGAAAACCTACTAAGTGCAAGTGATTCTGCTTGACAATGTGGGGACCAAGGGAGGAACAAAATAACATTCCTCAAGTGAGCGCTCTCAGCTTTGTATATTAGAAGCACCTGGGGATTCTTGCACAATCCTGAAGTTTAGGTCATAAGTTAAACGCAATTAAATCAGAATTTGAGGGGTGAAATGCAGGAATTAACTCTCCCAAGTGATTAATGTGCAACTCACGTAGGAAAATACTATGTTAGAGAGATTTTTTTAAAAATTACTATTCCTAAGAATCACTTGGGAATCTTGATAAAATGCATATTCTGACTGGGTAGGTCTCAGGAGTGCCTTAGAGTTTACATTTTAACATATCCCTAGAGCCAGATGAAGCAAATATGAATTTCTGCTGTTTTTGCTGGTAATCTTCTTGTGTATAATCATTATTTTTTAATTGTGAAGTCTTCATTTTGCTTATCAAATTATCTGTGGAAAATATTTGATCCAATAATGCTGGATTCCTACAGAAGGATGCATGTTTTAACTGTCAAGTCCCTAGTACACTATCCATCTAGAATCATTTTAAATTAACTTGGTTGCTTTATGGTTTCTTATACCCTCCAAATGGTGAATATCAGCTTCAAATCCACATGTAGACTTGATTGAGGATTCAGCCTCTCACAGATTTTCCTTTTTTCCCGTTTTCCAAGAAAAGTTTGTAGTTCTGAGTATTTAGATGATAGTACACAAATAATCATTTCTGTAGCAGCTACTCACCAAATGCTTTTAACATTTTTCCTGGGCACATGCCTACATATATTTTCCTCCTGTCTTAAATTTAGATGTACTTGGCTATGTGGCTGAATTTGAGTAAATAAAACATTAATGGAAGTGACATGTAACAATGCTTACAAAAATTTCCACACACAGCCTTCCATGCTCTCCATTATTTGCCAGCATTTGCGGTGTCCCTTCCTGCCACCACCGCTACATTGCACATATGAGCAATAACCTTGAAAATTTTGAGCCATTACACATTATGTTAACCAAGACAGTCCAATATTCAACTCCCAATCTTGGTTGGTCCTGAGTTTAATTTTCTGTCTCTGAGGTACCAAAAGTCTCTTTAAACTCATTATGGGTTAAATTGTGTATCTCACAAAAGATAGGTTGAAGTCTTGGCTCCTGGAACTTATGAGTGTAGCCATATTTGAAAATAGGGTCATGGGTGCCTGGGTGGCTCAGTTGGTTAAACGACTGCCTTCAGCCCAGGTCATGATCCCGGAGTCCTGGGATCAAGTCCTGCATTGGGCTCCCAGCTCCATGGGGAGTCTGCTTCTCCCTCTGACCTTCTCCCCTCTCATGCTCTCTCTCACTCTCTCAAATAAATAAAATCGTTAAAAAAAAAAAAGAAAATAGGTTCATTGCAGATGTAATCAAGTTAAGATGAGGTCAGTAGAGCAGACTCTGATCCAATATGACTGGTGTCCTTATGAAACAAGAAGGGGCATAGAGAGAGACAAGCACAGAGGGAAGATGATATGAAGAAAACCAGTAGCAATGTCATATATGGACAGAGGCAGACATTTGGAATGATGCAGCTACAAGCCAAGAATATTCCTGGAGAAAGGAAGTGGCAGGGCAGAATCTTATCCAGAGTTTCAGAAACATGGCCCTGCTGACAATTGGATTCCAGACTGCTAGCCTTCAGAAAACACATTTTCTGTGTTTGAGAAAACACATTTCTATTAAATCACTCAGTTTTTGGTACTTTGTTATGGCGGCTCTGGGGAACCAACACAAAACCAAAGCACTGTTTTACATGTTTGGAAATGCCTGAGGACCTCAGTGAGTTCAGTGATCAGTTTTCTTCTCAAGGAATCTCAAGGATCAGTTTTCTTTTTGACTTTGGCCAAATGATTCCTTGATAAATATTCAGATTTATAAAGTTTACATAGCCTGCTATCTTCCCTAATGATGAAAACTGAGAACTGAAATTACCTGTATCTACTAATTTTATAGTCTGTATTAACAGAGCTTTACAATTTCCCTGCCTCTATCATCATGCATTTGCTACTCCAGGCAGTTGCCAATAACTTAATTGTTCATTCCTGGGACATCCAGAAAATTCCATTTGAATAAACAATACCGGAACAGATAACAGGAAATGGCGGGTTTACTTCCCAAGACTATCAATCCCCTCACCTTAAGATCATTTATCCATAATGCTAAATTATTATATCATTTAGATACTGGACTTCAACCAGACTCCAAAATCTCATAAGTCCCCCAGATGTGCCCTCCCACCTTCTGGCTACTTACAAGAATCCATCATGTAGTACTCTCCTTTACTGCAGTAAAAATAAACTGAGCTTTGTATTATGAACAGATAGCTTTTGTGGCAGCAGTATTTGAAAATCTAGGTTGAAAAATTTAGAATGGGAGACAGAACAAGAAGACACTGAGGATGAGCTAAAAGAATTACATAGGCTACCAGAGTTATTTAGAAAAGCTAAATCGGGGAAAGGTCTTTGGAGTCAACCCTCGAAGCCTTTCCTCTGTGTCAGTCCCACAAGCAGCAAAAAGATACATGTTTTGGGGAAATCAAAGATAGAAGCTCATTTGGAGAGAAAATTCAGGAGTGGATCCTGAACCATATATGACTGGTTTTCTCCACTTTCTGTGTTTAGTGTTGAACCAGAAAAGGGGATTTAATACATAAGCTAAAACTACAATGAAAAATGTTTCATTGCCAGACCTACTGAACAAAGCCGAACATTTTGAAAAAGACTAAAAACAAAATCAGAATAAGTCTTAGAATTGTGAGCCTATAGAAAACAAAAACTGAATGTCCCCACTCCATCCAGTAAATACAGCAGGATAGAGGATTCTTTTGTTAAAGATTCATGTAGCTGATATATGAACAGAAAGGACTTTGAAGAAATGGATTAACTTGCATTATTAAGATGCTAAAAGAAAAGGGGTGCCTGGGTGGCTCAGTGGGTTAAGGCCACTGCCTTTGGCTCAGGTCATGATCCCAGGGTCCTGGGATCGAGCCCCGCAACGGGCTCTCTGTCTCTCTCTGCCTGCCTCTCTGCCTACTTGTGATCTCTCTGTCAAGTAAATAAATAAAATCTTAAAAAAAAAAAAAGAAAGAAGCTAAAAGAAAAAAAAATCAATGAAGGTACTCAGAGGAGGAATCAAAAACCCATTTTCCTGTTTTATCCTAAAACTCATGAGGAGATAATTTTCTAAGTATTAAAATACAACCTTAAAAATTGTTATTAATGCAGGTGTTATAATATCAAACTTAAGTCTACCATTACACAGCCTTTCACTCAGAATCAACAAACGACCTTTACCTGGACAATATTCTTCCTTCCTATGTGAGACTACACCTACTACCTTAATAAGGAGGGATCCAGTGTGCAAATGAGAATTGCCACAAGAGGGCGCATCTGAAGTTCTCTATCTTGAAATCCCTATCTATGGGTGGTCAAAGCCAATTTTGAAATGAAATTACCAGTACTCTTATGCCTAAATCAAGCCCAAATTAAATATATCAATTTGGCAGGGACTTCTTGTGGGCAAAAAATTCATTACACATGGGCAGGAATGTTGGGCCTGAACACATTTTCAGCTTCAGGTTGACCCATTAAAAATTCTATCCAAATTCACAAAATAACCTCTAAAACTGGATGATAAAGAAGGACAAAACCAAGAGTGAAAAGACTCACCATACCTTGCACCATTCCTTGTAACACACCTCTCCTTCTAGTCAGAAAACTCCCGAGCACTATTCTCAAGTCCTCAACCAGAACTTGTAGAAAATATTTTAAATTTCCCTCTGATTCTTGTTTTATACAGCATAGGGAAGGAAGCTCTTTTGTAGTATTCTAAAAATGAGGTGAGCTTTGAGACTGAGTTCATCTATCTACTTAAAGTTTCAGCTCAGAAAAAGCAAAATGTTTCTAAAGATGAGTTCAAATTATGCCCAAAGTTCATAACCTAGGACATAATTTATAGAGCAGCAAACCACAATCCTGGCGCTTCTCACTTCCCTGTAATGACAGCAGAGGGGCTGAGAGAGAAGAAAGGAGGATGAGGGGATGAATTCCCTAAGTCCCTCTGGAACAGTGATGCCCTCCTTGCTTCTTAGTAACCAGAGCCATGTTCTCTTTTCCTTTTTATTTTTTTTTTCCAGAAGAAATAAAAAGATAGCAGGAAAAATGTATTCAGACCAGTCATCGTTTGCCAGTAACTCAGCATACATCCACACATATCAAAACAACTGAATATTAAATAGGACAAGTTTGACCAGGTCAACTTTTAGGACACAGTATTGCACCTCTTGCCTCCACCAATTCATATGTCAACATATGAAGCCCTAACTCCCCAGTACCTCAGAATATGACTATATTTGGAGGTACACGCTTTAAAGAAAATGAAGTTAAAATGAGGGTGTTGGGATCGACCCGACCCACTCTGACTGGTGTCTTTATAAGAAAAGGAGATTGAACACACACACACCCCAGGGATTCACACACATGAAGAAAACGCCATGTAAGGACACAGCAAGGAGATGGCCATCTGAAAGGCAAAAAAAGAGGCTCAGAAGGAATCAAACCTGCCAACACCTAGATCTTGGACTTCTGGCATCCAGAACAGTGAGAAAATAAATTTTGTTGTTTAAGCCACCAGTCTATGATATTGTTATGGCATCCTTAGTAAACTATATATACTGTTTACCAGCTAACTGACTGCATTTATCAGGATATCATTTAGCATTCCTTTTTTTAATCATCTCTAAGTAAGATAGGCCTGATTTGGCTTGTTGCAATAGGTTTAAATTGACCTTATCTTTCATTTAAATAAAGGCAATGAAGATTAAAAAACAGAAGTGCAACATTTCACAAGAAATCAATTGTGCATTATCAACTACATATTTACTTTTAAAAAGAAAGAAGATTACTATCAAACCGCATGGTATTGTAAGGGTATTGAAGGGATTTTTCTACCTTTGAAGAATATTGTACATTTATATTTTTATTTAAAAAATGTCTTCACTGGGGATAAAAAGAAAGTATTATCAAAAATTTAGTTTATTGAACAGAACTAAATACACTTGTTTTCCTATTAACCATCCAGTGGTAGCTTTTAAGAAAATCAATGTAAGGTATCAAAAAATTAAAAGCATTGAGTATTTTCTATGCATATCAGACTTGTCAGGTGATGAATCTTGAAACCTCATTTTACATGTTTATTATTGTTGCTTTTCTCATCTCCTACAATGAAAAAATAATCTATTATTAGGGTCTAATATACTCTTAGGGTCTTTGTCTAGTTCACTGACACATTGTTAGCACCTAGACAGTGCCTGAGTATAATAGGTACAAAATTACCATTATTAAATAAGTGAATCAATATTTATTGAACATTTTTTTGCTTCTTCTTTTGTAAATAACCTCTTTCCATTTGATGCAGATATTTTAGAATGTATTTTTTTAACTTTTATTTATTTATTCATGAGAGACAGAGAGAGAGGCAGAAGCAGAGGGAGAAGCAGGCTCGCCAAGGAGCAGGGAGCCTGATGTGGGACTCAATCCCAGGATCCCAGCATCATGACCTGAGCAGAGGGAAGAAGCTTAGCCATCTGAGCCACCTAGGGGCCCTAATGCAGATATTTTAAAGTTTATATTTGTACATTAAAATATTTGCCTCCTCAGTGAAAATTATGCTTTCTTTAACATATGGACCTTGAAAATCAACTAGACAAAAAAGACAGTATTTCCAGTAAACCCTGTCATATAAAACAAATGTATTTACTAAACAAAGAATGAAACGCACTTAAGTACACATATGCTTCAAAATAAGTTTCATTTTGACAAAATAAATGCTAATGGAAATAAAAATCCACAAATAATTTCTACATTTACTCTCCGTAGAAATACTGATAGAATGAGGAAATTTTTAAGCACTGCGAAAACACAAAAGTGAATAACACATGGTGTTTTTTAAAATCTCAAATAGCTCACAATCTGCACAGTGAGAAATATATATGGATAAACATTTCCAGGATAGCAATGATAATTATCATTCACTGATCATTTGACAAGTGTCATGTATCAGTCAAAGCATTCATTCGTATTTCTTTATTTAATTAGTACACTGTGGTTTATTATCATTACTCCTACTTTATCGATGGAAAAACTAAACAACTTGAGAGCCCAGTAACTTGCTTGTGCTATAGCACTTTGAAATTTCCAACCTGGTACTCAAATCCAGCCATCAGACCTCAGTGCCCCTTGTCTTAAATGTACCCCAGAAACGCAAAGAGAACACTTAAAATCAGGCAGTGTAGGGAATGTTAGATAGAGTGGAACATTGTTATGTAGCCAACTTCTCTTTAGAATCAGTAGAGATTAGAAGACGATGGAACAACATGTTTATAGAGTTGTGAAAGTTAAAAAAAATTCTCTCTAGTGGGACAGTTTTTTAAAATGAGGCTAAAACAAAAGCATTTTCTCAGAGAAATGCCTTAGAGAATTTGTCTCCAGCAGAAATCCAGCTCCATGGAAAGAAAGAACACTAGAAAAGCAAAAGTTGATGATAACCATAAATGACTTTTATATGATATTTTATAAGCATGTATGTGTGTTCATATGTATAAAAATTTATTTCAAATATTATCGACTAAAGCAAAAATGATACAAATATATTCTGGGGCTTATACCATAAGGAGAAGTAAAATGTAAAAATACAGAAGCACAAAGGACAGAGAAAGGCACAAATAAAATCATACTCTCTTTCTCTGAAGTTCATATATTGTTGTTAAAATGATATAGTATTTTTAAAAAATCAAATGTGACAAGTTAAATATATTCATACTATTCACTCAAGAATAACACTGTCCATTAGAACTTTCTAGGATGATGAAATATTCTATTAACCTATGCTGTCCAAACCTATAACCACTAGCCCCATATGGTTAGTAAACCTTTAAAAGTGGCTAGATCAGCAGCAGAACTGAATTTTTAATGATATGTAATGTGAATTAATTTAAATTTTGATTTGACGCCTATATGTGGGGTGCCTGGGTAGCTCAGTCAGTTAAGCGTCCAACTCTTGATTTTGGCTCAGTTCATGATCTCAGGGTTGTGAGATCAAGCCCCACGTGGGACTGGGTGAGGAGCTTAGGATTCTCTCTCTCCCTCACGCTCTGCCCCTCCCCACCTCCCTCTCTGTCAAAAAAATTAAAAAATAAAAAATAAATAAATAAGTAAATGGCTGTATGTGCCTAGTTGCTACTCTATTGGACAATTTAGATCTAGAGCAACCAATAAAATTAAAAACAAAGAGGTATAAGTCAAATATCAATAGAGTAGATAAAAATAAATAGTAAAAGATAATTATTCCAAAAAATAAAAAATAGGGGAGAAATGATGAGGGAAAGGAACAAAGAACTTTTATAGCCAAAACCTAACAAATACGAAGATGTTAGACTTAAATACCCACATACAATAATTTGATCATATAAATAAACACTCCAATTAAAAGACAGACATTTTCAAAAAATAAATGAATAAATAAAAAGACATTTTCAGGTTTGATAAGCAACTAAGACTACAAGAGCAAAAAAACCAAACACTCAAACAAACCAACACAAACTTGAAATACAAAGACACAAAGAGATTTCAAAATAAATATTGAAAGAATACATACTGGCTGTAAGAAACTGGTGTAACTGCATTTATAATAGAAAAAGTATTCTTCGAAAACTCACCAGAGATAAAGTAGGACATTCCCTGATGATAAAAGTGTCAATTCATCAGAAGACATAACAAAACTAAATTAGTGTTCACCTAATGGTAAAGATTCAAATATAGGAATCAAAAAAAAAAAAAAAAATCCACAGCCATAATTATATATTTTTAATTCTCCACTATCAGTAATTGATAAACAACTAGACAAATAATTAGTAGGGAGAAAGGATCCCATTGGCTTAATTGACATCAATAAAATACTACATCCAAAAACTACAGTCACATTTTTTAAAATAAACATCGAATATTCAGCAGCACAGATGACATTCTAAGCCTAAGTTGCAATAAATTTCAAAAGATTGATATTATTCAAAGTTTGTGTTCTGAATACAACAGAATTAAATTGGAAATCACTGAACATAAGATATCTAGAAAATCCTCAAGTGTTTGGCAGTGAAGCCATATAATTCTACATAAATTATGGGTTAAATATTCAATACAAGAGAATTTATAAAATGTTTCACGCTGAAATATTATCATGAAAGGTATCAGAGAAATGTTTTAAAGGTACATTTTAAAACCCCACGATGGAGTGATTGTTTCTATTGTAGCTTGCTTGGAATTATCAGAGTATTGAACTATTACAACATACATGAAGGAAAATAGGAGGATGGAAATAGAACCAGGAAGTGTAGACTAGTTTTTCAAATAATATTTTTAAATTATTTTTAATGGTTAGAATAGAAATAGTATAATAAATCAAGGAGGGAATTTGTTGAAATATGCAACATTCGGAATTATTTTGAATTATTTCATTATTCATAATTATTTGAATTATTTATTTGAATTATTTTGTATGTGGATGTAAGAGGGAAAAATCCCTACTGAAGAATGATTGATTGAATGCAAATCTTCAAGTGGTAAGAATTGTTGAAATAAAAAAAAAAAAAAGAATTGTTGAAATAAATGATTAAAGAATGTGAGGTTGTTTACAATAAAAACCATGTGTAGAAGAGTTAGCTTACCAAGAGTTCAAACAGTATTTGTCTTTATGATAGCAGAGGAGATAAAGACAGATAAAAATAACTATAAATTTAGAAGTAGAATAGAGGATGTTGGAGACATTTGAACCTAGTTTCTTAAAGACATGAGATATTGGGTCATCAGCTAAGATGTTTAGAGCAGAGGTAAAAGGACAGCAACTTTATATCAAGAGAGGGATTCAGGTTTAGAAGCACTACTGTGACATGAGAGCATCAGCTGTCTGGAATCGCATACCAGGATGACAAGATAGAGTGAAGCATCCGGCAATAGAACAAAGCGAAAGAATGTCCTATAGAAATCCTGTCATTTATTCAACCTTTTAAAATTAAGGAAAAAATTACATTAAAGTATTACCTATGCAAACATTTCAAAAATTCTATTTGGATCTTATAAAGAAGTACCAGTCTTTATTAGAAGGATTATAAAATGGACAACTTTCAATATGTATTTTCTAACCCTTCATCATTGTACTTTACAGATGTAGCCAATTTCAGACTCTCAAAAATGATTTAGTCCAAAATGGATTTTGTTTTGTTCCAAAGGCATTGGTGTGAAGGTGGTACCTGTGATTTTTTAAAAATACGAGTTTAGTTTTCAGCATTTATTAATTGTGATATTTCACATAAAATTTCAATTTTCAGCTTTTCTCAATGAATCTTAAGCTTGTCAACACGATCTCTAAAATACTCTCAAGTTCTAGGGGCAATTGTTTGGAGATAAGCAGGAGCTGTTCCCTTTAGATGGGCCTGTTTACAATTCTCACTGCCCACAGTTCAACTTGTTTCAGTCATTTCTCACAATTCTTGAACTATTGTTGAAGTCATGATATATTTAGGGAAAACAAAATGATGTCTTGGTTCTTTGAGTTGGGAAGGACATGCATAAGATGAGATTTCATTTTCATTAACAGGCAAAGCAGTAGGCCTGTATAAAATTCAAATATACACATATTTATGTATGTGCATATATACATATGCATTCATGTATACCTCCTACACACATGTGCACACACACACACACACACACACACACATGCACATAACTTTGGGCAATGAATCCAATTCATTCATTCATGTTACTTCTATGGCCCCATTGTTGCAATTTTTCCATTAAATCTCTGTTTTGCTATACAAAATATATGTAAATATATGTAAAGACACAGATAAGTTTGGCAAAGACAACAAACAATAAGATGAGGTCTATTGATCTGTTCTGTCTTCTAAGGACATTGGAATATTGCCTGCAACAGTCAGGCTAAATTCTTCCCACATATTTGATTAACACAGATATAAAGAACCTGTTTAGAACATTAAGAGGACAATAAGCAGATTAAGAATTCCTAAACAAAAAGTTTTTACAGTTTGCATCCAAGACTTAATGTTGCTAATTAATGCTGACTTCTCAGATATAATATAATGGTAATTATGAGAGATTAAACCCTAAGATCTTTACATAATTCAAATATAAAAAATAGTCTCTAAGCATATAATTTTCTCAGTCCTGCAAAGAAATAATAGTAACAGTAATAGTCATTATTATATCTAACATTTGGAAAGTGTTTCTGTGATCGGAGATGTTTTACAGGCTTTCTATACAGTAAATCACTGACTACTCACAAAATGCTTTGAAGCGATCACAACCGATCTTTATTTTAAGAAGAATAAAATGAAGAATAAGTTAAGGTGTACCCAAATCAATCAGAAAGTAAGGAATGGAGTCAGGATTTTGAACCTAGAAATCTTGTTAGGAAAGCCAAATATAACTGATTCTTGAACAACATGGGTTTGAATTGCATAGGTCCACTTATATGCAGATTTTTTAAAAAATAAATACAGCACAGTAGTACAAATGTATTTTCTTTTCCTTAAGATTTTCTTAAAACATTTTTATTCTCTAGCTTAATTTATTGTAAGAATACAGTATATAAAATATATAACAGAAAAAATTGAGTTAATTGCCTGTTTATGTTATTGACAAGGCTTCCATCAACAGTAGGCTATTAGTAGCTATGGTCTGGAGATTTTTCAAAAGTTAAGTGAGGTTTTTCTACCGTATGGTGGGCCAGCACCTCTAACCCCTGTTTTGCTCAAGGGTCGACTGTACAAGGTCTCTCTTCAAATCATGAGTTTTTACTCAGATTTTCAATGAAGATCAGACTGCTGGGTAAGGAAACACTATCTTCTGGTATTTGAGGCAGATCGAACCTTTCTTGTGCCAGATTTATTCATACCTGGTGGGGTATTTAACATCACACTATATTCCAGAATCATTCCCTTATTCAGTGTGAAAAGGACT
>CM052898.1:172389052-172435795 GCA_028534135.1 Potos flavus
AGAATTATTATCAAGATAATACACCAGAGATTTCTTAAACTATTTTGGTAAAACAATTTGAGTAGCCCGAGAACTGCATCTGTGGTACTGCAAAGCAAATTAATATGGGTTTCCAATTGAGAAAATATTAATAGAATTAGATACTTTAATCTCCATACCTATTGGGACAAAAAAATAAGTATATATCATAGTAATAGTATTTCTTCTCAAAGTATTGTCTCATTTCATAGAATTAAATTATATGTGTCCTTCAATTTACCAATTAATAGCTGTCAAAATTACAGAATCCAGTGTCTAGCTATTACATAAGCTCTTTGCTAGTTTTCTTTTTTAAAATATTTTATTTATTTGAGAGAGAGAGTATATGCACATGAGTGGGGGAGGAGAAAAAGTGAGAGAGGGAGAGGGAGAAGCAGACTCCTCACTGAGCAGAGAGCCCAATGCAGGGCTCAGTCCCAGGACCCCGAGATCATGACATGAGCCAAAGTAGACACTTAACCAACTGAGCCACCAAGGTGCCTGGGTAGTTTTATCTTAAGCAGTTTATCACTAGTATGCCCTTGTACCACTTATTTAACCCAGAAAATTACATACTCACCATGTGAGAGCAAAAATTAGAGAATATACAGAAAACAATAATAATTTGTTAAATTGTCCTTCTCACTAGTAGAGCAAAATGCATTTGATCCATAGGCATGGAAAAGAATATAGATGTAAATATGCATGCACACACATATATGCATAGTTAAATAACTTGACAGAAATAGTTTATGTCTAACAATTGATAGTTGATTAGAAAAATTCTGTAATGATCTGTACAACAGTTAGGAGATTTTTGTTTGGGTTTTCCACTGTGAAGTAAAAACAGAAATATTCTTCAGCCTAATACAGCTCTTCCATTTTCTTCACAATTTTCAGTTATTAGAAGCAGATGGTGTTTTGGTGGTAAACACAATTAATTTCATTTTATAGAATTTACTTAATTAGATTTTGACTTCATGTCTCATGTGCATTGGATTTCATTGTTATACATATTGTTTATAATTCTGCCAGCTGTCATAAGTGCATACTTATTTCTTTTAATTCTTAAGAATATCATTTCTAAACAGGAGATAATCTATTCATTTTACTGAATAAATTAGAAATAAAATACATTATTTTAAAATTGAATTTTATAGAATGTTATATGTAGTCAAATCATCTTGTTCCAAATGCATGGAGAATTCAAAGTATATGCAAATTTTATAACATATCACCATTTTACATCTCTTCAATTATGCTAATGTTTTTGTTTTTCATTTCTAAAGTATTAACTGAAATATTTCATACTTCTAAGATCTACCAAAATACTAATCATGACAAAACACTTGCTTATTAGACCATGAAAACATTCTCAATTTGTTTTCTTTTTATGTTTTGCAAAAATGTTGCCAAAGTAGATTGTATATAAGAACCAAATAGTCTGTTGAAAAGTGAAACACTGTCCAATTATGATATATTGGTTCTAATAAATGCTTCTCACCAAAATGATTGACTTTGTATGTGCAAGTATGTGTGTACACAGTTTTGTGTATGTATGTATCTTTAACGATCACATTCAGTATTCTAAAATCATATTGCTGGATTAAACACAATAACATAAGATATATTAATTCAAATTGCTTATTTTAATACTTTTAAAATGTACCTTTTTACTATTGGATAGTTTGTTCTTGTCCTGAAGAATAAAACTTTCTCATGGGTACAAGGTGTATTTTACCTGTAATAGATCATCAACAAAAGATTATTTAAGTACCCTGAGCATATTATTCTTTTGCTTCTGGAAAGGGCAATTAACAGTTTTATAATTCCTTTTGGTAACGGTCTCTAATAAGTATAAAAATCTATGGTTGAAAGTTATGTAATTTGTAATCTAGCTAGAATGAAATTCTAAAGAATATTTTGAATTTGTTTAAAACAGCTAGAAAAAAAAAATAAAACAGCTAGAGCCAAATATTTTCTTAGATACAATTTTTAACAACTTGTTTAACAATTTGCAGGGCTTAAGGTTAGGTTACATTTCCATTTATCTTACTTATCGTACTGACAAAATTTCTAAGTCATTATTAAAAATAATAGCCAAGTATTATAAATAATAATTTGAGTCTCAAAGGAAATATTTAAGTTGTACTGAAAAATTCCCTCAGTAGTAATACATTATAACCAATAGGTTTGAATTCTACATCTTTTTAGGAGGTAATTTAATGAAAATCATTTACTTGAATCTGATATACAACATTTAAAATAGAAACTCTATTTTTTTATGTCCATTTAATGGAAAACTTTTTTTCTGTCAGAAAAATAATATGGCATCCCATATTTCCACTAAATTTTAGCAAATCTATCAGGTAAATATCTTTAAAGTAACAATTAACAACACAGTTTTTTTTATTATACCAGGAAGCATTTTTACACTTAAAGGGAAGAATGTTTAGATTTCTATTTCAATATTAAGCTTCAGTTTCCCTCCCCCACCGCCAATGATTATTAAATAAACTTTTCATCTCAGATTCATCATTTATCTATTCTGAAGACACAAAATCGTCAAATTTCAGGGCCATTAGTAATTCTGAAAGCTCCACCATATTCCTGTTGATCTAAAAGCCTGAAGGTATGTACCAGACTGAAAACATGCCTAGAGAATACCTAGAGAAAGAAAAAGCACCAGCCACTGACCTCTGGCTGCAAAAGTAGGAAATGAAATCTAAGGCTGTTTTGCAAACTGCAGTTTGAATGCTGTGTCTTCTCATATAGATCCTCTTGTCAAAGGGCAGAAGACATACAGTCAAGACATTTAAGGAAATATGACCAGTCACTGGTTGACTACTAAATGATAATGGCAGATGTTAACCCAAGGAAGGCAGGCTGAAAAAAAATACAAAGTAGCCAAAAATTCAGTGACCACACAGTACAGGCAATACAGAATACATAAATTATTCCAGGAAAGTTGCTAAACAGATACTCAGCAACAAAAGCAAAAAATATCCTTTGGAGATACAAGAATGTGATACCAGGATTGCTACAATATATTATCTAAAAATCTACAATGCCCAGTTTTTAATGGTACAAGTTATGCAAAGAAATAGAAGGTAAGCACATATAAAGTACAGTAAATTATATGGCAGAAAATTTTGCTAGGAAAACCCTGATTTAGACTTAGAAGACAAAGAGCGTAAGTTAGCATTATAAAGATGTTCAAGGAAGAAAGGAAACCTTATGTCTGAAGAATTAAAGAGAAGTATGACAGTGATGTCTCATCACATAGAGAATACCAATAAAAAGATAAAATTATTTGAAAAAGTCAAATAAAAATTTGTGAATTGAAAAGTACAATAACTGAATAACTGAATTTTTAAAGAAATCACAAATCCAAAAACAAACAAACAAACAAAACCCACTAATCACTAGAAGGGCTCAATAACAGTTTGAACTTAAATAAGAAAGAATTAGCAAACATGAATATAGGTAATATGCAGATTATCTAGGCTGTGGGGTACAAAGAAAGGAAACGAATAAAAATGAACAGAACCTCACAGAATTGTGGGCCACGCTCAAGTGCATCTATATATGTGCGTATTGAGAGGCTCAGAAAGAGAGAGAAAAAGACAGAAAAGATACTTGAAAAATTGTGATAGAAAACTTTCTTAATTTGATGAAAATTATTAAATCTACATATTCAAGAAGCTTAATGAGATACAAGTAAATAAACACAAATTGATTCAGCTATGTACATCATATTCAAAATACTTAAAGACCAAGACCAAAAATATATATATATAGTGAAAACAGCAAGCGTAAAATGACTTACAACCTACAAAAAGAACCCCAGTGAGCTGACTTTCCACCAGAAACTGTGGAGGCCAAAAGACAGTGAGATGACATTTTTTGTGTCAAAAGAAAAAGAATGGCATCCCCAAACTCAATATCCTGCTAAGTGGACCTTCAAAACTAAAGGAGAAATTTAGACTTTTTCGGATAAACAAAGAGAGAATTCATTGCTAGTAGACCTGCTGCGTAAGCAATACTCAAGGAAGTCCCTCTGGGGCACCGGGCTGCCTCAGTTAGTTAGGTATCTGAATCTTGATTTTGGCTCAAGTGGTGATATCAAGGTCCTGGGATGGAGCCCCCTTCTGGGCTCCACTCAGCTGGGGGAAGGGGAGTCTGCCTCTCTCCCTCCCCCTCACACTCTCTTTCTCTAAAAAATAAATAAATCTTTAAAAAATAAAATAAAAAAGTAGCCCTGACTGGGATGAAAGGAAACCAGAGAGTAATTCAAATCCATGTAAAGAAATAAAAAGCAACAGTAAAGCAAACAGCTTTATAAAGGAGAGTATAAATATATTTTTGGTGCAACGCTTTTTTCTATCAATTTTAAAAACAACTGCATAAACAACTACTTTAAAATGCTGTTGATGTACTTATAATGTACTTATAATGTTTAAGATGTATTTTGTATGACAGTAATAACATAATGGCAGGAACACGTTCCATAAAACTCTAGCAGAAGACACATTCTTCTCTAGTGCATATGTAATGTTTTCGAGGATAGACCATAAGTTAGACGATTATTTTACAAAAAGCTATTATTGATTATTATTATTATTATAATAAAAAGCTTGAATACATTTTAAAAGATCGAAATTATACAAAGTATGTTCTCTGATTACAATGAAATTAAACAACAGAAGGAACATTAAGAAATTAACAAAGATGTGAAAAGTAAACAACAAACTAAATAACGATGACCCAAAGGAAAAAAATCACAAGAAATATTAGAAAATACTTTGAGGTGAAAAAAAATAAAAATACAACATACAAAAGCTAATGGAATATGGCAAAAGTAGTGCTTACCTGGGAATTTATAGCTATAAAAGGCATTATTAAAAAAGAAGAACTAGTTCAAATCAATAACCTCAACTTCCACATCAAGAAATTGGAAAAAGATGAGTTTAGTTTTTAAAAAAAGATGGGTTTAGTTTTAAACCCAGTGCAAACAGAAAGAAGGAGATAATGAAGATTGGACAGAAAATAAATGGACTAGAAAAGAGAAAAATAATAGAAAAAAAATCAACAAAACTAAAGATGGTTCTTGAAAATATCAATAAAATTGACAAACATCTAGGTAAACAGACCAAGAAAAAAGAAGAGAGAAGATTCAAATTCACAAAATCATAAGTGAAAATAGGACATTGTTACTGGCCTTACAGAAATAAAAATGATTATAAAGACAAACTATGAACAAGTATATGTCAGCAAATTAGATAACCTAGATGAAACACATTCTTAGAAAGACACAAATATTAAAGTGTACCCAAAATGAAATAGAAAATCTGGAAAGGCCTTTGCAAAGTAAAGATATTAAATTAATAAAAGACTTCCCACAAAGAAAAGCCCCTAAGCTCATGCCACTCTATTCAACATTATACTGGTGTTTCTTACCATAGAAGTTAGGAAAGGGAAAAATAAATAAAATTCACCAAGGAGAGAATGTAATATGTGAAACTATCTCATTTGTAGGTTACTTGACTTTGTAACTGGGAAAATTGTAAGGAGTCCACAAAACAATTAAAACTAATAAATAAACTTGCTATATTTAAAATAGAATATACTACTACTGTACAAAATCAGTTGGACTTTATTAAAAATTAAAACTATTATGCTTAAAAGACCCCATCAGGAAAGTGAAAATACAATCCAATTAATAGGAGAAAATTTTTGCTTGGTAAGGTCTGTTATTCAGATTTTATAAAAAACAAACAAAAACAGCAAAACTCCTACAACTTAACAATAAAAAGAGACAACCCAAGTAAAAAATGGTCAAAATTTTTGAATAGACATTTTTCCAATGAATACTGTATAATTATATGACCAATAATGTTGAAGCAATTTCAACATTATTTGTCTTTAGAAATATTCAGATCAAAATTCCAGTAACATATCACTTCCCACATATGAGGCTGGCTGTATTTAGAAAACAAGCAAAACAAGCGTTGATGAGCATGTGAAAAAATCTGAACCTTACATGTTGCCGGTGAAAATATAAAATGGTACACCCACTTTAGAAGGCAGATGGACAGTTCCTCAAAAAGTTGAAGACTTACCATATGACCTAACAATTTCACTCCTAGGTAATTATCCCAGATAACTGAAAACGTGCATGCACATAAAAACTTGTATGCAAATGCTTATAGCAGCATTATTTATAATAGCCAAAAAGTAGAAACAACCCAAATCACATTAAGTGATAAGTAGATAAAATACTGTGTACCAATACAATGGAGTAGTATCCAGCAATAAAAAAATAATAAAACACAGAAACAGGTAACTTGGAAGGGCATTGAAAACATTGCGCTAAGTCAAAGAAACGTACCTAAGAGATTAAATTTCATGTGAATCCCTTTTTGTGAAACGTCTCGAATGGGCAGATTCATAGGAAAAGATGATTTGTGGAACTTAGGACTAGAGTAGGAGGAGATGGTTAACAGGAATGATAGTGATTGTTAATGGTTCAGCAGTTTCTTTTTTGCATGATGAAAATATTTCAAAATTAAATTATAGCGATAGTTGCACAACCTTGTGAATATACTAAAATACATCGAACTGCGCAACTTAAATGGGTAAAGTGAATTGTATGAGTTAAATTTCAATATAACTATATAAAATAGATCCCTATGTTTAAATTAAATCCCTTCAAGCATTTAAGTTCTATGATTAGTCTTCTTGAACAACATATATAAACATGTAAAATATAAAGAAGAAACGAAATAAATCACACAAATACTTCCACTCTGAAAATGTTACTTTTGTCTTATTTCCTCCATGGTCTTTGGAGCCAAGTTGCCTGGAGCTGAGTTCTGGCTTACTATCTACCCTCTGTGTTACCTTGGTCAATTTATTTAACGACTCTGTGGCTCACTTTCCATCTTTGTAAGCTCAGAAGGGTCTTGTGATGACTAAGTAATTCCATATATGCAGAGTGACTATAAGATTGCCTGGCATGGAATAATATATGATTGTCAATGTTATAATACTATTAACATACACATAATTATCTTTGTGCATATAATTAACATGTGTGTAATTGCTGTTAGTACTTTTTAGCATAACCTAATTAGAGTTTATAAAGTTCACTAAAATGTCTGTCAAAGTTAAACTGATTTTAATTTATATAGCAATCATTGTTAGTTACATTTCTGGGAAGGGAAATCATGCAGAAACAATAGAAGGATATAAAGAAAAGGAAGAGTGTGTATAAGATTGTAAACCAAAAGGTAGGTTAAAAAAGGACACCTGGGTGGCTCAGTTGGTTAAGTGTCTGACTCTTGGTTTCCACTCTGGTCATGATCTCAGATGAATGCAGATGAAGCCTGCATTGGGCTACCCGCTCAGTGGGGAGTCTGCTTGAGATTCTCTCCCTCTGCTCCTCCCCCCATCTGCATGCTCTCTCTTTCTTTCTCTCAATCTCTCTAAAATAAATAAGTAAATCTTATTTTAAAAAGAGGTAGGTTAAATAGATTTATAGAAAAGAGAGTATGTGAAGTGTTTAATAACACTTCTTGAACATTTTTATAACAAATGTATCAGTAGGTTTATTTAAAAATATCTGTATACATAAATGTTTTTGTTTAAATGGATAACCATTTGTAATTTTAACTGATGACATTTTCTAAAAACTTTTGTTTTCAGAAAGAGAAAAATTTGAATCTGAAGTATTTTATTTAGCAGGGTAAGGTCAATTATTCTGTGATCAAATATATTTTTCTACATCTATGAAAAGTATTAGAATACCAGCCCAGGAAAGAATTAACAAAATTTTTGTGGCCATTTATGCATTTTCCTTTTTTTTAAATATGTCTAGAAAACTGAGTGAGAGATAAGTAGGGAGAGAAAAAGAATAAAATAAGGAAAGAAAAAGATAAACAACTACTAAAATTTTCAATATGTATCAGTCAACTAACTAAAAAAAGTATTTAGATCCTTTCAATGTATAGCTTTAGTCTAATTTACTGTTTTTTGTGTATCAAATAAAATATAAAGTTTATTCTGTGTGTGTGTGTGTGAACAAACAAGAAAAATCCTCTGAATTATAGACCATTTTAACCATGTGATTTTCTACTTGTGAAAATATTTTCAAATTCTCATTGTTGATTCTGTCTCTAAAGAGGCCACTGAACCTATCACATATGTAAAAATTGCTTCAGATAGGAATAGATTAACTGGGCAATTACTACATTGACTAAAGAACAAGGAGGCTGAGTTCCCTCTTAACACAATTGTTATTTTATTGACTAATGTTAAGTAAGACACAGAGTCAAAGCCTTAGGACACAGGAACAATTATCCTCTCCTGGGAGCGAAGCATGATGCTTCATAGAGACTTGAATTCTAGAATAAATCATTAGAATAGTGTTGGCAGCAGTATGAATCCACTGTTTGAAAGTAAACTTATCCCATGTGGTTACCATGATGGCTGAAATAAATGTCCAGCAATATACAATGCCAGCCATGTTTCCTTAGTGGGCATTATTTTAGTCATTGTTAATATATTTTTGTTTAAACTGATTGTTTTCTTGATATTTGGGAATATACTAATATGACAATACTAATATTGCAAACAACAATAAGCTAACTTTATAGCATTATCTAATTATTTTTCTTTTTAGTAATGATTGTTTTTAAATCAAATACCACAGCTCACAAAAATACCTTACATAATTTACAAGTCAGGGTTGTATGATAAACCCAATCTCTCAAAAAGAAAATGATCATTATTAGAAACTACCTTGGCTGCAGCAACCAGTCTCAATGAGAAAAGTCACACATATTCTGTGTTTATTCTGCATAAGTATGTTGTGCATTTATTCTTACTGTGTGATGAATACTAAGGGCAAACTAAGCCTGGTGAAAGAATTCAAGGTTTTCTGTGGATTAAAAGCTACAGAATTAGTCACTGTTCTTAGGTCTTTTACTTTCTCAGAAACAGCATATGTGATCTACTGGTTTCTTTATTCCCACAATCATAATTTTAAATCTTTGCCTTGAGTCTTGAGACAGACCCATCCAAATTCCCAGTGTCCTCCATCATAGAACTGTCCCAAAATTTGGTCTTTGAAGCCTACCTCTTTTACATAAGTGATGAATACTAGAAATCACAAGAAAGATAAAAGCTTAATTACTTCTTCCACTTATTTATTATTCTTTTTTCACCATTTATTCAGCATCTCTATGTGTTGAGAGTTGAACATACAAGGATGAGTGCATCGTCTTAAAAAAGAGCTTCACAGTACGTGCATCGACTTACTTCTTTGCCAAACATTCTTATCCTTATTTCAGTTCAAATATGGAGTAAACCAAAATGCACATATTCTCTCTCTCTGTCCCTCTCTTTCCTTCTCTCTCTCACACACATACATATATGCATACTGCTTTTAACAATAGTCAGTGTTTTAACCTGTCAATGTTATAATACTATTAACACATATAAACAGACATATAATTATGTTCATGCAGGTAACTGTCAACATATGTGTGACACTATGTGCTAGGCATTGTTCTAAGTACTTTAACTATAAGCATAAATTAATTAGAATTTATAAAATCTATGGCTTTGAAGTTTTTGCACTTAAATGTATACTTTTAATATACATTAATAGTTTCAATAGCAGGAGTAGCTTAAAATGCTGACAATTGTTCTGACAACTGGTTTACTTGCAATGAAGATGGAAATCTGACAATGTATTGAAAATGAAAGTATTTTAGCATGTGATCTCAAAGAAGTGAGTAAAACAGACATAAATGTAGAATGGAAGAGGATCTGTTTTTCCTGATAAATCTTTAATTGCTTGGTATTTTAATCTATGAACTGATTTTTGACTTTAAGTGCTAAGGTTTAAAAATTAATATTTAATATTTATAGAACTGAAAATATTTCTTAAAAGCTATGTAACATTAGAAAATATATCAAATATATTGATACTTAAACCACCTACTCTGTCTTTATTTTAATTATAATCTCAAGTTTTTAGAAAATATTTAGGGGCTTTAGATGCAGACTGTTATGGTTTAAATTATAGCTCTTCTATGGATTTTTCTCATAATCTGGTACAGAGTAGTCCAATGTGTAAGCCTGAGTTATATCATCTGTGAAACAGAGATATTATGCAACCGATAGAATTATTATGAAGATTGAGATAATAAAGGCAAAGTAATTAGTGCAGTGTCTAGCATAACTCAATAAGTGGTAGCTGTCATTTGAGAGACACATGAAGACTCCCTCATTTTGTTAAAAATAAAAATTCCATAAAATTTAGGGCTCCCTGGTGGTATATAACAAAATTGTAATTGAAGTGAATCCAGAGTACATCCAGAATTGACCACTGTGAATAAATTACAGTTCAGTATGGATGTACTATACCAGAACATGGCTGTGTGCATGTATGCCTATCTTATATCAGTGAAAGGAATCATATGACAAATAATGAGAATTTTCTGTTCACTAAGGGTCCTTTCTGAGCTTGCCTATCTAAGTGCGTTGAGAGACTTTCGTGTATAAGACAAAACATTCTATGCCATTTGGGGCTGGAAGTAACTATAAGAAACTTTAATTATTGCTATTTGATTGATATTACACAGAGATCATAATGACAATTTTAATTATTTTTTTACAAGAAAAAAAAACTTCTGTAAAAATTTCTTCCTTTCCTGCTTTTTATTTTGAAACAAAGTTGAGGAAATACCATATTCTGATAAGGTGAATTAACACCGGGTTTCCCCTCAGGTAAAGTCATTTATCTAAAGTTATGCAATATCAGTGAGTTACTGTGAGGAAGTGTATAGTATATAGTGTACATGTATTGTAGTGTATAATGCTTGGTAGTAAGCAAACATTTCATTTGTTGACAAATTTAATTTCAAAGATTTACTTTCAAATGTATATAGGGGAAAGTAGCATCTATTTCTATAACTACAGATGTATTTATAAATTAATTATTTTTTGTAGTAGGCGGATTCCATAGGACCATGGGATATGTTTTATATATCACATTTTTTAGATGTTTTCATAAAACGCATTTTGGTAATGAGCCAAAAAGGAAAGAAATGCAAACATTTGAATGTCGTGCTTGAGAAAGAGCCCACCTTAGCTCACCTCCCCTTTATAGTCAGAAGACTATGGATATAAAATTGTCAGATACATACAGAACTAAACAGAGGAAGTTTTATTAGTAGTAGAGTCAATGAATTGAAATTGAATACTTACTGAACATATACTTATCTTGTATTAGAAACATATGGTATGAGAAATAAGACAGTCATATTTCTTAAAACATAATTTATATAAGGTAGACAGAAAAGTGAACAGGCAATTACAATAGAAATTGATAAATGTTATGGCAGCAAAATCTGCAAGTCTTTTTTTTTTTTTTGAAGTGTAGCTGATACACAATATTATATCAGTTTCAGGTATAAAACACAATCGTATACATTACAAAGTTTCTACCACATTAAGTATAGTTACCATTCATCACCATACAATGTTATTACAATATCATTGACTATACTCCCGATGCTGCATTTTTCATCACTGTGACATATTTATTTTATAACTGGAAGTTTGAACCTCTTTATCTCCTTCACATTAATCGCCCATCCCCTATTTCTCTCCCCTCTGGCAATCACAGGTTTGTTCTTTGTATTTCTGAGTCTATTTCTGTTTTATTTGTTCATATATTTTGGTTTTTAGATTCCACATAAAAGTAAATTGTATGGTTTTTGCTTTCCATTTGACTTATTTCATTTAGCATGATATCATGTAGGTCCATCCATGTTGTAAATGGAATGATTTACTCTCTTTTATAGCTGAGTAATATCCCACTGTATATATATACCACATCTTCTTTATCCATTCATCTATGGATGGACACTTGATTTTCTTCTGTAACTTGGCTATTATAAATCTTACTGCAATAAACATATGTGTATATCTTTTCAATTTAGTGGGTTTTGTTTTCACTGAGTGAATACCTACAAGTGGAATTATTGGGCTGTATGGCATTCTTATTTTTAGTTTTGAGGAACCTCTATACTGTTTTCCATAGTGGCTATACCAATTTACATTCACTTTTTCCACATCCTCACCAACACTTGTTATTTCTTGCCTTTTTGATGTCAACCATTCTGAATGGTATAAGGTGGTATCTCATTGTGGTTTTGATTCCTATTTCCCTGATGATCTAGTGATGTTGAACATCTATTCACGTGTCTGTTTGCTGTCTGTATGTAGTCTTTGAAAAAATGTCTGTCTATTCAGGTCATCTGCCCATTTTTTAATCAGATTACTTGTTTTCTTGCTGTTGAGTTGCATGAATTCTTTATATATTTTGGATATTAACCCTTTATCAGATATATCATTTACAAATATTTTCTATTCAGTAGGTTACCTTTTTGTTTTGCTGATAGTTTCCTTCACTGTGCAAAAACTTTTTAGTCTGAATACCCAGTGCTCAACACCGTGCCCTCCTTAATACCCATCACCCATCTAGCCCATCCCTGGCCAACCTCCCCTCCAGCAACCCTCAGTTTGTTCTCTACAGTTAAGAATCTTATACAATTTGCTTCCTTCTCTTTTTTTTCCCTCCCCCTATGTTCATCTGTTTTGTTTCTTAAATTCCACATATGAGTGAAGTCACATGCTATTTGTCTTTCCCCAAATTATTTTGCTTAGCCTAATACATTCTAGCTCCATCCACATCATTGTAAATGACAAGATTTCATTCTTTTTGATGGCTGAGTAATGGTCTGATATGATATATATATATATATCATATCATGTATGATATGATATATATACACACACACCACCTCTTCTTTATTTATTCATCATTTGGTGGACAGCTAGGCTCTCCATAATTTGGCTATTGTTGATAATGTTGCTACAAACATTGGGGTGCATGTACCTCTTCAAATCAGTATTTTTTATATCTTTTGGGTAAGTACTTAGTAAAGCATTGATAGGTCGTAGGATTGTTCTACTTTTAACTTAACTTTTTTTTAAAGATTTTATTTATTTATTTGACAGAGAGAGAGAGATTATAAGTAGGCAGAGAGGCAGGCAGAGAGAGAGGGGGAAGTAGGCTCCCTGCTGAGCAGAGAGCCCAATGCGGGGCTCGATCCCAGGACCCTGAGATCATGCCCTGAGCTGAAGGCAGAAGCTTTAACCCACTGAGCCACCCAGGCGCCCCTAACTTAACTTTTTGAGGAACCTCCATACTGTTTTCCAGGTGGCTGCACCAGTTTTCATTCCCACCAACAGTGCAAGAGGGTTCCCCTTTTTCCACATCCTTACCAACATCTGTTGTTTCCTGTGTTGTTAATTTTAGCCATTCTGACAGGTGTTTATTTTTGCTGTCATTTCACTTGTCTGAGGAGACAGATTTAGAAAAATATTGCTAAGGCTGATATCTAAGGGATTATGGCCTTTGTTTTCTTTTAGGAGTTTTATGGTATCAGACCTTGCGTTTAGGTCTCTAATCCATTTTGAGTTTGATTTTGTGTAGGATGCAAGAAAGCAGTTAGGTTTCATTATTTTGCATGTAGCTGTTCAGTTTTTCCAACACCATTTGTTGAAAAGACTCTCTTCTCTGCACTGTATATTTTTGCTTCCTTTGTCATAGATCAATTAATTGGCCATATAAGTGTGAGTTTATTTCTGGGATCTCTATTTTGTTCTGTTGATCTATAGACCCATATTTGTGCCACTACCATACTGTTTGATTAGTATAGTTTTATAGTATATTTTGAAATCTGGGATTGTGATACCTTCAGCTTTGTTTTTCTGTCTCAGGATTGCTTTGGCTAGTTGGAGTCTTTTGTGGTTCCATACAAATATTAGAACTATTTGTTCCAGTTCTGTGAAAGATACTATTGGTATTTTGATAGGGACTGCTTTGGATTATAGATTTCTTTGAGTTCTACGGACATTTTAATAGTATTGTGTCTTCCAGTCCATGAGCATGATCTATCTTTCCATTTGTTTGTATCAAAGTCTTATAAGTCTTATAGAAGCTTCAAGAAAATACTATACAGTACAGTCTTTGCAAAATTGGAAAAGGAAAAGTACTTTACATTAAATTAATGTACACACACATACAAGCACATGTAGTCTGATATTGTGTTTCAGGATAAAGACTTATAGCAGAACAGGAATCAGGAAACATTTGTACTATCATGATTCTGCTGTATTTGACATATCCTTTTACTACTCCAGTTGACCTCAGGCTTTAGAAGATATTAAATTAGGAACACACCATTTAAAATATGAGTTTTCAAGTAGAATGAATTTTAGTATTCCTCTTTAAAAAGAGATTCATAAACAATAAGAAAGTTGACGTGAATGAAGGTGTTTCCTGTCAGTGTAATACTCAGATTATTGCACTAAACAACCCTGAATTAATATGGTCTTCTATACTCATTAGCCAAAGTAATATTTTTAATTTGCATACCTAATGATAAATTTTAAAAGCTTACCACTGTTGAGCACTTATGTGACAAGCAGTTTTCTGAAATCCTCACATATAACCAATTGACAACCAATTGACCAATTAACAATGATACTGTGAGTTTGAATCTGCTATCATACCCATTTTATAGGAAAAGAAATTGAGTACAAAGAGAAATAGAAACTTCCCAAATATTCTCTCGCAGTTAATGGGCAAAATCAGGGTTCAAACTAAGTTTAGGAATAAGTTCTCTTCATCTACATGCTAAGTACATTACAAACATCATGTTTTACAGTTTTCATTAGGGCTTTTAGACTAGACAATACATATTCTTAGTGGTTCCATTAAATCAATGCTCTACGCACAGGGTCTTATTTATAAGTAAATAAGGCATACGTATAGTATAGGTACAGGTGGTAGTCAGTATTATATTGCAGGATAAAATTATAACCAAGCTTTTGGGGTGCCTGGGTGGGTCAGTCAGTTGAACATCTGACTTCATTTCAGCTCAGGTCATGATCTCAGGGTCATGAGATTGAGCCCCATGTGGAGCTCCATGCTCAGCACCAAATCACCTTGAGATTCTCTCTCTCCCTCCCCTACTCCTGTTCCAACTCCTGCACATGCTCAGTCTCTCTCTTTCTCTAAAATAAACAAACAAACAAACAAACAAACAAATAAATAAATAAATAAATAAAATCTTAAAAAAAAAAAATCATTACCAGGCTTTTAACTCAAGGCTGTTTGTGACAGTTTTTCCAAACATATGTTGCAGGATTTTCAGGCTATGTCTATTCAGATAAATAGAAGAAAAGAGGAAAAGAACTTTCACTTTTACTCTCTAAAAATTATCTAAAACCCTTGTTTGTGTGGAAGACATAAAGAGAATATTATTAGTTATTTCAACACCTCTCTAGAAAGCCCAATGAAATGACGTATGATTTAACAAAAGATATCTAATTAAGAAAAAATAAATGTTATCTTAGCACTTAAAATTAAATACAACCTAGTTTTTAGTGCTGGTCCTGTTGCTAAGAAACTGTGAGACCTGAGAAAAATCATTTTACTTCTCTGAGCCTTAGTGTGCAGATCTGTAATGGAGGGGCTAGGAATCACAAATTGATCTCTGAGGTCCCCTCAGGCTATAATAAGCTATGATTACATGAAATTAGCAGAGTTTGAGTAGAATGAAATCAATAGAGATAAACATGCCAATTAGTGCATACTAATTCAGAGCTTCTCTCTCATAGGCTCATATTTAAAAAGACACATATCACAAATAAAAAAGATTTAAGTAGAGATATTAAAATTATTTACCACTATATTTTACTTTTAGGAAAATATTACCAAACCAAATGTTTCAATACACTGTTATATTGAAATAATCTACTCAAGTAATTTGAAAAAAGATTTGGGATTATGTAAAAATTGCTTAATACATACTTGTAACGGGAGGAATATTCTATTGCCAGTATTATGTATGTTTGTGTTTTTAGTGTAACAATCTTCATCAGTTTTACTTTCATGTCCTAAAAATCTGTTTTCTGTTAAACATTGTCAAACTCATTATATTGCATTGCTCTACATTTAAAAAAAGATGCATGCCATTAAATACTAAAAGCTTATATCAGAATTTGATATTTTAAGTATGTCCATTACTTTTGCAACTTTTTGGAGTTTCTGGAAAAAAATCTAGTGCCAATTTTCCTAGGAACAAGTAAGGATTATTTTTTAAATGAAATATTTTCTCTCAGTATGTCTCTTTATATTACTTTTCCCTAAAATTTAATGATAAATTATGATAAATTCAAATAAGAGAGAAATGTCTTTTCAGAGAAAGGTTATAAAATATTTTAGGATTTTTTCCTTCCCACATAAATGTTCTATATAAAAAAAATGTTCTAGATTATAAATGTAGAAATAATGACAATGAGTGCTTCCATGAAATAAAAGATTGACTTCTTGTGATGATTTACATTTTCAGGGCAGTAACAAAGCCTTTAACCCACCTTGTGAGACAGAAAGGTGAGTTCTTTGATCTTTTAGCTTTGCCATCTCTTATATCTTCGATTTCCACAGAAGGACAGGAGTATATAGGAGGCATAGATCTGGGAAAAAAAAAAAAGTCCTGACTTAGAAATACAAAATATAACTTGTTTAAATTCCTTTGATCAGAACACATTGATATGGCCGCATCTAATTGCAAAGATGATTAGAAAATATTTGTGTCCACAATAAATGAGCAAAGAAAATTTAGTTAACAAAAACTCAACCATATCTATATTGTTTTATATTTGTGCATAATTATTATCAGTAAATTTTAACATTTATGTTATAATGCAAAAGGAAAAATATCCTTCAACAAACATTTGAAACTTTGATGGCAGAGTTTCATATTTACACAATTCCCAAGAATATGTAATAACCTGATAAATTAAATCAAATTATAATTGATAAATATAACTGTTATAGTCTTTAAATACTTAAGAAAATGGAAAGTGTTATTAAACATTGGGAAAATAATTGTTTATGTCTTAAGAAGAAATACCAAATGTGGTATCAATCATGTAAATACTTATAAACATGCTCATAAGTGTATATAATGCAAACTTTTATCACAATGATTAATTTTTTGTGCTACATATAACAAATAAAAGTTAAAAATCTTATTAGAACACTAACCCAAACATAAGAAACTAAACTATAAAATTATTGCCTTTTCAAGGAACATAAAAGTCAAGGATGTCCACTTTTACCCCTTATTTTCAACATCATACTAAAAGTTCTAGCTAATTCAATAAGACAAGAAAAGGAAATAAAAGATATACAGAAGATTGCAGAACACAAGGTCAATCCATAAATTTAATCACTTTCCTATACACCAGCAGTGAACAAATAAAATTTGGAATTAAAACCATAAAACAACCAAAAAATTAAAATATAGGTACAAATGTAACAAAACATATACAAGATCTATATGAGGAAAGCAATAAACCCTGGTGAATGAAATCAAAGAAGATCTAAATAAATGAGATGATATTCCACATTGATGGACAGGAAGACCCAATGCTGTCACAATATCAGTTATTGATCTAAAGATACAGTATGATCCCAATCCAGATCCCCCAAAAATTGTGTGTATGTATGTATGTGTGTGAATATAGGCAAACTGATTGTAAAGTTATTATGGGGAAGCAAAAGACCCAGAATAACCAATACAATATTGAGGAAGAACAAAGTTGGAAAACTGATACTACTTGACTTTATGACTTGCTATAAAGTTATAGTAAATTAGTATTGTGTGGTTTTGATGAAAGAATATACAGGTAGATCAAGGGGACAGAACAGAAAACCCAGAATAGACCCACACAAATACAGTTAGTGGATCTTTGACAAAGGATCAAAGGCATAGCAATGGAACAAAGATAGTTTTATTTAAATTAATGGTGCTGGCAGAGCTGGACATTCACAGGCAAAATAATCTAAACACAGATCTTTACATCCTTCACAAAAATTAACTCAATATAGATCATAGACTCAATATAGATCATGGCCTCAATATAGATCACAGCCTCAATATAGATCACAGACCTAATTGTAAATGGTCAATCTGTAAGATACACTCTTAGAAGATAACACTGAAGAAAACCTACATAACCTTGAGTATGGCATTGCCTTTTAATACACAACACCAAGGATATGATCCGTGAAAGAGATCACTGATAAACTGTACCTCATTAAAAGTAAAAACTTTGGCCCTGTGAAAGACGCTGTCAGGAGAATGAGAAGAAAATCCACAGACTGGGGGAAAATATTTGCAAAAGACATATCCACTAACACAGCTTGGAAGAGCTAAAATCCAGAACATTGGCAACCCCAAATGCTGGTGAGAATGTAGAGCAATTGGAATTTTCATCCATTGGTGCTAGGAATGAAAAATGGACATTTTGGAAGGTGCTTCAGTGGTGTCTTACAAAACTAAGCATTCTCTTACCATATGATCCAGCAATCACACTCCTTGTTGTTACTCAAAAAAGTTGAAAACTTATGTCCACACGAAAACCTAAGAACAGATATTTGTAACAGCTTTATAATACATCAAAACTCGGAAGAAACCAAGATGTCCTTCAAAGGGTAAATGGATAAATAAACGATGGTACATCCAGACAATGGAATATTATCCCATGCTAAAAATAAATGAGCTAGCAAGCCATAAAAAGAAATAGAGGAACTTTAAATGCATATTCCTAAGTAAAAGAAGCCAGTCAAAAAAAGGCTAAATACTGTATGATTCCATCTACATGACATTCTGGAAAAGACAAAACTGTTATATATGTAACAAGGTATAAATTGGCAAGACTTCTACACTAAAAAGTATAAAAATATTTCTGAAAGATGACTTTTATAAATAAAAAGCTTTTCTAAAGTAGAAGATTCAATGATTTTTTAAATGTCATTTATCTTCATTACCCTAGAGATTCAATTCAATCAACAGAAAATTCAAATGGTTTTTATAATTTTCTTTCAGAAACTGATAATCTTATTTTTTTTAAAGATTTTATTTATTTATTTGACACAAAGCGAGAGATCACAAGTAGGCAGAGAGGCAGGCAGAGAGAGAGGGGGAAGCAGGCTCCCTGCTGAGCAGAGAGCCCGATGCGGGGCTCGATCCCAGGACCCTGAGATCATGACCTGAGCTGAAGGCAGAGGCCTTAACCCACTGAGCCACCCAGGCACCCCGATAATCTTATTTTTAATTTTATTTAAAAATGTGAAGGAACAAACTTAGCTAAAAGAACTTTTAAAAATGAAAGAATAAAAAAACTTGGAATACATCCAGTACCGGATTTCAAGACTTACTATAAAGGTATATTGATTAAGAAAGTGTGGTATTGGTATTAGAAAAGATGACTATACCAATGGAAAAAATAGAAAGTCAGCAAATATACCTAAAATACAGCCAATTTATTTTATAGACTATCAAAGCAATTCAAGTTAGAAAAGAATAACATTTTTAATAAATTGTACTAAGAACAACTGAAAATCCATAATGAAAAAAATGAAACCTGAACCTTACCTTATATCATATATAAGATTAATATGAGTTGTAAGAAATGATTAAATGTGACATGTAGAACTCTGAAACTTCTTTTAGAAACGTAAGAGACTATCTCTTTGATCTATAAACAATTGAATATTTCTCAAAATCAATTTTTAAATGATCAGTTAGACTTTATGTAAATCAAATACTTTTTTTTCATAAAACAACACTGTAAAAAGGGGTGCCTGGGTGGCTCAGTGGGTTAAAGCCTCTGCCTTCAGCTCAGGTCATGATCTCAGGGTCCTGGGATCGAGCCCCGCATCGGGCTCTCTGCTCAGCAGGGAGCCTGCTTCCCCCTCTCTCTCTGTCTGCCTCTCTGCCTACTTGTGATCTCTCTCTCTCTCTCTCTGTCAAATAAATAAATAAATAAATCTTAAAAAAAAATCAATAAAACAACGCTGTAAAAAAACAAATTTAGAAGTTAAGTCCCCAAGAGAGAGAAAACATTCACAAAACATATATGTTACATATATATGTAGCAATGGAGTTGAATCCAGAATATAACAAATCAATAACTATAAGACGAATAAAAAGGAAGAAACAAAAAACTATAAGGGGACAGGAGCAAAGGCTTGATCAGACACTTCACAAACATGTTAGACAAATTTGAACTAATAACCTGTCTTAGACCATCCAGGCTGCTATAAAAAATAATACCATAGATTGGGTAGCTTATAAACAACTGAAGTTTATTTCTCATGGTTCTGGAGTCTGAAAAGTCCTGAGATGATACTAACAGATTTTATCTGGTGGCTGTTTTTTCACTGTAACCACATGTGGTAGGGGGCAAGAGGTATCTCTGGGGTCTCTTTTATTAGGGTATCCATCTTCCAAAGGCCCCACCTCCAAATACCATCATAATGGTGTTTAAATTTCAACATATGAATATGGGGGTGAGCAGCATAAATATTCAGTCTATTGCATCAGCTATGTGGGAGATGCAAATTCAAACCAAAAGAAACTATGTGCTGCCTATTGAGGCAATCAAGATTCAAAAAGTTTGTCATGGAAGGCAATGTGAGTGGGGTAAAGAAAACCGGAAAAGATCAGGAGGGTATTTGGAATGGTAGTCATTGTTCTTAATGTTTGAGAGGGTGATTTCAAACAGTGGAAAAGAGAAGGGAATGGTATTCCTAGGTTTTCTGCTTCACAACTAAGTAGATAAAACTATAGATCGATCTTTTATCATTAGGAAACGTCCCTTTAGTAACTTTATTCTTTAAAAAACTGTTGTCTGGTATTAGGGGTAAGTCTCTTCAGTTTGTCTTATGTGATTTGCACGGCATTTCCTCTTTGCCTTTTAACTGTCAATCTATTTGTATATCTAAATCTCAAATATGTCACCTGTGGAAAGCCTGTATCTGAATCCTATTATTTTACCCAGCCTGACAACTTTTGCCTTTTGGATATTACTTCATTCCATATGTTGTTGCTGATATGGTTTGATTTGTATCTTTCAATTAGCTTCTTGTCTTCTACATATTTATTATCTTTAATTCTTTTTTAATAATTTCCTGATTCCTTTTACATTAAATGAATATAGTGTTGTGTAAAATTTTAACGTAATTAATGATTGAAAGTTATCTTTTGAGTTATTTTCTTAGTCATTGCACTTGGGCTTACAACGTAAATCTTAACTTATCGGACTTCAGCTTTTGGACTTCACTCCAGTGAGATGTGGAAATTGTCTTCCTCTATTGCTATTATTTGTATACATATTTATGTCTATTTTTGCTTTAAATCTGACAATCCACTATTACAATTATTACTTTTTATTATATGATGCATTTTAAAGAAGCTGAGAGAAAAGAGTAAATATATACTTACAGAGTTTGTTTTATAATAACATTTTTATTTATCATTATTCTTTTCTTGTGGATTTGAAGGTAATTGGTGTCATTTGTTTATGCCAATACAGCTTTTTCACCCACCTTTTCTGTGTTATTATTGTCAAATATATTGCATTTCAATATAAGTCCAGCAGTATAATTACATAATATTGTTTTGACAACTGCTTTTTAAATTAGTCAAGAGAAAAGAGAAGAAATGTAATTATACAGTATTTTATAATTACCTATATAATTATCTTTAACACAACTCATTGTTTTGTATTTTATTCTGATATCACTTGCTTTCACCTTGAAGAATTTCCTTTAGAATTTCTTATATATCTCCAAGCAATGAATTCTATTTTCATTCATCTGGAAATGTCTTCATTTACCATAATTTGGAAATTAGTTATAATTAGCAAAAGATGGATAACAGAATCTTGATTGACAGGTTTATGTTTTGGTTTTTACTTTCATCATTTTGTTCTATTGCTTCTTTTTCCCAAGTTTTAACATAAATTCCACCTGGTTAACATAGAGTGTAATGTCAGTTTCAGGTATAGAACATGGTGATTCATCACTTCCATACAACACCCAGTGCTCAACACAAGTGCACTCCTTAATACCCATCACCTATTTAGCTTATCCCACCTCCCCTCCAACAACCCTCAGTTTGTTCTCTCTAGTTAAGAGTATCTTATGGTATTGCAAATGTCAAGATTTCATTCTTTTTGATGGATGAGAAATATTCCATTATATTTGTGTATACACACACACATCACCTCTTCTTTATTCATTCATCAGTTGGTGAACATCTGGCCTCTTTCCATAATTTGGCTATTGCTGCTGCTGCTGCTATAAACATTGAGGTGCATGGGCCCCTTCAAATCAGTATTTTTGTATTCTTTGGGTAAATACCCAGTAGTGCAATTACAGGGTCATAGAGTAGTTCTACTTTTAACTTTTTGAGAAACCTCTATACTGTTTTCCAAAGTGCCTGCACTGTTGTGTTCCCGCCAACAGTGCAAGGGGGTTCCTCTTTTTCCACATCCTTGCCAATATCTGTTGTTTCCTGTGTCATTCATTTTAGCCATTCTGACTGGTGTGAGGTGATATCTCATTGTAAAATTTATATTTCTCTGATGTTGAATAATGTTAAGCATCTTTTCATATACTTGTTAACCATCTGGATGTCTTTGGAAAAATATCTCTTCATGTCTTTTGCCCATTTTTTCATTGGATTATTTGTTTTTTGGATGTTGAATTTCATATGTTCTTTTTAGATTTTGGATATTAACCCTTTATCAGATATGTCATTTACAAATATCTTTTCCCATTCCAATGGTTGCCTTTCAGTTTTGTTGATTGCTTCTTTTATGGTACAAAGGCTTTTTGTCTTGATAAAATTCCAATAATTTATTTTTGCTTTTGTTTCCTTTGTCTCGGGAAACATATTTAGTAAGAAGTTACTACAGCCAATGTAAAAGAGGTTGCTGCCTGTGTTCTCTTCTAGGATTTTGGTGGCTTCCTGTCTCACGTTTAGGTCTTTCATAAATTTTGATTTTATTTTTGTGTACAGTGTTAACAAAGTGACCCAGTTTTATTCTTTTGCACGCCAAATGCCATTTTTTGAAGAGACTATCTTTTTACTGTTGGATATTCTTTCCTGTTTTCTCGTAGATTAATTGGCCATATAACTGTGGGTTTCATTTCTGGGTTTTCTGTTCTGTTCCATTGATCTATGTGTCTGTTTTTGTACCAGTATCATACTGTCTTGATCACTACAGCTTTACAATATAACTTAAAGTCCAGAATTGTGATGTCTCCAGCTTTGCTTTTCTTGTTCAAGATTGCTTCGACTATTCAGTGTCTTTTGTGGTATCATACAAATTTTAGGATTGTTTGTTCTAGCTCTGTGAAAAATGCTCATGATATTTTGATAGGGATTGCAATAAATGTATAGATTGCTTTGGGTAATATAGACATTTTAACAATATTTGTTCTTCCAATCCATGAGCATGGAATGTTTTTCTATTCATGTCATCTTCAGTTTCTTTCATCAGTGTTTTAATAGCTTTCAGAGTGCAGATCTGTTTGTAAGTGTCTTATTGTTTTTGGTGCAATTGTAAATGGGATTGTTCTATTGCTTCTTAGAATTTGTTGTTTTTGTTGATAAGTCAGCTCATTTTTTATTGGGACTCTCATAATTAATGACTAGTTTTTTTCCCTGCTGTTTTCAAAATTTTCTCTTTGCCTTTCACTTTTAATATTTTAACTATAATGCATGTGAGTGTATAGCTTTTTGTGTTTATCTTCTTTAGAGTTTATTGAGCTTCTTCAGTGAGTCAGCACATTAACTTTTTCATCAAATCTGAAAAGGTTTCAGTCAATATTTCCTCAAATATTTCTTTTTCTTTTTCTCTCTCTTCTGTTTCAATTACACATATGTTGTCTAGTTAATTGTGTCTCACATTTCCTTTAAACATTATAATTTTTCTTCAATCTTTCTCTTATTAGTTCGTCATAATTTCTATTCATCTTTCTTCAAACTTGCTTATTCTTTTTTCTTGTAGTTGGAAATGGTTGTTAAGTTTCTTTCATAAATGTTCCATTTTGGTCATTATACTTTTCAACTGCAGAATTCCCATTCTGTTATTTTTAATAATTTAAATGTCTTTATTGATACTTTTTTTGATGTAACATCTTATTTATATTTTTCTTTATTTTTAAAGCATATTTTTTGAATATTCATGACATGCACTTTTAAGTCTTTGAATTCTGATACACCATCTGGACGTCTTCACAGGCAGTGTCTTTCTTTCTTTTTTTTTTCCCACAGGCAGTTTCTAATGATGCTTTCTTCCCCCTGCACATGTCATCTTTTTTTGTTGTTTATTTCCACTACTTGTCATTTTCTGGGAAAAAAAGTGGACGGTTTAGATAATATGGTGTAGCAACTCTGAGTACCAATTCCTCCTTCCCAGAGATAGTTTTGTTATTAGCCTAGTTAATTTTTGTTTAGTGATTTTTGCAAAACTAATTCTGTGAAAGCACTTTTTCCTGCCTTTTGAAGCCTCTGATGTCCCCTTTCAGATCATTTCTCCTTGCTTTAGTCTTTTAGTCAGGCTACCTATGGGTCATCCTTGAGTTGATATAAGCTGCATTTTACAAAGGTTTTACTTAAGTCCTCTTGGCCATTTAAATTATACCATTTCCTGTTAGATGTTTGTGGCTTATTTCATCCCCAGTTTCAGCCAAAGATCATTAGCATGGAGGTATTCTCTCTGATCACTCCCAAATAGGTTTAGCCTTGGGCATGTACTCAGTCTTCTGACCTGCAGGGAGGATGGTGAATTTGCATTTCACTCTAAATTTTTGAATTAACTTATTAGAATAGTTTATCATTCAGTCAGTGTTTGGCCAAAGGTTTTGTTTAAAGCTTTTATATCAGTGGCTTTTCCACCTTGTGTTTATAAATCTGTTTGTGGAGGTGCCTGGGTGGCTTAGTTGGTTAAGTGCCCAACTCTTGATTTCAGCTCAGGTCATAATTTCAGGGTCATGAGATTGAGCACCGACTCTGTTCTGTGCTCAGTGAGGAGTCCGCTTGAGATTCTCTCTCTCTCTCCATCTCCCTCTGCCCCTGCCCCTGGATAAATGGATTTTTTTTTTTTTTTTTAAGTCTGTTTCTGGGGCATCTGGATGGCTCAGTCTGTTAAGTCGCTGCCTTCAACTCAGGTCATGATTCCAGGGTTTTGGGATGGAGACCCGCATCAGGCTCCCTGCTCAGTGAGGAGCCTCCTTCTCCCTCTCCCTCTGCCTGCCACTCTGCCAACTGGTGCTCTCTTTCTCTCTGTGTGTCAAATAGATAAATAAAATCTTTAAACAATAAAATAAAAAAATAAATTGTTTGTGGCTCATGGATGCTTTCAAGGTTACCCCACATTTTGCTCTGATTACTCCTGACTGAGTTCTACCAAATGCATGTACACAAGTTTCCCAATTCCCAGAGTTGACAATTATCCCTAAAGGCCTATTCTTGGTTTTCTCTTCCTTTTGTCCTCTCTATTAACCATCTGGCTGTTCTGCCATTTTGCTTATATAATTAACCTATCACCTTCCTCTTATTTTCTCTCCAACGAAGTCTCTATTTTTTTGACAATACCTTTGGGCATGGAGGACTCCATTCTTTGATCCAATAAAATCAACCCCTCAGGCAGAACTTTTGCTGGAATGACACCCTCTCTCCCTGAGATGACATTGGGTAGGTGTGGCAACCACTGGCTTTCTCAGCTTGCTCTCCCTCCCTACAACATGAACCTCTGCCTTGAAAGTGAGCCAAGTCAGGGGTACTTGGAGCCCTAGTACTCTAGGTAAGAATTTCCACCATATAAATGAAGTGTCAGGCGAATGAAGACCAGTTCTTATCAAATGTGCACCTACATGGAAAAGGACCTCTGTAACAGGGAGCGGGTGCAGTAAGTAAGAAATTCAGGCAATCTCCCTCTCCCATGGTGAAACCACAATCCCAGAATGGTAAATAATATGAGGAACCATCTTCTTGATATTATCTGCCTATAATAGGATGCCCTGTATAGAGCTTCTGGTGCATGCACGTTGCTAGAGTGGTGGTAAGGGATGAGGTCATGGCTCAAAGGCCACAGGTTCTTGTCATTCTTTGAAGGGATTTATTATATTTTCTTGAATGACCATTCCTCTATTTACACTGTTTTTTTAGGACAATTTCCAGATTCTCTATTTTTTAAATTAATTATTATTATTATTATTTGCATTCATCTCATCATAACCCATATTTCAAGAGTTGTAAGTATCTCCCAAAACCAGTTCTGATCCCTTCAAATTGGAACAATATCTTCTCATTATATCCCACTATGCCTAGCACAGAGCTTTTCTCATAGACAATGCCTATAAATATCTGCTGAACAGAGTTGCCTAGAGTTAACCAGGGCATGAGTCATTACTGATAAAAAAAAAAAAAAATGCTAAGAATAAAGAGTAGAGAGTAATGAGAGCTTGTAGAAAAGTGTCATGGAGAAGATAGTACTGGAACTGAACCTAGCAAAAAGAGTAAGATTTAGACAGGTGGAAAGGAAAAGAAGAGACAATGCAGGCAGGAGTTGAAGCATGAGGAAGTCTGCCACTTTTAGTTATTTCAGACTCTTCAGACTCTTTAAATGACTTTAAAAATTCATGAATTAATTTGTTGTTTGCTGAAGAGAACGTCTGCTGAGCTCCTTATTCCAACATTCTGGAAACCTCTTGTTCCCCTTAGTTTAGTTTTCTAGTTTTTGTTTTTGTTTTTTGTTTTTTTTTTTAAAATGCATATTAAACTAAACTAAATATTTCCCACTATGTATATGCAAATTAGATTTAAGTACTAGGCTCAGATAAGGATTAACCATTTTTTGGTTTTGTTTTAGCCTACATGGGTATGTAATAAGATATTTTTAAAGCTGTGAAGTCTCTGGTAAGTTTTTTTCTGTTTATGCAATTGCATACTGCACTGCAGAATATTTAACATTTCTCACTACCATTCCCTAAATGTCAGTAGCACCATTCCAATCATTGTAACTATTAAAACCCCTTAACCAACTTCCAAAATACACATTTATAAGAATGTGGTCATATGATGCATAAATTCTATAATTTGTGTGTGTATAACTGCAATATATCTTCGATAGAATTCAGTGCCAGTATGTGCTGGTCTATCTCATTCTTTTTTTTTTTTTTTTTTTTTAAATTTATTTGACAGAGGGAGATCACAAGTAGGCAGAGAGAGAGGAGGAAGCAGGGTCCCTCCTGAGCAGAGAGTCTGATGTGGGGCTTGATCCCAGGACCCTGAGATCACGACCTGAGCTGAAGGCAGAGGTTTAACCCACTGAGCCACTCAGGCGCCCCGGTCTATCTCATTCTTTTAAACCATTGTTTACTTAAAGTATCATGGATGTTTTCTATTTTTCTATTCTAAACGAAACATTTGGTTGGCCTCTTAAAATTTTCCAAGTAGATTTGATTTGATTGGCTCTTAAAGACTTTTAAAATTATTTGCTATCGGACTAATTTCTAATCACCATAGATCAAATAAAATGTATTTTAAAAAATATAGTACCTTTTATCTTAAATTTTACTTTCCATAAACCTGATTTCTTTTAATTTTTACAATGAGCAAAGTTTCTGTTATTGCATTTTAAGGGGAGAAGCTGAGGACCAAAAAGGACAAACAATTCGAAATGATTAGGCAAGATTAAGAGAGGTAAATGAGCCATTAGTCATAATAGCCAAGCTATGGAAACAACCTAAGTGTCTACCAATGGTTGAATGGATAAAGAAGTATCTATACACAATGGATTATATTTCCATTAGAAAGAAGTCTTGCCATTTATGACAACATGGATGAGCCTGAAGCATTATGCTAAGTGAAATTAGCCAGAGAAAGAAAAATATTGCATAGTATCACTTAAACGTGAAATCTAAAAAAAAAAAAAAAAAAAAAGTTAGCTTGTAGAAAAGTGGTTACCAGGGGATGGGGAGGGTGGTAAAAGGGTATAAGCTCTCAGCTATAAGATGAATGCAGTCTGTAAAACATGGTGACTATCATTGATAACAGTACTATATAATTGAGATTTGCTTAAAGAGTAGGCTTAGGTGTTCTTACATACATACATACATACATCGGTATGCTAATTAAGTAGATGAAGAAAATACTTGACAATGAATATATATATAAAATCACCAGGATGTACATTTTAAATACCTTACAATTTTTTTTAATACCTTACAATTTTATTTGTCAATTATACCTCAGTAAAGCTGAGATTTTTTTAAAAGCCAGAGGTAAATTTCAAACCAGGATTTATGCCTCATCCTTTGCACTCTACAGCTAAACTGCACTCCTGTATTTTGTTCTGAATTAACCACTTTACACCTCTATCAATAATCTCGAATTCTAGTCTTTTAAAATATTTCTGCCTTCATCCAACTCTCCTGAATAGGAACTAGTGTGTAAATTGAAATGTTTCTTCCAAAGAAAGCCCATAAGCAACTAAATTGTTTAGAAATTGGGGAAATGTCTGTTCCTTTGCCTACAAGATCTTATTCCATTTATCAATTGCAATTGTTTAGATCAAAGTTGAGGGACACATGAAATTCTTTGTGAAGTCTGCAAACTGCAGAACATGTGGCATTTATTTCTTAAGTTTGTTTCAGCACAAAACCTTGAAATTTGCCCTTACATTCTGAACACATTTCTAACAGGCATTATTGTCATCAATGAGTGTTTAATGTCAAAGAATAAAAAAGGACAATTTTCTTGAAGACATATTCTGATTGTTTGGAAAACATCAAGAACATTAACAATTCTTGAAATGAGTAGTAAATTGTGTATTGTTCTTTTAAACACAAGCATTTTCTGACAAAGCGTTACACCAGATCTCCATTAGGTGTACTGTGCTTGTATTTTCTCTTACTATTGTGCATGTAGTATTTATTATTGCACATGAATTACCTTTTATCTAACAGCCCCCCCAAAAAAAGACTAACCAGTTATATAAAAGGATTGAAAGAGAAAATGTCCATTTCCAGAAATTTTATTTCACCCAAATCTCATCTTTGCAGAGTCTACAAGTTTAATTAATCAATTAATTAATTAAATCCCCAGATTAAATTTATTTTCAGAAGTAAACTACAGAAAGATAATTATAGCACGATTGTCCTAACTGGGACTCTGAAGTGAATATAATTTTTTCTTTCTGTTTTAGTAGTAAGTCCTTATCTAAAATAGGAATTTATCAAAGAAAATGAAGGAGGAAGGGTGGCATGATTTGGCTTTTCTTTTTTTTTCCCCATTTAATGACCAAGAGCTCATTCTGGTTGCATGCTTCATATAGTATTAGAATAAAGCTCATTTGACTCCTCAATGCTTTCCACCTCCAGAAGTCATTTTACCCTAAAATTTCTTGACTATATCCAAGAAAGTTAACTCTGTAAATTTCAATATTATTAGAAGTTGAAGGATCTTAAGAGCACATGAATAGACTGATATTATATCAGGAAATAAAAATAAACTCTATCATTCATAGGACAATACTTTGGGCTCTTTAGCCTGAGTACAAACTTAATAAAATATTTTACCCACTGTAGCCAGGAACATATTATTATAAGTTTATTCCGATATTTAGAAATTATGTATTCTTTGAAACATTAGATTTTTTTAAATTACAGATTTATTGACAGTTTCAGCACAAAGGAGAAAATTCCTTTCTGCACTTAATCCATGAATCTGAGCAATAGTCAACAAGAACAGGTAGTAAGTGATTAGTATATATTAATAAATAAAAGTAATAATAAATAATTATGTTACACTTAGTTATTTAAAAATGAAAGCAAATGAACAACCACTGAAGGGCAAGTTGATATGTGTGTGCGTGTCTGTGTATGTAGGGAGCTACTGAACACTCAAGTATATCATAATAAATTTATTTCACACTGCATTATATAAATCCAATTATAATCTCTACTACCTTTCTATAAACTCATTTTCTAAATGAAAATTACTCAGATCATCAAGATGTCATTATATTCCTTATGATAAACATCATTAGCCTTTACTAACTTATTTTTTAAACTACTTTATGATGCATGTTATTACTTACTCTTTACAAACTTTATAAACTATTATATGGTGAAACAGTGGTTTTTACTTAGCAAATAAAATGAACAGAATTTGATTTTGAAAAAAAGATATTGAGCAGGTTGTTTTCCTGAAGGTGTCTGTTCTTTAAACATGTGTGGAAATTAAAATTTGGATTCTCCAAACAGTAGATTTTTTTAAAAGATTTTATTTATTTATTTGACAGAGAGAGAAAGAGTGCAAGCAGAAGCAGGAGGAGGGGCAGAATGAGAACCAGGGCTCCCAGTGAGCAGGGAGCCGGACATGGGACTTGATCCCAGGACCCCAGGATCATGACCCAACAGAACGAGCCACCCAGGCACCCCTCCAAACAATAGATTTTAAGTTATATACTCATTCTTACATGTAAATTGATTGTCTATGGAAGGCAATAGTATTCTTAAATATTATAAATATAATTATGCTTAAAGAGAACTTGGCTATGTTAAATAACTTGTCTAAAAGATTGCATATTTGGGAATTAAACTGAATTTTGAAGCAAAACCTTCATTTCAAAACACTAACATTTGTGTTTATCTAGACCAAAAAAAAGAGTAATGTTTATTAAAATGTAAAATGTCTAAAAAAATAAAATAAAATAAAATAAAATGTAAAATGTCTAGAATATATAAAGTGTAAAGTAAGATCTCCTAATTGTCACCTTCTATATATTTATTTCAGTTTATTAGACATTTCTCACTTTAAATTAAACATAGATATATGTGAGAAAAATTAGGTGCTGTATACCTAAGTGTCTCTGTGTTGAGTGTGTATATTGTGTGTGTGTGTGTGTGTGTGTGTGTGTGTGCAGGCATGTGTGTTAGAGACAGAGTTTAGTAAGATGATTATTCCGTGTGAGATCATAAAGCTCTCCCTTTTTGTTTCCACTGACTAGATAATATTTTATTGTCTGAATTCCTATAAAGTAAAATAATGTTTTCAGTCTTCAAAAACTAGAGAGCGTTAACTAAAAATACATGATTAAAAACAAATGACAAAGAGAAAAATGTGTAAAGGAGAGTATGGCAGAGCAAATATGCTGAAGGGCTTTTAGTATTTTACAAATGAATAGTAGACGAACTACAGCAAACATCTTCTGAATTCCCTTTTATGCTCAAAATCATTTAAGAAACATCATTTCAGGTGTTAAAAAACCGATATATAAACAGCTAAAACAAAAAAGACCTCTCATCATTGATGGGGTTTGGGTAGCAAATCCTAATACCATTACATAATGCAGGTTTGAACCTCTATAATGATCCAAACTGCTGGAGATAAATCTGAGAGGCCTTCATTAATTCAGAATCCAATAATGAACAATGCTCAATTGTTCAAATGTTGTAGACTGTATTTTTTTCACAAAAAAAAAAAAAAAAAAAAGCCTCATGGTGAATGTTCTAATGTTGGCAGAGTTTCTCCGCTCCATAAAATTATCCAGGAACATGATGTGTCAGATTAGTATTAACTCAGCTGTACTAAATCTGTGATTTCCAATACTAGGTCTGTGGTCTAATAATGTAAGAGCTATTTTTATCTATGTGATTAGTAAAGATGATAAATAGATTATAGGTGAAAGTGTACTTTTACACAAATCAAGGGCATTCAAATTGCTGGTACGTATCAATTTGATACGTACATTCAGCACTCTGATAAAGTGGTTCCACTTATGAAAATTTCACCTAGAGGAAAATCATATAGATGTGTACAAATGTTTGAACAATAATGTGGTATAACATTGGTGATAATAATAAAAATGTACATTTTTAAAATCTTAGGTGTTGGTAGTGATTTAAAATAGCTTAAATTTTTCAGACTATCTCCAATAACATGACAGAATGCAGAAGAAGATATTTTTGAAAAGTAATTTTAAGAAGCAAATAATTTAAAATGTTTAAAAAATGGTAATAGAGCTTGTATTAATTTCATTCTTTCAGATGTTGAAAAGCCAAAACCCTAAAGGATTTAGAATGCATAGTATTGCATATTATGCTTGTACGCATACTATTTATATGTGTACATATAATGTATATTTATAACTAAATCTTATTTACTAGAAATCTGAGCAAATGATAAGAATAATGAGTAGAGTTAGAGAAAGAGATGTGGGCTTATAGAAATGATTATCTCAAATTGAATCCCACCTCTACCATCTGTGTAATTTTCAGCAAGTAATTGATTTTCCCTAATTTTCAATTCTATCACTTGAACAATCAGCCTAGTGAAGATTTCATTTGTGTAACCGTGGGTAATAAATAAGGCTATATTTGTGTAGTACTCAATAAAATGCTAAGAAGTAAGTATTCAAGGATGGCAGTTCTATTGTTTTTCATTATTATTATTATTGTTATTAATTTATGTATTTGTTAAAAGGGATTACTGAATGCATCTAACCCAATAATTGTGCATGTATCCCTTTTACACAGATCAACCAGACTCTGCTAGAACGTTTTTAGATTCAGGGAAACACTATGCTTTTAAGAAGTCCCGTTATCTATAAATGTTATAATTTTGTATACTTCCTGCCATACTAAATATATACATGGGTATATACCAACACAATTGATAGCTTTCGTCATTTTAACATTTACTCAAAATTCTGATGAGTTTGTAAGCAAGTAATTTATACATTTATACATTTAACTATTTTATTATTTAGAACAAATTAAAAGATAATTATAATATAATCAGTTTCATGGGAAAGTGTACAGTGATGGATTTTCTTTGGAAACCTAATTAAATGACACGTATATCAAAGATGAGAGGCTTCTATGGTGCAGAACAAGGCTGATGTTTTGTGCCATTCTTGAGAAATAATGTTTAGTAGTTGGGAAGATGGCAGAGCTGTGTCACATCATATTTCCATTAAATAAACCTTTATTTTTTTTTAGATGAGAGGTTGCTTATTAACATGTTAAGTCTCATTTTGGCAGGATTTTGTTGGGGAGGGGATTAATGAGTTTGAGGCAATAACTACTTAGCCATTTCTAAGGAAAGCATCCATATAGAGGAAATCTTTGATTCATTTTTTAAATATAGAGCTGCTAGATTGCTTCCTTTTTGCATATAGCTAGAATATAATTAAAATAGATAATTTGAGAAAGTAATTACTGAGTTCTTCTTTCAGTCCTTGCACATTCATTAAGGATTATATATAAATCCAAATGAGCCTAAAAAGTATAGTTGTTGACAGCTCAAAAGCTATCTTGAGTTATAATATTAAGAACAGTCATCTTTTCTCATAAATATCTGTGTTTAATTTGGAACTATGCAAAGTAATATTAATTTGTCTAATCAAGGTTTTAAAATACTTCAGAGTAATAAATGATAAACTAGCAGAACAGTCTGAATTTATATTTTATATATATTTTAAATGGAAAACAGAGAACTTTGTTTCATTTTTTCATCTTACTTAAATTTTCAAATATTAAATGCTTTGTTAAGTCATTATTATTTTTATAAGATAAACTGTATGCAAACTGATACCTTTTCTACCTGGGCCTGTTCAAATTATAGGTTACAGGCAGTTTCTTTTTACTAAAACCAAAAGAGAGATGATGATGTTATGTGAAAAGTTACTGCGTTGCAGACAATGGCTTACTGTGAGGAAACTCAAAATAGGTTAATTGCATAGAATTTCAAGCCAGAGCACAAGTATAAAAGTCTAGCATTAGTAGATATTTAAAGTCCTGGACTCGATTACAGTGTGAATTGCATGAGTTTATTCTAATGTTGATAGTCTTTCTAGTTTTCACCCTTTATTCTCAACATTGATTCCTGCTTAGTTATCCAATGTCCATTAGTAAATGAATAATTTATTTTTTCAATTAAAAGTTATCTTTGGTAGAAATATGAAAGGGACATAGAAATTGAAAAAGAAATTATGTTAAAAGTAATAAAAATAAGATTTGTCTCAGCATAGTTTATTATATTAGAAAATTAGACTATTGTAAGGTATATTGAACAGTTTTATATTTATCAAAATATAAAGGGGAAGCAGATATTTATCAAAATATACAAATTAAAGTATACAAAAATATGTTTTTAAATTTTTCCTTATTAAAAGAAAACAAACCCTTTTCCTTATTAACTTAAATTTCAGGTTTTTAGCCATTTTGCCAAATATTAACCCACAATAACCTTTGAGTTAATCATTTGAGAAGACAAAATTCAAAAAAATAAAATTTTGAGGAGTGCCTGGGTGGCTCAGTCAGTTAAGCATCTGCCTTCGGTTCAGGTCATGATCTCAGAGTCCTGGAATTGACCCTCAGGTAGGGATCTCTGCTTAGCAGTTTTCCAAAGAAAATCCATCACTGTACACTTTCCCATGAAACTGATTATATTATATTATAATTATCTTTTAATTTGTTCTAAATAATAAAATAGTTAAATGTATAAATGTATAAATGCTTCTCTCTGAACTTCCCCCCCGCACCTATCTCTCACTCACTCTCTCGCAATAAATAAGTAAATAAAATCTAAAAAAAAAGAAATAAGTTTTTAAATACATTTTTTGACTAGAAGGAGCAGGTAAAGAAACTTGCTATACTGGATATCAGGACATTATATAGCCATAACCGAGACACTGTGCACAAGGATGAACAAATGGACTAAGAAAACAGAAAGTTGTGGTCAAAAAGACTGCCGTATATGAACATCTACAGCATTTCACGCTGCTGAGGAAATCATAAACTATTCATAAGTGCTTATCAGAAACTAAGCTTAACCACCAGACAGGAAAAACAAAAAATAAAAAACAAAAAAAAACAAAGTCACAATCTCAATTGTTGATGAGATATGGAACAACGGATACACTGTCAAGGACAAATTAGGACTACTATTGAGAAAATCAGTTTGGCATTACATTATCTTACACAGTTGACCTTGTACATTCCTTATGATCCAGCAGTCACACTTTCAGGAATATAGTCTCGTGCACTAGAAGCCATGCCTCATCAGTGTTATTCATAATAGATCAGCAGCAACAACTTTCTCTGTAAAATAAGCAGTGACTTAAGTACAGTCATACAATGCAAAACCAAACAATATATTATTTGAGATAAAAGAGTAATGTTAAGCAAAGCATTGAATAACACAAAATTCCTACACAGTAGATTCTACTAAAAGGAAAAAGGAGCACAAATGTGAATCAAGAGTCACTTAATGCTTCTTAAGGAAACTGGGGAGGACATAGGTATGTATTTCTTCAAATTGTGCATTTATAGGTTATATTTGGTCTTTCGTGAACATGAAAGCAAATAGAAATTAAAATGCCATGAGAACTGGGGTAGCAACTGTTTTAAAGCTAAAAAAGAAAGGCCAAATAGAATTTTTAATTTAAGGGAAAAAAATAAGATGATGGATAGAAGGAAGAAATCTAAATTATTTTATGTGAAAAATATTATTTATTCCAATAACCCAAACAATTTATGAAATGAATAGCACACACTTGAGGTATATATTCACAGTTTCAGATGGTTATTGATGTAATTATATTCAAAAACTTTAAAAAGCCACTCAGCATCCTACATTAATATAGAAAAGGAAGAGACAAAATAGAAGCCATAGTTATTGTGGAACATTCTTTACTCTCCAACCAGTCAATAAAGAAATCCCCTCTCAATTAAAAGGACAACCTCTCAGTTCCCCCACCTTCATGATGGGTCTCACCACTTGACTTTATTCCTAGAAAGAGGAGAGTACAGAGGCTCATTTGTTACAGACTGTCTTTTATTAAACTATAAAAGTTATTGGCTAATTTATTTATTAGAAATAATGCATGCTTATCTAAAGTTTACCTACCACATATCAGTTTATATGTTTTTATGTATATTTACCAAATATGTGATTATATGCACCAGTCATGGGGGCAATTTTCTTAATGGAGTAGAATTAAAAGCAAATCTGGTGTGGGGTGCCTGAGTGGCTCAGTCGGATAAGCCTCTGCCTTCATCTCAGGTCATTATCCTGGGGCCCTGGGATCAAGCACCATGTCGGACTCTCTGCTTAACAAAGAGCCTGCTTCTCCCTCTCCCACTGTCTGCCATTCCCCCTGCTTGTGCTCTCTCTCTCTCTGTCAAATAAATAAATAAATAAAATCTTAAAAAAAAAAAGCAAATCTGGTGTGACTAATACATATTAAGTCATTGTACAATAGGAAGTTTAAGAGAAGGATTTCAGGGGCGCCTGGGTGGCTCAGTGGGTTAAAGCCTCTGCCTTCGGCTCAGGTCATGATCTCAGGGTCCTGGGATCGAGCACTGCATCAGGCTCTCTGCTCAGCGGGGAGCCTGCTTCCCCCTCTCTCTCTGTCTGCCTCTCTGCCTACTTGTGATCTCTCTCTCTCTCTGTCAAATAAATAAATAAAAAATCTTAAAAAAAAAGAGAAGGATTTTAACTGGTTAATAGATATTAAGGAGGGCACGTGTTGTGATGAGCATTGGGTGTTATACGTAACTAATGAATCACTGAACACTAAAAAAAAAAAAAAATGGTTTCTGTTAAGGCATAATGCACTGATGCTTGCTCATTCATCATTCCCTAATCATATATATAGATAGATAGATGATAGATAGATAATAGATGGTAGATAAATAGACATGTTCAATAAGTTGAAGTGAATTATTATTATATTGTCATATTAATACTTATTGCCACTCACAAATTAATAGCCTGATTTTATTCAGGTACCACTATTTAATATTTTTAAATGATCGTAATAGAAATACTGAGTTTAATTATTCATTTTCTACTTCTAGGAGTACACAATAGCTCAGGAAACAATATGAAAAAAGAAAAACATTATTAAGCTCTAATGAAGATAACATTAGTTACACAAAACTCATTTTAGAAGTTAATCACGTAAGGAAGAATTGTAATAGAGATTTAGCAGGTAACCTACAATATAAGCTCAAATTAATTTACAAAGAAACAAAGAGAAATATATTTTAAAAGGTTAATCAGAGACGTATTTTCTTCTTTACCTGAAGGGAAATTAGAACTGGTACATAATGCCCCATGAAATTTAGGAATTTTTTTTCCTTTTAATACTTAAGTGTCATAAAAACGAACTGGATTTCATTATTGTTTTTCTTAGACTAGAGGCTTAAAGAATGGCATTTCAGTGGAAAACTTCTTATCCATAAAATCCAAAGAGTAATGTATCATTGTAAGTGGAAGATCCAGTTAAGTCTAGCATGCCCCTCCCCTTCTTTCCAGTCCACATTACAAGGACATTAACTTCTAGTTTGTTCCAGATGGAGGAAAGAGCAGTGGCTTATTTCTGACAGACTGCCCTATCTTAAACTACAAAGAATATTGGCTGATTAATTTATTAGGAGTGATACTTGATCTAAAGTTTTCTTTCCACATTAGTTAATTAGGAAACGATTTTCCTGCTCAAGTAAAATTCAAATAAATACCTGGCACTAGAACATTGTTCAGGGAGAAGTTGAATTTTAAGGAAAGGATTTCTTTGGATGCATAATGTATTGTTTCCCTTTCAGTTTTCCCTAACATAACAAAATTTATATTTATAGAAGCAAAGGGGGTTGAACTGTGTATTAATCCCTATAAAATTCAGAGAAGAAATAAAATGGCAATGTATTAGTTAGACTTGAACTTGAACTCAGCCTTAAAAAATGAAGAGAAGTTTCAGTATTGGAAGAGGATAGAGAAGACGCTGCTGAAATTGAAACCAAAGATATAGGAAAGAGGACTAATTCAAGAGAACAAAACAAGATAAAAATGGCCACTTAAGTAAAATCAAGAATTTGTGTTATTCATTCCGACTAAAAATAGTTTAAGAGCACCACCTTTTGGGAGATGATTCTCTACTGGTCCCTTATGTTTCTGAACATCTTGCTTTTCTTGCAAGAAAGGTCAAATAGAATTTTTAATTTAAGGGAAAAAATTAAAATTAATTAAAATTAAGCTTTTGTTCCAGACCGTATTTTCAAGGCTGTCTACACAGTGAACCACCCAGAAAGACAGAGATGGTGTCTTTCTCAGAGTAAAGAGAAGACTCGTTTGCTGGCCACAACTATAAGGTTAATGTGTCCCTCTTGCACAAAGTTTGGGCGGGTTTGATTGTATCACCTGATAAAAGATGGGCATTTTCCGAAATTAGAGTTCTTCAGATGGGAGCAAAAATACTTCCTGTGTTACATCCATCGTGACCCATCTGAATCATTGCCATGAGACCTGGGGAAGCGTGGAGAACCAGAGGAAACATAAAGCTCATGGTATCTTTTTTGCTGTGTGTAAAAAACCCTTTGTTTCTGATGTAGGAATCTTCTGTTAGTTTGAAAGGAGAATGAAAACTCAGCCCTTCCACAGTTCTTGACACTTACCACGTGCTAGGCATTTTTTAAAGCACTGGAGACTCTAATTGAACAAAATAGACAATAATTTCAACTCTACTGAAGCTTACATTCTAGATGTGAAATTTTAAATTCTAAAATTCTAAGGCATTAGGGTAAATTTTACGTAAGAAGGTGCCCTGTGAAAACATCAGAATGATCATATACTTGAAAGATGTTATTTATTTTTTTATGCACACACAGATGAATGTTATTATAGCACTGCTTTTCAAAACGAACAAACAGAAAAACTGGAAATAACTTGAATGCCCATCAGAAAGGGAATGGTTATGGTTAACTAAATTGTGGTATAGACATAAAATAGATTTTGCTTATACAAAAACAAACAAACAAACAAACAAAAACAAAACATTATTCACTTACCCAGAAGATAGTTCATAATTTATCAAGTGAAAAAGCAAGTGCAGGTTTTGAGAGCATTAATATATATTACTTTTTAATAACAAAACAATGAAGCTAGGAAGGAAAGAAGAGAAAAAGGAATAAATGCAAGAAGGAAGAAAGGTTGGAAGGAAGAAGGAAGGAAGGATGGAAGAAGGAAGGAAGGAAGGAAGGAAGGAAGGAAGGAAGGAAGGAAGGAAGGAAGGAAGGAAGGAAGGAAAGAAGGAAGGAAAGAAGGAAGGAAGGAAGGAAGAAGGAAAATACTCCATAGTAGTCCCATAATTACTCCATATTAACCTTTGGTAATCTATGAAATATGAGTGAAGGGAGAGGGTAAGATTATTCATATATATATATATATATATATATAAAGGTAAGTATGTCTTTTTTTTAAGTTTTGATCTAAATTCCAGTTAGCTAACATACAGTGTAAAATTAGTTTCAGGTGTACAATATAGTGATTCAACATTTCCATACTGGGTTATGCTCATCACAATTGCTCTCTCAATCTCCATCACCTATTTAATACATCCCCCAACCCACCTCTCTTCTGGTAACCATCAGTTTGTTCTCTATACATAATAGTTTGTTTCTTAGTTTGCCTGTCTCTTTTTTTCTCCTTTGCTCATTTGTTTTGTTTCTTAAATTCACATATAAGTTGAATCATATGGTATTTGTCATTCTCAGACTTATTTTGCTTAGCATAATACTCTCTAGCTTCATCCATGTTGTTGCAAATGGCAAGATTTCATTCTTTTTAGGCTGAGTAATATTCCAGTGTGTGTGTGTGTGTGTGTGTGTGTATATATGTATATGTATGTATATATATATATGTATGTATATATATATATCACCTCTTGATGGACTCTTGGTGTGTTTCCATAATTTGGCTATTGTAGATGTTATTTCATAGAGCGTAATAATAAATGCTGTAGGGCTAGGGCTTAAAACTAATGGATGAGTACATATTTTGTATCCAACTAGGAACTCTAATGGCATACATTTTTAAATTATTAGTAACAGTGAGAATAGAGACAAAGTTATTTAATCGCTTGTGTTTCAGGGACAGTGGTTTAACTACAGTTTTAGCATTTATTGTAAAAAAGAGGTTAATAAAAATTAGAAAAAATAATTGTTTTACAGAAGTTGACAGAACCAGGAAAAAATGATAGAGTAGTCAAGAGGTTAGAACTATGGTCTTAGAAATTACAAATCTGGATATTGATAACATGGATGAGAGGAAAAATTTTTATGAAAGGACATCACTTCTGTTTTAGGCACCTTGAGTTTGGGATGATAGTAAGAATTCCAAGTGAAAAGGCTCAAGAGAGGGTGCCTGGGTGCCTTAGTGGGTTAAAGCCTCTGCCTTCAGCTCAGGTCATGATCTCAGAATCCTGGGATCTAGCCCTGTGTTGGGCTCTCTGCTCAGCAGGGAGCCTGCTTCCCCCTCTCTCTCTGCCCGCCTCTCTGCCTACTTGTGATCTCTCTCTCTCTGTCTCTCTGTGTCAAATAAATAAATAAAAATCTTTAAAAAAAAAAAAAAAAGAAATAGAAGAGGAGAAAAAGAAGCAGGAGGTGGCCAAGGGGATTCCAAGATAGTTCATGGCCCTAACAAGACAGGTAAGAGCGTCAGCAAGGAAGGAGTGACCACATTATAAGTAGTGACAAAGGAATATTAACACTGGAGGAGAAACTATAGGTGACCTTTAGTTTTGTAAGGACAGAGGCCATAGAATTCATAGAGATCAAATAAGATAGCTGTCAAGCAATTTATTTTTAATGTTATATAAAATTATGAAATTAATTTCAAGAAATGTTACATTGACAAGTTATCTCTGATTCATTTTTTGACTGGCAAATAATTTCCTCACATAGTAAATGTTTCATTTATAAAATATCATTTAAGTAAATCTCTTACTCTTTGTATGTATAATGCAACTTCGACATTATAATTAGTAGTAATAGTGTCTAACTATGGTTTTCTTTATTTTCAAGAAGTCTTTTCTATACTAAGTTCTTAGGGATATCCATTAATTTCTTCTATTCACTCAGTGAATAGAACTCACCTATTAACAAGTAGGTGAAACTGTGAAATGATTCACTATGAGCAAAGGGATATGGTATCAGAGGAGCAATAAAAAATTCTTCAGTATTTTTCCTTCATTTTTTTAAAGATTTATTTATTTGACAGAGAGAGACACAGTGAAAGAGGGAACACAAGCAGGTGGAGTGGGAGAGGGAGAAGCAGGCTTCCCGCTGAGCAGAGCCTGCCAGGGGGCTTGATCCCAGAACTCTGGGATCATGACCTGAGCAGAAGGTAGACACTTAATGACTGAGTCATCCAGGAGCCCCTCTTCATTTTTTATTTCATTAACTTGGTTGTTGCTTTGGGAAAGAAAATGTATTTTCACCTTATTTTTTCAATTTTTCAATTTGTGATATAATAATAATAATAATATCTGCTTCAAATTTATCTAAAATGGTATAATTGATTTTGAAGCAAATAAAAAAAAGAGAGAGGGAGAGTATAATTTAAAGTTTCATTTCAGGAGTGCTAAATAATTTGGAGGAATTTTTATTATATTACTTGGTTTAGCTACACCATTTCATTATATTTAATAGTAATGTGAAAAATATATATTTCTCTAAAATATATGTGAACTCCTAAACCTCTATATCTCTAACCTAATTCTGTCTAGGTTTATGAATAACCACTGAGTTCATTAGAAACTACTGATGTGTGCAAAATAATTTGATACTTTCATATATTTAACTTTGTGAAAAAATATTTTAAATGCTGTAAGTTTTGATGCCACTTTTATGTGCCTACCATTTTTTGCATTGCCTTAAATAAAAGTTAATGCACAATGTTTTATTAGAATGCTAATTTTCACAACTTCCTGGTAAGATTTTAGTAGGCTGTTACGCACTTGATGTTGAAGAGAAGAAACAAAATATTATAGATTATTTACTGTGATTTATACCACCACGGTGATTTCATAAGCATGGAAACCCTTAGCCATGTTTCTTTCATTACTTTTTAATTTTAATTTTCATAGTTTTGTAAGAAGTGATTGTGCACATCACAATCAGAATGAGTACCAAGAAAAGTTATAGGAACATATTCTGCAGCTATATTAAAGGCAAAGGACACTCGAAAAAGATTGACATACAAATGGTACCACCTACGATTTATAATTTAGAATAAAATTTCAAACTTTCAATTCTTATGATTCAGAACATAAAATCTTGCCATATGGAATTAATAAGAAATATCCTACCTGAATTTTATTTCTATGTAGATGAACATCTTATGTATTTTTATAACTAAAACAATAGATTCAAGCATATGGTACCATTTAAGATAATTGTAATAGTCTACCATTTATTGAGAGTCAGCTATATTCCAAGCACTATAGTTGTATACAGTTTCTTATTTGATTCTCAAAATATCTCCCTAACCTAGGAATTATTATCTCAATGTTTGCATGAAAAGGAAGAAGGAAGGGATAGAAGGAAAGAAAGAAGGCTCAGCTTAGCAGCATACAAAAGAATAATGACATAATTGCAATATAATCTATTTTATCGATTCCAAATACTGTAGTAATAGTTTCTAATGTTATGTTGTTCAAAATATCACTGTCAGGGCACCTGGGTGGCTCAGCTGGTTAAGTGTCCAACTCTAGATTTTGGTTCAGGTCATGATCTAACATTCCTGGGATTGAGCCCCACAGTGTCAGGTTAATCACTCAGAGAGGATTTTGCTTGAGATTCTCTCTCTTCATTTCCCCCTGCCCCTCCCCTCTGTGTGTATGCACATGCACTCTCTCTCTCATATAAATAAATCATTAAAAAATAAAAACATTAAAAAGCACTGTTTATTATAATACAAAATATAAGCAAACAACCATTTCTAGATTTTTAGATAAAAGTATTGGTCCTTCTCAGCCAGACTCCAACATTAATTGGAAAATCCCAATTTTTTAAATAAAAAGTAGACCATTTTCTCTTGTTGATATAAATGATAAGTAAATTTTATCTCTCTGATCACTTTCCCTGATATTAACCTCATTATAATTGACACAAATCATTTTTCAAGGTTTCTCCTTTATTTATATTTCTCTCCTTTTACTTAGCTAATTTTAACTGCATGTAGATATTCTTTATGATAATATTTGGTATTAGGTGAACTGTATTAGTGGAATGAATAAAGGTAGCCTTATCTTTTTTATATAAAATAATGTTAGCCTTTCAAATAGGAACTGGAATGATTTGTGATCAAATCAGAAAATAACCATAGGCTTTCTGTTATTGAAATTTTACAATTCACTTTATAAATGTGCATTTAATTTCTAAATCAAAAAGTTATTAAAAGGGATAGTTACAGAGTGAAGATATTTTGGCAATTCAGTGAAAATTGTGAGAAATTAAAATTATGGATTAAAATGTACAAGTAAATTCAGAGAATCACTCTTTTCCATCAAGTTTTGAGTCAAGTGAGAAAAAAACAAGGAATTCGCAGATGTATAACTAACTCTGTTTTGTTTAACTGATAAAAGATGTAACTTAGTTGAGATAAAAATGGTTTTTAGAACTTCTTACTGTTCTTGGAATAACCCATGCAAAGGAATGTTTGAAACTGTAGAAGAGATATTATTGATCCATGTTGCTACCTTCCCTTATTTTGGGAATTTTTTTTTTTTTTAATGCCAAGTGTTTTCTGTGGGTCAGCATGGGCATGGTGGAAGCTAGATAGCTATGTCAGCCTGCCAGAGCATGGTGACCCCACAGAAGGTCTGTGTGAGGTGGACTACCAGAGCAGAAGCTGATCTGGAGAGTTTCCACACCTTGCCATCCTAGCAGAACCAGCCCTCACAGATAGCTCCACGTAGTTGAAAAATTGGGATGAAGACTGACTCCACCAGATAACACATCCTTCTCCTAAAGGAATATTAAGGAGTGATGGGTTTTGGAAACAGCCAGGAGGATTTAGGTAAAATCCTTCTCATGGATGAAAACAGAATACTTAAGAAATGGATCATCCAGGTCATTTTTAGGTTTTATTCTTTTTTTTTTCAAAATTCACTTCAAAATATACAAAATGTAAAATCTAATTTTCCTTTTAGAATGCTAAGAGTGTTGACTGTAAATCTTCCTGGTTAGCATATTTCAAAGGTGATATACATTTTTTCTCCCCTTTTGTCAATATTATACTCAAAGCATAGATGGTCAGATTATATAATTGGCAAATATAAATTAGCTTCTGCTTGAACTGAGATACCTCAAAGGACAATAAGCAATCTTATTTTCATTTCATTAAGATGATATTGATAATAATCAATAGGGTAAGCTAAGTCAGTACTGAAATATCCTTCCATGTCATTCACCCATGATAGCCCATTCATAGTGATTTCTCTAGCATTTAAATCAAAACTCATCTTTTCTGCATCACTAATGTAATAAAAATTCATGTACTGAATCATTAAGTTTCTATACTAATTATTACTTTATTGTCTATTTATGTTTGATATCCCTGACTTCTAAAGTGTATAACCCTTGAAAATAATAGTAACTTGAAAATAATAGATATTCAATACATATTTGGTAATTTGATTTCCTAACATTATTATTTTATAATTAACTAGTGGAACATTTCAACCTCTGCTTGAACTGAGAAATCCCAAAGGTATCAGGAGTAGAATGATAAGGATTTGAAATACCTGTTTCTCACTTTATTTGCATAAATTACTATTCCTTTTGGATTTCAACCTATTTTATAATTTCTTTATGGCACTACTTCATCACTCTCCGAAGAGCTGATCATGGCATTTGGCAATTATTGATAGAACATCAATAGCTCTTTGTAAATGAAGCCAGATGAAACATATTGTGTAGAAAAGCATTGTGGTAAATATTTTCATTGACACTCTGCTTTATTCTCAAGGTAGTTCCACTTTATTTTAGGCTGTGAGTCAAGTTTTTCTCCTATTCTTGGACCCAATCTAGCTTCCATTATATAAATAGATCTTAAACACTGAATAAACTAGTGAAAAAACTATTAACAAATCCCTTCCTCTTTTAACTGTGTCATGTTAATTTCTGAAATATGTCAGTGGTGTAGAAAAGAACATTAGGGTTCGAAGCTGAAAGCAAAGAAAGAATTCTTCAGATGTTTTTGGTGCAAAAGAGTGGTTTTATTAAAGCATGGAGATAGGACCTGTGGTCAGTAAGAGCTGCGCAGGGGTCATGAGGAGTGGCCCATTATATACTTTCAAGTTAGGAGGGGGTTAGGGATAGTGTAAATTCCAAAGGAATTTTGAAAGCAAGGTTTCCAAGATCTTGAAGGGGCTAGCTATTGTTGGGAAAAAGTCATTTAAAACTGTCTAGTAAAACCTGAGTCATGACAACCTTCAGATATACAGTGGTGGGTTATACGCTTGGGGGATGATTGCCAATATATATCTTGGGGGGTAGAGATAAAGGAAGTTTCCAAAGGAATTTTTATATGGTCAGGTAGACTTACAGGAACCTGTGGGTTGGGTGAAGATTGCCTTTTGCCCTTAGCAAAGTGTTAACATTGAGACAATTGAGTCCCTAGAGAAAGGTCACTCTGCCTATTTCAAGGACTTGTCTAGACTGTAGGTAATAAGGAAATTTAATATTTTTTCTACTGTCTTTGTTTCCCATCATCAGGACTTCTATTCATAGAATTTAGCTGTATTATTGTTACATTATGTAATGAATTGGATTTTTTATTTGCACTTTTCTTCATTGTAATGGCTAAATAACTCCTTATTTATATCAGAGGACTGTATATTCTAATTTGCTTACATGTGTCTTTACTGGATTCTAGCTCCTTTTTTTTTTTTTTAAAGATTTTATTTATTTATTTATTTGACAGGGAGAGAGCATGAGCAGGGGTAGTAGGAGAGGGAAAGGGAGAAGCAGGCTCCCTGATCAGCAGGGAGCCCAATGGGAGACTGGATCCCAGGAGCCTGGGATCATGACCTGAGCTGAAGGAAGCCGCTTAATCAACTGAGCCACCCAGGCGATCTCTAGCTCCTTTTGAGTATAAGTCATTGGGCAGTAAGCAGAACCTACAGAAGGCAAACAAAATGGAGAGCGTAAGTGCAGATATTAAGGAAGTATGTGAATCACAAAGGCTTGCTAAAGAAATCAGAAGAATGAGGGGAAAGTTTAGGAAAGTATGTACCCAAGAAAAAAGGCAAGGAGGAAATCTTCACCAACATGATGGAAGATAAGATAACTTATATATTTTTATAAAATCTTTAGGGGCTCCATGGGGCACCTGGGTGGCTCAGCGGGTTAAGCCCTCTGCCTTCAGTTTGGGTCATGATCTCAGAGTCCTAGGATTGAGCCCCTCATTGGGCTCTCTGCTCAGCAGGGAGACTGCTTCCCCCTGTCTCTCTGTCTGTCTCTCTGCCTACTTGTGATCTCTCTCTCTCTGTCAAATAAATAAATAAAATCTTTTAAAAACAAATCTTTAGGGGCTCCTGATGTTGCTGCTAATAACTGACCTCTATTACATATTCATCCAAGTACAGGCATAAATTCAGCAAAAATTCACCATTAAATTCATTTTAAACAAATCTTTGATAGTGAATAAGTTAGTTTCAACCAGATTATCTCAGAGGTCTTATCCAAAAGTTTTGTATATCCTCTGCTGATTAACATCACTCATAGAAAATTATGAATCTGTCCTAAGAATACCTCAAGAGTTGGCTGATAATTTCTTACAATCCAAGGTGCCATCAGGACAAGGTTTCATTTATTGACAAGAAAGAAAGGAAGAAAGAAGGGAGAAAGAAAGAAAAAGA
>CM052898.1:172446363-172561098 GCA_028534135.1 Potos flavus
TATATTAATAAAATAATAATAAAATAATAAATAATAATAATAACCTTTGCTAAGCAAAGGTTATCAAAGCTAGTTTGAGAGCTTACATGTGTCAAGAACTTGAAATATAATATCATAGTTAACATTCATTTCAGTATTCTCTTATAGGCATTAGTACCCCCCCTTTTCAAATGAACAACAGCAGCAAAAATAAAAAGCCATTAAGTACTTTGCAAAAGCTGTATAACTTACAATACTAAGGCCAAGTGCTTTCTTATTCACTGGCTTTCATAATTTCCACTCCTGGATAAATGAGGTGAAGAATGTTGTAGCATCTGTATTTGATGAAGTAGTGTTTGGCTGTGATACTCAGTTCAGCTGGGAAAAGTTGTAGGGCAAAAAAATGTGTACTAAACTAAGAGATTTTGGAAGACTGGTCAAAGGTCTCTGAATTTGTTGAAATTTTAGTCTTAGCTAAATTGTGGCTGAGCAAGCACTAATGCACGGGAGTTCAATTGAGGTTAAAAAGGATCTTATGGGGCGCCATCAGGGGAACTTAAACGCACAATTCCTCTAAGAACCTGTGTGACTAAGAACCTGGATTCATACAGTCAACCAGCAAAAAGAACTTTGAGAAACATGTTGGGAAAAGTACAATTGGGTCACATTGGGATTGCGAAGTTACAAAAGGCAAAGACGCTGTTCCAGGGACCTGCCATCTGTAGGTCATGTTGACCTTTCAGCTCAGGGGCCCTCATTATGTGTGTACACTGTGAACACATTCTGAGCAGCGTGCTGCAGAAGGTATAAGGAAAACCAGCTCCTCTCAATTTTTTACCGAGTCATTAAAAAAACTGGGTGATTGCAAAATATGATAGAAGACATAATTCTAGTAGAAAGTCAGACACTTTAAATTAAAAAGTTTCTAAAGAAATAGAAGAAACTCAAGGTCATTGCCAGGATGCAAGATGTGGTTGACACAGAGATGTGGGGCCCAGATGCCCCTTTAAGAAAATACTTGCTGCCAATTCTGGGAAGTCACTCAATAGATAGACTCCAGCTGTCAGTTCCTTTAAGGACCTTATCTCTGCTGCAGAAAGCTAACTTTCCAAGGCTACATCTTTGCTGAGCAGCGTGCATTCAGTGACTTTTCAAGTAGCGGGTATAAAGGATTGGCAAAGTCAGCTCAATGTGGGCACCTTGACAAGCAGTGTTTGCCCCAGAGTTTCCCATGGGATGGGCCCAGGCTTTTTCAAGCCTGTGAATGCAATTTCATTCCTTCTCCTGCCAAATCCTGAGTCAGCATCCTTCTCTTCACAGGTGATTCTTATTAAATATTTTGCACCCAAAACTCCATCTCAAAATCTGCCTCTGGAAAATCCAACTTGTAAAATCAAGGTTAGTAGATCATATAATGTGTTTCCTAAAAGGAAGGAAAGAGAGAGAGAGAGAGAGAAACATTTAATCATTAATGATGTACATTGTTTTCAGGAAAAGATTAATCTTGGAAAAATAATCCAAGCTGTACTGATTTATGAAAATATGAGAAAATGTCTGGTCTTCTTCAGTGATAGAACATCTAGACTGGAAAGAGAAGACCAAAAGTCAATCTCAAATCTGTCATTTCGGTTCCGTGGCCTTGGACAAGTCTCTTATCTCATTGAGTTCCAGTTTCTTCTTTGGTAGAATAGTCCTTTAATTAAGTAATCAGACTACTTTGCTTTTTTTTTTTTCCCCTTGAAGCATTTAGTATTCTACCTCCTCTGTTCAGATAGCCTTTGTTCATTGCACTAGAATGTCCCAGCAAATAGAAAAAAAGATTGGTACTCAATAATGAGTGAGATGAATTGTATGGGAGATATGACTTATTAAATAAACTTATCAATACTTCTGCTGTACTTCTGAAAATAAAGCTTCTCCCCAAATTTCTCAACTTCAACTGAAATAATTTTGAAATTTTCGCTGAAGGACTTTCAGTGTATAAATGAACTTTTTCTTTCTAATGTAATTTAGGTCATAGAAACAGAATTATAATGATATCTCTAAATAGAGATTACTTAGAAGCCACAGGAAATATTATTTCTCTCAATACAAAACTACTGAAAATCTCACAGGGCTTCTTCTTTTAAGATATACATGCAGGGTCATCCACAGTATGAAAACTCTTTAAGCTTCCTGAATAAATTAGCAATTCTCTTCTTTGTCCATCCAGTGTATGTATGCCTATTTCTTAAAGGGTACATAAGATGCATAATATTTCATTGCTTTCATATTTGTTTCTCCTTGCCAGACTATGGGACCCTCAAAGCAATGACTACTTGGCCTGTACATCCCCAGCAGCTTTCAAGTGTTTGACATATATTATTAAAAGAGAGAGAGAGAGAGAGAGAGAGAGATAATGGTAAGTTGGTTATGAGTGAGTTATGTATATCCTATAATCAACATGTGGCTTGTAGCTGAGTTTCTTTAAAGAGTCCTTTAAAAGTCCCTTAAAAAAAATGGAGAGGGAGAAGATGGAGAATTATTCCCTTTCCACACTCCAGCCACAAAAGAATGGTTAAAAATGATTAAACTATTTAAACTGGTACAGAGCATAGGATCATTGCATATTTGTGCACAAATTCTGATCCCATGAAACTTTTCTTACCTTTAAGGACTTTGTCTTTACAATGGGTTTAGTAATCTTTGTCTCGCAAAGTGTTTTTATTTATTTATTTATTTATTTTTTAAAGATTCTATTTGTTAGAGAGATAGAGCACAAGCAGGGGGAGTGGTAGGCAGAGGGAGAAGCGGGCTCCCTGCTGAGAAGGAAGCCAGATGCAGGACTTTATCTCAGGACCCTGGGATTATGACCTGAGCCAAAGGCAGACACTTAACTGACTGAACCACCCAGGCACCCCTCACAAAGTGGTTTTAAAGAATAAGTTATATTTGCACATGCAATGTCCTAATACGATGCCTAGCGTATAATCAGTATTCATGGCAATTATTTCTCTTCTCATCCAAAAAATTAAATAAATAAGCTGCCTCACGTGATGAGTTTCCTCCAGATCACTAGGAGATGTTTGTAGCTACGAAGATCATTTTTGCAATAGAATCTTGGATTCTAGACAGTAACTCCCACATGGAAGTGTTTCGGCTCTCAGAATCTTAGGCAATTTTTTGAAACTCTGTTTGTCACATCATAGAAGCTAAGACCTGGACTTTTTCCATGCAGCTCAAATGTAGATATTATGATCAAAACTTATAAAATAAAAAGTGCTTCTCTCACTGTTCTATTTTCCAACCTCTGCTTATTTTTAACTCCTGCCAACAAAATGGTTAAGAGGCCTGCCACCACAAAGTTAGACCTTAATTCAGAAATAATTGTCTTCAAAATTTCTCATTCTCTCACTGTGCGTTCTTTGTATCTTCTGTTAAAAATAATACATCTTTAAAGTTGTCATAGTAAGATTGACTTCGTAGGCATTTGTGAGAACTAATGAGGCAATGGGTTTAAAGTTTTTAATAAAGTAATACGTCTGTACATTTCATCTATAACCTTGGATACTATGATACTGTTACTAGGAATCTTACTAATGATATTATTTAGTTGCCTTTCTCAGTCTTTGAAATAGACAAATACTAAATTGTATATATTCTACATACTGGCTTAGGGAAAAGCAATAGTACAAGGGTAACACAGAATTTTATTTAAAAGAAAATATCTAGGGGCACCTGGGTGGCTCAGTGGGTTAAGCCTCTGCCTTCGGCTCAGGTCATGGTCTCAGGGTCCTGGGATCGAGCCCTGCATCGGGCTTTCTGCTCAGCAGGGAGCCTGCTTCCCTCTCTCTCTGCCTGCCTCTCTGCCTGCTTGTGATCTCTCTCTCTGTTAAATAAATAAATAAAATCTTTAAAAAAAAAATAAAAATAAAAAAATAAAAGAAAATATCTAGATTCATATTAGCTACTTCTGTGAGACGATTTCATGTTATCCTCTTCTCCCATCCTTGTACCCAAATATTTGTTAGTTCAAGTATAATGAAATGCATAATTATGTGATATGGCTTTACCTCCCAATATATACAATACAATACAATATATACAATTCAACCAAAAATCTGGAACATATCCCCCAAATGTGATTAAAATATTCCATGAAATAAGGCTTTGATGACCAACTGGCAGGGATATTGTGCTGAAAATTTCTACATCATTATGAGTCGTAACTAAGTAAAATCTTCAAAGAACATTTTTTGTCTCATGCTACTCAAAAGCTTTTGTGACATTGTAGATCAAAAAATACATTTTTTAGAGATCTTATTTATTTTCTTTTAGAGGGAGAGGAAGAGCAGGGGGAAGGACAGAGGGAGAGACTATCAAACAGACTTGATGCTGAGCATGGAGCCAGATGAGGGGCTCAGTCTAACGATGTTGAGATCATGACCTGAGTTGAACCAAGAGTCAGATGCTTAACCAACTGAGCCACCCAGTCACCCCACAAAACACATTTTAAATACTTAAAATACACTAACACATTATAGAATATGTAGAAGAAGCCTTATTATGTTCTTACATAATTGGGCTTGTTAATTAGTATATTAATCAACAAATCAGTTAACAAGGAGAATCATAGGGCAGATGCATATGTTATCTATCTAGGTAGTACCTATATTCATTTACTGTCTAAAGGTTTTAAATGGTTCCAAGGTTATATAATCTTTCTTTAATAAATCACACACATATTATATTGATTAAAAGGTTAAATAAGAAATTAAAGACAAATAGGAAATAACTAAAAAGCAAGGATTTTTTAAAACGTCTGGATATTCAGTAAATTTTATAATTTCTACAGTTGCCTCGTCTAACATGACAACTGATTAAATGACTCACCTTTTTCAAGTTAACCATTTATTTTAATTTCAATAGAATAAAATAAATGACTATTGGCAAACATTTTTCATTAGTTTATTAAATTATTCATTTAAATTAAATTAGTAATTACAAGAACATAACTGTGAAAAAGTGTGGATTAATCCTAATGGCTACTTTACGCCACCTAGTTGAGAGAGCTTTCAATAGCAAGTAGATACTACCATGTGCAACATCTACATGGGGGATTTATTAAAACAATACCTATTTGTACATAAGAAGTACTCTCCTTTTTTGTTTGTTGAATAGATGTGAATTCCATCGTTTCATTTTGACGTAGTGATTCAATTCATAGTTGGGATGGTATTCCCATAAAATAAGACTTCAGAAAGGACATATTTTTTTCCATAGCAGTAAATTTAAAAAAAAAAAAAAATAGTGAAGCCACCTTCCCTAAAAGTTTCTTCTCCAAGAAGATTCAGAACAGATGCTTATAACTTCATTTTAATATTCACAGTCATGCCACCTGGTAGCCATGATCTCTACCATACAGATGAGGAAACTGAAGACTTATGCTCAAAGATCCCTTAAACTAATTTGTAGAAAGATTATTATAAAGTAAATGGAATATTTTGAGTGACTTTGTTGAATATAAGGACAGCAAATTTCAAAAAAAAAGAGAAAGTGATAGTAAATTTCCTCTTTAGGTCCATGGTCTCTGCTCTTGAGATGTTCTTTCTTACATTCAGTTCTCTCTGCCTTTTATCTCTGAGTGACAAATGTCCCTCCAAGTCCCATACTCAGTATCAACTCTCATATATTTCCTTCAATCTCTACAGCCTTAACATCAGCTAGGTTACATTACTTGAGTTAGATTACAATGATATCTTTATTAATACAATGTGTATTTGATTTTTTTTCCAGAAATGGTTGCCTTATATACAGTTTAATTTCCTCTAAATTGCACATTTAAGACATTTTTTTAAAAGATTTTATTTATTTATTTGACAGAGAGAGAGAGAGATCACAAGTAGGCAGAGAGGCAGACAGAGAGAGAGGGGGAAGCAGGCTCCCTGCTGAGCAGAGAGCCCGATGCGGGGCTCGATCCCAGGACCCTGAGATCATGACCTGAGCCGAAGGCAGAGGCTTTAACCCACTGAGCCACCCAGGTGCCCCATAAGACATTTTTAATAAAGAAATTCAAAGGCATATACTCAAAAGTAAAAATTATAAATAAAATCTACTCTTTACAAAGTTTAATATGCAAAGCCTACATTTAAAAAATACAGTTTCAATCGAAGGATGTGTCACTTATAGTGTGTATAAGTGGACAGCCTTAAAGGATGGAGTAGTTTACCCAGAAGAGCATAAGATTGATTATGAAACTTTTTGGATTCTGTTCCTAGCTCTGTTGTTGCTTGACTTTGGCAAGACTGAAAATACAGTCAACTTTCACTTACTTCATGCATATGAACTAAATTAAATGATTCCCCTCCCACCCATATGGTGGACTTTCTGCACAGATGCCGTTAGTATTACATGCTGAGCAAAATCCCAGCTGTAAACTGAAAACGGTGCCTTCATTTATTTTCTATTGTTTTTAGGTTTTTGAAAACAAGCTTAAGAAGAAAATGAAAAACAGAAAACAGAACCAGAGTACTGGCTAGGTCCACAATTTAATGATGAAAGATAGAAAGGGCTGGAAACAAAACAGAAAAAATACACATTTAAAATGTAAAGAATGTTGTAAACAGGGAAACTCACATTATTTGCAAGAATCTTAAAATGTATATTCTTAAAAAATAGATATCCTGCAAAAGGAAGCTTCAGAAGCCCCAAATGTCCTCCAAAATTCTGTTGAAGAAAATACATCGTGAGAGAAAATCTTGTGCTCCATTTTCTTTCAAGGAATATAAAAATCTGAAAGCAGGGTAGGGAATCGGTGGTACCTCAAATGTATATCAATTAGTATTCAATTAAGGCCATGGGCAATTGTCAGCTTTAACATTAAGTTCTAAAAAAGGTAGGTTTAAGATAAAATCAACTCTTTACTGTAACTCGAGGCTTTAGTTATTCTCATGAGGAATTTCTGTATTCTTTGGTTTCAGATCTCTATATGTGTTGCAGTAGATAAACCACTTTTACAATTCTTCAGGCTAAAAGCCAACCTGAAAATCTGGAAGGATTCAGCATAGTCATGTGTGTGTATATAATAGGCAGAGACAGAAAGATGTGCCTGAATATGCATGTGAATTTTATAAAATGATGCACACAAAAACTCTATCATTCGGTATCACTATTTCAATAAAACCTTTTCTCCAGCTAGGTATTCCATGCTCGCCCTGGCATGATTCCTTTTATCTCTGTCTCCATGTCTATCTGTATCTCTGTCATTTCTGTTTCTCCTCTTAGCTGAAGTCGTGTCAGTAAGCCTGGAGTAATTTATAGTAATGGCAAATAGTCTGGCCTCCAGATCTTTAAGAAACTATTTACGTTGAGATATTTCATCAGCTTATAATAATACAACTTGGATGAAATGAATAAGATTTCAGAAAAGTTCATATTTCTCCCAAGTTCATATTTCTCCCAACTTTAATAAAGTTCCAGTCTTTATTAAAATAGCACATAGTAAGGATTAGGCAAAATTAACAACAACAAAAAAAAGCGTGAACTTTGTTGTTTATTCTTTTGGGTCTCATATGTAATTTTATTTACCCCAAACGGACCTTTAGTATCATATTATATCTCTTGCCAATTCCTTCCTACAAAAATTTTACCTCTATCCAAATTGCCCACATTTCAGAGTGAAAACTCTTACATATTCTTGCAAATGTCCAGCTCCTCATATCAAATAACAAACATTAGAATTACATAAATTATACACAAAAAATCTTGTTCAAAAAAAATTCTGCTATTTTTAGCCACACATTAGCCACAAATAGAGACTGGAAATATATCCTAAGTTAATAAAGGAATGTTGTCTATCACTGAATAGCACTGAACATACATAAATAAAGTAATATCAGAAGTTGTAAACATTACTGTTCTGGTTTTCTATCACCGTGTAGATAACCACCTCAAGAGTTACAGCTTCACAACAATAGTTATTTACTTTGCTCACAGATCTACAGTTCTCCAAGGCTAGGGTGGGATGGCTCCTCTTTACTTTACAAAGCAATATTTGGGGGGGCTAGACTTCCAGGATAATTTGTTCATGTGGCTGCTGGCTGAGTCAGAGCTGCCGGCCATGGATCTCAGCTCCTTCCCTGGTGGCTATCTCCTTAAACCTACTTGGGGCTTTTGTTAGGATATGGCTGGGTTTAAGAGAGATATTTCCAAAAACATGAAGTGGGAATTGTCACTTTTCTAAGGCCTAAGCCTAGAAGCTGTCATAGCATTATTCTGATATATATGCTATCTGTCAAAGCAGTCATACAGACCTCCTGCATTCAAGGAGAGGAACATCAACTCCACCTCTGGGTAGAAAAATGTCAAAGAATTTATGGCCAGCTTTAATTTTCCACGAACATTAACAAACTGCATAATGCAGATTATTTGGAAAACCAGTGAGCCAAATCTGAAATACTCACTAATTTCAGATGTTTATTCTTCACTGTATTCCTCATTAGTGCACTCCAATTTTATGTGAGTATAACATTTTTTAAGTGTCTCCAAAGTACACAAGCATATTTGTGAATAACTGACTTTGAATAAACTCAACAATTTGGGATACCTTAAAGATATTTTATGTGTAAGACAGATACAGTTTATCTTCTCTGCATATCCCTTGCTATTTTGTTAATAAAAATTCAATTAAATATAGCAATATAGTTATGATTGACCTATTAAGTTATAGCTAAATTACTCAGTATTTTAATAACTATTGGTTTCTGGCACCTAACTTTCACATAGTTATAAATGTTATAATTTTTATTTACTAATATTAGAACCTATAACTGTTATAATAATCATCACTTTTAAGTACCTTAGGCCATCCTAGACTATCACAGTCTTAATGTGTCCTTCTTAGTTTAATAAATCAAAAGAAAATCCAAAGTAAAATACAATTAATGTGTAGTTCTTATCCAGCAAGACTCAAAGCTAACCATTGTCATTGCTTCTAAAATTTAAAGTATATGTTTCTTTAAATTGTTTATGGAAAAAAGTGTAATAATTTTATGGACTGACATCTGACTATCAAAAATTCTGTGGTAGACCATAAAAAGGGCCACCTTAAGCCCAAATGGGACAGAAGGAATCATTTCACTGAAGAATGAAACTCTTCAGCAGAGAGGCGAAGCAGAAGCAGAGGCATTGCTTTTTAGTAGAGTTGGTGTCCCTGGTTAGCTGAAAGTTATAAAAGGCAGTAAGCCCATTGTTTTTCTGACCTGTTTAATTTTTCATTCTACGTGGGATATATCATTCAACAACGAACTTCACCCCGGTCTCAGGAAGGCACTTGGAAAGTACCAGGAGCTGTTTCCCACGCATACGTCCTCATCTTGTATATCCTCTATATTTCTTATTTGCTAGGACAGTGGTAAACAACCAAAGTGACACCAACTTTAGCTGAGTCTGAGTTGTCATTCTTGCCCGTCTTTGAACCCTGATTAAGCTTTGTAGTCTAGCTCACAACTGACAGAGCTGTCAAAGGCAAATATTCCATACTCTAGAAAGAATTTGATCCTGTGAAAAACAAGAGAACTTCAGAGGTCATATTTTAATAATCAAAGGGCAAATATTTCCTCTGGTCTCAAGACTACCTCTGAAATATGTTTCCTTCAGTACATACAAAAAATAATATACTTACTTGAATTATCAACTCGAATCTTTAAAGTGGAAGAGATACTCAGTACCAGCAATTATTACACACATTACAAATGAAGAAACTATGGAGAATTGTAGGACTTTGCACCAGCCACACAGCTCATTAGAAGCAGAGCAAAAGTTGGGACCTAAGTTTCTAGGCCTCCAGTTTAGAGCTTTCTATATGGTTATCAGAAGTCGGGATTTTCTACTAAAATACTTTATCAGTATAAATGATGTGACAGACTATTTTAAATCTTTATTGTATTGGCAACTGTATAAGGAAGTATTTTTGTCGATTACTAGTATTACTCTGAAAAAGCAGTATAATTACAAAAGGAAGCATGGAACAGATATCTGGCTAACATGATAGAATGCTGTGTTTTTGCTACTGAGACATACAAATGCTGAATATAATTTATGAACAATATGTATAATATGTAATATATTTAGAAATAGAGAGAGAGAGAGATGCTTAAAATCGACAAAGGGGATGTTCAGATTATCTAGTAAGAAATGAGGAAAGGGGGCAGAAGCAGTGCGGCATGTGCGTAAAATGACCTCGTTTGCCTGGGATGTCTTAGGGTATTGCCCGTTGTGCCATAACTAATAGTACCACCTACAAAGTGATGGTGGATACAAGGCCACAGACCACGACGAAACCAAAAGAAATCATCCTATCTGTGAATAAGGAGAGACGCTGCCGACTATTACCAGAGAGGTGACTGAAGTGACAGATTAAGAATTGAAAGAGTGTCATTTGTGCCTAAGCAGAAAACCTAAGCCTGAACTCCAAAGTTTCTGGTGACAAATCTCCTGTTTAAAAACCCAACATAAAAATTGTTCCAACAGCAAGTGTTTCCATAGGAACTTGTATCAGTCTTGATTCCACCAGGAAAACAATGTCACTTTAATGAAATAATTGGTTTAATAAGTACATTGGAATTACATGTTTGTAGGGAGAGACAGGGGAGCTGCCATCAAAGGAAATGTTACCCAATACAAGGCCATTGCAGATGGGAGGGAAGGAAAGCAAATATCAAAATCTTCATTTTAGCTCTCAAGCAATTATTTCTCAAGAGCTGGCATGAACGGTGGAAAGCTCTTCTTGACCAGCTCATCAACAGCACCAAAATGGGGCCTTCTTGCATTCTTGCTAAGAAGCTCCGGTGACTCTTCAGTTTGCCCATAGCTCTGGAACAAAATACGTTCTCACTCTTACATGAGCTCTCTTATTGGTAAACTATAACTCAGGGGTTCTAGAAAAAGTAGTTCCCTTCTTCTGCTCTGTAGTGAAGAGGAAACTACAAAAAGGGCGTGCAGTTGATGCTCATTTAACACTGGGCAATTGGCACAGGCCCCAGGAGAGCTGAATGCGCTCCAGTTCCCCACAGATGCTTCTACAGCCCAGGAAACATGAGACTCCTTCTGAAAACAATACCTTTACTTAAAGAAAGGCTCACACAGAATATAGAAAAGCATGGAAATGAATCTTTTCCTCTGAAAGTGAATTAAGAGAATAAAAGGAAAAATCCACAGCCAGAATCTAGAGATTTAGGAAAATCTGAAATTTATTTTAAAATACAGTTAAATTATTCAGAGAGATAAAAAAAGAAACAGAGTTCGTAATGGGCCTAGGACATTTTAAGAATACATAAATTCCAGAAATAAATAATATTGGTACTTAAATTAAAAAGGGATGTATTAGGGAGTTAATTAGTTAATTGTTGTTTAATTGATTATTTGGTCAATAGATCTGAGAAAAATACCAAGAATATATCATAGTGAGTTTAAAGATGAAGACTGAGCTAAGCAGACAGGATAGAAATTGGATATATGTCTTTAAAGGAACACTAGAAATTGGGGAAAAGAGATAAGGAAGAAAAGCTATACTTAAATAGGAAGTGAATTAATTTTATTCCAGAAATATAGAAAGATGTGCTCTCAAACTGAAAGACCACAATGAGTTCTGAGTAGGAAAAGTAATCTCCACTCTGAAAACATCAGGAACAGAGAAATTCTTTTTACTTCTATAGGTATATAGGAATTATGGTAACAATTGAATAATTTTAAGATAAATGTTAACATGTAAAAGTCCCTTCCAACTCGATTGACTAGCAATTTGATCATAATCAAACAGTATTTTTAGCCTTAGTTTACTCATTTGGAAAGTGGGAAGAGTACCATTGATTCTACCTACATCAGTGGGATATGCTCAATAAAAAAGAAGGCATACTATCTTGAAATTAAGAAATTGTAGAGGAATATGTAGATATGAGCTATTTATCTCCATTACTGATCCGCAACCCTAATGTGCGTTATCTTTCATTCATTTAATCATTCCTTCAAATATCAAAATGTTTATCAGTATGAAAAAAAATAAAATTGGGAAAAGTGTTGGAATGTGATGACAGTTATTTTGGGAAGGAAGTTGTAAGACAGTAGGTGAATGACAATTTGTTTAAAATTTTCATTTCCACTAACGCATAACTGTATTTAAATGATGCTATTATATGGATTAAAATGCTGTACAAAGGGTACAAGTTCAAGATCAAAAACTGCTTTCAGTATAAGAATTACTAGTGATGAAGACTGATGGTTTCAGGTTATCCTGACCTTAGAATTACATCTAAACAGACAAGTCCTCCAGCTTTGGAGACACTACATTAAATTGTCACTTTTCAAGATCAAACCGAATTATATGGAGGTGAATATGTACAATATTAACCGTATTAATCTAGGCGTTTACTAATGGTTTTATTTTAAGAAAGAATGATGAATTGAAAATTAAACCTAAATCTTCCTGCTCCATTCAAGTACTTATATAAGCCATCTTAAATCTCCAGGACCTGGCATTTAGCAGTAAATCAATTAATAAAATAAGTAGTAGCAAACTGGAGATTTTAAAAATAGAAGATGGAAAGAAAAAATTGGTTTTGGTTTTACTTTTGCTTTTTTACAATGCATATTGCAAAGTGAAACCTCAAAGAGATTTTGTGAAATAGAGTGTATAGTATTTGTAGAAATTAATTCAGAAAAATAATCAGTGTATAAAATATAACATTTCCTCAAAGAACAGATTCCTTTAAATTATTTTATTCAAACATAGAATGAATCTTCATAATGAAAACAGCTGTCTATATAAGTCAGGTTTTTTTAATGGAAAGGCTTCAATATCTTTTTCCCCAAAGAAGTTAAAACAAATTGGGGCCACCTTAATCAAGGTTATGACTTCCTTGAGGCTTATCTTCTGACAGAATCATTTTCTACAATCATTTTCTTTTCTGTTAGCAACTATCGTCTGGGGCTTTTCTGTTTCCGTCACAGTCCCCTGTCTGTAAGTCCAAAAAAAAAAAAAAAAAAGAAATCTGATACCAAATTATTTGGACTTTTTTTTAATAGTCTAAACTCAATTAGAATTGATTCACAATTAGGGATAAATTCATTATAGCTTCTACATTTCTGGTTTACAGGTGGCAGTCTAATTAGAGTGAGTCTTAACAATGATGCCTGACTTCAGTTGGCAAGCAGTGAGAAAGGGAGACTGGAGAAGAGAGAGAAAGGCAAACCTCAGAGCTAGTATCATGCAGAAGGAATGGAGATTTCTTCCTGCCTGGACATCCCACCCAGCAGCCCGGCTAACTTGCCTCTCTTCCCACTACAAACAACAGAAAGCAGTCAGTATTTCCGAGCTCTTAAAAGATTTGCTCAAAAAGAAGCAATATTCAATGCTGATTTTCTAAAATACCACCAAAACAAGTTGACGAGACAAACCCAGATTCATTTCTTACCATGGTGAAGGATACCACCCTGACAGAAGCAGAAGAGCACTTAATGAGATTTTAAAGTCTGATAAATGTGGATCATTCAATGTGGAGGCTTGATTAAGATTGGGTAGAACCAAACAACATTGGTTAGGACTGTGCACCCAGGGAGGAGAGAATTTTGAGGTGAGTACTACAAAGGGTCTTCACATTCAGGAAGATCCGAGAAGGAAAAATGAAATTACTTGCAGTTTTCACCTTCTGGGGCAAGAGTTTTCTGCAACACTAAAATTAAGTCCATGAAGTCAGTGGAGGAGTGAAGGAGTCAGTTAATGTAGACAGTAAGCTGTGTGAATGTAGTCTCCATTCTCAGCAGGGAATCCCAACAAAACAATATCAAGACTGATGAAGCAAAACAGGAAACCAGACACCATAACAGAGAAACGGCAGGCTCAACGAAGAGAAACATTTTAACACAAAGAAACAAAACTATAAGATTGGATTTTAAAGCAAGTTTTAAACATACATACACATACAAATTGAGTAACACCGTAAACTAAAAATTAGAAGAAAAAAAAACCCTCAATACGTAGACTAAATTGCAAAATGAGTACTGCTGCAAAGTTAATAAGCAGGTGGGGTCAACATGGAGGATTGCTCTCAAAAGGAAAAGGGGTTGGAATGTATAAAGCAAGAGGTAAGAGACTTAAGGAAATCACGTAAGTTCCAACATCCAAATTGAAGGAGCTCCAGAAAGAGAAAACACAGAGAATATTGAGAAATCAATGATATAAAAATCAATTTCGCCCAAGAATGTCTCCAAACAGAATTAACTATGCATTTCCATTCTAATGAAATATTTTTTAAAGATTTATTTACTTATTTACTTGTTAGAGAGAGTGTGTGTTTGTGGGGGGATGGGGCGTGGAGGCGCAGAAGGAGAGAATCTTCAAGCAGATTCCCTGCTGAGCACAGAGCCAAATGCAAGGCTCGATCTCAGGACCTGAGATCATGACCTGAGTGGAAACCAAGAGTTGGACACTTACCTGACTGAGCCACCAGGTGCCCCTGAAATATTTTGTTTTTAATGTGAAATAAAAAGAAAACGTTTATGCCTCACAAAGCAAGGCTCTGCTATTACAAAAAGCAGGAAAATATTTGAGCTGCTGAGGAGCTCGCGAAATCACCCTCTGACAGTTCTAGAAAATGCCTGTTGCTTATGCAATGTGCAGTATCGTGTGTCAGAGATCATCTACCCTGGGATGGAGGCCTCTTTTTCTTCAACATTCCCTTGAAGCCGTGATTGCTGGGAATTTTTTAATGTCTGAGTGATCATGAGTGACCACAAGTTCTTACGATGAAAAATTTATAGCCCTCTTGCATTATTTGGAATTCCCTCTTATATATAGCACAAAGTAGACTGATGGTGGGTCACTTGTTTCCAAACTACTTAGCTTCTTTGACTGAATCCCAATCCAATCAAAGATTATTTTCTGAGTCATTTGGTGGAATTATTTTAGCTAATTTTATAACAATTTCCTACCAACATCCATGTTTTCTATTACCACAAAATAATTGCTCCATACCTTTTATTTCTACATTTGGATGTAAAATTCCTTGAAAAGGGTGCTATCAAAATGAATCCATTTTATTAAGAAAGGTATTCATGTTCCTTCAGAGTGGTTATTCAGAAAAATAAGTGCCACCTGTCAACTGTTCATCACAAATGACACAAGGTAGTTATAATGCTATTGTGGTCCAGGAGCCACAATTTCATGTTTGAGCAGCTAAAGAAAATCCTTACTGAAATCATCTTTTATTATGAGCTGTATTCTATTTTTATTTTTTATTTTTTTAAAGATTTTGTTTATTTATTTGACAGAGAGGGAGAGATCACAAGTAGGCAGAGAGGCAGGCAGAGAGAGAGGGAAGCAGGCTCCCCGCTGAGCAGAGAGCCCGATGCGGGGCTCGATCCCAGGACCCTGAGATCATGACCTGAGCCGAAGGCAGAGGCTTTAACCCACTGAGCCACCCAGGTGCCCCTGTATTCTCTTTTTAGATTCATAAAGATTGTTAGCTATGTTCACAGAAAAAAAGAGAAGCATCCTGCCTTGCTCCAGTACCCACCATTAAAGCCAGGCTTCAGTGACACCTACCTAATTTTAATCCGAATGAAAGCATCTCATTTTATCCATTTTATTTTTCAGTACTAACGTGATGCCCCTCTTCATACACTTTATCATAGAGGCTACATACTAAGGGAATGAAGGTGCTGTGTTTCCATTTTCTCTTCATTGTCAAACAAAAAACAAATGTGGATTTCATAAGCAGAGACTTGATTTGAAAGGATTATTCCAAGGATAAAAAGGACTCATACAAGAGCGGAGGAGAAGAATTGCAGTAATGAGAACACTCTGATCATAAGTTCTTAGAGTGTCTCAAGGATTATAGGCAAAGAGAATTTTTCTGTTCTAGAGAGGGATGACCAAGGCTAAAAGGAACCGTGTGGGGGAAGTGGGATGAAAGAGAAGCAGGATCGGATAGGAGATCGGAGAATGTTTTAGTCTGAAGCCAGCCTATTCTCAGGAAGAGCTGTTAAGAAGTTGCATGCCAGCCAAAGTTAGGGACCTGGGGAAGAAGAGAAGTTTTGCCCCAAATTGTTTTGTTCTGTTTTGTTTTGCTTTAACAAGCCTTTTGTTCTGATGGACCAATGGGGACAAGTAGTTCAGCTGGTGATTTATGAAGCCAAGAATAGGAATTTGGAGAGTTTGTGTCTGGTTTTGTCATAGGAAAACAAGGTAAACATCCATGAACTTTATCTAAGTTGTGTGCCAGGGGTGACTTACTACAGTTGGCCTCTTTTCAGAACACAAAAAGATGGGGGTGTTTCTTAACCTTCACTGTTTTCCAGGATCACCAGGCTAAGGTAAAAGGCAGTATTGTCATCATAAAGGACATTGTAGACAGGAACCAGAGATGCCTAAAAATATGTCTCGAAACTTCAAAGCACAATTCTGTATAATCACAGTCATCCAGTGAGGTCAAAAATAAAGCATTTAAAAGTTCTCTGAGTAAAGAAATTTTGAGCATAGCCTGCATCTGCTTGTTGCATTTATTGTTTGTCCTAACAAGCATATGTAGACATGCAAAAACATAAGAATGGTGTCTGTTAGTATTTAAACACCCTACAACTGTAAGACTTCTATTTCTAAAATCGGTAATGTTTCTATAGATTACCAGTGATATGAATTTTGTCAACACAAAATGGAATATTCACATTTTATTTTATCTTAAAGAATACCTAAAATAGGTGGCCTGGGCTTCTATTTTTTCACTTGAAATGTAGCAAAGGAGTAGATAATTATTCCAAAGTTAAATATAGAATGTAACTTAAAATAATTATAGAATATAGGATATGATTATTCTGTAACAAAAAACACCAAGTTCTAAACTACAGATTTTGAGTGGGGTCTGTCTTCTAATCCTGAGTCTGCTGTTTACTGAATTAATTTTGTCACTTTGGTAAGTTATTAAATCCTCTGTGCCTTATTTTCTATGGCTGTAAATTGTTGACGGCAATGTCCACCAAAATTAAATAGAGTAGGTATATAAAGTCAATTCACTGCATGTGGACTACAGTCCCATTTAAAAAAAAAAGAGCAAAAAATAAGGAGGGGAAACTTTTTTTTAACAGTATTATGATTTGACTTTCATATATTGTGAAATGATTACCACAATAAGTTTAGTTAGCATTTATCAGCTCATATACACATATTAGGAAAAAAAAAGCAAAGAAAAAATTTCCTTTTTCCTCGTGATGAGAACTCTTAGGATTTACTCTCTTGAAACCTATCCCTATATATCATACAGCAGTGTTAACTATAATCGTCATGTACATTTCATCGCTAATACTTATTATTTATCTTACATCTGGAAGTTGTACCTTATCATCACCTTTTTTCAGTTCCCCTTTCCCAAACCCTGCCTCTGGTAACCACAAATCAGATCTCTTTTTCTGTGAGTTTGTTTTGTTTTTGTTTTTTAGATTTCTCATATGAGATCATACAGTATTATTTGTCTTTCTCAAACTTAGTTCATTTAGCATAATGCCCTCAAGGTCCACTCCTGTTCTTGCAAATGGCAAGGTTACCTGAGTTAATAAATTCCCCTATGATTCTTGGTAATATGGACAATAAAGACGTAATACCTAACTATGACAACTGCCTGAGTGTAACGAGCAAAGGTGTCACAATTCTGAATCTGCTCACCTACTGAAAACTCTTTCCTTAGTCTGTCTACATACCACATAACCATTCTTACTCTTGATTATTTTTTTCCTAGAACAAAATCCAAAGGCATTTCATTCTCATATTTTTTTTAATTTTATGAAATTTTTTTCTACTAGCACTAAAAAATATGACAAATGCACCCAGTTTCAAAAGCAAATCATTTTCATGTCATACCCCTAGAGTTTCCTCAACTAGCATAATAATAACTGGGTCATTATTCCTCTGAGAACTGAAAATGAATGTTCCTAAAGAAGTGAGTTTTTAAAAGCCATAATAACAAGGACTTTTAAATGTCACATTTACTTACCCAATTCACCTTTTGTTCTGCCATGTAATTTTAATATACCCTTCTATGTACTGTGCATGATTCCTTTCTGTGGCATTATCTCTAGAAAATGGTGGATTTTCTGTAACTGAGCCTGCAAGGAAAACTAGAGGAATCTTCGAGATTATTAGTTATAAAGAGAACTATGATTCAATGCTGGGGAATTTTTTAGTCTTTATGGGAATCTTTGATAATATTATTACGCTATTTAATAAGAGTGTCAAGGAGAAATGGAGTGGACCTATAATCATTTAATAGCAATTAACAAGAAAATTTTTGTGCCTTATTTCTTCCTTGTATGTCTGTTTTTGTCAGGGAGATTTCACTACTGGAGTATAGGACACTTTTTGGCAACGATGATATGAGTCTGTTAAAAAGTAAATTGGGCAATAACACCCCAAGAAAATGGGACTGTTCAAGAGCTGTGTGTAATTATCTGAGGGCCCTGAGGAGAATGAAGTGGAGCATCTGCTGCTAAGGAAAGAATCAGCAGTTGATGCCTACACGCAGTGAAAAATCAACCCAATCATGTGGGCAGACATTTTGATACAGTATCCACACTGTAACCTCAGCTCACCCTGTATTTAACCAACAAAAAGCCCTGGATTCCAACAGACCATAGTCTGTGTTAACACTTCATTAGCCAAAGAAACAAACTGGTAGTCAAGCACCCTTAATATCTGTTGTTTTAGCTATTCTGTTATGTGCTACCTGGTCTACCAAACAGGGTGTGAGAACATTAAAAAAAAAAAAAAATTAAAAGTGCACTAGAATTCTAGAATTAGTTTCCCTAATGTCATTTTCTCTATCAAATGCCTGTATTGGCAATAGATACATACCAATCAGTTGCCATCTAAATAAATACCTAGACCAGGTTTGTTTACAGTATGCTTTGTGGATTGGAACAATGAAAGAATAAAAACCAAACCCTTATATGTTAAGCCTTATCTGATTCACAGTATTACTAAATTACTGTTGTTGTTCATTAAGTCAGTGTCAAATGTAATACGCAAACATACACAAACTCGTAGTGGATTGTTTTCCTCTTGAGTGACGATATTTCTATGTCCTGAACAATAATATTCAATTTTATTGTAGTTATTCAGATTAGTATACCAAGATTCAAAAAGAATTTCTGGAGCTGCAACAGTTAAAGGTACCTACTTTGTCAGGCTGTAGTGTGAATGGGATTAATATGCATGACCTAGAAATAATTTAGAATGATGCCTGACACATAGAAAGCACTATAGAAGTGTTTGCTATTATTATGACCCTTATTTTTGAAATATTGTTTTCTTCATCACGTATTAACAGTCTGAAATGCCAGTTACTACTAAAATATCAACTGTCCTTTTGGAAGAACTGGAAACACCACAGGACTCACTTTCAGACAGGGTGCTCTGCACTTTCTGGAACAATGCTGGCCATAAAAGCAAAGCTCATACAAGATAATGAAGTACAACATGATTGCGAAGACAGAAATGTCTAAACCCCCCGAAATATAGGAAGGAACTTGGTTTCGATTTTCACCATGTTTGGGAGCATAATTATTATGAGGCAGGCAAGGTCCAACCAATAGGTGGCCCAGGCAATGGAAAAGAGACCCTGGGGATGGGAGGATGTCCCCATAGAACACTCTGACTCAGTTGTGACACTCCCGACAGCTGGACACAGAAGCTGGCTCCAGGACTTGGGTCCCAGTTTACAAATTTCTTAAGTTAAAAGTGATGAAACAGAAGCCACTCAAGATATGTTACATTTTTATTCCTATACCAGCTAAATTTGGTGCATTTTGGGTTTTTTTTTTTTTTTGACATTTACAAAAACTTTTTCCAATATATTACCTCATTAAGTCACCTGTGAAAGATAAAGGGCAGATATCTTTATTAAAAATTCACAATGTAAAAATAAATCTAATTAAGAGGAAGGTACAAATTTACATATTACCCCAAAGGACATTTCCAATCGTATTCTTCTTAAACAAACAAACTAACAAACATAGAGTTGCAACACTAAAGCTTCAAAAGTCCCAGGTCTGGAATCTGGGCAGTCTGATCCTAGAGACATTCATTAATATTCTGTGCTTTAGGGATTGAATATGCCACTTCCATAAGGGACCGACTAAGTAACACAACTGTAGAATTGTGTTGGGTTGAGTGACTCCTTCTTAAGGGGTCAACTGCTCCTGGGCTCAAACCAGTTGTTTCCATCAGGGCATCAGTACAGCATTTCTAGATCTTCTGACATTTTCCAAGAGCTAGAAATTGCAATTTCAATGTCAATACCCTACATTTTAAAAGTCGGCAACTGGGGCACCTGTGTGGATCAGTCATCTAGGCATCAGACTCCTGATTTGGGCTCAAGTCATGATCTCAGGATTGATAACGATCAACTCTGTGTTGGGCTCTGTGCTCAATGTGAGTCTGCTTGAGATTCTCTCTCCCTTTCCCTCTGCCCCTTCCCCCTCTTCCTCTCTCTCTTTCTCAAAATAAATAAATAAATAAAATCTTTAAAAAAATAAAAATAGGTAACTGATTCAGTTTTGTGAAAACACTGCTTCAAACACAACAATTTATGAGTGAGATCCTGCTGAGGCTAAACTCTTTACCCCAATGAGTGGGCACTTTAAATCAGAAAAGGGTCCCCAAAGAGAATGAGCAGTGGGTGAATTTTGTAGCAGCACTAGGGGGTAGTGATGGGACAGGGTAAATACTAGTTAAGTGTTGGGGTGACATTGATGCTTCTGAGGAGTGGCTTAGATGTACCGTGGACTTCTGTCTTTTACAGTCTTTATCTCTTACCAGTAAAATAACCAAATATATATAAATATATATATATATATACATATATATATATACACAAACTATTTTATAAGAACATTTTGAAAAGATTACATTTTCAAGACTAGTTTAAATTTTAGAAAGATTTTTAGAAGCTATTAGAAACCAATTTAATAAGATTAGATATAAATGAAAACTATTGGAAAAACTTGCCATTTTTAAGGTTATGCTACATAAATGACAAAGAGTTTCTTTGGTCTGAGAGGGAGACAAGGAAATAATTTATGGGTAGGGGAAGGTAAGTGTGTGTTTGACACCATTTTTTTTTTTTAATTTGAGCAATTTAGGCTATGTTTGTGATGATTTAGCTCAACTCTAAGCAGTATAGGAATCAGAGCTAATAAAACATCATCAGCAAATCAAAAAGTTCTGTCTTGAAATATTTTAAGCCTCAGAAGATAATTCTTTAGCTCCTGATATTGGTGCTTTCTTTTGATCCAATCTATTTCAGAGGTATAAACCTTCCAGAGGAAGTGGCTGTCGAAGTTTGAAAGGATGTTTTTAAGGAGTCATAAAGTAGGTGACATGTAGCAATGAAGACATTTGGTGCTGTGTTTTTTTTTGTTTGTTTGTTTGTTTTTGTTTTTTCTTTCTTTTTTTTTTTTGGCCAAGAAATCTTGATTATATATCCTGCCCTCTAATTGATTTTCAGTAACCATTAGCTTTCAATCCAAGCACATTTTCCCTCAGAAATACTAACCATGACAGGAGCAAACCTCCTTTATAAGAACACATTACTCTTTCTTCAAGTATGTCATAGATGAAAGTCAGAAGCTCAGTTAATGAATGAAAAGTTAGCTTAAGAACATAGTTACTATTGTAAAATTAGCAATAATAAAATCAGGTAGTGTCAGAAATCTCATGCATCCAGAAATCTACAACAAATTTTCCTCTATCATTCTCAGAAATAGTTCTCCAAACTGGTGAAGACACATTCACAAACTGAGATCTTGCCCAAGCAAAAGGAACAAAATCAAATTAATTAGTGTTATATACAATTACAAAGAATAGATATCAAGTACCTGGCACAGTGCTTGGCACACGGCTAGAACTTCTTTAAACAGATGGATAGATAACATAAGGGAATACTATTATTAGTCAAAATATCTTACTGCAGATAAGATTAGTGGACTCCAGCTAACTTAAGTAGAAAATAAAACCATTGGAAAGATAATAGAAAGATCATAGTGTGTCTGGGAATCTTAGAGAAACTTAAAGATAAAAACTAATGGAGAAAGTGGCCAAGCACTAAGAAGTAATTCAAAGACACCTCACAGAAACAACTGGCTGAGATATCATGTTGGTGGTATTGGTCTAGGTCACTTGGGTTTACCACCATTCACCCCATAGTGCCACCACCTCTGATGAACATCCAATTTACTGAGTCCTGGCTACCTGTTCAAGTCATCTAAGCATTATCTGGCCCCTTAGGATTCTTTACTAGAAGGGAAAGACCCATGCTCTCGGCGGACTCACACAATGGAAATACTGCTAAAGTAGAAAGTGAATTTAAATTTAGTAAAAATAAAAAGTAGCAAAATCCACTATAATATACAATTAAATATCATCTTTGTGAGATATATACATATCTCATACATATGTGCTAAAATTCAGTCGTATAAAAAATAAAAAAATAAAATTCAGTAATATATAAAATTCACTCATATCTATGTGTTAATAGATTTTATAGACTATGAAACTCTCTTCATGATATATCTATGTATATAACTATATAGAGATATACATGCTAAAATGGTAACTGTGATTCATGTGGATTATGGAACTTTGAGTGAGCTTGCTTATTTTTAGTTTTTATTTTTATATTCTAATAAAAATAGTTGAATTAAACCAATTATAAAAGACAATTTGCAGTTCTAGATTTTTCATTCACTCTCTTATTCATTGATTAATTAAAAAAATGTTTAGTGAATGACTACTATGTTTAAAGGCTATGTCAGAAATTAGATAATGTTTTGTAATGAACAACACAGGTTCTTTGTCCTTATAAAGTTATAGTCAATTATGGGGATGGCACATTATAAAAATTCTTAAAGAACTACAAGTTTTTAAATGGAGAGAAAACACAGCTTAGTTTGTAATATAAAATCTAAGAGAGTGACATACAAGATAAGACCAAAAGAATATAACAGTCAGCTAAGAAAATTAGAGATAGGCCAGGGGCATGAAGCTTTTCTATAAGAGAGCCATAGAGTACATATTTCCAACTTGGCAGGCCACATGGTCTTTTTTGCAGGGGAACACGGCTACTGATGATACACAATAAACAAATGAGCACAACAGTTTTCCAGTAAAATAGGCAAGACGTTGTTGGCCCATGGGCAGCAGTTAGCTTACCCTTGAGCTAGGCCAAGAGAACAGTTGGTGTGTATGAAAATCTTGAGATACAAACCTGCATGTATGGCTTATTAAAACACATGACATTCACTGAGCACTATGTCTGAAGTAGGATATACACTTTAAACTCATTATCTCATTAAACTTATTATCTTCTCACAATTATTGACTTAATAGGTGCTCTTATTATTCTCATTTTACGTATAACTATTCCATACTTATTGCCAAAGTAGAGGAAATCTATTGTTTGTACACTAAATTTTCTATCACTCATTCATCCTTATCTAGAAGTTACTAATGCCACTTGAGTTTTCTAGATGGGCAAATATATCGTTAGTAAAAGAGAACTTGTTAAATTTATATTTTGCAATGTTTATAAATCATCAGTATTCCTTTCCCATGGCATGTTTTAGTAATTTCAACACTGTTAAATAATAACAGTGAAAATGGACAATACTGTTTAATTGTTAATTTCAGAGACATGATTGTATTATCCCAATATTTAGGATATTACTTGTTATTATATTTTGGTACATTAGTTTCCTTCTAAAAATACTATTTTGCTTAGTTTTTAATAAGACTGTTTGCTGTAGTTTATTCATTTTTGCGGCAATTATAACTGGAATCATATCTAGTTATACTTGCAATCATCACTTCAGTTCAACATTGTTCTGGATGTCCTTGCTAGTGGAATAAGAACAAAGAAATGAACATATAATGATGGAATGGAAAGAAATAAAGCTACTTTTTTTTTCTCAGATGAAAATATTTCATGGAAATTACAAATAAAGATAAATAATTGGAATGAATAAAATAATCCCCTGAAATCTTAGAATTCATGGTCAGTTTACAATCATTGATATTGTTTCCATACTATCGCTATTTCCTTATATTATTCCAACAACAAAAAAATCAGAAAACAAACTAAAATTATTTCTAATAAATTAACAATCATCTAAAGGTTTAAAATTATTCTAAGAAGTGTACAGAATCTCTGTACAGAAAACTATAAAGAAATAATTGAGAGTAATGTTGCAAGCAATCAGATATATATTTTGTTCATGAATTGGTATACCCAATATTTTAAGGTATTACTTCTCTACATATACCCAAATTAATATCAATTCTTTATAATCTCAGACAAAATCTCAGCATTGTCTGAGTGTGCATGTGCATGTATAGGTGTATAAAATTATACAAATTGATTCTAAAATTGATTTGCAAACACAGAGGGCAGCGAAAGTTGAAGGGCTCACACTGAAAGATGACATGAATTATAAATTTTTACTAATTAAATAGGATGGCTAATTACAACAATGTCATTAAGTACAAGGATAGAAAAATAATTTAGTGGATTAGAATAGTCCAGAAAAAATCCTATACTCATATAAACTCTTTGATTAAAAAAATAATAAACTCTTTGATTATGACACAAAGAGCACTACAGACCAATGGATAATCAGGAATCTTAGCTTTGTCTTATATCATCTACAAAAACCCACTCCAGGTGGAGGGTGGAAGTAGAAGAAGTAACTCTACAAGATAAAACCATAAAGCTTCCAGGAAATAATTTAATAAAAAAGTTTCATGAACTTAGAATAGGGTAACATTTCTTGACCAGGATAAAAAGTGCTAAACATGAGGAAATTATACAATGTCTGAATTAGGACATGTTATTATCAATGGCTATCATTAATGTGGGACGTGGAGATGGCCTATATTCCCCACCTATTTAATCATCAAACATATAGTCTCAGATGATATAGTATCATTTTATACACAATAAAATAATACAAGTCAATCTTAACACAGAGCAAAAGCCCTTCAACAAGCATTTCGTCAAAGAAGATATTCTCATATCCCACAAATACATGAACAAGTGCAAAATATTACCAATTTCCAGAGGAAATCAAATTAAGACTATGACAGCACTACCCACCCATCAAAACATTTGAAAATTTAAAAACCTGATATTATTGAGTGTTGCTGAAGATGCACATCAATTGAAACTCTCATACCCGCGGGTGGGGACATAGATTGTTAAACTGTTTTGGAAACCTCATTGGTATTAACTACAAAACCTGAACATAGATATGCCAAATTATACAGTCATTTTATTCCTAGGAGTATGCTCAACAAAAATGTGCACAAAATCATGAACTTAAACACCAATAGTGCATTACAACAAAGCTATGTAGTGTAAATTTATTTCTCTCAATAATAAAGCAGTGGTAGTATAGTATCATATAGCGAATTACTTACAGCAATAAAAATGAACAAACTACAGGTGCACACAACAGCATGCTTGAATCCACAATCATAATGGGTGAAAAAGGCAATAAGAAAAGGAAACAATGTATGACTTCATTTATGAACATAAATTCAAATTCTGGGTTTCTGGTGATTTTGATTTTGAACTACTACTGTGTAGTAGTTCCATGAATAGGTTGATTGGTTTTTTTCTTCCAATTTTTTGTTGTAATAAAATACACATAACATAAAATGTGTCATCTTAATCATTTCTTTAAATATTTTATTTATTTATTATTTGAGAGCATGAGTGAGGTGAGGGTAGAGGGAGAAGGAGAAGCAGGCTCCACGCTGAGCAGGGAGCCTGATGTAGGGCTCAATCACAGGACCCTGGGATCATGACCTGAGCTGAAGGCTGTTATTTAACCAACTGAGCCACCCAGGTGCCCCTCATCTTAATCATTTTTAAGTGAACAGTTCAGTGTATATTCATAGTGTTGTGTGAATATCACCACCATCCACCTCCATAATTCTTTCCTCTCATGCATTTGAAACTTTATAACCATTAAAAAATAGCTCTTCAGGGGCGCCTGGGTGGCTCAGTGGGTTAAAGCCTCTGCCTTCGGCTCAGGTAATGATCTCAGGGTCCTGGGATCGAGCCCTGCATCGGGCTCTCTGCTCAGCAGGGAGCCTGCTTCCCCCTCTCTCTCTGCCTGCCTCTCTGCCTACTAGTGATCTCTCTCTCTGTCAAATAAATAAATAAAATCTTTTAAAAGAAAATAAATAAATAACTCTTCATTCCTCTCTCCCTCCAGTCCCTGGCAAACAATATTCCACTTTTTTCTGTCTCTATGATTTTTACTACACTAAGTACCTTATATAAGTGGAATCAAACAGCATTTGTGTGGCTTATTTTATTTAATATAATGTCCTCAAGGTTCGTCTATGTTGTAGCATATGCCAGAATTTCTTTCTTTTTTAAGGCTGAATAATATCTCATTGTATAAGTACAGCACATTTTACTTATCTATTCATCTATTTATGGACACTTGAATTGCTTCTATGTTAGCTGTTGAGTTAATTTCTGATACTGTTTATTAAACTGGTTAACCCTGAGGTGTGCATTTACCTTATATGTGTGTGTATATATGTATTTTTGGTTTGAAAAATGATTTTATCCATATTCAAAACATCTCTCATTTACTGATCACATTGTGAATAATCTCATGATAATTCTGCGTTTTATAATTTATTTGTTCTTGATTTTTATGCTTTCTTTTCTCAGAAAAAGTGATATCAGAGATCGCATTAAAATAATCATATTTTAAATTATTATTAAAAAGTCATACATATTATGATATATATATTTCATATATTTCCACATATTTTCCACAGTGTGAGTAAAAGGCTCAGTTTATATATGGGCAGCTCTCCAAGAATTTTGAATCTCAGAATACCAGCTAGCAAATCTTGGAAAGCATTGAACATACCTGTTAGTTTAACTAGCAGGGAATGATAAAGGAATGGTAGCCAGAGCATCAAAATGAGCACAGTTATATGATTATAATGAGCACATAAGAATAAATATGAATGTGATTGTATAATTAAAACATGGCAGAGCCTGAACTTGGTTTTCTGATTGTAAGTTTAATCCTCTACTCTTTGGCATTCTTGTATACTTCCCAGGAATTCCCTAGGCATGGTAGGTTTTTCTCCAATCTCCCATTTCTAAGCTTGGTTTTTGCAGTGGGTTGAGAGGTGATCTTCACATAAGAAAAATAAATGTGGGATTATTTGTTTTTTAGATGTTGAGTTTGATAAGTTCTTTATAGATCTTGAATCCAGTCAAGAAATGGGCAGAAGATATGAACAGATATTTCTCCAAAGAAGACATGCAAATGGCCAACAGACACATAAAAAATGCTTAACATCACTTGGATCGGGGAAATACAAATCAATACCACAATGAGATACCACCTCACACCAGTCAGAATTGCTAAAATTAAGACAAGAAACAAAAAATGTTGGCAACGATGCAGAGAAAGGGAAACCTTCTTATACTGTTGGTGGGAATGCAAGCTAGTACAGCCACTCTGGAAAACACTATGGAGCGTCCTCAAAAAATTGAAAATGGAGCTACCCTACAACCCAGCGATTGCTCTACCGGGTATTTACCAAAGGCTACAAACATAGTAATCCAAAGGGGCACCTGCACCCCAATGTTAGTTGTCCATTGACAGATGAATGGATAAAGAAGAGATTATATATATATATATATGTATATATATATATATATATATATGTACATATATATTCCAATATATATAATGAAATATTACTCGGCCATCAAAAAATGAAATCTTACCATTTGCAATGATGTGAATGGAGCTAGAAGGTATCATGCTAAGCAAAATAAGTCAATCAGAGAAAGACAACTGTATGATTTTGCTCATATGTGGAAATTAAGAAACGAAACAGAGGATCACAGAGGAAGGGAGGGAAAAATAAAATAAGACAAAATCAGAGAGGATGATAAACCATGAGACTCTTAACTATAGGGAACAAACTGAGGGATGCTGGAAGGGAGGTGACTGGGGGAAGGGGTACCTGGGTGATGGGCATTAAGGAGGGCATGTGATGTAATGAGTACTAAGTGTTATATGCAACAGATGAATAGCAGAAGTCTACCTCTGAAAATAATGATACACTACATCTTAATTAGCTGAGTTTAAATATAATAAAATTAAAAAAAAAAAAAGAAATGCTTTTTGTCATTACGGTTAAGCTTAGAAGTAAGGCCAGCCTGGATCCTGTCTTCATGTTTCCCTATAAGGAGATAATCAGCTTAGAAAAGGACAATCAAACAAAGCGATTTTCTTTGTAAATATTGAATCCAGAATTACATTAAGATATCAAATGTCAAACATAAAATTAATAACTGTGTTTTCCTTGAAGATCATAATAGGGAATGGTGCATTTTCTGAGCATTTTATCTAAATTTGTAATATAATTGCATCTTTTTTTTTTTGCTACTGATAGGTTTTAAACTTTTATAAATCAGATAATATTTAGAATTTTCTAAAACACTTCATTAAAGTATCTCTGTGGTGAACTTTTTAGTAAAACAAATGTGATTTTATAACATAATTTTTCTTTAGTTCATTTGCTTGCTTGTCTAGTTTTCTGAAATTAAACTTTATAAAACCAGAGCCCAACTTGAGGCCAGATCTCATGACTCTGAGATCACAACCGGAGGAGAAACCAAGAGTCAGAAGCTCAACGGAACTGTGCCACCTTGGCGCCCCTCCGTGCCCCTGTTAATCATGACTTTAGCTACCAGATTCCTTGATAGAGGCAAAAGATTCTTGCAAAGCAAACATTGAAGTAAGAAGGAGCCATTGATTTGACCCTTACTTTCACCACTTAGATGAGTGTTACTTCCAGGCCATCTAGACACCAAAAGTTCTTATGTATTCAATTTTTAAAGATATAAATTAAGATATGATTAATTTATTTAAAGAATAACTTAGTCTGTTCCTTGATCTATTGATATTTTTGTACTTTTATTTGACTAAGGGAATGTTTTTAGCTCGGGGGCAACAAGGTTAGTTTACTAAAACATAATTAGTAAATTCATCTTTTCAACGTAGCACAAAAGCAGTGCTTTTGTTACTGGGCCTGGTTGTTTGGGATGTATGTTCATGTGTGTATGAAAGAGAATTTTCAAATTTGAGTAGTGAATGAATAATTAATAACTTTAATAATATGGAGGTTTTGACACATGTGTAAAATACAATGAAATGGAAGTTATCAAAACTGTAATTGTTATAAACATAAAGAAATAAAAGCATACTATTTGTTACTTGAAAATGACTTTGGTAGTGTGGACAGTTACGTTTTTTCTTACTCTTGGCCATTAGTTGAATGGTATTGTTTGCTTTTAAAATCATTTATTTGTCATGAAAATAATAGTTGAGATTCAACATAAAAAGGAATAATGATATTCAATTTATGAGACTGACATACATGTTTTTAGCTTGCATCAAATTCTATAGGTATTATGCATATTACAGGCAAAGTATAAGTATCTCCTCTTTTTGTGCATTCCATTGATTGTTTAGCATTATTTTTTTTTCAACCTCCGGATTTATCTATCTAAAATATTCATATATTCATACTTATGTACAAATATACAAATATCTATATACAAATATTCATACTTGAAGAAAGTATTTGTAAACATATTTTCAGACACAAATCATGTGCTATTTCCCATAAGAATAGTCTTTTCTAACCTTTGAGAATCACTCTAAATAATTCTGTTTAGACTTCCTTATGAGTAAATTTGAAGCTGCATCTTTAACCGAAAAATTTTAAGCACATATTTCAATTACCATTGTGTCATTAGGTACATATGGTATTCTTCCAGATTCAGACATTTCATGACTTGCTACTCGTGTTGTTGTTAAAGCTTATGGAAAAATAATGTAATAACTTGTCTGTGCTTTCTCTTAATTAAGTTAGAATGTGCTTCCTTCTTCTCCTTGTGTTTGATTGAAAATTAGCAGGATCAGATCACAATCAGTGCAGTGTTTTTAAAACAGCAGACTTGGGGCTACTTGTTTTATGGACCAGGATCCACTCAGGAAGTTCAAGTCCACCTGCTTTAAGATGGGGTTCAGGAGTCTCCTTTTTAAGGAGTGCGGTGACTATTGTGCAAATTAAAAACTGGAAATTTAATGCATAGGAGGAAAAAATTAATACCTGTTTTTCTCTCTCCACATTATACTTTGAAACAAGTAGCTTATTGAAAAATTCAATATCTAGTTATTTAAGACGAATTTAATGAGAGCTTCCTATATATCAGAAATTGCTGTGTAAGCATGAAGAAAAATTGAGTCAAAAGAACACCTATGGAAAACTCACAGGTCAATACATTCTTCAGGAAGAGACCAAACAACAGAAAAAGCTCATGGTCAAATTTCTTTGGCAAATAATAAAAAAAAAAAAGAACTTTTCTTTTTAATTCAAATTTGAAGAGGTCCTGATGTAACCCTTGGGGGGGGGATTTTGATTGAATCCTAAGAAGGATAATATTTACAATAACAATAGCAACAGCAACTACAACGATTTTAGAATGGTTCAGATACTGTGTATGACATAGACTATCTCTTAGTTAATTCATACAGTATCACAGTGAGGTATGTATTCTTAGTTTTCCTTTCGTTTTATAGGTGAGATATTAAAGAGATTAAATAATCGGCTCAAAATCATACAGTTTTTAGGTGGTAAAGCTATCAATTGAACCAAGATCAGATGCCCTTGTCTATGTGCTATTCTATCTCATACCAAATGGGCAGAAAATTTCCCCTAAAAAATTTTAAAATGGCTCTAAAACTTCTAAATTGGGTTCGGCTACATAGTGGCAAGAATCTTTAGGATCTTCTAGGAATTATGACAAAATATCAGAGACAGGGTTGATATACCAAACCATGCTAACATTAAGGAGAAATCTTAAGGTAAGTATAGATGTTTCATAGTATTCAAACAGCCTCCTTCAATTCACCACCCCATTTCAAGAGAATGAGCTGTGTCATGTGGAGTCTTCATATTATGAAACTTCATTATCTTACAGAGTCTCACAAAGGTCTATTCACAGAAGTCTATCATGCATTTGGAGGCAACTAAACACATCTTAAGGGAGTATAAAAAGGTCAGTGTTCATGTGTTTAGCCATCATTTAAATAGATTTTTCTTAATTATTTGTGTTAAACATGGTGAGAGGTATAGTTAAGTGTTTTGAACAAAATGGAAACATTACCCTGAGGGAACTTAAGTTTAATTGAAGGAGTAAAATTGTAAAGTTAAATAAATGACCAAAATAAAATAAAGTCTCTGAAATAACAAACTAGATCACCCAATAGAGGAGCATGGTCAGGGAAAACCTCTCTGGGAGATAAATTGGTCATGACTAATATGGTAAAGATTTACTAGAAAAACTAGATGACATATAGGAAGAGATGAGTATTTCAACAAAGAAGGAGGTTTATAAGAAAAGGTCAAATTGAAATAGTAGAATTAAGAGCCATGGTATCAGTGATGAAGATTTTCTTCAACAATCTCTAAAAGTAGCCCTGAACATATTTCAATAGATATTATACAAACTGAAACAAAAAGAGAAAAAATATTAGAAGAAAAATTTTAAATCTATATGACAATATCAAATAGTTTAATGTCATGTAATTAGAGTCCAAGAAAGAAGAGAGTTATTGATAGAATAATCAGACAGAAAATTAATAAGGATACAGAAATTCTGATAATACTACTAAAAAGAAAAGAAAGGGAACAAAATAAAAATAGGACTAATAGAAAACAAATTGTAATATAATGGCCTGAAATACTACAATATCCATAATCACATTAAATGTAAACGGTTTAAGATGCTAATTAAGAAGCAATATTAATCAAACTGGATAAGAAATCATGCCCCAAATATATGGCATATATAAGAAATTCACTTTAAAAAAAAAAAAAAGAAATTCACTTTTTTGTGCTGGGGGCAGGGGGTGAATATCAGCAAAATGGAGGAATAAGAAACTCAAAACCCCACCCTCTACAAAAGCAATGAAAGGAACTGGTCAAAATCAATTTTCTTTCAGTGTCTGGAGCATAACTAAAGACTTGCAGCAAGATAGAGAGTGCTTATTCAAGAAAAAAAGCTGAATGTCAGTAAGCACAGCAAACTGTGGTATTTTAATTTAGTCCAGTTTGATACCCCATTCCCTAGTTCAGTGGTATCTCTGAAAATAACAACCCACATTCCCAGTGCTGGAGAAAACAGAACAGACATCATTTACAAATAATTGTAATTATTACTATTATTTTTTTACCTGTCTAGTCATTCCTTGGAAGACCAGCTCAAAATTCTTACATTTTATCTGACTCAAAACTGGCTCAGTGCTAAATCTGCCTTCCTAGGTTGTTTGTCAAAAACATTTGCATGACAATCTTTTAGTCACAGCTGCCAGAGGTGATAAATAAAAATTGGAGCACATGAAGGACTAACTGAAAAGCTTGGGAGATCAGAGGGGTGAAGAACCATGAGAGACTGTGAACTCAGAACAAGGGACTGAGGGTTTTGGAGGGGAGGGGGGTGGGGGGATGCGCGAGCCTGGTGGTGGGTATTGAGGAGGGCACGTATTGCATGGGGCACTGGGTGTGGTGCATGGACAATGAATCTTGTAACACTGAAAAAATAAAATAAAAGTATTTGGGAAAAAAAAAAAAGAAAGAAAAGCTTGGGAGAAGCGGGTGCTTAATGAGATGTTCATAAGGGCTTTGAAAAGCCCCAACAGCTTCCTGGGAATCTAGAAGATCACACAGATGCCCTGAGTCATGTGCATGCTCAGAAATGACCTGCGCAAGTTCTCAGTACTTAACTCTGACTAATCTTGAGTCTATGTGGAGGCGGAAAGTGAATGTTAAGGCAAAGTTGTAAACTGCCTGTCTGAATGTTAAAGGCGCACCCCAACATATACAGAGAACCATTCAGCAAACACTGGGAGATATTTTTGGTTCTAGGTATTCAAAGAAATTCTATCCAATCATTAACAGACTACTAAGCTAATAGAACAGAGACATCAGTGGTCAAACACAACAAAAAAATACCGACTTTACAGGTTTAGTAAAAAAAAGTCATTAAACAAATAAACAAAAACAACATTAAACAGTAGCAATAAAAACCCATAGCAAAGAAGTATATCTGATTTCCAGTGTTTTATGTCCAGTGTTCAACAAAAAAAATTAAAGGGGCATGCAAAGTAATGAGATAGTATGGTCCATAAACAGAGTGAAAGAGCCATTAATAAAAACTATACTTGAGGAAGCCAGAGAAAAGAATTTCTAAAAAAAAATAAATAAATAAAAATAATTTCTAGACAGGGTGCGCCTGGGTGGCTTAGGCGTTAAGCATCTGCCTTCCGATTAGGTCATGATCCCAGGGTCTGGGCAAGTCATGATCCCACGGTCCTGGGTTTGAGCCCCACATCGAGCTCCCTGCTCAGTGGGAAGCCTGTTTCTCCCTCTCCCACTTCCCCTACTTGTGTTCCCTCTCTTCCTGTCTCTCTCTTTGTCAAATAAATAAAATCTTCAAAAAAAAAAAAAAAGGATTTCTAGACAGATACTTTACTTTTTTAAAAGATTTTAATTGAGAGACAGAGAAAGAAAGCAAGCATGAGGAGGGGAAAGGCACAGGGAGAGGCAGACTCCCCACTGAGCAGGGAGCCCCACATGGCACTCAGTTCCAGGACCCTGGGACCATGACCTGAGCAGCAGGCAGATGCACTCTAGGCACCCAGGCATCCTAGACAGATACTTTAAATCAGCTATTTGAAACATACTCAACAAGCTAAAGAATACTATGTCTAAAAAAGGAAAGTATGAGAATGCTATCTCACCAAAAAGACAGTACCAGTAAAGATACAGAAATTATAAAAAGGAACCAAATAAAAATTTTGGATTTGAAAAGTGTAACTGAAATGAAATAGTAAGAAACTCAATAGCAGATCTGAGCAGAAAGAATCAGCAAACTTGAAGATGGGTCAAATGAGATTATCCAATCTGAGATAGAAAATATAATGAAGAAAAATTAATTGGAGCCAAGACCTGTGGGACACTACGGAGCATATCAACAGATGCATAATAGGAATCCCAGAAAGAAAGGAGAGAGAGAAAAGGAAGAAGGGATTTTTGAAAACATGGTCAAAAACTTCCCAAATTTGATGAAAAATGTTAGCATTGCTTACATATTTGGCAAACCCAAATAAGCAGCATACAGAAAGGATTATACATCACAACCATACTGGATTTATCACAGGAATGCAAGGTTGTTTCAACATATGAAAATCAATCTATGCAATATACTATATAAATAGAACAAAGAAAAAAAAAAGGATCATTTCACTAGACACAGAAAAAGCATTTGAGGGGCACCTGAGTGGCTCAGTGGGTTGGGGCCTCTGCCTTCGGCTCGGGTCATGATCTCGGGGTCCTGGGATCGAGCCCCGCATCAGGCTCTCTGCTCAGCGGGGAGCCTGCTTCCCCCTCTCTCTCTGCCTGCCTCTCTGCCTACTTGTAATCTCTCTCTCTGTCAAGTAAATAAATAAAAATATCTTTAAAAAAAAAAGTTTAGAAAAAACATTTGAGAAAAACTAGCATGTATTCGTGATAAAAACAAAACATTCAACGGACTAGGATAGGAAGTTTTGAAAGAAACTTCCTCAGTCTGATACAGTGTATCTACAAAAACCTATTGCTGCTATTATAGCTAATGGTGAAATCTTGGAAGCTTTCCACCTGTGATCCAGAACAAAACAAGGGTGTCTGCTTTTGCCACTTCTTCTTCTTCTTTTTTTTTTTTTTTTTTGCTTTTGCCACTTCTATTCAATATTGTACAATTCAATATTATACAGTATTGCTCTAGCTGGGGCAATTAGGCAAGAAAATAAAACATATATATTGAAAAGGAAGAAGTGATACTGTATTTGCAGATGATAAGATCTTAGAGAATACACACACACACACAACTATTGGAGCTAATAAATTATTTTAGAAATGTTGTAGGATTCAAAATCAGTACAACAAAACAGTGTGATTCTGTAAATACATGCACAATGTAAAAATGAAATTAGGAAGACAATTCCATTAACAGTACCATCGAAGAGCATAAAACTTAATCAAAAATTGTAAGACATACACTGAAAGCCACAGAGTATATTTTAATAAGAAAATATCCTAATGGTAAATAAACATGATAAAATTCATGATGTGATTAGTGAGATGCAAATTACAATCATAATAAAATACCACTACAAACTTATTAGAATTAATTTTTTAAAAATACTGACAATATTAAATGCTAATGATTCAAAACAACTGGAGTGTTCACACATTATTGGTAGGAATGTAAAATGGCACAGCCAGTTGGAAAACATTTGGCAGTTTCTTGTGAGGTTAAAACATATGTTAACTATATGACCCAGCAAGCCTGTTTCACCCAAGAGAACCAAAAACTTATATCCACACAAAAATCTGTATTTGAATGTTCATGGCAGCTGTGTTCATGATCACTCAAGGCTGGAAACAGCTCCGATGTCCACCACATTTTGAATGAATAAACACAATATTATACATCTATACATTGGAATCCTACTCAGGAATAAAAAGGAATGAATTACTGATACATATGACATTAATAAATCAAGTGTGTTACACTGAGTAAAAGAAGGCATCCTCAAAAATGTTACATAGTGTATGATAACCTTTATGTAACATTCTGTAAAAGGTAAAATTCAAGGGACAGGAAAAAGTTTACAGATTGCCAAAGACTGGGGTTGGAGGGAAGAGATTGAAAACAAATACAAAGAAACTTTTTGAGATAATGGAAATTCTCTCTATATTGACTGCAGTGGTGGTTACACAACTATATACATTTTTTTTCAAAATTAATAGAACTATATACCTACAGGGAGTAAATCTTTATTGTATGCAAATTATACCTCAATAAACTGACTAAAAAAATAAGTACCACTGAATAATTAATATCACCCACAAAAAAATAGGTCCTTGTTTTATATTCACAGGCTGTTTAAGTAAGATATGCCTTTCAATTCTATATGCTTTCAAATTTTATCCCCAGGTCAGATAGTTTTTCTGAGGCTCTCACCCATGTATCCAATTGCCTGATTGCTATTTTCACTGATATGTCCCACAGGTAATTCAATCTCCTCACAGTAAAAACAGAGATCATAAACTCTGCCACCTCTGCCTCAAACTTGCTTTCCATCCTTTGTTTCCTTTCTCAGATAGTAGAATCCTGGATACTATGCTGGTTTCCTTTTTTCTTTTTCCCCCCTTTCCTTGCATTCAATCAGATCCAATCGGTATCTAGCAGATAGCAGAGATTCAAAATATAGTTTTGAATGGATGAATAAATTAAGGAATTCTGCTCCCGGGAATAGATAAATGTTTGAATGATACTAAAGAAGGCCCCTGTCTCCAGATAAGCATCACGAAACATTAGCTCTGCTTTTAGAAACAAAATGATACAATTAAGGGCAGAGGTTGGGAGGATGGGTCAAAATTAATCTGCTGCTGAGATGCAGAAGTTAAGTATTTTTAGAGAAATGAGAATGGATTGATTGAGGCAAACATGTCATAAACTCTTCTGTGTTTATCTCCTTAAGTTTTATGCTCTGCATCCTGGATCTTATCTATAATTCTTATATCCGTCTCTATTTATGAATTCATAACTGCCTTGTTCTTTCATAGGCTCTCCATTTCTCTATATTTTATGCCTGGCTTTGCTAAATCAATTAAGTTCAATTGAATTTAGCTAAATAAGTCACAAAACTAAACCCAGAAGACCACATTAACAAAGACATACTGCTGTATTCACTCCCAATATTTAGTAGTAACCATATTTCCTCAATCTGAAAGTTGATTTGATTTATTATTTAAGCCTGTAAATAGAATAAAATTGATTGATCTTAAAATAATAGGCACTCTCATCTAAAGTAACAAAACATGTAAACTGAGAGTTCTGGTATTTGTGAGAGTTGTCTGGGTCATTCAAAAATAATCCGGGATATCTCAGTGGGTTAAAGCCTCTGCCTTCGGCTCAGGTCATGATCTCAGGGTCCTGGGATCAAGCCCCGGATCAGGCTCTCTGCTCAGCAGGAAGCCTGCTTCCCCCCCCCCCTCTGCCTGCCTCTCTGCCTACTTGTGATCTCTCCCTCTCTCTGTCAAATAAATAAATAAAATCTTAAAAAAAATAAATAAAATGTAAATGGGATCCCTACAGGGGTGTGACAGGCCTTCCCTGCCTCCCCTCCCCCATCCCAGTTTCTGTGGAGATCAGTCTGCCTTGGAAGCTGAGCTGGAACTGCCTGTGACTTGTTTCCACAACCCCATGACGGCTAATGGCTCATGGGTAGGACTGTGGTAACAAAGCACTATCTTTTGAACGAAACAGAAGTGGGACTTGAGGATATTTTAGTGCCTCTTTTGCTTCACAAAACCACCAAGTTTCCCAGAAGAACTGGCCAATGAAACTGCCAGATCAGGGAAGGTCAAGCACAAAAGAACTAATAGGATCTCAGGGGAAGAGTGATACAGCTAGCAGTTATTACCACTCATGCTTAGACCAGGAGGTCTGTTAAAAAAAAAAAAAATCAGAACTTTTTCAGCAGGTAGAATAAATAAACTTATTCTGCTCTCCATATTGATGTCTCCTCTTTCAGATAATCCACACCATTGTTTTCCTCTTTCAGATCGCTTTAAGAGTCACACCTGTCAAGTTTTCCAAATGCAACCTCAGAGTGGAGCACTTATAATTTGGCTCATGAACAGTTTTTTAAAAAATCCTAAAGTAATATACACTGGATAATGCAAGGAATACTGTAAAATAATTTATATCATCAGATTATTATTTTATTGCACATTTATGGTCTATGTCCATAGTTTTCCATTGACACTAAACAATAATGTATTTTAGGGACCTCTTTCTTTGTTAGGGCATTTTTCATGGGTTAATTAATTTAATCTTTCTTGAGTATGCATTATTACTACTTTTCAAAGAAAATAAGATATTAAGATCAGTAAGAAAGAAATTTTAAAATGCTAATTAATCTGATACAATTCCTCCTATCAATTAGAGGTTTTTAGACAAATTAGATATTTTATTAGTCAGCCATATTTAAGTAGAAATACAAGCAAAAGTATTTAGTTCAGGTATTCCTAAAATGTATTAATATTCAGAACATAATAGTTAATCACTTTTTGGCAATATTGATAATATTTTCCTCTGTTATTAGTATATCTTTACATATTATATAATGTATATCATTATGAGTTCACAATATTCCTTAAAAGACTTTATGAACTAACCAAAAACTACTGATGTGTGATGTTAAGCTAACTTCATAAAAATGTCACCACTGAACTTACTGCTCTACATACTGCTCCCTGAGGCCTGCCCCAAACTAGGTCAATCTGGAAGATAAAAAGAAAACTCCAATGTTATCACTCAGATTATCTTCTATGCCTCTGCCATCCATTCTACAGATTTTAAAGCTAGATATTCATTTTTCCAATATGTAGAGACTGTGACAATTACGCCATGATTACTCTCTGGCTGACTTCAATTTAAAGACAATTTCAACTAGAAGATACTCATATCAGAGATGTTCACATGTATGTGCAAATACATATCCTGACCAAAGATACACAGCTAATAAATGGTCAAGCCAGAATCCAAAACAAAGCCATCAGACACAAGAATCCACACTCTAAACAACTTTTAATTAGACCTATTTCACACATGCATTTACCTGTTCAATATTCTGAAGATAAAAAAGGTGGGAATTTAAAATTGCATTACTTCAATTTACTTTCCTAGTTTAATTTCTGCTGTACTTCCCTGTCATCCAATTACCATCAGGTACACAGTACCAAAGGATTGCAACCATATCAAATTACTTATCTATTTTATAGCCTACTAATTCATTTTATTTATTTATTTTAAAGATTTTATTTATTTATTTGACAGAGAGATAGAGAGCACAAGCAGGTAGAGCAGCAGGCAGAGGGAGAGGGAGAAGCAGGTTCTCCGCTGAGCAGGGAACCTGATGCAGAGCTCGACCCCAGGGTCCTGGGATCACAACCCGAGGCGAAGGCGGACGCTTAACCAACTGAGCCACCCAGGCACCCCAATAAAATCATTTTAAAAAGAGTTTTATGTACCTGCCTTGCTTGAGAATTTAAGTAAATCTTCAGGAGTGACAGGTTGGTGGAAGAAATGTTCAAGCCACAGTTTACAAGATTGTTTCATTCTATCAGCCAGAGAAGAAAAGGATTACAGATTGCAGGTACACAATACTTGTGGAATGCATGAATGAGTAAAGGAATCTCATGTTCATTTATCCTGAATAAAATATGAGATTTTATTTTTTTTAAATTGAGGTAGAGTTAAATTGAATAGAGTTAAATAAACTCTATTAAATTCAATAGAGTTAAATTTAAATTGAAGTAGACATACAATGTTGTATTAGTTACAGGTGTACAACATAGTGATTTGACAATTCTATACATTATTCTATCCTCACCACGGTGAGTGTAGTTACCATCTGTGGCCATACAAAGTTATTACAATATTATTGACTGTGCTTTCCCTGTGCTGCACATTTCCATGACTCATTTATTTTATAATTGGAAGTTTATACTTTTTATTCCCCTTCACCTATTTCACCCAACCCCTTAACTCCTCCCCTCTGGCAACTGCCAGTTTTCACCAGTTCTTTGAATGTATGATTCTGTTTCTCTTTTTCATTTGTTTGTTTTGTTTCTTAGATTCCACAAAAAGTACAGTCATATCGTTTTTGTCTTTCTTTGACTGTGAAATTTTTATTCTTGATAGGACAACGCCTCCAGAGAAGTCATATTGAAAGCATCTTCTTTTCAATGAATAATTCCTGTTGATCCAGTTAAGCCAGGAAAAAAAAAAATTAGAAGTCAGTTGCTACTTTCGTTTTTACTAAAGTATATTTTCTCTTAGGACAGAAAGGGCTATTTCACTTTTAGTAGATGGGTGAGAATGAAGGTGATGGTGGAGTTTGAATGGTCCCCTAGTGGAAATGAGAATAAAAGCAGATTTCTAAAGACATAAGTTTATGCCTTTCAAGGATATCATGGACCATACAAGATATCATGTGGATGGCTAATGGAAAAATGGTGATTCCTAATATATGGGTCTCATCCAAATCAATTAGCACTTCAAAAATCTTTACCGACAAAACAAAACAAGTTTTCTAGAGGTACTATTTTCTTTTTTTTAAGATTTTATTTACTTATTTGGCAGAGAGAGAGAGATCCCAAGTAGGCAGAGAGGCAGGCAGAGAGAGGGGGGGGGAAGCAGGCTCCCTGCTGAGCAGAGAGCCCGATGTGGGGCTCAATCGCAGAACCCTGAGATCATGACCTGAGCCGAAGGCAGAGGCTTTTACCCACTGAGCCACTCAGGCACCCTAGAGGTACTATATTCTTGAAGATCTGATAACAGATAAAAGTTCTATCTAATAATAAAACAATAGAAGTGTATGCTTTTCAGTGTATGTTCACATTTATTATTCCACTCTAGATTGTCACTCTAATAGTTAAATTAGGACAAAACTTACAATGATTTTACAATAAAGAAGATAGGACTCAAACCATGACTGACAAGTTTAAGAGTTCAGCTCCATGGTCTTCCTTTCCATCATTTTCATTATCACCTCTTAAAAAATAAATCATGGGTAAAGCCATTCACTTACTTTTGGGAGTCAGTTGTGGGTGTAGGAAGCCTGCATGTATCACTATGAATCTGATTCTTCAAATCAATGATTGCTAAAGCTGCTTCATATATTTTACTCACCCTGATGTAAACTACCTTATATGTACCCTGTTTCATTATGGTCCATTTAAAGCCATTTACTGTATACAGCGCTGGCTCTCTAGAAGTTGGCCAGAATTATGCCCTTGCTTCTTTGTCTCGATTTAGCAATGTTTTGACTGTTTATCTACAACACTGTTTCACATTTGTTTCAGTTCTACTCTATACCCAAAACAAAAATGTTCTGCTAATCCTTCTGTTTATTTATTGGAGATTTATTGCTTCTGTATTTCTGAGATGTAGAAGCAGCATAAAAGCTTAAAGTCACATTTCAGTCCATGACTTCCCTAGGAAAACATCATGTCTTTAAAGGACTGGGTTACTCTAATTGTTCTGACTATGCTACAAAGGAAGATGCTATCCTATTGTGAATTTTTCCACTGAAAATTTGGTTTCGTTTAAAGGCCCCCTTCCTAGGGCACTTGTTGTGATGAGCACTAGTGTTGTATGTAAGTAATGAATCACTGAATTCTACTCCTGAAACCAATATTGCACTGTATGTTAACTAAAATTTAAATAAAATACATGTATGAAAAAAAATTAAATAAATAAATAATTATCTCCTTCCAGTCATTTTGTAGTGAAATGAATAGAGTTGTCCAAAAATGACTATGGGTGTTCACTCTACATTTCCTGGTCACTGAGCCAGTTGGGAGCTCCAGCTGCCTAGCCCCATATTCTTTCACCAGAAGAAGCTGAACCAAACCTCAGCTTCTCAAGGGACAAGTTGTAGCTACTCCTTGACAAAGAGGATGTAACTTGTCATGGGAGCCAAGCTTTCCAGATGCTGCGCAGCTGATATTCCCAGACAACTTCTGTCAGTAGTTGGCTTCAGAATTTTTCATTGCTTGAAAACAAACTCCCTTTGTTTGCATTCTCACACTTGTTTCATATAATGAAGAATAAGAACAGGCAATATCCCTTGGAACATGAACAGCCTTGTATGTCCTTAAGCCCTGACAATTCTTTTGTGGGGAGATGAGGGAAACCTCAGCTTTTTCTTCTCCTGCTGACCAGGCCTTGCAAATAGGACTTTGTTGAATTCATCCAGAATCCCAATAGATGAAAAATTAGAGACCCAAAAGAAGCCTACTTTGCAAAGTACAGTGCTTTGCACACTCTTTCTTCTGCACCCTAAATGATCAGGTAAATATCCAGGAACAGAGTGAGCAACTCAGAAGAGTTTTCACTAAATGTTATGGCTCTCACCTTCTAACCAGTGTGTTGTTACTAGTATAAAACTAGCACAACTCCTCATTTCTAAGCTACTAATTCCTTTTATTTCCCTATCTCCTCTATAAGAGAGGTTTAATAAACCTGAAGTAATTACTTTTATTGAAGCAAAATTTTCAAATGTTTTTGAAAACTTCCTTCTTAAAATCATATAGTATTTGATTATTTTTTGTTGGGATATGTAGGCACCCACTGATAAACATTGTTTACCAATGCTATTGATAAAAATTTATGTCATCATTTCCACCAAAGACGATGTTCCTTTTATTTAAAAATACATAGTTCAGATTTTTATCATTATTACCACAACTATAATCATAACTTGATAGTGTAAGTTTAAAATTTTGCTGCTTTAGTGTTTTCTATTACAGATATTGCATTTTCTATATTATATCCTAATATCTGCAACAATATTACTCAAAATAATTGTGTAATATAGAGTGTTGAACCATATTGTTATATACCTGAAACCAATATAACATTGTATGTCTGCCATACTTCATAACAATTTAAAAAATTTAAAAATGAAAAATAACCACACAAAAAATGTTACCCAAAGTAGTCAAGACAGAGAACTAAAACTGAATGTACAGTTTTATATATTTTAATGATGCTATATTTTTATCCTCTTCAGTTCACCATAAAGTTTTCATTATTAGCTTATTTTTAATATATAATTGATCTTTATATGTATTTTTAAATGGTTAATTACAAAAACAGGAATATATAACACTGGTTTTCTCTGAGTAGGGAGATTATACATGGCTTTTATTATTCTACTTATTGATTATCTACTGTTCTTTAAAAGAAGTACTTACTATAAGAACATTAAAAAAAATGCCTTCAGAGTCCTAAGGGGACATTGGAACAGTTTGGAAAAGGCTTTATCACCACATATTATTAACAATAATGTGTGTCAAATATTGTCCAACTCGGAGTCTCTGGGAAGAGAAGTATATAGAATAATTGAGACAGAATACTTATGCACTTTTTAAAAAATCTTAATAGAGAGGAGTCAGTCATCTCCCAGAGTCTAAATTTTCTCATTTAGATATTTCTACTATATTCACTATATATTCACTATTTTATCATTTCTTAATATCATGATTCTATTATTACCCTGTCCTTTTTACTTGGTAGAACTATCCTTTAAAAAAAAAAAAAAAAGATGTGGTTATTTGAGAGAGAGAGAAAGAGAGAGGAGAGAATCCAAATGGGGGAGCAGCAGAGGGAGAGAGAGAATCTCCAGCAGACTCCTTCCTATACAGGGCTTCATCTCAGGAACCTTGAGATCTAGAACTATCCCTTTGATACCTGTATTTGTAAACTAGCATATTTATGGCTGGCTATAAAACACTGTTTTCTATGTGCCAAGAACAGTATTTCTATTTGTCACAAGCACCACAGAAGTTAGGTTTAATTAGCCTAGTTTTAAGGTAACAAAAATTAAGACTGCTATCATTACAGTACTTTGCCCAAAGTTATCTACAAATGAGCAACAAAATCAAAAGTTAGACCCCATTATTTTTCCAAGGCCACCATCTTGAACATTCACATGGTAACCGAAACGGAAGGGCACCCATGTTCCATCATGTACCACGGCCCTAACTGACTGTGGAGTTGCTGACATTTCCTTCTCAATATACCAGCCTACCTCCCAACCCTTCACAGCTAAATGTGGCAAATGGTTTGGCTTTAGAGCATGAGTATACGGATCATAGACTTATCTACTCCCTCTGTGAACTCATAAATGAGCAGACAGCTGCTTTATCACTGGTATGAGAGAGAAAGCTACTTAAGATTGCACTGTCATTACTGTCTCTGACTAACTCAGAAAAATTACACACAAATGAGAGAGTTGACCTGTTTGTGGATTTGGTTTTATACAATTTCATTTAAGAAAATCCACAGTCAGTGAAAGTTATGTCAAAAAAAAAAAAAAAGAAAGAAAGAAAGAAAGTTCTGTCATTCATATTTTGCCAGCCACTGGTAGATGTTAGTTAACGTTGATTCACCTCTGCTGACTGTGTTATGTGAGGGGCTACATTCCCTAACCTTACACTACTACTGGTCATTTACCATGATGCTGGAGCTATCTGTCCTGACTGCTGGGGAAATTTGCTTTAGTTTGATAAACGGAGGTTTCTCGCTACTGCTGTCACACCTGAGTGATCTTCCTTGTTCTAGAGAGAAAGTGCCCTTGTTTAAACTACCCAGGTGATTTCCCATGGCTTAAATGAGGGTCTTGTTTCTCCTTCAGAAAACACTGAATGATATGGTGGTGGCAAAAGTAAAGGCGGAGAATAAAAGTAAATGGTATCATTTGCTTTAAAATAAAGCCTCAGGTAAAAAACGCTAACTGTCGTGTGCTTAAGTATTTACAGAAAAAGGCAATTGCTTCAGGAAAATATGTGAGATGTAAAAAAATAAACAAGCAAACAAACCTATACAGCTGCTACATACTACACTTACTCTTTTCTGAACTAATGTGCCTTGGTCCAAGAATTCTACCTCTAAAGAAGATAATTCTATATATCGCCATCTTGTTATTCTGTGTTATACATAATGAAATCATATCGGGCTAAGAATTAATACCATTATTTAATTCTAAAGGATTGTAATAGCTTGTGTTGATTCTTTATATTCAAATGTTTTTTTTTTTTTTTTTCATTTAGGGCTTTGTAGAAATGATACAAATACCCATATCAGCAGGACAAGATTTAAATATTGTTTGAAAAAATAAACATTTTTTCCACAACTAGCTATTTTCATAGAACAGAATTTATTCATATTTACTGTGGCCATGGGCTTGTGTAGAATCATAACAGAATATATAAAAACATTTAAGAGTTGGAAGGAAGGAAGTGCCACTTTGAGCATTCATGATCTTGTTAGGGTTCATGAGAAAAGCAAAAAGGTTTAGATGAAATTTCAGTACACTTAATATCTAGCAATCGTAATGTGCTAGACAGATTTGGATGGGGAAAGGGACTGGTATTAAAACAAACAAGGGTGCAAAAGATATTGCTTGACTGAAACCACTGTTAACTGTCATTGGTGTCCCTCTGAAACCGATGGCTCTTTCTCTCATGTGTGTTCTTCTCATGCCTCTCCCTACCACCCAAAAAGTCATACTAGACTTCAGTATGACATCTGCTCCAGCTCACTTTGAGATTTCCCATAACAACAGTTAACTATACACACCCATTCTTTGGTCCCATCACTTTCAAAAGTAATCTGCTTGGAAAAGTTCAAAATATATCTGAATTAGATTCCTTCTACCTTGTCTACTTAATTCAGTAAAGGGCTCCTTGTTTTTGTCACATCAAACTTTGGAAACAAAGAGGGCTCTCGACATAGTCTGGAGAAAACATTTTACTATCCTCATAGGCGACTCAGAACAGCTTCTCATCTTTATTTAGATTTGGCCAGGAAGAAGTCAGGCACAGTTTTCATGCTCCAAAAATTCCAATAATTCAAATCGTTCCCCTCCAAATACTGTCTTTGCTGTATACTCTTGTCCCATACCAACACTGGACCTAGGCATGATAATGAGAATCTGTCTTCCTCCTCCTGGGAGACACTCCCATACTCCACAAGAACTACAGTTCAATCCCACTATACCTATGTGGTTTGAAGGTACAGAAAGGGTAAATGCACAGCAGTGGCTAGTACTGTTTTTAAACAAATAAAACCCTCTCTCGTAAACTTCTTTTCTGCCTGGACATGTTGGCTAAAAGTGGTTGCAGGATAAGAGTTAGAGAACCTGTTTTTGGTCACTGATGAGCAAGTCTTGCTAATTATGCTTTTAGAACTCACATTGTCATCGATTGTCCCTCCTTTTGGGGATTCAACCAATGTTTTGAGCTCTTATGAAAAAGTTTGATATTTTGTTGTGTTTCAGAGAAGGACTAAATCTATGTAAAAAGGAATTTGTTTAAAAATATATATTAGGAATTTTGCAAATGGACCTGTCTGGAAAGCTTTATACCTCACAACCCAAGAAAAACAGAAAATTTAGTCACAATCTCTTCCATCAAAGACACTGCAATTCAAAATTAATAGTATTAATGAGGGAGACAGGCACCAAAGTCAAAGGAAGCAAACAAATATTTTCATTGATCTATATATAAAATTTTAACTGAATCCCTAAAGGAAGGATCGTGACTGAAGTGGGCATAGAGTCTAGAGATAAGACTCATTTACCTCCTATTCTTTATGTACATATGAAGAATAAATACATATATATACATATATTATGTATATATGTCACATAAATATAAGAATATATATGTATATATGTCATATAAATATAAATGTGTATATATATACACACACGCACACATATATATATATATATGAGTATATATATATATGTACGATGTTTGAATGTATATATATGTATGATGTTTGGCATCAAATTTCACCTCAGGTGTAAGAGTCTACAACTGTTCAAAACTGTAAAAGAGCTGTAAAGTTAGTCATAAGGCAAAAATGAAAAAGTAAAACTTGCTTAATGGTGAAGTGGAAAGGAGCAGAGAATAAAGAGAGGCCAGTTGAGACAGAAGTAAGAACATTTGTATAAAGTTAGACTAAACAACAACAAAAAAAGTTAGACTAAACATCTAGGAGTATATAGGGGAACAAAAAAGATAGAAAATTATCTAACCTGATGTGGTAGTTATCATATCTCAAAGAAAATTTGCCATAAAAGTTCTTTAGATTTTGATGTCTTACATTGATAATGTTAAGTACCAATCACCACTTGCCAAAGAGAGGAAAACAAGTTGACTATTGCTTCAGGGAAGTGTCTACTGAAAAGACTGAAAGTAATAATAAAATATATACTGTGCCCAGACAGTTAAGAAGAATTATCAAAGGGATATTTTAAAAAACATAATTCTGGGTTCTAGGTTTCATTTTAAAAATCTAAAATCTAAACATTTGAATACACTACTTTTTTAAAATTAAGATTATTTTTTAATGTAAAATGTATTAGAATTTTTCTTTACATATTTTATTCTCCTCCTCCATTCCTTCCTCCCTCCACATATATGTATATTGCAAGATGTTTTGTATACTCATTTTTACATCTAGATCCCTGGGAAATCCCAGGTTATATTAAGAGAATGAGGTCTTTAGAAAAGATGGAAAGAAAAAAACAGATAATTTTTGAATAATAACACAAAAGGATATTCCATACATTTATTAATTTATAAAATATTTATTGAGAACCAATTATGAGCTGGGTATATACTAGATATTGGGAATTCAATGGTAAATAAACACAGATGTTTCCTACCCCCATGGAGCCCAGAGTTTTGTAAGTAAAACAGTACACAGATAACCACACAAAAATAAATATAATATTACAAACTATAGTTATCTCTATAAAAGGGAGATGAATTGTGCCATTAGAGTCTTAATAGTAGGACTTGACTTGGTTATAACCATTACGGAAGCCATCAGAGAGGAAAAAATGACCGAGCTGGGAAATGAAGAAATAATAGATATTACATAGAGTTGGGGAAGTTTTTCTAGCATATAGTTCTCCTTGAGCAAATAAAGGGAGAATAGGTGCTTGAGGAACTGAAAGAAGACTGGCACAATGGAGTACAGAAAGAAAGCAAAAGAGCAATGGGGAAGAGGTCATATATACATGATCTCAAATAGCTAATGGCTCATTTATGACCTGTGTGATGAAGCCAATAGGAAGCTGGAGAGTATTTGACTGAGGTTAGTGACATGATCGATTGTATTTCAAAATTAACAATGTGTTCTATCATATGTGAAGAATGTTAAGTTATTCTTAAAAAGTGATTAAGTTAAAAGTGATTAAGTTAAAAGTGATTATTTAGAAGGATATTGCAATATTCCAGATGAAGTAGATGTTGGTGTTAGGGAGAAAAAGAGAAAATGATATGACATATAATTCTGAGGTAAATTCACGGGGCTTGGTGAAGGTTTGATTATTAAGGGGTCTGAGAAAAGAAAGTGTCAAGGAAAACTTCTAGGTTTCTAATTTACTTAAGAAAGATGGATGGAGGTACACTGAAGAAGACTGTATTGGGAATAAAGGAGTCAGTCATGATTTTAAGGTGGAACATGTTGTTCAAATCAAATAGAGATATCAAGAATAAAATTTATATGCAAATTATGAGATGAGAGGGGTTGTTTTGTTTTGTTTTGATCAGATGCAGATTTCTTAAAAGTGAGTTTCATGATTATAGATAATAATTTAGGCCCTGCACATTAATACCATGACTTGATATAATATAATATAAACCATGGAAAGTTTGGATTTTTGTGAAAGATCAGGAAGGACATTGTCACTTAATTCCGTTTCCTTTTTTTTTTTTAAGACGTTATTTATTTATTTATTTGAAAGAGAGAGAGAGCACAAGAAGGAGAGGGTCAGAAGGAGAAGCAGACTCGAGCCAGATGCGGGACTCCATCTGGGGACTCCAGGATCATGAGCTGAGCGGAAGGCTGTCACTTAATCAACTGAGCCACCCAGGCATCCCTAATTCGCTGTTTCCTTAAGCAGAAATGTAATGTATTTTCAACCCCAATTCTTTAGTTCAATGAAAGGAAAATGTGATGCAGCCAAACAAAAAACAGCCTGAATCAGAGGACTAAAGGATGAAGAAGCAGATCCCATTGCAAAAGTTAACATAAAGGTTTGAGACAATGGAGGAAGAGAGAAAGGGATCACAGAGAAAGAATTTCCTTATATCTATCTGAGTTGGATTTAGATACAGACTGATAGGAGCAAAGGAAAATTGAAAAATGCATTATGTGCTTTCTTTATGCCTGAGAGAAAGAAGAGGACAATTTGATCATCTAAGACCTATGGGCTATACTTTGCTGTCTTCTAAACTTTAAGATAAGTCTTTTGGAGTGTTAATCTATAAGAAAATTAACCTGGAATGTAGCATGTCTCCAAGCATGTTAGAGTGCTGAATTTGAATTAAAGCACATTGTAGAATTAAGTCAATTTGCAGATTGTCATAGCAGCTAAACTGTTAATTTTTGTCAAAGCAAAAAGGCATCTGGCAAAAGCAATAATGGCCCTGGGATTAACTCTCTCAGGAAGGCAATATCATGAAAAACAGTGATTTCAACTCTAGAATTTTGTTAATTGGTAGGTCTTATTTTGAGAAGAATCCCTAAAGAAAAGTGAATCTTTTTTTTTTTTTCTTTTGGCCATGTGATTTTATCATACAGGGCTCTATAAGAGACATCCAAGGCAAAGCAGCTCATGGACAATAGTTCACATGCATGCCTTGTCCAATACATAACTATTTAAAAAGTAGGTTTCCTCCTCAAAAAGGAAGATAGATTCTTGAGCAATATCATGGGTTGGTGGGAAGACTCAAAGCAAGAGATATGACATAGGAAGCACCAGGTATCTGGATTGGTGTCCTGGAATTAAGGATATCTCAAGTGATATATGCTGTGTTGTAGGTCTTTAATACTGACCCAGGTTTTGTTATTTTTCAATAGGAGGGCTCAACACATAGTCATACTGAAGGATATAATTTATTACAGCAGAAAGATAAAGCAAAATTAGCAAAGGGAAAGGTGTGGGGGGTCTGTTATTGACTGAATATATTCTTCCTAAATTCATAAGCTGATGCTCTAACTCCTAATGGATGGTGTTGGAGATAAGGCTATATTTATATCTACATCTATATCTATATCATCTATATCTACATCTCTCCATCATGTGAGGATACAGTAAAAAGGTGGCCAACTAGGAAGTTTCCAAACAGGAAATAGTTCCCACCAGTACCCAACCATGATGACAACCTGATCTAAGAATTCCAACCTCCAGGACTGTGATAAATTTGTTGTTTAAGCCACCCAGTTTATAGTATTTAGTCATGGAAACCCATGCTAACTGATACAGCACTTTTTTTGTTTTGTTTTGTTTTTTGTTTTTGTTTTTTTTTCCCCAAATACTTTTATTTTATTTTTTCAGTGTTACAAGATTCATTGTTCATGTACCACACCCAGTGCTCCATGCAATACATGCCCTCCTCAATACCCACCACCAGGCTCACCCAACCCCCCCACTCCCACCCCTCCAAAACCCTCAGTTTGTTGCTCAGAGTTCACAGTCTCTCATGATTCATCACCCCTCCAATTTCCTCCAATTCACCCCTCCCTTTTGTGAAGGAAACTAGGTACAAGCTTTAAGGAGTCCTCCAGTTGGGTCACACAGTATGTGCTTAATTCCTCTGGTAATGAGCTGTGACACCATGTGTAAAATGTTGTCTACCAGAGAAATTTGTGGGAGTCTCAGTACCCAGGGTTTTGATTGAGGCCTGGTCACATAGAGACCCTCTGTCTACCATGTTCCAAACTTCCAGGCTCCCAGAAGGTGAGCAAGTGTTCAGCATAAACCATGTCATTTGTACAAAGAGTCTAGGCACAGTCAGCCATTCTTAGTTTGGGCAATGGTAGAAACCTTCCCTGAATCTCAGATGCCAAACAAGGGCCAATCTTACAAGCAGGAATTTCCAAGGATAGCAGTCTCAGGCCTGCTACCTTAACTCTTTTCTACATATAACCCAATCTGGATTGTACCAGCTCAGAAAACTGAGGAATTTTACAAAGAAAGAAAAGTGAGGGTTGAAAAATGAAACATTTGGATGATGTACTGAACATAAGGAAGACGTATTATAACATAAAATTTCTGAGAGCTTGAGAAACATTGACAATTGATGTAAGCTTTGGGAGCCTAGTCTTGAGGTGATGCCTGGGGTGAAAGCCAAGACTCCAACATTACCTGTACTTGACTGGTTACTGGCACTCGATGAAGAGTTTGACATCAGAGAAATTGCCAAGGAAACATATGTGGAGAGTGAGACCATCTGGCATAAGAATTTGAAAAGAATTCAAGCTTTGTAATAATACGAAAATATTATTTGCAAAAGGCAGTGCAAAAGGGAGATCAAAGACTGAGTTTGAGAAAGCTAGGCAATGATCAAGAATTTATAGGTGGGACTCACCTTGCTCAGACCTGGGTTATTTTTGCTTCAATCCCTGACTCTCAAGGAATTTTAGAGTTTTCCCCCAACCAAGATTCTCCTTTATTGTTAAAATTAATTCGGGTGGAAAGGAAAAAGTCATAACACACAAATAGCCACCCTACCTACCCCCCTGCCACACACACACACCAACATTCACAGCATGAGCTTAAGATGGTGTCTTGACTCAAGTTTATATTATCCTGAGTAAAAAAGAGAGCCACAGGGCAAAGCAGATTGTTACTTTTGTAGCCATATTAAAGTAAGTAGAAATTGGAATATTACTAACTTCACCTTCCACAACCATCACAAATGTGTATAGAACATGGGCCCAGAACTCAGTAAGGAGTTCTGTTGAAAATGGCAACAGAAAAAAAGAAGAAGAAGAAGAAGGACGAGGAGGAGGAGGAGGAGAAGGAGAAGAGGAAGAAGAAGAAAGAAAAATGGCTTTCTGATGGCAATTTATAAACTTTTATATTCTGAACATGCTGGTCTTGGACAGGCATACTTTTCACTAATTAATAGATACTTTAAAATAGTCCAGTGCCCTATTCTTGAGGCAGGGAACCATATCTTCAGAGATACTTCATTATGAAGACTCTGGACATTGGGGCAAAAATATATTCTCTACTATGGGATTCTCTATTCTAATGCATTCCAAACAAAGAAAACAATAGTGAGGTGGTTATTTTTGGAAGTATTCAAATTGATAGAAATCAAAAATTCAAAGACTATCTCCACTCAATATCAAAGATATTCCTAAATAAGATATGTAATAGAAATTTATTAAATAAGCAGAAAATTTTAAGTGCAGAGCAGAGCAGTCAGTGAAGATGCCATGTGTATTTTCTTCTCTAGTTATTCAAAATCGTAACAAATGGAAAAATCAGTTTCATACTCTATTTCTTGATATTCGAGGGGAGAGTGCATTAATCCCCACACAGGGGTAAAGGACAAATTCAGAAAGCATTTCCAAGTGACATGTTTGCTAACAGCTTTGGCAGCATAAAAATGATTTATATCTATGTGTATGCCCACATAAATATGAAATAATGCATATACAGATTTAAGAATAAGCACACACACATGTGCACACACACATGCACACACTCTTTCTTCCAAGGGAGACTAAACTGGATGTTTAGTCTTTTTTTTTTTTTTTTTTTAAGATTTTATTTATTTGACAGAGAGAGAGATCACAAGTAGGCAGAGAGGCAGGCAGAGAGAGAGAGGGAAGCAGGCTCCCTGGTGAGCAGAGAGCCCGATGCGGGGCTTCATCCCAGGACCCTGAGATCGTGACCTGAGCCGAAGGCAGAGGCTTTAACCCACTGAGCCACCCAGATGCCCCTGGATGTTTAGTCTTGATATGAAATTTGAGAGTCACAGGCACACATAAAATACTAGCTGCTGCAGAAAGGTCAATTTTCATATAATGATGAACCCCAAGAAATATAACTAGAACCAGTTATGGTTGGAGCTTTCAACTATATAAAGTCAGTGAACTATAGGACTACATGGGAGGAAATCTCCTAGGCCTTAGGGCACTTGCGATGATGACTATGGGCAGTTAATCACTTGCCCTGACCTTCAGAGATTGCATTTGGGGGTTAAACTTTGAGGAAATGGAGGTGGAAGTAATTGGTGATGCCGAGGGTAAGGGTGTATATCATAAAACTGCTACTTTGGGAATCATAAATTCCTTCTATAGAACTGTAGTGATGGTATATTGATCAAGACTATTTTGTCTGAGTTAAGCAAAAGGATAGTTTGATTATTTGAAGGGAGGAGGTAGAATCTCAGCAAAGCAGAGGAACAAATCCTCTAAAACACTGACAAAAATATAAATATAGGCATAGCTATAAGTTTATCCCCAAACATGATCAATAAATAAAATATGCAAATATTCACAGTCAGGTAAATTTGAATTGGAGATGAGTTCACAAAACAAATTTAAATAGACAAATATGGACTCATAAAAATGGTAAGAAATACTTGGTATTTAGGTTTGGTTATCTTGCGAATTTTACATATAATACTTGAATGAAAACTTTACTTTTTTTTTGTCCTGAGAAAGAGTTTTCCTAACACCATATAAAAAAGAGATTAAAAAATGAAAACGACAAAAAAAGTGAAAATGACTGTGTTCCAAATCTATATTCCTTAAAACTTTTTTTCAAAAACTATTTAGTAGTCATTTCACAAACACACAAAAGGATATTATGTTTAAATATGTAGGAAACACTGAGTCAGATGAAATTACACAGGTTCCCTTCATGCAGATAGGGAAAAAGCTATAAGATATTGTGTATACAAATAAGTACAAAATAGATGGTGCTTCATTTCCAAAATGATTTTTTTAACTGAAATATGATTTAGGAAAACACCTATAAGCTGCAGAAGATTTGGAAAAATGCAAATCTCAGGAGAATTTTGCAGTCTTTTCAATACTTAGAAAGTGTCCTTTCTAAAGAATTGTGGCATCATATGTATTTGGTCATTCTTCTTGGTTCCTGACACAGAGCCTCTTAAAACCCTCAGAATGCCCTGAATGATAGAAATATCTTCTGCTATTCATAAAGAGCCCAACATCTGAGTTTATGTTATAGGGTTTAACTCATGGTGGGGCCCCTAGATAGCTTCAGGATGGAGACTGGTCACCAAGAAAGCCAAACACAGGATTAGAGGGTTGGACTTTCAGCCCCACCCTCTGACTTCTGGAGAGGGAACGGGATTAGATGTTGGATTCTAAAAACTCCTGAACAATGCAACTTGGAAAGCTTCCTGGTTAGTGAACATGAGATATATGGGGAATATATATGACATGGATAGATACATAGGCCAGGGCACAGAGGTGGAAGAGCACCTGGCTTCAGGAGTCCAAAACAAACCAGGTTCAGCCTCTTGCCACTGACAAAATCCGAAGGCAGAGAGACAGTGATGGTAAAACAAAAAAGAAATTTATGTCAGTGAGCCCAACACCTGGAAGACAGCTAACTATAGTTTCAAAGACTGTCTCCAAACTGCTGAAAATATTTCTAGATTTATATAAGGAAAATGTGGGACAAAAGTCGGTGGATACTGCAAGTGGGCCATAAATGTCAGGTTGATAGTTGTCAATCTTGAGGGGTCTTGCTGGCTCAGGGCAGTCCTTATTGCTGGAGGGGATAGTTTCAGTTCTCATCAGGAGATGCTTTGCCCACTCAGGTCTTTAACCTGAGTTAAGAGATAAGCTGGAAAGAAGAACTTAATCAATTAGAAAATTTGAGGTCAACATGGAGGTAGCTGCAGTCCTTCAGATAGATGGATAGAAGGATAGTTAGACAGATAGATGGATAGAAGGATAGTTAGATGGATAGATAGCTAGAATCATACTGCCGTTATGTCATCTAAAATGGCTTTAAAAATATACCCTCATTGGCATTGCATTTAAGTTCTCATTGCTTCCCATCCTGACTGATACTTAATGTCTTTGCCATTTCGACCATTTGGTGTGTGGATGGTAGCATCACCTTGTGCTTTTAGTGCAGAGTTCTCTGATGATTACTGGGCTTGAACCACATTTCTATTAGCTGTTGGCCTTTTGAAACTTCTCTTTTGCAAAGTGTTTGAGTCTTTTGCTTATTTAAAAAAAAAAAAAAAGATTTACCTTGTTTTCTTTGATTTGTAGGAGTTATTATGGCTATAAGATCTTTATTAGATACATGAATTCTGAATATCGTTTTCCATTCTGTAGTTCAAATTTTCACTCTCTTACTGATGCGTTTTGATGAACTGGAGTTCTTAATTTTAATGCAGCTTAATTTGTCCTTTTTGCAAGTTTTATAACTGTTTAAATAATTATTGTCTGCTCCAAGATCAAAAAGTTGTTCTTTGATATCTCCTTCCCAGACTTTTATGATTATTTTTTTTTACATTTAGATCTGCAATCCATCTGGATTTCATTTTTGTGTGTAATGTGAGGTAAAGGTGAAGATACTTCCTTTTCATAAACTGCCGTTCAATCAACCTGTATTGATAGCACAATCATTCTCTCACTTCACTGAAATATGACAGTGTGGTCACTGTCATAATTAGATGTCATAATATAGATTTTGATATACTCCCAGAATTTATATCTTATTCCTTAATGGGTTTTTTTCCCTATTATTTTTTTTAGGACATAAGGTTTTAATATAGCCTTGTAGCCTTATAGTAGAATTATATTTGGTACTATAATGTCCCTAGATTTGTTCTTCTACTTGAAGATTACTTTTCCTTTACTTGGCACTTTTCATATCTTTATGAATTTATAATCTGTTTATCAACTTCTGAGAAAAAAAAGTCTCTGAACATTTTGATTTGTATTGCCAATAAATAAATAAATTTGTGGAGAACTGACATATCTACCATATAGAGTCTTCATACATAATCATGTTATTTATTTTGGTCGAGTCATTCCTTTCAATAATATTTTATTTAGTGTAAAGTCCTTATAAACTTTTTTGATTTTTTCTGAGATATTTGATTATTTTTATTGCTTTGTAAAGGTTATCACACCTTAAATTTCCAACTGTTTTGTTTTATTTCTATAGAAATATAATATTCTTTCATATTGATCAAGGGCCCAGTGATTATTATATATTCATTAATTTAATATAGTGATTCATATAATATTTCAGAGTTTTTAGTTGTCATGTTATTGCCAAGAAAATAAGTTTCATTTATTTCTTTCCAATTTTTATGCTCCTTTGTATCTTTTTTCTTGCCTTATTGCAATGTTCAGACTCTTCACTACTATATTAAAATGGAATAGTATCCTCTTCCCTCTCTGTAGGATAAAGTTTAACTTTTATTTTTTTAACCACTAAATGTATACCCCTCTAGATTTTCTGTAGATACTCTTAGTCATTTAAAATTTTTAAATTTTAAATGTCATTATAAATTTTATAATATCATTTTATATATTTATATATAAATTTATATATAAATTTATATATTTATATATAAATTTTATATATATATGAAATTTTATAATGTCATTATAAATTTTAAAAGTCATTAAAAATTTTCACTGAGTCTGAGTTTACTAAAAGATTTTTCATGAAAGGTTGTTGAATTTTAGTCAAATGCTTCTTTTTGGTTTCTCTTGTGATTTTTTTTTTCTTTCTTGAATGTTCTTTTTTTTTTTTTCTTGAATGTTCTTGATAGGATTTAGAATTCAAGGTTTTGTTAGCCTCATAAAAGGAGTTAGAAAAGGTCACCTTCAATTTTTTTTTTTCTGTTTTCAAGAGACTTTGTGCAAGATTGGGGTTATTTCTTTTTTAAATAATTGGAAGAGATTTCACTATTAAAGCCATATGGTTGTACAGTTTCCTGTGGGAATTTTTTTCAGTAATAACAAATTTAATTTCTTTAACAGATGCCTCACTACTGAGATTTTATATGTCATCCCTTTACTTCAGTAAATTGTATTTGTGGGGGCATTTGTTCATTTTAACTAAATTTTCAAATTCCTTTGCTTAAAGTTGTTTGTAATGTTATTTTATTATTTATATTTAGATCTGTATTTGTGCTCCCTTTTCCATTTTTATTTTTGTTTTTCTGTTTACAATCTTTTTTGCCTTCATCAATCTTGTTAAGGATTTATCAAATTGATTAATATTTTTAGTCTTTTCAAAGTTCTAACGATTGTCTTTATTATTTTCTCTATTCTACAGTATTGTTAAAATTTCATTCATTTCTATTTTCATCTTTAGTATTCCTTCTTTTGTTTTTTATACTCTTCCTTATCGAGATAGAAAGTTAAAATGTTGATTTTTATCCTTTCTTTTTTCTCATACATGCATGAAAGGCTATGTTTCTCTTTAAATATTGCTTTGTCTGTATTGCACAAGTTTTCATCTGTCATATTTTATTATAATTCAGTTCAATAATATTCTAATTTCCATGCTAACTTATTCCTTCATTCATGAGTTGTTTAGGAATGTGCTACTTAATTTCCAGGAAGTACATCTTTTTCTAGTATAGTTTTGTTGCTATATTCTATCTTAATTCTATAATTAGGGAATATATTTTAAATTGTCTCAAATATTTTAAAATTTCAAACTGTTTCAATATTTTAAATTTTGTTGAGGCTTTGCAATGGCTCACAATATGGCTGATGTTGATGAACCTTATATATAAACTTGAAAAGAAGGTAAATTCAATTGTTGTTGGGTGCAGTGTTCTACATATGTCAATTAGTTCCAGTGTGATGATTGTGATATTCAGACTTTTTTTGTTCTTCCTTATTTTTGATGGATTTTCTATCCTCCTGAAAAGACACTCCAGATAATTGAACAAAATCCTTTCAGATCGATTCCCTTCAAATGAATTTTTAATATTGCTTCAGGTGATTTTAATTTGTGTCCAACTTTAAGAAGCTTCGGTTGAAAGATCAATGTTTTGGCCATTGAAGTGATCCTTAAATGGATGACAGTATTCCATTTATGGCACAAATTTGTACTAACCACACACCATGGGAAGCTCTGCAGAATAATCCACTAACAGTATTTTTTTACTAAGTTTTACAAGTAAATACAATCATGTGAAAGCATGTTTCTTTCATACATAAATGTTATTTTTATCTAACTTTATAGCATTTCATAAATGTATGAAAAGGGAACATGTCATTTCCATAAAATCTAACTATAGATTTCAACATTTTGAAAAAAAAAGATATTTTAAATATTCTTTGCTAGTTGCCCTATGAATCATAAAATGATTTCCTTATTATGAATTATTTTTCTCACCAAATATTCTCAGATTATATGTAGGAGTAACAACTCATCCAAACAAGAGAGAACGAAAATCAAGAAGCAAAAATAATCCCTAAATTAGATATGGCCAACTGGTAGCTTAAGGGCAAAATTTGGCCTTCAGATATGTTTTGTTTGATCTGTGGAATTTTTAAAAAATTAGCCAATATTTTGACAACGGGAGATATTATATAAAAATGACAATGTTAATTTTTTGAAATATTAGAAATTTGACAATTCAATGACATAATTTTCTCTGCATCCCATCACCTTCAATGTTAGAACAAGAGTCTGCATCCTAATAGCTTCACCCACTTAAATTTTCTGCCTGGCAAATGTAGGGAGGCATTTTCAATTCCTGCAATAAATAAGTTCTATGACCTTAAGCACCCTAGCATTTATCATTCATTCCACATCTTATCTAATGTGGTGTGTTTGGGGTACTGATTGGGTGGAGGATATTGTAGGTCAATCTATGATAAAGATTGTGGGAACAACTGGCAAATAATATGCAAAGCAATATGCATCAGATTTGTAAAATCATATACTTGCAGATCATTCTAAAAAAGTTGTTAGTGGAATTTTAATTAGATTAAAGTTATTTCTGAGGTTTTTTAATTTAAAAAAATTGAATGCACATGAATAACATAACCCTAATAGTTGTGACATGGCATCAGATATCGTAGTAGAATGGAAGACAGATGTAGAAGAGACTGGGACCTAATTATTGTCCTCTAAGGAGTCTCCCTTTTTTCCCAAATTCCAGGTTGAGAGTAGCAAGAGAGAATTCCCCACAGCGACCAACATAAGAATATATTATTTGTGTTGCCTACAGTGGTCAGAAGTTCAGTGTTCAAAATCCAGGGTGTATGCCATATAAAACCATTTAATGTCAATAGAACTTAATAGTAGCTTCTGGAATGATGATTATCTTTTTTAAAAGTGCCATTTTCTGGAATCAGAATGTCACTTATAGAGAACCTGAAGGAAAGCTGACTTAATCATAAGTCTCTGAGCTATGTGGAATCAGAGATTATGACATCATTTTACCTGGAAATATTGTTAGTCCAACAGTCTAAGATAGGGATATATTTTCAGAGAAGAAGGACTTAAACTGCCCAGCAGCTGTGATAAACTAGTTATTCACATTATTTTTTGAGGTGACAAATAATTCACTGTGGAAGTTGTTTGCTTCTTTAGATGCAGAGACACATACCAAGACTACAGAATTTGGATACACTTTCCAACTAAAAGAAAATCACTTGCCCAATTTCCCTGAGTCCATGTTGATTCTGGAATGTGCTTTAACTGAACAAAACCAAGTAGCAATATTTTAAATATCCACAGCTCTCAAATCTTCCAGCATCTTATTATTCACCTACCTTGAACATTGAAACCATTCCCTGTGAAGAAATACTATGACAACATACACAGATGGCTTTGAAATTTAAATGTATAATTGGAATTTCCCCCTCCCCTCCAAAAAAAAGAAACCATTCTGGCTGGGGTTGGGATGGCTAGTTATCTATGACCCACTTCATAGCATTATTTCTAGTCCATTAAATTCAATATAGACAGAAGTTTGAAACTAGTACCAAATAAAGACAAATGACATACTTTTAAACATTTAAGACAAATCATCAACCAGTTTCTACTGACATACTTAAACACTTTCACATTCTAGGACAATTATTCTTTAGATCTTCTTGTTCCTAAAATGTTTATCGTTAGACATATACTAAAAACAAAAAAAACAATTATAAAATGAGGGGGCACTCTCCTAACCTAAATCTAAGGAAAATAATTTATTGGAATACAGATTCATTTTCATGTGAAAATTTGTCATTAATTTTTATGGGTCTTTTATATATGAATATTCTGGGGAGAGGATGTGGAGCCCGGGGGACTATGTCCACAATGGTGCAAAGATTCTTTATGATATTTTCCTGGAGTTTCCCATAGCTTGGACATCTTTTGTTGTTTTGTTTGTTTGTTTTAATTTAATTTTATTTTTTTAGTGTTCCAAGATTCATTGTTTATGTACCACACTCAGTGCTCCATGCAGTATGTGTCCTCCTTAATACCCACCACCAGGCTCACCCATCCCCTACTCTCCGCCCCTCTAAAACCCTCAGTTTGTTTCTCAGAGTCCACAGTCTCTCATGGTTTGTCTCCCCCTTCAATTTCCCCCAATTCACTTTTCCTTACCTTCTTATAATGTCCTCCATGTTATTCCTTATGTTCCGCAAGTAAGTGAAACCATATGATAATTGACTTTCTCTGCTTGACTTATTTCACTCAGCATAATCTCCTCCAGTCCCATCCATGTTGATACAAAAGTTGGGCATTCATCTTTTCTGATGGCTGAGTAATATTCCATTGTATATATGGATCACATCTTCTTTATCCATTCATCTGTTGAAGGGCATCTTGGTTCTTTCCACAGTTCGGTGATTGTGGACATTGCTGCTATGAATATTGGGGTACATATGGCCTTTCTTTTCACTACATCTGTATCTTTGAGGCAAATACCCAGTGGTGCAATTGCAGGGGCAAAAGGTAGCTCTATTTCTAATTTTTTGAGAAATCTCCACACTGTTTTCCAAAGTGGCTGCACCAACTTGCACTTCCTCCTGTTTAGAGGATACAACAAGGAAATTTGCCAAGATTCAGACAATAGTGCTTCAAGCTTTTGCCTCCATTCCCTGGGTAGATACATGTAAGGTTTCCAGAACACTGTGGTGGTGCCATTTCCCTCCAGATCCCCTTGGATCATTTTCCATGCAGCCAAAGGAAAAGTTTCAGGGTCATTTTCAGAGGGTCCTACTCTTTGTCTCAGTTAGATGTAATATTTTGTAATTATCAATTTCCACGTGAATCTTATGCAAGAGAGAGAATTTCTGGGTATTGATGGCAAGATGGGACCCATAATAGTCTGTAAACATAGTTGTATACAAAGGTAACAAAATAACTCATTTTAAGGAAAAAAAAATCATTTAAGGTTGAAGGCAAAGATGCATTAATGGGGATTACCTTTTATTTCTTATTATTAACAACCTTAATATCACTGCCAGAAATTTGGTCATGCTATGAGAGGTTACTAGGGTCCTTTGTGAAAAGCAAGTTTTAGCAGATGTTTTAAATTTCAAAACACCACAGTCCTTTTTAAGTCATTTTGCACTTAAATTATTCAATGTTGGCAGATAGTTGGAGCCATTTCATTAATGGCAGCAACTATGGGTTGTTTTTCCTCTTTCATGTAAATTAAGGCCCATTGTAATGATGGGTTAGGTCATTTAGGGTGTCTGAAGGCCAGAAACTTTGAAAGAAACCCAGGATTTTTAGAAATAGAAAAGCTCTGTTCTACATTTCACTCTAATATGAAAAACCACAAGATTGGCATCATCATACTGAGATTAAAATAGGTTCATTCAACAAAATGTCTTTTTAGTTGTGGCATGTATATTATCTGATTTATCAAAATGTGAGAAACTTAATCTTATTTCCTGCCATAACAACATGTGATTTTTCAAAAATATATATTCATGCAGATAAATTAATGTCATTAGCCAAATGATCATATAATTTTAGTTCATCACCTTTGCAAATTGAGAAAGAAAATGCATTGCATCATAATACCTTTCACTGAAACATTGCAGAAATAGACAGTTTTAATAAGCTATAGTGCTCAAGAGACATGAAAATAGAGTATTAAGAGTCAGCTTGGGAATACACAATGAGGATTAGTCACATTGCTTATTCAGTATCATACCCCATAGCATCTAACTAAATCTGTACTACATTTGGCATTAATATCTCACAGTAGAAAAAGGAGAGAATCATTAAACAGTAGGAAGTGATCTGTACTGGTTATCTAATACAGTGCTTTCTAATGCAAGGAGCAAAATTCCAAGGGATTTACAATATGTCCCAGTGAAGTGCTGAAGGAAGTGAAGGTATTAGATATTCTATTCACATGTGTTCTGTCTCTTACATTTTAATTTTATTCTTGATCTATTAAATATGCTTATTTATTAGTGTTATATGAATATGACTATAAGTTATATAGTCACACAGGCATGTAATTCAAAGAAATATAAAATGATAGCTGTATATGATTATTTTTGCTTACCTTTAGTTCCTAGTTTAGGAACTAAAGGTAAAAATGGGAAGTATGTCACACTAATATTACTGACAATTGAATAATCAAAAATATTTTAATGACACAAAATATTGATAACAACGAACAAGCTCAAAACCCAACTGTTTAAAAAAAAAACAAATTCAATGATCTTCATAAAAATCATCTTTCAAAATGACATGTATTTGTTTCTGGCTACTACTGTAACAAATTAAACAACGCATATCCATTCTGGAGGTTAGAAGTCTAAAATGGGTCATCGGGATCGTGGTTTAGGGACATTCTATTTCCTTGCCCTTTCTAGCTTCCAGAGGCCACCTACATTCTTTGGCTCATGGCCTTCCTCCATTTCAAACTTAGAAGTGTAGCATCTTAAAGCCTCATTCCCTGTCCCTCTGCTTTGATAGTTGTGTTGCCTTTTGTCTGACAAACTCCTCCTGTGTCCCATTTACACAGACCACTGTGCTTACAGGCTAACCTGGATAACCCACATTCATCTTCCCATCTCACAATCTTTAACTTGACCACATCTGCAAACTTTCTTTTGTTATATAAGGTAACAGTCACAGATTCTGGGGATCTGGATGGACAGGGACAATTCAGGAGGCCATTATTCAACCTACCACACACATAAAACATTCTTAACTTTAAACTCTTCCAATCAAAACATTTTTTTTTTTTATTTAGGCCTGATACTCGTTCAAAAATACATCTGTACTCTCCTCCTTCTATTAATTCCTTGACAGAGAAGGAGAAGGAATGTGTGTGTGAAGTCAGGTAGAACTTAGTTTTACCCCAGAGATGTGGAATTCAACTGAAATACTGACAAAATTCCACCTAACAAGATTTATTAGACTGGTATTCAAACCATGTGAAATAAGTCTGGATAAGCCATTTTTATAATTTTCTCAACCTTGAGTTCTTAATGTTGTTGACTAACCTCTTTGCTTTTGTCTAACATCTGTTTTCAAAGAGTCTATAATTTCTGTGTTCTAATAAAAGGAGAATATTTTTGCGGCCTTCACATGTAAAAGACAAGTTCATTTGTGATAAAATTACTGATGGAGCAGATTGTTTCCTTTTTAATTCTGAACACATTACTCCTTTATATTCTCAAATTACAGCCCATCTCATTTTCCTCCCATGTGGATCACTTTCCTGTCCTATAAATGTTCCTTTGCCTAATAAGCTCTGAATATGAGCCAGGAAGTTTCAGATCTATTTTACTTAGATTAGCACATTTAAACCTTGAAAAACTTTGAGGTATGTATAATCATTAACCATTTGAAGATAAGAAAACTGAGTCATAAAAGGATAAATATCTTATATAATGATACTCAATGTATAAGTGCCTTATTAGTCAATACAACTAAATTATGTTGTGGTAACTAACAACTACAGAAATCCACAAAAGGTTACTTTTTTATAAAAGTCTCATGCAGAATCACACAATTTTCAAGGCAGCTGTGCTCCTTGTGTTAGTTCACAGTTCAACTACTTTGAACTGATAGCCCAATGTGTGCTTCTATGCCCAGAGTTGTAGGGAAAGAAAGGGCAAAGGTCTTGCACTAGCAATTGATTCAAACAGAAGTGACATACATTGGCATCTTTTTTTTTTCTTTCAAGAATATTAATATGTAAGGAAAAATTGGGGTATTCTTTGTTTCCTTGACTTAATATTTATGAAAGTCTATCTCTTTCATCTCTTTTGACTTTGCTTAAATTTGGGCAGAACACTTAAACAAATCTTAAATTTTAATAATCTTGGTCAATTCTCTTTTTAAATTAATTTATTTATGAAGTTTTTGTAATTCTATCTTATTTTACCATCTTCTTTTTTTATTTCATCTTATCTGGTCTTTATTTTTACTCCTACATTAAATACATTTTTGGGTGTCTGCACAACTTCCAAACACCTTCTTTCATAAACATAGCTTTCTATGATAGGTAGTAAGATATGTCAATTAGATAGTACTCAGGAAGAAACACACTGTTCACCTGCAGGAAAGACAGTTATCACTCAGTCTCCAGCTGTCAACATCTTCAGGGTCAGTCTCCACTGCAAAAAAAAAAAAACACAAAAATCTGTCTTGCTCCAGGTCATGATTTTCCTGAAACAACCCATATCTGGTGACAGAGTGTGGTGGGAGTATAAATGCCTAGCCGTATCAGCCCAGATGGACAAACCTCATGAGCAATATTCACTTTAGTATTTAACCAAAGTGGTAAACTTGTTTTGTGGTTCAATTTATCCCTCTTCATAATCCTACTTCCTCTCCTTTCCTTTTTAAAAGTGTTGTTCCCTAGTGATTATTTTGCACTCTGAACTGTGTATCAATTTATATGATCAGGGGGACGCCTGGGTGGCTCAGTTGATTAAGCGGCTGCCTTCGGCTCAGGTCATGATCCCAGGGTCCTGGGATCGAGTCCCACATCAGGCTCCTTGCTCGGCTGGGAGCCTGTTTTTCCCTCTCTCTCTGTGTGCCACTCTGCCTGCTTGTGCTCTCTCTCTCTCTGACAAATAAATAAATAAAATCTTTAAAAAAAAAAATTATATGATCAGGAAGATTCACCTTGCAACACTAACAATATACATGTAGAATTTGGCCCACCTCTGTCATAGTATTCTCTGTCCTATAGCAGTTAGAAATCTTGCAGAATATCACGCTGATCCTTTATATTGATGAGGTAATGCTTAGTGATTGATCTGGATGAGCTAGATGTGGCTAATCCACCAATGGGATTAGTAGGACACATGTGGTCCATAGGCTGTGAGAAAAGTACTATGAATACTCAGTGACCTACCATATAAGTAAAATATTTAGGGAAATAGTTGTCAAGGGCATCCTCTCAAATAATAAAGAGAAGTAAGCATACCTTGTAGTTCTACCATTAAGAAAGAAGTACAATGTCTGTTAGGTTTTGGGTTTTCTGGTGCCAACATGTTCCATATTTGTGAATACTGTTATGATTCATACACTTTTGATTTTGCCAGCTTTAAGTAGGATTCAGAGAAGGACAAGGGTCTGCATCAGGTCTAGTCTTCAGAGGAAGCAGCCCTTCATGTGGCCTATACAATACAACAGAGCCTGTACTATAGGAGGTGTCAATGGAAATGTAGAGGTTGTGTTAACACTCAATGGAAACCCTAACACAGGCCCTTGGAGCTCTGGAACAAGATGTTGTCAGAAGTAGAGAATTATGAACCTTGTGAAAAACAGATCCTGGACTTATAGAAAAGGAATGCTTGGCCATGCAGTACTATGCGACCATAAGACCAGAGGAGCCCATGATTAGCTAGATCCTATCAGATTTACCAAGTCATAAGGTCAGATGGACCCAGCACTATTCATTTTAACAAAGAAATGGTACATTTGGGATTGAGCTCTTGAGTGTGACTATAAGGCAGAAGTAAGATGCACAAGCAGGTAGACTAGAACTCCATGGTATTCAACACTGTTACCTCAGTGCTTTTTTTCAACTCATGCTTAGGGCCATTTTAGGAAAACAGAAAAAAAAAAAGTCCATTTGGTTATAGATAGCCTGGATTTCTATGTGATTAAAAATTCAAAATTGATGATGACCGCATTATGCGTCTTTCAAGGAGGATCTTCAAAGACAGAGTTTAGTAAAAATGCTCCCAATGGATAATTTCAGGAACAACATCAAATAGTCTAATTTATGTCTGATAAAGGGAACCCATCAAATATATGGTCATTTGGCAGTTGCAAATGGCTTGGTCATATGGTCAAGGGCCTGGAAAGAAAAAGATTGGAAGCAAGGAATTCAGGGGGAGAGGCATGAAGATGACACATTGGCATGGACACAAAGTGTGAAGATCTATTACATGTTAACAACCACCAGAAGACATTCTACAATGGATATTAAATTAAATAATAAGAGGACAAAATCACTGGGTAGATTAATATCTAACAGCTTCTCCCATTAACCACCCCAGAACTAACAATAGGTACAAGAAAGAAGTGGTCACTGTGGCAGATGTGGAGAATATGTATGGGTCCAACAGAATGGACACTCATTAAGACTGATCTAGTTACTGCCCATGTCAAATCCAGCCTGCTAGAAATAAAGGTTGGTGCTGAGGACCCAGTCTGGCACTATTCTAGGAGACAATCCAGTCACTCACTGGCAAAATACCTATGTTAGGTTCTTTCCATCCCAACATGGTGACTAGTTTGGTCTCATAGAAACAGATATATATTCTGGATATGAGTTTGCCTTTATTGGCCTCAAGACCCCAACAAGTACAACTATTAGAGGGTTTTCAGAATGTTTAGTCCATTGGGTTGGATCCCACCTAATATTCCCTGGGACCAAGAGACACACTTTTAAGCACATGAGTAGACCCATGGCCATGGGATCCACTGATCAGATTGCATTCTATATCAGTCAAGAGATACTGACCTAATATGCAATTGAAGCAATGGCTGATACATATGTAAGTCAGCATTCTGGAGGCAATATTCTTTGAAAATGGGATATTCCCCAGGAGGCAGGATATACACTGATTCGAAAACCTTTATATGGCTCTGTGTCCCAATAGAAAGAATGCGTGGTTCTATAATATAAGGACAGGAATCAGGAGGATTCCCAGGGGCCATTATTCTAGTAACCCACTAAGGGACTTTATACTTCCTATCTCTGCAACCCTGGCTCTTCAGAATAGAGTCTTTAGGTTTCTAAAAGATTAATGTTTTTGCCAGGGCAAACAGCAAGTGTCCCACGTATCTATAAACTATAGTTGCCCCCTGGGGACTTTGGGTTCCGTGTGCTAGCGATGAGTGGATAAGAAGTAAAGTCACCATCTAAGCTGTAGTAATTGATCTTTTTTTTTTTTTTTTTTTGTAGTAATTGATCTTGATCATCATGAAAAGGTAAGAGAAGTTAAGGCTATGTATGGAAGCCAGGTAGTCCAGTTAGGTACCACTTGGTGATTCCTTGCTGAATTGTGACTATAAAGAGACAAATACAGCAACTTGGCCTGAGAAGTAATGATGACAAGGAGGTCAAACCCTCAGAGATTGGGGGTATGGACCCAATCACTAAGTCATCCTGAAAGCCAATAGAAGTAGTAGCTGAAATGAAGATTCAAGAGACTGATAGCGGAGGAAAGAATCTATGAGTGTCAGCTGGGCCTGTAGAATAGCCATAGTACTGAGTCTGTAGTTCAGCCAACTAACCTCTCTCTTCTGTTTCCCTTTTGGAAAAGAGCCCCATGGACTCATGGAGGAGCTTATCACCAAAAGTATATGGGGAAGTAGATCCAAGAGGCACAGGGGGTGGATTGTGGCAGTCACAGAGATCCTCCATCCAGATTTCCCTTCAAGAAAGCACTTGTGGCTCAGCTCCTAGAAAGCTACCTGCCTGAAGGTCACACGCTGGGACAGCCCTTATCTGATGACTGAGAGAGGTAGGAATATAAAGGCCTGATAGAGAACAAGTGATATCTGGTGAGTGATATCTGCTCCAGGGCTCCAAGTTGTTTTGGTCAGAACATTGTAAGGCCTGTGTTGCATGGGCAACTGCTCTGTGGAGAGAAAAGCAAAGCAAATGTGAAGGCATATGACTGAAAGACAAACAGAAAGACTATCATGCTAGAGGTTGCCAAATAGTTCTCATTGCCTAGACAGACACCCTTTGAAGGCTTGCTACTCTTGAATTCCCTGGCACAGCCTGGATTCTTTCACAAAATCTCCTATGTATTTTTTTCCCCACCTTAATCTTGGTGGAAGTGGATTTCTGTTTCTTGCAACCAAAAGTTCTTAGACTTAGGCAAGCTACCTATTTTGTGCTTAATAGCTTATGTTCTTCTTTTATAAAGGCCACTTTTTTCCTGTGACAAAAATATCCTAATTTTCTTTGGGTTCCTGCCATAGATAATTTTCAAATATTTGCTCTTCTGTTGCATCTTCCTGATAATTCTTTATTTACTCCACTTTACCTAGAATTTCAAAGGAAGCTTTACCCTTTTTTTCTTTAATTTCTTTATTATAGATTGACCAAATAGCAATTTATTCACAGGCATCATTTCATTAATTGAGATGTGAGAACGTGCCTTATCTGCGCAAACTTTTCATATAAGCACTAGTTAAATCCACTCCTCATATCTAGACCTGAAATTTGATTTACAAAATGCAGGGTTCTGCCCTATTTCCGTAAGCCAACTACATCCATAGAACATAGGTTTCCTGTACTAAGCTCTAAGACCATTGCTTGGTTTTCTGATAATCAAAAATAAGGAATAGCAGGATGCTGAGAATGTACTATTTCCAGGAATGTTCTCATTTCCACTCCACTGAACGTGCTTTATTTTGAATGAAAGTGCTTCTAGGTTGCAATGTTGTATCCTGCTTCACCACTTTCAGTCTTCCTGACCCCCTGCTGCATTGATTTCTTAGCATTGCAATTCCCAAATGGCTATAAAACTATGGGCAAGAGTACAAAAGTCCTCTTCAAACTGTATCAACTGTACAGCTTAATGATAACTATCTGGTTTTCCAGTTAGTGGAGATCTGGGTCTCTGGGTCAGATTTTAAAGTTAGAAAATAAATGGAATTTCTTTCTATGTTTCTGCTGGTAAATCTGCTTGGTTTCACCAGTAAAGTATGGGTAAAGCCCATAATTACTCTTCCAATCTAGTTCAATCATAGTTGAACAACAACTAACACTGTAGTTAATGGGAATAACTTCCAAATTTTGGTATCAATATCTCTGTGTTTCCACTCTGGTTAGTTAGTTGTTTGTTTAAGCTAGCTTATGGTCTCAGTCTACCACAACTATTTTGAAATCAAAAATTGTTTTGTATTTCTTTAATCCATTCTCTATTTTCTCTTACCTTCTCTTCATTCTTGACCATGCACTATCAGTGATTATAACAGCCTTAAAACTCACCTCTTCACTTGTGCCATTTATTAAACTATTGTGAATCTGCCTCAAGCTTAGGTTTCTATGTTCAGGTTTGTTATTCTAAGGCTGGAATTCTACAAACCATCTTTCTTAGTTGGCTAGCTGGAGCCCATGAACTATGAAGTGACATGGATGAATTTTACTTATGACATGCTGATTAAGAAAGAAGCCATTGGGGTGCCTGGGTGGCTCAGTGGGTTAAAGCCTCTGCCTTCGGCTCGGGTCATGATTTCAGGGTCCTAGGATCGAACCCCACATCAGGCTCTCTGCTCAGTGGGGTGCCTGCTTCCCCCTCTCTCTCTGCCTGCCTCTCTGCCTGCTTGTGATCCCTCTCTCTGTCAATTAAATAAATAAAATTCTTTAAAAAAAAAAAAAAAAGAAAGAAAAAGAAAGAAGCCAGACACAAAAAAATACATGCACACCATAGGATTCCATTTATATGAAATGCTAAATCCAAGCAAAATAAATTTAAGGTGACAGAAATCACAATAGCCTTTGCCTACGGTGTGCATGGACTGACTAGAACAGAGCATACACACAAAAAATGTCTTTAGATGATTCTGTCTCTATTGAGGTGTTGTTTACACAAGAATGCATACTTGTCAGAACTTATCAAATTGTACACTTAATATTTGTATATTTAACTGTGTGCAGATTTTAACTCAGTTTAAAAAAATAAATGAGAGAACTGCTGCATGCCTCAGAAAAAAAACTGAATTGACAATTAGAGAAAAAAAAAACCCAAACCAAAAAAACTCCAAAGGCAAAAAAACAACAAAAAACAGCAACATAGAGGCCTAAAAATTAGCATATGGTTTTAAAATTCAAAATGATGGTTACCTTTCAAACATGCAGATAGTGACTGTCAATTACTAGCATTTAAATATTTCTTGAGAGAATTACTATAACTAACACAGAACCTAGTCACCCGCAAAATGGATTATCAGAAAAAGAAAAAAGAAAAGCACAAAAGAGGAAAAAGGAGAGGGTGATGATGAACTACACATAACAAAGGTAACCTTGTAAGAAGCAAAGTTTTGAGCCAGCCCAGCACCTCCTTGAGTCTGAAGGAATAGTGAAGTCTTTCCCACACACTTCATATGATGTGACCAATAAATTTCAGTTCTGCTCTCCTGGTTGACAGCTGTTTTCAGGGTAAGAAAAAGAGAAAAAAGAATGAGTTCTACTTGAAGAAAACAGATGGCTACTTAAGTGTATAAATTTCTGCAATTTAAGATTACAAAAGCAGAAAGGAATACATTTTGTACATTGTCTTTATTTTTAGACTTCGATTGAGACTTTCCCTCTAGCTGCATTGTCCATTGCCTTCGAGGTTGTCAATAATGTAGCCAATTTTAAAATGAGAAATAAATATCATGGTCACTACAGCTGTTGCTTTATTTGATGTGCATGTATGTATTATCTGTTCAATAGATGTATCTCTTTTATTATATGTTTATTTTCCAGTTTTACACATCTGTCTATATGCATTCTCTCTCCATATATATTAATAGATGAGCTATTAAGCTATTATTGGCATAAATATTAATTATTGCAAATCTGCTGTAAAGCCACAGTCATCCAATTTTTCTACACAAGAGAAATGCTTTTGCTCCAGTTTAGTAGCTGAGATACTGGAATAAAGCTGTAAGCACTTAGGTTATTGCAAAGGTGTTTTAGCGATTTAGTAATATTTTTTGTGATCTTTGCTGGAGGAACCAAAAATATCGAGGCAGTTAATCTACCATAAATCTGCCAGCCTAAATTTCTAGGAGATCTATTCTAATCCCTTCCTCAGGTGCATTTCTAAATTGTACTCTGTTTCCAGAGACCACACCTGATGTAAATCCTTAATGAACCAGGTTCCTTTCATCCCTAAAAAACAAAAATAAAAAAAAAATAAAAAATAAAAAAACATAGCAATCCCTCTCTTTAGATATTTCTAATAAGATGGGAAATATTTTAGAGAGGGGCCTAATTAAATGAGATATAGAAAAAGTCAAGATACTCTTCTCAAGATCCAAGTCTCTTTCCTCTCATGTCACCTGGATAGTAACGGCAATGTAAAGTCATTGAGAGGAGAGTTGTATGTCTCTCTTCCAGTTGAGCCAAAGAAATGAATGATTCTTTTGGGAAGGTTGGTAAATCTGAGAGAGATTTAAAAAGAAGCTAATATCAAAGTAATGCCCTTCATTCCCATCCACAGGCAGAGATGATCTTTCAGTCTGCCCAGAAAATGGCTCCAACTCTGTCTTTATTAAGCTTCATCTGTTGACAGTTTTGTTTAGACTGGCTTATATAAGAAGAGATATGATATATATGAATAAACATATACAAAGGAAATAAGGCAACAGAGATAACTATAGTGGTGTTATCATATCTATAGAATTTGAAATGTAGCAAGAACACAGCTACTAGAGGTGCCTCAGTGTTACAACAAACAAGCAAACAAAGAAAAGCTCCCATTTTAATTTGGACAATTTTAGATTATTTCTTGGTCTCAAAAATATGAGTTGTTTTCAGTTATTTTTCGTTGGATTATCCCTGAATACCGAAGCATGATTGAGGATATCTGTCAATTAAATATATATATATATATATGTATATACACACACACATACATATATATATGGTTTATATACACATATATAGTACATATATATATATTTTGCTTTATAGATATGTTTAGCTCCATAGATATACTTGGCTATATATATATATATATATATATATATACACACACACATATATATTTCCTGTTTTTATTGTTATAATACATTAATATAATAATTATTAACATAACATTAGAGAGAGAAAGAGAGAGACTGTGTGTATATTGGAGACAGAAGCTTCCAAACATGTTTATAATTACAGATATCTATATGCTCAAACACTTACCTGGATATTTAATATGTGTTTCTTTTTTTAACATAGTTACTATAAATCTAGATAACCTCTAGCAAAAATAGAAGCTAGAAGTAGTATAAAGAGCTCACTTTCAGCATAAATATTTGAAACTATATTAACCAAGAAAATATGTCAACTCTTCATTTTATTTTGAATAACAACATCAATCATTCCATGGAAGTTTACATGAAAACAGAATAGGTTAATTTCTCTGTGAAACAGTGTTTTCTATAGTAGAACATTAAATTTGAAATTTAGTATCTGCGCATGTCCTATTCACTTTATAAACTGTATTACACTGCATGCCATGGAAAACAATGGAAGAAATATAGCAAGTGGATTTTTACAGAATTATTTTTTATGGGAAAGGGATATTAATAGCTAATAGTTGAAAATAGCTAGTATTTATTCATTTCTTAATATGTACTGTCTGGTTTTCTAAGTGATTTATGTTTAATAACTCATTAAATCTACATTACATTCATGGAAAGTAGCTGATTTTATAAATGGCTAACACAGGGCAGAGGGAGGTAAAATAACTTACTCAGGTTCACAGCTGTTTTGGGGTCATAGTTTGGCATGTCAGGAATTTGACTCCTGACATCCCAGCTAAATTAATGATATGCTTTATCCTGTGCCATGTACTTTATTTTCTTGTTACTAATCATGTTTATTTAGATTTATAGATTTAAATCTATATTAACCTTACTTCCTGAATTTTCAACTAACATAATATTAAATTGTAAAAAGAAAAAAAATTAAATTGTGTGTAATATTATGTTACTTCAAAATTTCAAGGAATAAAGTTAGAACATTAATAAATATATAAAATGGATAAAAATGAATGTAATTCAAATGACCTCATTTAGATGACTTTTTTAATCCTTAAGAAAAATATATTAAAGGAAAAAAGAAATCATAATGCTCTATTATCTAAACCCTGAAAAATCCAAAAGGAATGATAATGTATGCAGAAATTATCCAACTCTTTTGTTCTTTCAGGTACTGGTGATGTGCTGAGGAAGATAGAAAAAGTTTACTCGTACTTATCACTGACAACATCCTGTGACATTAGAGCTAGTCCCTGTCTGTATCATCCTTTTGAGCCACTTTGTAAGCTATGAATGTAATCATGATGCCTACAAATAATAAGTAAAATGTAAAGACTTGTATGATTTGCATACCCCCAAAACAATAACTACAAAAAAAAAAGTCAAGATAAATCGTGATCTTAAGCTTTCCTTCTTGGAAACTCACTCTAGAAAGGATATTGTTAGACCTTTAATCTTACCCTATCCCACTTTGCGCTTGAAGTTTCAATATATTCCAAGTGATATATGAGACCAGATAGGAAACACTGTTAAGTGATGTTCAAGTCTCAGTTCTTAATGGGGATTTTGTTCTTCTTTGGTTCTTATAAATGGAATTTCCTTCTCTCTCTTTCCTCAGCAATGGCTTTAAATCCTTTGAAAGACCCTTTACCAATCACTCTTGTCATACTTAGCACTGAATAGCTCTGTGCTGCCAAGGAAAGAAGAAACCAAATGTTTTAGTGACATTCAACTAGAGGCATATGTCAAAACAGATATGTACAAAATCACAAGATTTATTAAAATCATTGTTAAATTTCTGCCCCTGAAAATTTATAATTAGCTAATTGGGAATATAAAGTCATTCTTCAAACCCCTTTGACTCATCTCCCCATAGTGCACATCTCTCTCTTTCTCTGTCTCTGTCTTTGTCTCTCCCTTCTTTGCCCTCTCCCCACTGTGAGAAAAAAAAATCATGACTTAGAGGTGATGCAACATTTATCTTTCCAAGGGGAAAAGACTGATAACACAACATGGACATTGACCTAAGTAAAGTCTAATTTTTCAGATAAAAGACAAGTGCATGAACACAACATTTCTCTAACCTTAATTCTTTTTTTTTAAGAATTTTTTTTAATTTATTTGACACAGAGAGAGATCACAAGTAGGAAGAGAGGCAGGCAGAATAGAGGGGGAAGCAGGCTCCCTGCTGAGCAGAGAGCCCGATGCGGGACTTGATCCCAGGACCCTGAGATCATGACCTGAGCCAAAGGCAGAGGCTTTAACCCACTGAGCCCCCAGGTGCCCCTCTAACCTTAATTCTTATTTAAAAAAAAAAAAACAAGAGTTCATAGGCAAATCAAGTATGCAGTTCCACCAGAAAACAATCAGTTTTTCCTATTGAGGAATACTACTTTTATTGTCATTAATTTGTTTTTCTATTATCTAATTAATATGAAAATTGTTAACATTTTCAAAAATGAAGTCATTGAGTTCCCTGTACACACATATACCCAATTTCCTCCATTCCTGAACTTTTTACCTCCTACAATTAGTTCAAGTTAAAATAAAGAGACTGGAGAGTGTTGTTGCAGTCCTCCCTGATGGTTATGAATTACCCGTTCAGCAAAATTTATCTCCAAAACATTAATAATTTTTGTTTGTCCTCACCATCCTCATCATCCTCACTATCCTCCCCATTCTTGGCCTGTAAAATTTATCATCCTTCACGTGGACTGTCTCAGAATTTTCTTTCAACCATTCAACCCCCTTAAATAAGTGTCTATAAGCTCCCAAGAATAATATATCTAAAAGGAAATATGACTATGCCATAACCCTGATTTAAACTCCTCCATATCATCCTGACAGACACTGTGGTGTTTCTCAAATGCAAAAGCTTAGCAACAGAAATTTTTTAACATGAGTATTCCCAAGCTCTCCAACTCCCTTGCAAATTATTATATGGCATAAGGTGAAGTTATTCTTTTCAAAATCTTCCTGGGTGTTGCTGCTTCAGACCTCATCACTACCTTTTAGCTATCCTTTGTCACCCTGAGTTATTGGCAAAAATCCAAACTGCTTAAAGTGATAAATAAAGCGTATCCTGTTCTCCCTCCAATATGAAAACCTTATTTTAACTCTCATTACTTCTAAATGTTCACAAAACTTACCAGTGATAGTCAATAATTTCTAGATCCCTCCGCAAACTATATTTAGCTATCCTTATATGCTAATGTCTTTGCCTAAAACAGAGGTCAGTGTTCTGCCTGTTTTTGTAGTTTTATGGGAATTTGGCCCAACCCATTCCCTACGCATTGTCTATGTCTGCTTTCACACTACATTGGCAGAGCTGCAATAGGGAGTGCATGGCCTTTAAATACTAACGTATTTACTATCTGGTTCTTCCTTTACAGAACTGCCAACCCCTGACTTAAAATACCCTTTTACTCTTTCACCTATCTAATCCTTATTTATGTTCCAGATTTAAATGGGCAGTAGTCTACAAGAAATATAAGAAATGTGCACACTGCCTGCTGAAATTGGGTCATCACCAGTTGTCTGAGCAAGTGTTTCTTCCGAACAACCATATACTTTAAGCTTATGTCTAGCCTACTGAAGTTTCCTATAGATTTTCCTGTCTTCTTTACTCTGTAAGAGACACTTTCTTTTGACTTCTTTTTTTTTTTTTAAGATTTTATTTATTTATTTGACAGAGAGAGAGATCACAAGTAGGCAGAGAGGCAGGCAGAGAGAGAGGGGGAAGCAGGCTCCCCGCTGAGCAGAGAGCCCGACGCGGGGCTCGATCCAGGACCCTGAGATCATGACCTGAGCCGAAGGCAGAGGCTTAACCCACTGAGCCACCCAGGCGCCCCTTCTTTTGACTTCTGTATCACCAAGTATTAGAACACACCAAGCGGACAATATTGCTTGGACATCAGAACTAAATAAATATATGTCAAAAACTGTGCTGCGAAGTGGGGATTCCAAGATGATGAATATACTGTGACTCTTGTCAAGGAGACGAAAGAGTAATGGGAAAAATTTTGCAATTATTAATTATTAGAATATAATATGGTAATGAGCTACTTGTAATAATAAAGAGAGAGGAGGAAAAAGTAATTGCCAGAAGGAAATATGTCAGGATATTTTGTAACAATAAAAGAGATAAAGATTTGGGCACCAACCATGTGCCAAATGTGTCTAGCTGGTTAGAATTAATGGTCCAATCTTCTAACATAACTAAAAATCTAAGAGGAAATAATATGACTAAGTCACAAATTTAGGAAATAGATGAGTATTAACTTCAATCATTTTCTGAAGCTCAGACTTTTTCCACTATATGAGATCAAGTTGCTCCCTCATCCCTCTTCCCAAGGCTGTGATGAAAGCCTGCATGAGAATACCAATTTTAACCTTGACTCAGATTCCATCTCCTGTGCTCCCCTAGCACTATGCATACTTGTACTAGGGGTGTGGAGTGAGTGAGGAAATGTAGCCAGTTTTTCACTAGGCTTGAAACTCCAGTCTCCTTGAGTGGGAGATTTGGGGGAGAGGCAGGCATGATTTCATTCTAGAAAAACCTGTCCTCTTTCAACTTCTGGTATCCAGTGTTCTTTCTCTCTTTTTAATAACGATATTTTTTGAGTATTGTTAATTTGTCACTCTCAGAGTTCTCTGCTTGTGCATCCAGTGACAAAGTATACAAATAGTAAGTCCATCATAAGTATAAAACTCAATAAATGTATTATTCAATGCAAATTCAGTAAGTGTATCATTATTAGAATATAGGAATATATATTGTCTATATTTGTTGACAACATAATTAGAATGCATTAACTGAAGACATTTTTAATATATTCAGGAAAGGATATGAATAATGCATTCACAAAACTATTTTTGAAATATTCTTAATATTTTCTCTAAGAAAATATCCATGAACAATGCACTCACAAGGAAAATGTTCTTGAGTGTTGTCTTAAATAAGAAAATTTACAGAGATTTCCAAAGTCTTCTAATTCTTCTTTCTATAGGCTGTTAATTAACTCAGGGTTTGTTGGTCATCCCTTCTCATTCTGATGGCGTGGGCTGCTTTAACCACAATTTCATACTCAAACATCTCCAGCTAAGAAGCAAACACCAGTCTCTGTGGTCATAGTTGTCCCCCCCCAAATTCCATGATATCAAGCTCTCTGTGGACCTTCCCTCCATACTTTCCCCAGCTTGGTTAAACTGCTAATTCCCCAATTTATCAACGTTCCTGCCAGGGATCAAGATTTCATTTCCCTTGTCTGTAGACATTTTGGTATGTAAGACTGATTATCTCTAGATTTGGCTCAGGCATGGGAAAGGAACTGTTTCAGAAATCTCCAGGTAACATGATTCTCCATTTATTCTTCTCTGCAATCTATATAAACAAAGATGAATGGGAAGCTGGAGCAATGGTTGTGGGTAACAGAGCTAGGGTGATAATCATTTAGTAACTTCTCAGAAATGTTTATAACTGATTAGTAAAATGCTTTTATGGTTCTTTCTTGGGAAGATGGAGTATGTATTGTCTCTTTTTCTTTATCCTTGAATCCTAGTTGCCAAATCTAGGGCAACTGGAAAAGGTATCTTTATGATTATATTGCATAGGTATTGAAAGTTGGATCATTAGAGAGAAAAGGCCAGTTGAGAATAGAACATTCATGTTACCCAGATTAGTAGAGTAAAATATATAGAGAAATAAAAAGACGTGGCATGTTGAACAAACCTCAATGTTTAGAATTTTGGAATGTAAGGATAATAAAGAAGAAGGAAGAAGGTGAAAAGAGATAGGGCTAGCGAGAAACAGATAAAGTGTCTTATATGCATATTTAAAGTTTTCAAGAAAAGCTATGTTTTAAATTTGCTTTATTAAACATGATCTGATACATATAGAAATTTTCAGGAAACATGTCTCATAATATTTTCATTTAAACAAATTCTACTAAAATCGAGTCTTTTATCTTTATCCAGAGCTTCCTCTACATAAGCTAAAATTTATGTAAAATTATTTTTTCTTATTTTCTAGAAAATGTTACTTTAAACAGAAAACATTGTCAACATAATTGTTATATACTTTAAATGTTAGCATCAGAATTTCAATGAAAATGTTGAAGAAAGTTCAGCATGTGGGAAACTCTTGAGAGCTAGACCTGGAACAAATATCTAACCAGGAAGATATTAAAAATGGCTTAACAACGGCATGCTATTAAGCTGGAAACCAGTTCTCTCTCTCTCTCTCTCTCTCTCTCTCTCTCTCTCTCTCTCACACACACACACACGCACAAGCATATGCACACAAACACACAAAAATCTAAGTGCAATGGATGTTCCTGAAGCTATAAATTACCCTGAGTTACCCACCTATCAAAGAATATGATCTCTGTGGGTTTTTAAATGGATATTAGAGGAAGTCTCATTATGCAAGGAGCAGATTTTTATAACACTGGAAAGAATATACCAAATAGTATTAAAATCTGGATGCATGGTTGAATAACATTATCGGTTTCAAAGGTAAAATAGGAAATTCTAAAAATAAGTATTGTCCATTTTTATGTTGCAGTTTCCAAAAGCCAATGTTTTAAGTGATGACAACAAGTAAGAGCTACGACATCCAACTGAATTCCATAAGTAAACTATATTACATTTTTTAAAACCAAGAATGCATATTCAATGAAAATGGACAAATATGTATAAACATGAAAAGGAAACTTCTTAGTGACTCAGATTTTGAAATCTGAATAAATACAGAGCAAACATAAATGCTTTCATTTTTAATGATGCATGTGCTCAGATGAGAAATATCTATTGCCACTTGTGGACTTCTTAAAAAGTTGTTTTTATTCCTAATGAAGTAAATATTATATAAATATATATATTTTAAGTATTAACTAAAAAATAAAAGCCTTTCAGGGGCTTCACTGTTACTTCCACAAAGGATGTTAAAACAATTCCTTGGTAGGACTGTGATAAGGGATCATTTCTTATTTCCTAATTTAAAATAAGGGGTTAGGCAAATGCAAATTTAGCAAATGCTAAATTAGCAAATGCTAATTTGCAATAAGTTTTTCAAGAAAAATGAGTTAGTCTAAATATGTGTACCAATAAGATCTCTTACTCTGATTGAATAAATTTGATTTTCAGATTTAAATATGAAAGTCTTTTTTCTCAGGAGGAAGTCATGCTTAGGCAATAAAATAAATTCTCAAAAAATGGGCAGAAAGTTGGCCTTTATAGAAATGATGCCATTAAAGTATGATTTCCTAGTGTCTTATCCTTTAGAAACACATCATGACCTACATCTCTTTTATGTCAAAACTCCTCTCTCTGTTTTGTGTCTATATTGTGTTAGCGTGAATCATTTCTAAAATTTGAGTTTTGAGAAAATAACTTTACACATTGAAAGTCAACATAATCTCTAATCATCCAAAATCGCAAATTCTTCATTTTGCTCTTTGAGCCTCTGCTAATATTTAGCTCTTCGCTCACACTAAACACTTATCGTAATTCTTAAAAAACTACTTCACATAATAAGTTGCATATGTAATACAGGAGAAAACTTGCAGTGATGACAAAATATATCTGCAATTGCTTTAATTCTCCATTTTTATTTTCTAGTAAGCTTCTGAATTCAATTCAATTTGTGTTCTAAACTTAACATAGGATATTTTCAATGATTTATTCTCCACACAGACACTCACTTTATTTGATTTTAGTTATAATTCAATATAACTATCTTTACTGAATCATCTAGAGTGTTGATGTAGAATTTGTTTATGATTTATTATCTTTTGAGAATCTATATAAAAGAGGCACGTGCAAGACATGAAGATCCCAAAATGAATAAAAAAAACTATACTTAGCTATCTAGTCCTATAAGAAAGAGAGACACTTATCAGATTATTTTAATAACATATAAAAAGTACAATACCAGAGAGTCACATTGCACTGTGGGTTCACTATGACAATACTTTACTCAGACCAAGTAAGAACTGGATTTCTAAGTAAGGTGCCCACTAAACTGGATCTAAAAGCATGAACTGAGAAAATAATGTAGTGTGGCGCTGGGAATATGATGGAGAAAGTGTTTGAGAAAACCACATGAACAACAACAACAAAAAAAAAAGAGAATTAGCACAGTGTATGACATTCAAGGAATTAAAAACCAGAAATACAAGGCTAAATTCTAGAGACAGAAGATTTAGAGAATAAAGGAGGGAAAGTTCAAGTGGTAGAGATTTTCCTCAACTAAAGTGGTTTGCGAAACTGAAGGAAGGGTATAAATTGGAATGTAGGAATATATTTGATGTGAGAAATTGGGGAGAGTGAAGTGACAAATACTAATCCAAGATTTGCACATTTGGTGCCTGGGTGGCTCATAGTAGCACCCAAAGATACAACAATACAGAAGGATAATATAATATTGATGTAGTTTGCCAGTTGAAGACATGGGACCACAAATGACAGAAGGGACCCTGGCTATCTTAAGCAGAAAGGAAATATATTGAAAAGTATGGTAGGCAGCCTTTAAAATGATCTAATCCCCCTAGGATTAACACTCTTTCATAATCTCCTCCCCTTGAGTGTGGGCTGGATTTATTGACTCTCTTGGAATCTATAGAATAAGGCAGAAGTGACGGGATGTCATGTCAGAGATTGGGCTGTAAAAAGACTGTGGTTTCTATCCTGGCTGCTCTCTCACGTCTTCTTCGATCTGGTGAAAGCCAATTGCCATGTCCTCAGAAGCTCCTGTGGGGAGGTCTGTGTGGCAAGCATGGAAACAGATGCTCTGAGGTCTGCCAAAAGCCACATGAGTGAGAATGGAATTAGATTCACCTGTCCCAACTGAACCTGGTGATGACCATTGCCTCGCCAACAGCATGATTTCAAGAAACCTTGAGCTGGAGGCAACCAACTCAGCCAATCCCAGATTCTGGAGCCACAGAAACGAAAAGACACAATAAACATTTATCCTTTAAAGCTGCTACATTTTGTGATGATTTGTTATATAGGAACAGATAACTAATAGAGGAAGATATCAGATACACTATATTTGGAAGAGTACCCACAAAAACAAGACAGAAGCCAGAGAAGGAACTGAGGCTGCTAGAATGGCTTAATCATGCAAGAAGGATGCCATCGTGGATATCAATAGACTTTGAGTCTTCAATCCACACATCATGACTTTCAAAAGCGAAAGAGAGAATCTGGTGATTATGTTGGTCATATGCTCATTCTTTGACAACACAAGATGGTAAAAGAAAGGATCTAGCAAAGGTGACCTTTTTATTCTCCAAATATTCTTTTGGATTCTGTTGTGAGAGAGCAGAGTTCCCAGAGAAACAAGATACATTCAAATGAGATTGAGGTATTTCTACAAAATAAAACTGACATGCTATCAAGAACAACATGCAAATTGATGTTGGGTGGTCAAGGTACAATGAATGACCACTGTCTGAGAAAAAGGAATTCAATATTAAACACATTTTTATGACAACCAAGTGAAGATGCACACACACAGTTTAATATGTGAGTCTGAAACTTACATGAGAGAGACCAGAGACTTAGTTGAGAGGCATCAGCACTTAGATAGTATTTGAGTTTAGGTAATTTCATTTGATTATCCATGGAGAGCAGGGTGAATAAAAAGTACCTTTAATTGAGGAAAGAATACTATGAAATATTAATATTGCAAAGAAATATAAACATTGCAAAGGAAAAGAAGCTCATAAAGATGAATAAGAAATAATGGTCAGAGAGATTTGAGGAGAATCAGCAGAATCCTGGGACCAAAGCTAGAAGATAAGAGCATTTCAAAGAAGAAATGACTGGCAGCATCAATTGTATTAAAATATCTCAATAAAATATGAATGCAAACTGGCCCTCACCTCTGGAAATCAATGTTGATAGATTCTTTTTCCTAAAATGAATCATATCAATGGCCAAATTCTGCTCTTAAAAGTTGGTGCTCTCCTTTGTACTTAGAATCAAGTTCCAAATTTTAAGTGTAGCACTCAATATTCTCCCATTACTGGGGTGCCTGGCTGGCTCAGTGAGTTAAAGCCTCTGCCTTCGGCTTGGGTCGTGATCTCGGGGTCCTGGAATCGAGCCCTGCATCGGGCTCTCTGCTCAGCGGGGAGCCTGCTTCCCCCTCTCTCTCTGCCTGCCTCTCTGCCTGCTTGTGATCTCTCTCTCTGTCAAATTAATAAAGAAAATCTTTAAAAAAAAAAAAAGATTCTCCCATTATCTACCTATTTAATTTAGTGCATACAAATATGACTTAACTTCCTGACAAAATTATATGTCCCTTGAAGACAGAGACTATATCTTACTTTTCTATCTACTACAATATCTCCCAATATAATATAGTAAAATATAATAGGTTACCAATTAATCAATCTTGGATAAAAGGGGTTTTAATTGTTCGCTCACTCTGTGTAGGAATGTATGCATCTATCTGTCTATCTTTCTATCTATCCATGCATCATCTATGTACCTATCTGTTTTTACAAAGCCTAGACTGTTCATAGCTAGCTCGATTGTACTTTAAGTTGTAAGGTTGACACTTAACGAAGTCTCCCTCCCTCCTGCATATCTGGTGGAGTCAATAAAATAGAATTCCCTGTATCTTCATTCTTCCCCTCATTTTTTATTAATTAGCAAGAGAGAGAATTATATATAAACACCAAGTTTTGTTGTTTATTGTTATCCATCTTTTCTTGATAACTTATCCTTTTTAGTATAGAAAATAAACAAACAAAAATAAAAACAACTAACTTCCACTGCATGGTGTATGCCCTAAACTTTTATGAATTATAATCAGCACTTCCTTTGAAAAGACAGCTACACTATTATAACCACAATAGTTTTTGTGTAAGTCCCATTAATTAAGGTGTTCAAAAGTAGACTTTAATACTTGGACGAAAAAAAAGAAAGAAGCCTGAAATAAAAGTGGTTAATATGTGTTATCTACACCTTTTCCATTTGTTAATTTAAGAAATGTTTCATGTCTACAGATCTGCCAGTCCATGATAACAAAGAAACAAAGTGTAGGAGGAACTGCTTGAGAATACACAAACTTCCAGCTTTTCTCTACCATTTGAGTCACCTGCCTAATAATCACAAGAACTTCAGGAAAATATTTCATAAACTTGGCTTGAAAACTAAAAGTTTTTTTTCAGTATTTATTTTGTTGGGATATACATTTGGAAGCTCTTTTCCCAGGTTAATAGTAATACTGATTTGTTTCAGTGTCTCCCGATGTTAATATTTTATAAGGCTTGCATGCAATTTGTGACATGACTGATTTAAAGTTAGCAGGAGAGCAGCCATCCTCCTTTGCCAATTCCATTTCGCATACTAAATGCAGATTTTCTCATGCAGTACAACACCTGCATAAATTTGAAAAATTGAGAATCATGAAAGCGGTATTTCAATAGCAGTTCAGTTCAGCAAAGGGACAAAATTTGCCATGTAGTAGAACACCGTGAACAAGGTTAATGCCCTGTGGAAACTGCATTTCCCTGAGATTTTGTTGTTGTTGATGATGATTTTAAGTAAATACATACGTAATCCTTCTATTCCACATATTTTTCTGTCAGATGGATATCAAAATACTGCTAAAGTATGACTATCATGAAAAAGTATAGTATAGCTCCAGCAAAAATAATGCACAAGACATATATAAAAAGCTCACATACACAGCTGCATGGGAGTGAGTCAACAATTCTCTTTAAATAATAAGAATCTTCTGCAATTTTACTTTATTGAAGGAATAAATACTTGTTAGTTTTTAAATTTCCTTTATCCACTCTCAAATTCAAAAGTGATGCCAACTTTAACAAAGCAAAAAATATTTACCTGAATTACACAGCAAATTTTCATTTTGTGTACTTTCATTTTAACCTGGGTAAACTCTCCCATTTCAGTAGGGGCACACACACACACACACACACACACACACACACACACAGAGGGAGAGAACACAACAATCTGTCCCCCGCTATCAAGTTATCAAGTTATGAATCATTATGAGGAATTTAGTATAGTCAGAGTTGTCTAAAATTTGATGCTTTATAGAATTTGAAATGTGTAATAAATCAAAAAAGTTTATTCATTAGAAATGAATTCTTGAACTCAGCCAAGTACTGCACACATTTTCCCCATACCTCTCTCTGTCTCTCTGTCTCTTACAAACACATCCAAGCACAGGCACACACACAATTTTTTCCCATAAATAATCAAAGCAAATTACTAAATTTCTTTAAAGACCTTAATAATTCTTAGCACAGAAAATAACAAATATCAGCAGAAGAATCTTATAGGGAAACTCCAGGATATCAAATAAATATAGAAGAACTCGTTCAAAAATGATTTGTAAAGTTTCTGTTTTGCTTCATTGAAGTGAAGGTGTTTGTATGGTGTACTTGGCCCACAAATTTTAATTTCCACACATACAAAATTACAGAAGTAATTAATGTAATTGTTTTCAATTCTTACTTTCAAAATTAGTTTTTAAGAGTCAGGTTAATAAATGACCTCAAAGCATTAGTTTTCAAAGGAAAAGTCAATATTCTTTAAGGCAATATAACACTGCAGTTTCCCAGTAACGGATGGAAATGTCTTTCTCTTCAGTGTGGTAACTACCAGAGATGACAAAAGGAAAGTCTACGTAGGCTTTTGGCCACTCCTAGATTCAGTTTCATTAAACAATTATTTAAATCTGTATAAATTTCTTTGGAGATATTTTAGGACCTTCAAATCTCTTCATTGTGTTCTTAAAACTAATATATATTATATTATTATATATTATTATATTACTATAATATATTATTAATAAATTAGTAGTAAATGAGCCTTTATTCAAGGGTTTAAAATTCCTATGGAATATTGCTTAAGAAATTTTGTGCCATAATTTTTACACATTAGCATGGTATTAGATTTTCTTCTAAAAAATTCTATTTGGTTACTGTGATTTAGGCAGTATGAGAAGATGGTGACACATTTCCCATATTCAACCAACTAATAAAGTCATAACTTATCTATATCATCCATAGATAATCTTTTTTCAGAGATTTATTTATTTATTTACTTGAAAGAAGGAGTGAGAGTGGGGGGAGAGAGGGAGAGGGAGAGAGAGAATCTTAAGCTGACTCCCTGCTGAGCACAGAGACCAATGTCGGGCTTGATAATTTTGATAAAATTATGGATAATCTTGCAGCTCTCCCTGCTTGTGCTCTCTCTCTCTCTCGATTTCCCTCTCTCTCTCTCAAATAAATAAATAAAATCTTTAAAAAAAATAAAGTTATGGATAAATCTTATTAACAGTGTAAAATTGAATAATTATAGCATACTAATCAGTAAATGCATTATTGCTATAAAAGTATCTGTACTTCTCTATATAGCTTCTTATCCTAGTGATACAAAGAAAATATAAAATAACATTTTTAAATTAGGGGTTGATAGATGGTGGAGAGAGAATATTTTGGTTTAGAAGTACTAAGAAGTATGAAAGTTAATCATAACCATCTTAGAAAATCTTTTTTTTTGGCTTTTTCCTGAGTCAGACTGGGAATAGAAAAATCATCAAGATACATTGCTTACCTCAAGAAATTCAGTCTTATATTCATGTTCCCTATTTTCCTATCCTTCTCTTGCAAGCATATTTCCCTTACTTACCAACACTTTCCCTTTTTTGGACACACACACACACACACAGAGTCATATAGGTAACATTGTAGGATCCCTCTAGAGCACAGTTGATTGTATCAAGCAAGTCCAAGTCAATTCTTTCATAGTGGTCCACCCTTTCGATTCTAATTGAAATTAGAATTGGTAATTCATTTATAAGAATGAAGAGATGTTTTAGTCGATGTGTCTTCTCCAATGTATAGTTCCAAAATGCACTTATTTCAGGAATGAATTATTCATCCATGCATTTATTCATTTCAGAAACATTTATAAGCCACTTCATATATATCACATACTCCATTATGAATTAAAAAAATGAAAGGAACTGAGACTCTGAAGTAGAGACAGTTAAGCAAACAAATAGAAGAAAAAAGGATTAGAAAATCAGTGTAAAAAAATAGAAGAAGACAGAAAGGAGGATATGTCAACTATTTCTGCAGTTTGACAAGAAAGCTTCCATGAGGAGATCAAAATTGAGTTGATTATTTTAGGTTGAGTGAGATTTTACCAGATGGTACCTGGAATTGAGCATGTAGGAGTAGCCACTTCTACCAGAGAAAATATCATTCGCCAAAGTGTAAGAAAGAGAGAGAGGAATAATAATTCTGTAGATTTGAAGTATAAAAGTAAAAAGACGTCAGATCAGGGAGAGACTTGTGTGTTAACAGTAAGATATTTAAATCTTTGACAAACAGGAAGTACTGAAAAAATGAAGTATGGAAATGGCACTCTTAATTTTAGTTTCATATTTTAAATTTTAGTCTTTTAAATGAACGCTTTTAATTTCATGTTTGTAGTTAGATTCCTTATACTTCCTAATTGTTGTAGGAACAATATTTAGAGTCAAATAAGACTGGTATTCCTCCTGAGTGTCCTCATAAATGTACTGAGTTGGTTCTGTCTTCTAATCTGCCACACCGGATTGTGATTTCCTGCTTATAGTCCTATAACACTCATGCTTCGGGGATAATGGCCATATTTCTGATTCACCTAGGTGGCCCCTAACATTTCAAATAAAATAAAATTATAACAATTATTTGGTTGAATAAATGAATGGATGATTCATTCTCCTTTCCCCTTGCTCCTGGGAAATACTTGCTCTTTACCCATTATCTTCTATCTCAGTAAATGTCACCACAATCCATCCAATTACTCAGGACATTTACCTGTGAATTTTCTTTATTCCACTCTCACACAACCCACGTTAATCCATGAGAGAATTCTCTCAGTTCTTTCTTTAAATTGGATCATGATTTGACAACTTTTCACATGGTCAACCATGGCCTGAACTATTCTAATATCCTGCTGACTTATTTCTCCAGTTTCTATTTTATAGTTTCGATAGAGCAGCAAGAGTTATTTTCTAGCAAAGATATAAATCAGATCATGTCACTTCTGTGCTCAAAATGGTTTTCTGGTTCAACATCTGCCTAAGATAAAGCAGGAAAGAACATCATACCCACTTAAAAGGCAATAAAAAGCCAGGTAAACTACAATGTTACAGATTTTTGTGAGCCAGTTTCTACTGTTCTACACAGAAAGCTTAAGATTCAGTCACAAAACATGAAACTCATGAAAGAAGAAAGAAAAAAATATTACAATAGACAAAGCAATCGACAAGACCAGACTCAGAGATGACCCCTATGGAGGAATTCCCAGAGAGATAATTTTTTAAAAGATTTTATTCATTTATTTGAGAGAGAGAGAGAGAGAGAGAGTAAACTAGCATGGAGTGAGAGCGGGGGAGGGAGAGGGAGAAGGATAGAAGAATCCCAAGTGGACTCCGAGCCCAACAGCTGGGCTTGATCCCTGGACCCTGAGATTATGACCTGAGCTGAAACCAAGAGTCAGATGCTTAACTGACCAAGCCACCCAGGCAGCCCATCCCAGGGAGATAATTTATAATAGCTATGATTAATATGGTAAACTGACTAATAGAGCATGGAAAAATAGATGGGGAATTTCAACAGAAATAAGAACACTGTAAAAAACACTGAAATGAACACATGCAGGGTAAAAACAAAACAAAACAAAAAACAAACAAAAAAAAATGAAACACAAAAATGTTACTGAAGATAGAACTGTGAGACAAGGATACATAATCTAACATGCATGTAATTCACATTCCAGATAGAGGAGACAGAGAGAGAATGGGCCAGAAGAATACAATGCCGGACAAAAAGTACATTAAAACACAAAAAATGAAAGGCTCTGGAGGTTGTTGTAATATAGGTAAATGTACAAGTACTCTTTTTTGTTCCGTTAAACGACTTTAAAGCAGAATTTCTCAACCAACAACAATTTTATCTCTCAGAGCACATTTGGCAATTTCTGGAGACATTTTTTTACTTTTATGACTGGGTGAATCTAGTGGGTAGAGACTTCACTAACATATTGTAAATGGGACCATCCTAATAGCAAAGATTTATCTGATCCAAAAAACTCTGTTAAAAGATATTTGATGTTTTTTTTTTAATTTAATTTTATTTATTTATTTGACAGAGAGAGAGATCACAAGCAGGCAGAGAGAGAGGGGGAAGCAGGCTCCCCGCTGAGCAGAGAGCCCGATGCGGGGCTCGATCCCAGGACCCCGAGATCACGACCTGAGCCGAAGGCAGAGGCTTTAACCTTCTGAGCTACCCAGGCTCCCCGATATTTGATGTTCTAAAGAATAATGATAGTAATGTTCTGTGGCACAGGTAAAATTAAAAAAGAATTAGTAGCACAAAAATTGGGTGAGTGAGATTAGAAGCACACAGCTTTAAGTTCATTACAGATAAACTAGTATAATGTTATTTGAAGAAAGGCTGTGATATATTAAAGATGCTACTGTAAACCCTAAGGTAATCACTAATTTTTACAAAGGTACAAATAATAAAGCAGTAGTGGAGATAAATGAAATAAGAAAAATAAACACAAAATTCAATGACAGTCAAGCAAATAAAAAAAAATAAGATCAGGATAAGGAAAGAAGAACAGAATAAGTAAGAACAAGGTAATAGATTTCATTTGACCATATCAATGTTATATTAAGTTATATAAATATATAATATATTAATATAATTATTATACTATAAATAATTTATAATATTATATAAATTATATAAAATTGATAATCCTCTAGTTTAATTGGAGAAGAGAAAGAAAGAATATACAATTACTGGTATCAGGAAGGAAAGAGTAGCCATTATAACAGATCATAAAGACATTAAAATTATAGCAATAGACTATTGGAGTAATTTTATGCCCCTAAATCTGACAGTTGAGATGGAATGGCAAATTAACTGAAAGACACAAAGTACTCAAGAGCACGTTCAAGAAGAAATGGGTGTGCCAAGTAGCCCTAAATTGATTTTAGAAATTGAATTTAATCATTTAGAATATTTCTTACAAAGACAAATCCAGGCCCAGATGATAGCACTGGCATATTCCAGCAATTTTAAGAAGATATAACGTAAATGCTATGAAAAACTCTTTCAGAAAATAGAAGCAAAGGGACCACTGTTCAGCTTATTTTATGAGGCCATAATTATCCTAATAAAAAAAAAGGCTTCTACCAAAAAATACAGTTATTATTATATCTAATGATAGATTAAATCCTTCGCTACAAAGACCAGGAACAAAGCAAAAATGTCCATTTTTACCACTTCTATTTAAAATTATACAGTACAAAAAACTGATGAGAGAAAGCAAAGAGTAAATAAAACATGGTTTTGGATTGAAAGATTCAATATTGTTGAGATGGCAGTTCTAAAGAGGCAATGCAAATCCAATAAAATTGCAGCAGCTTTCTTTTTTTCCATTTATTTGTTTTGTTCTTTGTTTTCAGAAATTAACAAATGAATTCAAATTTTATTCAGAAAAGCAAAGGAACTATAATAAGCAAAACAAAGTTGGAAAGGATAAATATTAATAATATTTCTTCCAGAGACTTTAGTAAGAAAATAAAATAACAAGTCACTGACTAGAAGAATATTTGCAAGATACAAATCTCATCATGGGCTTATATCCAAAGTATATAAATTATTCTCAAAACTCAGTAATAAAACACAAAATGATCCAATTTAAAATGGGTAAAAGAGTTAAACAGACAATTGATATAAAAGAAGTTATATGAATGGTAAATAAGTCCATGAAAAGAAGTTCAACACCATTAGCTTGTAGGAAACTGTGAAGTAAAATTACAATGAACTAATACAACACTTTCAAGTGCACAAAGACTTTGTCCTAGGGTTTCTTCTAGAAATTTTAGAATTTCAGCTTTTAAATTTAAGTCTATGATCCATTTGAGTTACTTATTTTATATGAGTTTTTGTTTGGGGTTCGGTTTTGGTTTTTTGCCTATGATGTCACCTTGTCCCAGCTCCACCTGTTGAAAAGACTATTCTTTCCTCATTTTGCAAACTGGTTGAGTTTATATGCATGGATCTATTTCTAGAAACTATTCTGTTCCTTTGATCTAAGTTTCAGTCTTTTTGTTAACACCACACTCTCTTGATTATTGCAGCTTCATAAGTGTTGGAAACAATTAATGTGAGTCCTTCAACTTTTTATTTTATTTTATTTTATTTTTTCAGTGTTCCAAGATTCATTGTTTATGCACCACACGCAGTGCTCCATGCAGTACGTGCCCTCCTTAATACCCACCACCAGGCTCACCCATCTCCCCACTCCCCTCCATTCCAAAACCCTCAGTTTGTTTCTCAGAGTCCACAGTCTCTCATCATCGTTCTTCTCCCCCTCCGATTTCCCCCAGTTCACTTTTCCTTTCCTTCTCCTAATGTCCTCCATGTTATCCCTTATGCTCCACAAGTAAGTGAAACCATATGATAATTGACTTGCTTTGTTTTTAAATTTTATTTATTTATTTATTTTTTTAAAGATTTTATTTATTTATTTGACAGAGAGAGAGATCACAAGTAGGCAGAGAGGCAGGTAGAGAGAGACAGGGAAGCAGGCTCCCTGCTGAGCAGAGAGCCCAATGCGGGGCTCCATCTCAGGACCCTGAGATCGTGACCTAAGCCGAAGGCAGAGGCTTTAACCCACTGAGCCACCCAGGCGCTCCATAAACTTTATTTATTTTTATCTCTTATGCTAAAATATAAAATCCATGAATACAAAGTCAGATATAGTCTATTTTTGTCTATTTTGTCATTCCATTTTTTTTCTAGTCACTAGAAGAATACTAAGCAAATGTCAGATGCTCAGAGTATCTGTTGAATGAACAGTAACATATGAAAAGTTTTTATTAATCAGTGTCACTGTAGGAATGACGATTCTTATTATTATTGCAATTTTTTAGGTATATTAATAATCTAAAATTTCTTAAATTTCTGAGGTTTTGCACTGGGTGTTCTGAAGCTTTTATTTATTTATTTTGTAAAGGATTCTTTTGGCAGTCCCTATGACACCTTTGGTTTTCTTCTCAGAATATTTTTAAGTCTTTAAATTATAATGTTAAGAATAAATAGGAATATAAATATATTGAAATAAGAGTCTAAAATAATGTTTAAATTGCATTGTTTATTACTTAGTACCTCATTATTAAATATATTAATATGCTTTAGCAGAAAGATTCTAATAGTTATAATTACAAATTAGCAATCCATAAAATAAAGTATATATACAATATCTCTAATGGGATAAGAATAGAAAAACATGTATGATTTCTTTTGGTAACAAAGTACTGCAAATACTGCTATTTTTTGCTATCCATGCTTATAATTGAAAAAAGAGTACAAAATATCACTTGGAGACTAGTAAAAACAAATATGTAATTTTTTCCCCCATCTAAGTTCATGGATTCCTTATCTTCTATCTATGAAGCTCTTGAACAACAGAAGACTCCAAATCAAGAAACCCTACTTAACAGAAATTTTTTTTTCAAATGCTGCTTATTTTCAATAGCAGAGAATAGTCTGTAAAAATTTAGTCAGCAACAACAAAACAAATGAGCATTCAAACCAGAGACAAAATCATAAATACAGAGAACAAATTGGTAGTTGCCATAGGGGTGGGGGCTGGGGAAGGAGAATAAGCGAAGAGAATTAAAAGGTACAAATTGCCATTTATAAAATAAATAAGTCACAAGGATGAAAAGTGCAGCATAGGGAATATAGCTGATGACATCGTAATGTTTTATAGTGACAGATGATAACTATACTTATTGTGGTAAGCATAATGCAATGTTTAGAATTGTCAAAATCACTGTGATGTACACCTAAAACTAATATAACATTTTATGTCACCTCTACTTCAAATAAAATTTTTAAAAAATAGTCAGCAATAGTGATTATACGATCTTACTGCGTATATTTATATCTATTTACCTCTCTATTTCTTTCTTTATATCTATATAACACTCCATAGGAATTTTGCAAAAGAATACAAATTAACAAAAATAAAATTTATAGAAAATTTTCTTATCATGAGTGAATCAAAGAGAGTTTTCTGCCTCTACAAAATGATGTTTGCTTTTAAAATAGGTATCTTGGGACCCTTTGCTATTTCACAGAAAAAAGATCTGAAACAGTCTAGTGCTCAGATTCCTCAAGTTGGCTGCAGAATAGTTCTCGTGAAAGGATCTGATAGAATGCAAAGATAAAGAGCCAAAGGTAACAGGGAGGTCTGCCAAAAGAGTCTATAGAATTTAAAGTATTTGCAGAGAAGTGCCCCTCAGGTAATTGATAAAAACTAGAGATATAGTCCACAGAGATAAGAAACTACCAAACATAAGAGAATAAAAAATTTCTGCTGGGAAATACTGAGTTAATCCATCAACTTGATTTTTTTTACTCCTTTTCTATTTCACTTTCCTTCACTGAAGTCTTTATTTTGACAATGTAGAAAGGTTTACACAAACAGCCTGTAATGGAAAAAGTATACTAATCCCTACATTCATTTTCTAGGACAAGTTTACTTGCTATAAGGAAGGCAGAAAGTTAGTAATTTTTAACACATTTGGACTACCCATAAGCAAACAGCCCTTTACAAAAACATCGTGGAAAGTTAATTCATTTGGTTAATTGAATGGAACCCTGGCTTTTAGTAGGAAGAAAGTAGAGGTTACAATAAACAGCCAAAATGCATTTCTGCTTCCCACCCCTACATAAGGCTCCATACAGTATGAAAACTCTTGCTTTAATAAAAATGTGTACACTAAAACCATTTTCCTACTGATACAGAATGGGTTATAGAGTTTTCAGGGAAGGAACAGGTATTTGATGCTAATAATATTTACTACATATTTCACTTGGTACAAACAAATGTGTCTTAAATCATATTATCTCAAGGATCATAGGAAAGGTACTATAAGCAGTTCACTCCTAATTTCTTGGATCACTAGACATCACCTACCAAAAAAAAAAAAAAAAAAAGTCTCAGGCCGGTACTCTGCTTGTGATTCTAGGAAGCCCCAAAGAAGTGTCACGAAAATCTAACTTACTACCTGGTTGCCTCTAGTTCTCTGAAGTTTCCCCTTACCATCCATTGTCTCTGTCTGTGTCACTTCTGTTCTGCCTTAATCCACTGTAGTGGTGAGCTCACTTCCGTTTTGCGTTAATCCACCTGCAAGTGGTCTGCTCCATGAACAGTGCTTTCCTTGAGCAGACTCTTGGGTATCGCTTGACCTTGACAACCTTAAGGAAACTATTCCCTCTGCAGTCACCACTCTGAGATCATCATCATCTCTGCCTGTTTCTATGCTCAAGTTTTACTTTTCTCTCTGAAGATAAGAAAATATATTCCCTTCAACATATATGACTTTTTTTTTTTTGAGATTTTATTTATTTATTTGACTGAGAGAGAGAGAGCACAGGAGAGAGAGCACAAGTAGGGGGAGCTGCAGGGAAAGGGAGAGGGAGAAGCAGGCAGGGAGATCGATGTGGGGGGCTCAGTCCCAGGACTCTGGGATCATGACCTGAGTGAATGGCAGACGCTCAACTGACTGAGCCACCCAGGTTCCTCATATATGACTTTTGTAAAAGAGAGATTATAAAGCAGAAGTGTTTGCCACCCCCACCTCCTCCCCAGTGATATACTCTTTTTATCTTATCACATAGTCTTCTCCTTCCCAAGATGCCAGAAGTTAGAATGTTTGACAGGTTAATGAACAGCCTTACATTCTACACAAAATGACTGCTTCATTCTACCAGGTAGACCCTTTGCTAAGTCTGGACCCCAGACCAGGGTCTTTTTTCATTAATGTATTTTTTTCTAAGGTGTCTCATGATCTTTTCCTATAATCTGTGTTTTACAGCATTCTATAAGCACCATTCTGTCAGATGGGATTTGAGTCTTTTTCTCCTATATTGCATGGACATCTGTGACTTTAAATCTGAGGAAATAGTTAGATAAAAGTTTATAAAAATATTAAGCATTTGATAATAATTAAGGAATTTGTTCTTGCCCAGAAAACCATTTGCTAATCCTTAGGAGGCAGTCCAATCCTACTGACCAGTGTAGCCAGCATATCCCAAACTCAACTAAATCTCAGAAAGGGCAACATGGTACATAGCCCCCTTGAACATACATCATCTCCCTAATGGTCACCATAACTTAGTCATGTTTAGAATTACTGATTGGTATTTTATAAAAAATCAGGATAAATTGAAGTCACATAGGAAGTAGCAAAGCTGAAGTAAAACAGGTATCTATAAACTCCCAAATAGATATGTCACTACTCAAAATGTCATTGGGGTTACCATAAAAATTGACTATCAGGACTGACAGTGTGGTATGTCCTTTTTCCTCTGTAGCCCCGCATATGGATAAACACTATCAAATGAACTCAATTCTGAGAGATTTCTTTCCTGCGTGAAAATCAACGGCTCTAAATTTTGGAACCTCAGAAGGCAATATAAGCTTCCTAATTCCTCTAGCCTCTTAGTCAAACTGTTCAAACTCTCTTCAGGATGTTGTGGGAAGCAAGGTATATGGTTAGATCATGGTCTCTGAAGTCTACCATCAACTCCTCTTCAAATCCCACATTTATTGCTTACTGACTGTGTCATTTGAGATCAAGTATTTAACATCTCTGTGTACATTTCCTTATCTGAAAAGGGGGATCATGATAGTGGGTAATAGAATTATTTTGAAAACTAAATGAGATATTACCTATAGCAGGCACTTAACAAATAATAGCTATTTTATATTTGAAAAAAAATTACAATGTGTTGGTTAAGTCAGAAAGTAAAAAAGAGGCTGAGGAGTATGTGTTTTAACCCCAAATATATTTATTAAGTCATTATGGAAACAATGAACACAAACTGTGATTGATCTCTAGCTTTAATGAATTAATACTATTTTTTCTAATACTGTTATTACTTACAACTACAAAAGAAGATGTTTGAGGACAGAAGAGAAAGTAATTTATAGTTGCATGTGAGTGAGCGGTTAAACAGACTAGGAAAATAGGACTGGATTGCAAGGTTGCATTAAGAGGTCACACGCTATTCGAAGTCCTGATTTAAAGTAAGATCAGCCAGCAAGGCTTTTTGTTCTTTTTCAGCCACATTCAGCTGCATGCTTATAGTTATCATACAGAATAGAATTGAACAAAAGTAGACCTTTTATTATTCAGAGAGCAAAAAATGGAGAGACCAGGTGCATCGGTTAAATAAATGAGGTCATGCTGCTGAAAATAAAATAAATATGATTCAGCAGCTTAAAACATCCAGTTAAAAAAAAAAAGTCTATATTTATTTCTTTCTCTTGTTTTGGGTCCATCATAGTCAGGATGATTAGTTATATTCATGGAGGGCTGAACTTGATAGTTAAATGCTCTAGTTTCAAGGGACACTCAGGACTCATTGACCAGAGCTAAGCCAAAGGCTCCGCCCAACAGCAAGGGGACCAGAAAATGCAATCCTACCTGAATAGGAGAAAACCGGAGTATCTGGTAACAGCACTGATGCTTGTCACACTTTACAGAAGGAGGAATCATCTGTATATGTGTTGCTATCAAGAAAAACTATGATAGAATCTGTAGAGGAGTAAGGTTCCGTTAGAAAAGAGTTAAAATCTTAAAGAAACAAAGGGTAGGTGATCACAGAATCTATAAATAAGTTTTTTAAAGAGATGGAAAGCAGGTAGTGAAATCTAATAAGAAGTGTTTTAAGGGAAAAAAAAAGTGGTTTAAGGCAGAGATGAAGAGGTGGGTTCTATCTGAGAAAATGAGGAGCAAGAAAGATAATTGTCCATTTTCCTGTTCAGTTTTATGAGAACTACAGGTAAAAGATCTTAGGTTAAAGTCAGATATCATTTGAAGCAAAAAGGCAAGTAAAATGATGAAGGAAGAGTTTGGGGTTAGAAAAGTTTTAACTGCTAAAAGATCATGTGATTTAGAGGACACCATGGAAGGATTTCAGAAATTGGGGAGAGTAGCAGACAGTCAGATTAGGCAATGTGCAGATCCATATAGGGATGTGTTTCTAGGGGATGAGGTGTGACTGTGGATTTCTGGGCATCTTATGATGCTTGATGCACAAAGAAAAAGGGCATAATGAGATTTGTGCCTGTGCTCCCCAAGACTGATTGTAGTGGTGATATTTTGGAGAGAGAAGAGACTCCAGGAGCACAGAGAACTCATTAGCTCCGTCTAATCTGTACCATCTTCACCACTGGAAGTGTTGAAGAAGTCAACAGAGCTGTAGGATCGTACTGACAATTGCTTAAAAGATTTGCACAGTAGCAGCAACAAATTCAGACAATAAAAATCCTAGAATGCATTTAGTGTCCCATGTAAGGTAGCCTTTCAGTTTACTAGGAAATCTGATCTGAGTTTAATTTTCTATATGGATGAAGACCCTAATAAAAGTCCTAATTAGCTTGACATTCACTTCTGTGAAATAAGTAATTGGTATATACATAATTAGATGTTGAACCAGAGAAATTGCTGGAATTGTGTGCATGATTTCATTGCTAAAGATTTGTTACAGTGATGAGGTTTTTGCCTGTGTGGTTTATCTAGCAGCATTGTTGAGTAGGTAATTATTTTAAAAAATAGATCTATCCGACTAAGGGATTAGAATGAAAAGCTATTAAAGGAGATAGTGATACAATTGGTTTCTGACCCAGTAAATGGTAACTTGAGAAAATAAAAATTTTAAATCACTTAATTTATCACATACCTTTTTTTAGTTTCCTGTAATTTAAAAGCATCATTTTCCCCATCTTTACTTTTAATGAACTCCCTACCGATTAGATCAACCTGAGTGCTTTCTCTAAATTTGAATTAATAGATGTTTATATAGTAAACATCTCTATTGCATATTTCATATGACCAATTAAAAAGTCTGCTCTAAAAATAAAAGGTTTGAATTAAGCAACTTATAAAAGACCAACATATAAAAGACCAACATTTTTATAGTAGCATGAAGCAGAAGTAGTATGTTATTTTAAAATTAAGTTTAAAACTTTCCCTATAAATTATATAAAAAGGGATATGTTTTATTAATATGCAGAAATGAATATCCAGAAAATGTTTCTAAAACTAATAGTAAAAGAACAAAACAATGAATAACAATCATCTTGGCTTTATAGGGAACTGATGTATTCAAGTCACTTTCTATTTACCTCTAATAGTTGGCAGTAAGATATCATGGGACAGCACCTCTTCTGTACTTCCAAACTCAAGATGAGATGAAACCTAACAGGCATTGAGGAAGAAATTTAATCTGTGTTATCACTATGTTCAACCTTCTTATTTTTAATAAGTACACTTTCCCTGATGAACTAGTTTAGCTAATGGAGTATATCTGAATCACCTTTAAGTAAAGAGTATAAAATTTGGAGCCTAAATTCATAGACAGTTTAAATGGAGCATCTGAAATGTGCAAGAAAAGAAAGTTCTGGTCAAAAGGGTCCATGTACCAAGCTTCCACTCTATTCTTTACAATGGAAGTTTGTGCTCTAAGTTTGTAAATCAGAATCAATGCTAGAAGTGATGATGAAATTTAAAAAGCAATAAATATTATGACATTCATGCTCTCAAAAATCAATTGGAGAATTTTAAGAGGATTATAAAGATTTTATTTATTTTGATATGTGCTCCTCAGCTGTGGTTAACGTGGTTGCCATCTCTTTCCTCCGGGACAGGAGCCATCAAGCCAATGAACCTGCAATTGCAGAGAAAAAACTGCTTTGCTGATTTTGTTTAGGAGATTAAATATCTTCAGCCTTAGACTTGATTAAGCTGTAGGTAGTTTCAGATTGAAATAGTTCTCCTTAGCTGAAATGCTTTCAATGCAATAAAATCATGATTTCAAAAATTGCTGAGCCATTTGTTGATTATTAAGTCACAATTTCAAAAGTGATTCACTGATTTAGATGAGAAAAACTCCTAGGATACATATGAATTACAAAACTTCTCCCCTACAGGTGTGCTTCTGATTCAAGTGAAGCCAATTGGACTAAAAGAAAATGTTTTGCCTCAAAACTGATGACATATGCTTAAGGCTTAAGGTTTGGGGTAGGGGGAAGTTTATGAATTCAAGAACTACCTGGAAATTTTTATAAAAAATTCTGGTCCGGTTTGGGATCCTTTGACTGTGTCTAACCATTGATTATATAGATAGAAGTCAGAAATACATTACTGATTTTAAATTCCTCAGATTCTTAAACACTCCAATTCTTCAATAGAGATACTGACAAGTACCTTTATTCTCATTGGCTTAACAAAAAAATCCATCAGTAATTGGCACTAGGCCTAAAACTATATCACTGCTTAAAGAGTACACATTTTGAAAAGTAAAAATTATATTTAACATTACATCCCACATAATTTATTTCAAGTTTTCAACATGGTATTCCAAGCCCATCATGATCTTTTCCCTTGTTTTCCAAGCTTGTTTCTTCTACATTTTACCTTATACTTTATATTCTAGCAATTCAAGTTTAAATATTTCCTGGAATCCAATCCACCATGCTATTTTCTATTCCTTTTTATACATATACATACATGTATATATAAATAGAAAAAATTATATTTATACATTTATCTATAAAATATATAATATATATCATAGAATATAATATATAATTGTTTATAAAATATTATATATTATATATGAAAAATATATCTATAAATGTTTATTTATAAAATATTATATTTATAAATTTATGTTTGTTGAAATATTATATTTATAACAATATTATATTTATAATATATAATATTATATATTAATCATGTTTGAAAGATACACTCAACTCCAATCAATAAAGCATAAACTATAGAAAAGACATGAGGCGCAAAAGCCAATGAAGACAAAGCCTTATTGAAAATACCAAATTAAGGCAGAGAGGAGAGATGATCATCCAGCTGTTTGCTAAGACTTTTCACTGACTTGTTAGGTTAAAGGAACCACATGTGTGGTCCCAAAGAAGCCTGGTAAGATCAAAACACTTATGGAGAAGTCTAGATGAAAGATATGTCTCAAAAAGAATTTTGGGTGTGACTATTGACGCAAGGAGCTGACTGAAATCAAATAGCTAAATGCCACCAAGTCTTTGAAAGTTGTATTTCCAAAAGTGTCACCAGCTAGGTTTAAAAGAGACTATAACTAAAAGGTGGAACAATCCATAGGCTCTCAGTTTTCCAATGGCGGAAATGGAAAGTTACGCAGCTTCCATGATGGACATACTCTCTGATGTGCCTTTCTGATGGGGCCAGGAAGAGTGAAGGAAAAAGAGCCTCTCTGAGGGCAGAATCAAATGTGAAACATGCAGGGGCACCTGAGTGGCTCAGTTGAGTGTCTGAGGTCATGATCTCAGGGTCACCCTGTGTCCAACTCCCCATGCAGCGGGGAGTCTGCTTCTCCTTTTGCCCCCTCCCCCAGTTATGCTCCCTCTCTCTCTCTCTCGAATGGATAAACAAAACTTTTAAAAAAAAAATGAGAAACAAGTGTTGGTGATTTACTACACAGGAGTGAGTAGAATTTGTGTCTATTCAGGAAACATTCTGTATGTCAAGTAATAATGGACTTGCACTACTGTGACACAGAGATTATTAATTCCTCTTCTTCCTCTATCTAAGTGGGTATGTTCATTTGGTTACAGTACTCCTGTTTCACCAAAAATATTGGGTGTGGAAGAGGAATATACTTTATTTGTTCCTTTGTTTTTAGATCAAAAGAACTGTATCAGGAAGTGATTTAAATCAGGAGACATAGGCCTTTGCATCTTATGCCTTAATTAAACTCTTTTGGGGAAGTATTGAGTACATTTTTCATGCAGCAGAAAAGCCCAGTATATGGCATCAAGAGTGGACATTGAAGTAGTTTGTGTTATTTTTTGAATATGCGTTTTTGCTACTCTAGCAGTAGTAACCCTATCTCCCAGAAAGTGAAGTATACTTTTCTACTCCAATGTAAGGTATGGATAGGTAATTTGTTTTAGCCAGTGGAATGAGTGTAGATATGACACACAAGATGACAGTTCAAGCTGAATCTTCAGGTACATCTATGCAATATATTTTAGACCCTTCTTACTATAAAAACAAATTAACCCAGCTGTTGGTCAATCTTTCACATTGTGTTCTGGAACTAGAAGATGCATGGAACTAATCTGAGTCCAGTGAAGTCAGGCTTAATAGAGCAGAGCTCAATTAACCCAGAGCTGACCTATATAGCCTACCTCCAGCAAACCTTTAGAGTCGATGTTATTGTAGTAAAAACAAATGTTTCATATTGCAATAAAGAAAGAATACTCAGGAAACGCTTTAACAAACAGGTGCCATCTGTATAAATAAAAGTGTGAGGTAAATTATATTTGAAGCAAATTTCAGAGCAATTGCAAAGGCAGGGTAATAGGAATAAAGTTGGCTTGTTGCAGAAAGAATAAAGCAGTAATTCTGATTACAGAACAAATTGCATGATGAAGAACAGCAAGAGATGGACTGAAACTCTATGCAGGTTGGTAAGATCCACCATCTCTGGGGCTTTCTGATTGGCATAGTAATTTAACACAGCCAGCCTATGTTATGGTGATGTGTTCTAGCTTATGTTGTGTGTATGCTGTGACTGCTGTCCTCCCAGAATGCACCTAATTTTCACAAGTAGGCTCTAGAAAAGCAAGGATACTTCCAGGGTTCTCACTTTCACATTATGATTTATTGAAACATATTCAAATCTTAGTTAGTGTGAAATCCTTTGAATCCTTTGAAATCCTTTGAATTTTCATTGACTCTAAGTTCACTATCCATAAGAATTGGTTTCAACATCAATCTGAATGTAAAAAAAAGTAATCAAATGGCAAAAAAGAATATTTTCGTTACCTCCCTTACATAATTGGATTTTTACTGCAAAATAGTAATATTTTTTAGTTTGTGTAAAACAGTAGTAGTCGTAGTAGTATTTTATTCAATAAGAGAATAGCACCGTCAGCTACTGAGAAAGGTTATCTTTGAACTATGTGACCTAATCAGCTGTGGTCCAGAGGGTAGAGCCATCAAGAACATTCCTTTCAGTCTTGATGTCATCAGAGCCAAAATAACACAAATAAGTGTTTTGGGGACATGAGTTTATTTCAAAATGACAGGTGAGCTTTGTAGCAATTTTTCTTTTTCTGTTTCTTTTCAGTACAGTTAATGTTTTTTTTTTTTATCTTTTCTAGATGGTAAGTAGTCTGCAATAGTGAAATTGATCCTTGTTTTTATTTAACCTATGAACTCCCTGTGTCATTAGGTGACTGAACCATCTTCCACGTAATGCAATTTTGTCTGTTGCTGCAAAGAAGTTTTAACAAGAGCAGATATTAAAGTATTCAACAGTGTGCCTCAATTCAGTAATCAGTGATTCATTGATTCAAATTTGTTATTTTATTTGTTAATCCCAACTGAGTGGCATCAGTTCCTTTGGTTAAGATGTTACCCTACAGGGGTGCGTGGGTGGCTCAGTGGGTTAAAGCCTCTGCTTTTGGCTCGGGTCATGATCTCAGGGTCCTGGGATTGAACCCTGCATTGGGCTCTCTGCTCAGCAGGGAGCCTGCTTCCCCCTCTCTCTCTCTGCCTGCCTCTTTGCCTACTTGTGAGTTCTCTCTGTCAAATAAATAAAATCTTAAAAAAAAGATGTTACTTTACAGAAAAATGAGCCATTCATATTTTCTTTCTCTGAACAGTATAATTTTGAGATTGGCTTAGCAACCACATTCAAAAACCAGCCATGTTACTTAAACATTAAATCTCTTATTTACATAGTTATGCATTTAAAGTAATTTGTAGAGCATTTACCTAAACACTGAAAGTTGAAAATGTCACTTGGTTGGTTTATTTGACTTAGTAATATAAGTTAAGATTTCCATTCCATAATAGCTCTAGGAATGCTGACTATACTGATTCCATCTTTGGCCCTCCATCTTGTTCGGGTGTGCTTAATAGCCTCTCTTGCGACTACCTGTTTTGGGCCCCTTGGAGATTAATACACATACCTTACAAATGTCCACCAGGGCCAGGATGAGGGACCCTTGCATGGGCCCTGCATAAATTTATCAACGTTTATATAGACTCTCCCCTTCCTGATGTACAGATGGTGCCACAAGATCTGAGTAAGGATTACCTGTTAGGCGCATTCAAGCTTTTGGAGGTGCATGTGAATCCTTCGCTCTCACAACAGTGCCCTTCTGTACATCCCCTCACTGTATAAAATTTGTGGACTAAGCTCTGAACTTGCAGAGAATAGCTGTGCAGCTACCTAGATCAGCACCAGCCCCATCCTCCCATCAGTAAATTAAGTAAATTACCCTGAATAAAGTTCCGCGTAACATGTATGGAGTCATCTGTTTCATTTTCCGGTCTCAAAGTGTCTTTCTTTTCATTTTTGGGGATACCTTATTGCTCCTCCCTTCTGACAATAGCATCATAGACAAAGTGGCATTAAAGTTTTCAGGAGACTTTCTGCAAATGCCTGCTGCTGACTCAAAAGAGATGTTTCCAGAAACCTGCTCACTCTTCTTCCCCTTTACCCCATTTCTGTTTCCTGGGAGGAAGTATATGGAACTCCAAGTATTATTATTCCTATTTAGAGTCTGGATGCTTGGAAATTTAAAAAATTATAACCTTATCAAAATACTTGTCATATACTTTAGTACTTCTAAAATGCTATTTAGACCTTTTAAAGTTTTCCCTTACTTGTAGCATATATTATGTAATCTCAAAGTTCCTTTACAGATTGCTCCTTGTATCACTCTGCAAATACATTCTACACCCCACAGCTGCATCCAGTCTCTTTGATCTTCTTTTGATTTCCTCTAAATCTCATGCATCACTGAGCCTCCAAGTACCAGAACACCATTCCTACCCCTCTTTGTCCAGCCAATGTCACCTCAATCTGTGTTTCTCAGGACTTACATCATTTTCTCTTGGAAAATTTTTCTAAAGTGCTAGACTAGATTAGACTCTTCTGTTAATACTCTCTCAAAAAGAGTATATCTTTCTCCTAGTATATATATTCTCATCTTAATTTATATATTCATCTTTAAAACTATAATATGGGATAAACTATTCTTTTTGCCAATTCCTTCTTATTTATTTAAACTTGGGGAAAATCGTGTTTCTAATTAATTCATCTGGTACTAGTTACCTAAGTTGAAGAAAAAGGTATCTGTGGCTGAAATGAAAAGATGGCTGAATTCTAGAATTACAAAACCAAACATGACTCAGGAGAAGGTCTAGCACATAGAAAAGAGACATGTGATGAACTCTCCTGAGTATTTTTAGAATGTCTTACTCCATTTGAGAATAATATTTGCACTGAGTGCAAGCTCTTCACTAGCCCACTTTAATTGCCTCTCTTGGCAGATACTTGGTAATTGCAATGCACAGGTCAAATAAACTCCCTAGTATGTTTTCTAGCACTGTTAGCAGGCTTCCTGCAAGTTAAATGCAAGTATCAAATAAGAAATTGCAGTATCAGGCTTTTTTTTCCTAATTAGAGAAGAACTTTTTATTACCATTTTAAGTATTGCTATTTCATCTGTGATCTTGAAGCAGCTATTGCTTGATAACTCTGGTAGAGGAAAAAAGTTTACAGCTAACTTTGTATTGGCATTTTGCCTTTGTCTCGTCACAGCAGGAGCCATTGGTCTCTACAATGCTTAAAGAAAAGAAATCTGTGGCTTTTATGATGATTGAGAAACTGCACAATGCCTTTGTAGGAGGTTAATTGGGAATGAAAGGGCTTAAAATCTCTCTCAAAGCAGATCTTTTTGGGAGGTCATTTTCAGAAGGATACGGGTATGCATCTCTGAAGTGTTTTTTTAGAAGCATATTCTTTTAGAGGGATCTGGGCAGCTCAGTCAATTAAGGATCTGACTCTTGATTTCAGTTCAGGTCATGATCTCAGGGTCCTGAGATAGAGCTCTGCATTGGGCTCCTGCTGGGCATGGAACCTACTTAAGATTCTCTCTGTCCCTCTCTCCCTGCCCCTCCCCCTGCTCCCACCCCTTGTTCACATAGGCTATGTCCTTTAAAAAAAAAAAATAAATTAAATAAATTTAAAAAATAAATAGCATATTCTTTTAGAAAATAGAAAACCAGCCAAAAATCCTGAGGATCAGAATTACAACAGATTTATTAATGAATAAGAAGTAATTTCAAAAGTCCATTAGGAAATCTAACAACTGTTAAAATAGTGTTATTTGCATGTATTTTACTGATGATATGATAACATAATACTAATTTATGGCAGGCATTTTGTAATTGGTTGTTTCAGGCACTTTTCTCAGTTTACATTAAGCAGACAATTATTACATTTGTATTTGTGATTAAATTGTATTCAGAGTAGTTATATAAATTATCTTCTAGGGAGAGTTGGTTTATTTTGTCTCATTCACAACTCAAAATGTGGACAAGATATCGTTGAAACTATAAGACAAAATTCAATTCATTGACTAGTCCAATGACTGTAGGATCTTATGCTAATCACAGAGAAAAGAAAAAGAAAAAAATAAATTCACATAAATATTTTCTACGTTCTGGTAGCTTATAATCTACTAAAGTATATGTGGCAGTTTCAAAAATTAGTATGAGATAGTAGGTGTCTACTGCCAGGTCTGGAAAAATACCACCACAATAACCTGCAGATAAAGCAAAGCCCAATTTTATCACAACTGCAGCATGGACAGAGTTCTAGGAGGGTCTCAGAAGGAGATATCCATGGTAGTATATTCAAAAGGTTTTGGAGATCTCATTTAGGACAGATCTTCTGTAAGACAAATATAAACTAAAAATAAGAGGCTTAATTTGCCCTGTTGAAAATAAGGGAAGAGATCTCGCTTCTCCACTTTTCCTTGGAGAATTTACCTTAGAAACTTAGAAACTTGTAATTTTAAGTAGTTTTTCCTCTCTTTGAAATGTATATAAATCCTTTTGAAGACTAGATTGGCATTTTGTTAGTATATGACCTAGAAATGTCTTTCTCAAGGACCTGGGAACTACCTCTTTAAAATGGGATGATCAGGGGAGATAGCACCTCTATCTCTGCAGGAGTGTAGAAGTTCAACTTCTGTGGCACCTTGCTCCGAGTTGCAAAACTACCTCCTATCATAAAGATATTAGACGTTTGTTTTTCTTCTGGATAAAGCAAATTAAGTCACACAGATGGTCACCCCGATAATAAGGTAAAGTTAAGATAAACTATGTGTGACAAATAATGCTGTTAAGTCCTCTGACTTGAGGGCCAGTCATTCCTTATCTTGAAAACATGTGAGTAACGGCTTGTATCTGCAAGGATGTATAAAAGAGTGAGATTTATTTTTGTCCTCACAATCTCCTAGCAGATTGTTTGTAATTCATATTAAGTTCTGGTTTAATTAATGTTTATTCAATAATGAATGTGTTCTTTTTCTCCTCTATCTTTGTAGAAAAGATTTCTGGGTTGGGGCATTTTGTTTGTGCTTATATTTGCCCAACACTTCCAATGCAAGCATTCTGTTTGGGGCTGGGCAAAGATTGTGACATGGTAGTTTAGGATTGGTGGGCACAGTGAGTGAATGGTTTTACATGCATCTTGATGAGTAAAGATTTGTTTGTTCAGCTGAATTAGGCATTATTATTCTGAGAAGGAGATTTATTTACTCTCACAGGGGCAAGTAGACTAGCCTATTGTCCAGATAAATGGATTCCAATAAGTTCCCAAACCAATTAATAAAATTGTTACAATTTCTTCTCTCTGGGTAAAACATTTCTGAAGTATTAAATTCATGTTAATTGCAGGCGGTAGAATATTAAATTCATGTTAGTGTAGACAACAAGCTGTGTGGCTATAAATTGTTTCAATTCTAATGTAGAAAATTGCTATTTAAATGGTATAAGCCAAATGTTGTTAGTGTTCAGGGTAAAGGGGCATCATATTTCAGTTACAATGAAAGAAAGCATGTTCACAATTCTGTTGGAGATCATGACTATTCTTGAAGACAAGAAAAAACTTCAATAAGAAAGCATGAGTAGAAAAGATATTCTAACTAGAATTAATTGAAAGCATGTGAAGCTATAATCTGGGGAAAGGAAACGAATATTTAGCTCCATTGATAAGTAGCCAGAGATGAGGCTAGAAATAAGATAGGAAAGAGAGTCTGAAGAATTCTGACTGTTGACCTCAGGGCTTTGGTTTTTACTTGATAAAAATTGGGGATGGGGGGGAAATCAATCAACAAATGATTTAATAAGACTCTTCAGTTCAGTAATATCACTAGAGAAAGTATCCCAGCTAGAATTTTTTAGGTGCAGGATACATTATTACTAACTTTTTTTTTTAAAGATTTTATTTATTTATCTGAGCGAGAGAGAGAGAGAAAGAGTGAACAAGAGAAAGAGCACAAGTCTGGGGAAGGGAGGAGAGGGAGAGGGCAAGGGAGAAGCACACTCCCTGTTGAGCAGGGAGCCCAGATGCAGGGCTAGATCCCAGGACCCTGGGATCATGTCCTGAGCAGACGCTTAACCAACTGAGCCACCCAGGCGTCCTATTATCAATTTTAATTATCCAATATTTAAAGTTGTCTAGAGCGGGTGGTTCATGGGTTATTTAATTCAACTTCTTAACATTGTCAGTATTCTACACCTTTATACTATTCTCTTGTTGACAAGATGGCTTTCCTGTGGATTAAGCCCCACATACTTATATGACTAGGTCCAATCAAAGACTTAAGAAGGTAGTTTTCTGTTTGTTTATCTCTCTCTCTTTCTCTTTCTCTTTTTTAATCAGAAAGGCACACCTTTCCAGAAATCCCCCCCAGAAGACTTCACTCCAGATTATAGGATTGGAACGCATGCTTACACTCTTGGTACAAGGGTAGGAATATGAAAATAAGTGAAAAGAAAAAAAGAATGAGGACAAGAAACTTCTTCCACAAATATCAAATTACATTACACAAAGCTGAAAAAACATTAAGAAATGTCATTTTGCCTGAAGAACTGACAGATGGATGACAGACAACTTAAAAGGACAGTCAGGATAAAATAGAACAAATGATAATGATTATATAAAATGTCAGATGAGTTGTGATGACAAGCTAACTAATTAGAAAACAAGATATACCCCAGTCTCATGTTATATTATGGCATAAATTCCAGAATGATTAACATAATTAATTATAAAAGTGAAGTTAAAAGCTGGATATGAGAATATATTTCAATTTTGGAATCAGCTTATATCACAGCATAAAAATGATATCATAAAGAAAAAGAGAAATCACAAATCATTTAAACTACATGACCAAAATAAAGCACCAGAAAAAAATGTAGATGAAAATGCTCTTGAAATACTTGCCATTTATTTTATGAAGACTTATGCATCATTGCTAATTTAAAGAGCATTTTCAGATGCTATTTATTTATTTATTTATTTATTTTTAAAAACACATATAGTTGCCCCCTAAATGGGTAAAAAGGAGAAAGAAAAAACATAAAAGAAAAAAAATGCAAAAATTACTAATAATCAATAATTATAAATTTGAGCACAATGATGTTATCTACCATATTGTCAAAGAAAAATAAAAATATACAAGAAATGTTAAGAATGTTGGAAAATTGGTCTTTCATATCTTGCTTGTTGAAGCAAAAAATGAAAACACACCTCATTTCTAGGAGATGATTTGGTAATATATATCAAATTATTAAAATATGCCTTGACTTATTATTATGGCCCATGGGTACTGAGTAATACTGTGGAAAAAATACTATTTGATGTACTCTCTCTCTTTTATTTTTGAGATTTTATTTATTTATTTATTTATTTATTTATTTACTTATTTATTTATTTGAGAGAGAGAGAGAGCACAAGCAGGAGGAATGGCAGAGGGAGAAGCAGGCTTCAGGCTGAGCAGACAGCCTGATGTAGGGCTCAATCCCAGGACCCCGGGATCATGACCTGAGCCCAAGGCAGACACTTAACCAACTGAGCCACCCAGGCATCCCTACGTACTTTCTACATAGTAACCTGTATAATCCTTATAAGTCTATAAAATAGGAATCATTCTTACTCACTTTTACAGATAAGAAAACTAGCATTAAGTGGTGGAACAAACTCAGGGGACAAGCTGATAAGTATTGAAGACAGATTTCAAAACCATGGTGTCTGTCTCAAGTGCTTCATACAGATCAATGTCATATTATTCTGCTTCTGTAATTTTAAGAATCTTAAAAAAATAAGGAATTATAAAGATGTCTGTAGAATATATTTATATAAGCAATTTTTTAAGTAGTTAAAACTCTGATATGAAGTAACTGTCCAAACAGAAGAATTTTGCTTAAAATGTTTACATTTCTCAGGGTGTCTGGCAGGCTCAGTCAGTAGAACGTGTAACACTTGATCTTGGGGTCATGAGTTTGAACTTCACATTGGGTGTAGAGATTACTTTAAAAAATGTTTACATTTCTCAAAATTGTTAGTAACGATCCTTTTCTTCTGGCTGATGACTAAACCCACTCATATCCTTCACTTTAAAGATCTTAGGGAAATGACAAAATTCAAGTTCTGAAAATGTCTGATCTGTAGTCTGTTTTTCTTTCTCTCTTTCTTTTCCTTTTTTTTTTTTTTTCTTTTTTAAACAACAGTTTGGCAAATTCTTGGCAGTATGTGGAGAAGCGTGGATCTCTGGGACAGAGGAGGTAAACTATAGGAAGCATAGAGTGTTCAAATTGTACGATTCTATGCCCTAGTTTCAATCTTCCTTCTTCTCTCCCCTCACCAGCAAAAATATTTCATTACAAGTTTCGTTTCTGTGTTGTTTTCTATTCAGCAAGTGTGTTGTCATTTTGTTATTTCAGGTAGAGATCATAGACTGAGCCTGTGTGTCTGCCTATTCTGTGTTAGCCTAACCTCCTCTTAGGGGATGGTTAGACAGATGAAAGATGACACTTAGATATAGATAGATAGATGATAGCTGGATAGATAGATACATAGATAGATAGATAGATAGATAGATAGATAGATGATAGATAGTAGAGACACAGAGACAAAGAGAGAGTCTCTGTGTCTCTATCCTCAGCTTAACTTATCTAACACCAAACCAAGAGATGGGAGAACAGAACTAACAATTTTGGTCACTTACCTTCACTCTTTTTTCTTCTATTTTCTCTTTTCTTAATCCACACGAAAAGGGAAAAGCATTATTTCTGCCTTGTCTCAAGAACAAACATTATATAGCCCAACTGATATAGGTTTTGTACTCTCCTGGAATTCTCTGCTCTGAATCTTTCAGACTGGTTCTTCAAGAATTTGGAATACCTTTTTTTTTTTCTTTTTTGTCTGAACCTGGATTTCAAACTGCTGACTTACTAAAGGGATCAAGTACCCCATGTGTTGGGGATGTTATCCTCATGATTCAGCCACCAATGGCATAAACTTTAAAAGGGATATACTTTACAAGGGAATTATACTTATTTTTGTTATACAGATATATTAATAGACAAACATCAAGGCAACAATATTTCTTTTCTCTTAAGTAATTTTAGGGGGATTAAGTCATTTTTTTAAATGACATGCAAAATATTTTAAATCAGAATAATTAAAAATCTTAAGATATTTGAAACTGGGAAGATGATGGGGAGCCTATAAAACTACTCTACAAGTTGTGCAATATTATTTTCATAAGAATTAAGTAGAAATTCAGGTAATAGACTAATTAGTAAATAGGAATGGAAGATGTGGTTACACCAAAATGAAATGGACTCGCACACAAAATTTGTCTAAGAGTTTTAGCTGCAGACAAGGGGGAATAGCTTTGTAATAGAAATGTTATACCAGATGTTCCACTTTCTCTAAACCTAAACTAATCACTGTTTCTGCTTTGGTCTTTGAGAAAAAAAAAAGCATTCATTCAAGAGCATTAGGATTTGTGTTATATAAAATATCCATTCTTTCTAATTCTTATTCTTAATCCTATCACTAAAAAGTCTGATGAAATTATAAATATGGCATTTGAATATATACATTTATTTATTTTTTATTTTTTTATTTTTTTGGTTTTTTTGTTTTTTGTTTTGTTTTGTTTTGTTTTTGAATATTTACATTTAAATGATATTTTATTCTCGATGAATGGATAAAGGAGAAATGGTATATATATATATATATATATATATATATATATATATATATATATATATATATATATATAATGGAATATTATACAGCCATCAAAAATGAAATCTTGCCATTTGCAATGACATGGATGGATCTAGAGGGTATTATGCTAAGCAAAATAAGTCAATCAGAGAAAAACAATTACCACATGATCTCACTGATAAGTGAAATTTAAGAAACAAGGCAGAGGATCATAGGGGAAGAGAGGAAATAAATGAAACAAGACAAAACCAGAGAGAGGTGACAAACCATAAGAGACTCTTAATCTTAGGAAACAAACTGAGGGTTGCTGGAATGGAGAGGGGTGGGAGGGATGGGGTGGCTGAATGATGGACATGGGGGAGGGTATGTGCTATGGTGGGTGCTAAGAATTGTGTAAGACTGATGAATCACAGACCTGTACCCCTGAAACAAATAACACATTATATGTTAATTAAAAAAAATAAGTTAAAAAAAATAAATGATATTTTATACCATTAAACCAATATATTTCTCTCATATATGGAACTTGATATCTACATGTGAAATGGACTCTATGGGATGTCGAAGATGATTAAGGATGTAGAAGATAATCTAAAAAATAGAATTCTGCAGTTTAATTTTATGTTGAAGGACTTCCTGAATCTAGTTTTGTTTGTGTTTTAGTTGAGAAGCGGCATTATATTTTATCCATTTGGAACACATTTTAGAGTAATATTCTCCTTTAAAATTGTAAGATACATAGAAAAGAATGAGTCATTGATATATGAACACGGTTAAGGAAATTAAATTGCCCAGGCCTAAATAATTCTTTAAAAGTGTGCTATTAGAAAAATCAGAACATGACAGGTTGTAATTATTACCTTTCAAAAATATCACTATATTTAGAAAAATATACTATGGTAAAATAACCATTAGTTTTACAGACAAGAAAGAAAAACTAATGCTAATAAAATATATATGTATACATGTTTTTTCTAACTAGATATTTTCTTAATTACCTTTCTTAATGACAAGTTGGGTTAGTTCAACTAATCTTTCTATTTCAAATGATGTCCTTTGATTTTTTTTAAGTCTAGAGACGAAGTGGCTTCCTTTGAAATATCAATACCAATAAATACATACCACAACTTATTAGCATCAAATTAAGTGAAAGAAGAAACAGACAAATGGAATTTAAAAATACAAAGATGTCGAGCAGTTCATCTATGCGTATTTTACTGATTTATATTGAAGAAACTCAGGTATCTATCTTCTCTCAACTCACAAATACTAGCAAAAATAAATATAGAACATGAGTTTAAATTATACAGATGAGGAAGCTGAGCTGTATAAGAAAGAAGAATGTGAATGTCAGAGGAAAAAAATCAAAGCCAGAAGTACTTACTTACTATCATTGCTCCAAAGAGTAGAGTGGTTGTTGCCAGGGACTAAGGGGTGAGAAAAATGGGAGATGATTGCCAGAGTGCTAACTTTTACTTATAAGGTGAGTAAGTACTGGGCATCTAAGGTACAGCATGGGACTATAGTTAATACTGTATAATTGAAAGTTGCTACGAGAATAGAGCTCCAATGTTCTCACCGTAACAACAACAAAGTGGTTATTATGTGAGCTGGTAGATCTGTTAACTAACTTTATTGTGGTAAACATTTCCCAATATATATGTGTATCAATTCATCACTTTGTATAGCTTACCCATGCAACATTATATGTCAGTTACACCTCAATAACACTGGGGGAAAAACTAAGGAAATAGCAGTTTCAAAAGAATCTCCTCAGGCTCTTGGTGCATATCAAAAGAGTAAACGTGCTTGATATTTAGATTCTTAATTCATTTAAGCTAAAAAAGAAACCATTTGTATAGGGGGAGCAATTTGTTTGTTTGCTTGCTTGTTTGTTTTCCTGATACTTATACTTGAATGAAATGTCTCTAGAGAATCGCTTAGGATGTAGAGACATAAGTACTGAAAATACTGTATTGAGTTCCAATTAATTTTTTTAATAACTTTCCTCAATGAAAGTTTTCCAAGGGACCAAATCACTTATCAGCACTCCAATTGCCTGATTTAAGAGTAAAATTAAGGTCACCTGGAGAAGTGATTATTTGATAAAGACCACACAGCTGTTACAGAACTAAATCCAGTATCAAATTTTATATGTAAATGGTAATTTCCTGGTCAATTGCATGGATTCAATCTGATTTCTCTTCCATGTTTCTTTATACACTTATTTTACAGCATAGTCTCTGATAGATTTTTTACTTTGGAATGTTTATTCCTTGTGATTCTTCAAAAGCTGCTTGTAGGGGTGCCTGGGTGGCTCAGTGGGTTAAAGTCTCTGCCTTCGGCTCAGGTCATGATCTCAGGGTCCTGGGATCGAGTCCCACATCCGGCTCTCTGCTTGGCGGTGAGCCTGCTTCCCCCTCTCTCTCTGCCTGCCTCTCTGCCTACTTGTGATCTCTCTCTCTCTGGCAAATAAATAAATAAAATCTTAAAAAAAAAAAAAAGCTGCTTGTAAATTTCCCAAGTTACAGATGAGGAAATAGATGCCATCTGAAAAATAAATTAACTGAATATTCAATTTAGTCAAACAACTGCATGTAGACAAAGCTTGAAAGAATCCATTTGCAGAGAATAAATGTATAAGTTCTTTGCATTACCAATCTTTTTTTCTTTTAAGATTTTATTTATTTATTTGAGAGAGAACAAGCACGAGAATAGGGAGAGGGATAGAGGGAGATGGAGAAGCAGACTCCCCACTGACCAGGAAACCTAACCTGGGAATTGAACCCAGGACCCCAGGATCATGACCTGAGCCAAAGGCAGACACTTAACTGACTGAGCCACTCAGGTGCCCCTATATTACCAATTTGAGGCCAAGTTTACCCATGGCTCAAATACTTCTTGGTTGTAATTTTGATCGTGCTTTAGGCAGAAACAATCTCTTTTTTAATATTTTGTGCTTTATGATACTTCAAATAATGTGTAACATAATACATGTTTAATGAATTTTATATGAATATATAAATGGTAAGTCTTAAATCAATCACTGTTTTCTCGTCTATAATTTGATTCATCCATTACTTAATTATTAATAAGCCACTCATGTAAGATTTCAGCAATCGGAATAAATCTTCTGAATAGGTATGTTTTATCAATGAGGACGACTTCAGGTATAAGTTACAGGAAAAAAATAAATGGATGAAAGAGTAAGGCGATTTATTATCTTGAGTAACAAAAGCCATCTGGGGAAGGATGGTTTTTCTACTGGTTAGCTTATTGGCTAAATGATATTATTAAAGACCTGATATCATTCTTCTCTGTCATTCCTAGTTTATTTCTGGAAAACTTTAAAGATATGAGAGTAAGGAACCTCCAGGTAATACATATCAACATTTCAATGTGTAGAATGCCATGACGTGTCCAATCCCTGGCAAAGGGAATGGGACTATAGATCATAATTCATCCCTGAGCTTGGGGCTTGATATTGGCTAACATAAAGAATAGCAAGATAAAACTTTTTTTGCTGGGAACGTAACTAAAAGAATCTGCCTCCCATATTTACAATGTATTGAGTTAGGAAATTTTTTAAATTTTCATAGAATAATAGAAGTCAGAACCATTGATAAAATTTTTTATAGGTAGGACAGCCTGCCTTCTGAAAATGTATCCATAGTTCTATTGCTACTCTTCTATGTCCACTTGGTTTGGAGTTATCTAAAACTCATGTTTGAGTGTTTCAAAAAAAATTTTTTTAAATGATCAGTTTTGAGTTCTACTTCATTGATTTCTGCTCTGATCTTTATTATTTCTCTTCTCCTACTGGGTTTAGGCTTTATTTGCTGTTTTTTCTCCAGTTCCTTTAGGTGTAGTGTTAGGTTGTGTATTTGAGAACTTTCTTGTTTCTTGAGAAAGGCTTGTATTGCTACATATTTTCCTCTCAGGACTGCCTTTGCTGCATCCCAAAGATTTTGAACAGTTGTGTTTTCATTTTCATTTGTTTCCATGATTTTTTAAAAATTCTTCTTTAATTTCCTGGTTGACCCATTCATTCTTTAACAAATCAGTGAAACTAGGAATTGGTTCTTTGAAAGAATTAGTAAGACTGATAACACCCTGGCCAGACTTATCAAAAAGAAAAGACAAAGGACCCAAATTAATAAAATCATGAATGAAAGAGGAGAGATCACAACCAACACCAAAGAAATACAAACAATTATAAGAACATATTATAAGCAACTATATGCCAGCAAATTTGACAATCTGGAAGAAATGGTTGCATTCCTAGAGATGTATAAACTACTAAAACTGAACCAGAAAGAAATAGAAAACCTGAAAAGATCCATAACCAGTAAGGAGATAGAAGGAATAATCAAAAATCTCCCAACAGGGGTGCCTGGGTGGCTCAGTGGGTTAAAGCCTCTGCCTTCAGCTCAGGTCATGATCTCAGGGTCCTGGGATTGAGCCTCCCATCAGGCTCTCTGCTCAGCAGGGAGCCTGCTTCCCCCTCTCTCTCTGCCTGCCTCTCTGCCTATTTGTGATCTCTCTCTCTCTGTCAAATAAATAAATAAAATCTAAAAAAAAAAAAAAAAATCTCCCAACAAACAAGAGCCCAGGGCCAGACAGCTTCCCAGGGGAATTCTACCAAACATTTAGAGAAGAATTAATACCTATTCTCCTGAAACTGTTCCAAAAAATAGAA
>CM052898.1:172561598-172698454 GCA_028534135.1 Potos flavus
ATTAATGTGAAAGTTTCAGAAGCAATGAAATGAAAGGAGTGCATTATCCTCATTGAACAGGGCCAGATTTACAAGTAGCACTTTCCAACTTATCACTGTGAGATTTGCATTTGCATTACATGACCTTGGAAATTTGGTAGGAATAATTTCCTATTCATTGCCTTCTCTTCATTCATGTGCCCATTCAACAAAACTATGCATACATCTCGATTAAGCTTTGCGTTTGGAAACCAACAATGCTCATGGTGGGTATTCATCCTTTCTGATGGCTGAGTAATATTCCATTGTATATATAGACCACATCTTCTTTATCCATTCATCTGTTGAAGGGCATCTTGGCTCCTTCCACAGTTTGGCTATTGTGGACATTGCTGCTATGAGCATTGGGGTGCATGTGGCCCTTCTTTTCACTACATCTGTATCTTTGGGGTAAATACCCAGTATTGCAATTGCTGGGTCATAGGGTAGCTCTATTTTTAACTTTTTGAGGAAACTCCATACTGTTTTCCACAGTGGCTGTACCAACTTGCATTCCCACCAAGAGTGTAAGCTGATTTAAATAGAACATCACTGAGTTGATGCATGGAGTTTATGGCTGGTGTTTGTAGTAATAGTAGTAGCAGCAACAGTAATAGCAGTGAAAATATCATGGTAACAATAACCACAATAAAAATTATTTCTTCATCCATCAGTGTTACCATCATCAAAATCATCATTATCATCACCAAACCAAACTGAAGACATTTTCATAAGCCTATGAAACCACTTACTCAATAAATTTAAGAAGGCCTTGATATTCAAATATTATATTTTATATAATATATTATATTATTATATAATATAGTTATATAATATACTATTATATAATATATATTATATATTTATATAAAAATAAATAAATTTATTTTTATATAAATATATAATATTAATATACACATATATAAATATACATAAATAATATATATTTATATATATTATATTTTATTAATATATATTATTACTATTGTATAAATATATTATATTATATTATGTAATATATAATAATATATCAAATATTATATTAAGTTCATTCTGATTAAACGTCACATTTAAAGTTAAGTACTCGGTAGGTGGTTGTGATTGGAGTGAGCTAGCTCTGAGCATGAGTTGACACTAAGGAGAGGAACCATGAAGACTTTAGAGTTTTGCCTAGAATTTTAGATCAAAATTTAGACCTGATATGTGTAGCTTCTCCTTTGTCCTTATCATAGCTTCCTCTATAGGCTTGCAGTGTATGAGATTTGAATGTTTTAAATTAGGCAAACTTTTGTGAGACTGCTGTACTTAATGGTTTTATATACATACATTTATACATACATATACATATTTATCGCAAAAAGAAAGTCTGAAATAGAAAAACCCCTGAAGGTTCCTTTCCATATATGCAAATCTTGTCGAAATTATACTATAAAGAAACAAACTGCAAATTTTGACACAACGAAAGATCTGGTGAGATATTTTCTCAGCGGTTAGACCTTGTTCTATTGTCCATATTATCAATGAATAATAAGAACCTGGTTTCAGGGGCGCCTGGTTCAGTGGGTTAAAGCCTCTGCCTTCGGCTCAGGTCATGATCTCAGGGTCCTGGGATTGAGCCCCGCATCCCAGGGTCCTGGGACTGAGCCCCGCCCGCATCCAGCTCTCTGTTCAGCGGGGAGACTGCTTCCCCCTCTCTCTCTCTGCCTGCCTCTCTGCCTGCTTGTGATCTCTTTCTCTGTCAAATAAAAAAAATAAAAAATAAAGACTTAAAAAAAAAAAAAACACCTGGTTTCAGAGTCTGTCTTTATCAACTGCTTTATTTCCAGCACCTGGCCTGTAATAAGCACTTAAGGTAGGGCTATTTAATGAACAAACAGATACATGCATTTCCCTTTTCATTTAACAAACTCGTGGGGTATTTTCAGGCATAGTTCTAAATGCTTTACTACAATGTTACTGTTTGATTCTTGTAACAACTTTTATGTGGTAAATGCTGAAATGAACCAACCTTGCCAACACCTTGCTTTCAGATGAAGGGTCTTGTGAATCATGAGAGAATGAATTTCTTTTGTTAAGTTCCCCAGTTTGTTTTGGCAGGCTTTGGAAACTAATACACATGTATGCAAAGTTAAGTTTAAAAAAGAACCAACCTAGGAAACTAAATATAGACAAGTGCACTTAAATAGTAACAAAATACAACTGCTCACAGTGTCTACCAAAATCCATGACTCAGTAATGTAGTAGTTTTGCTAGTTTCTCTTTTAACACTGCCATTTGAGTGTACTCCTTAATTAAAGTTTTTAACTGTGAAAATAACAAGTTATTCCAAACATAAACCACTGTGTTTGGCAATAGTTTTATTTTGATAGGCATTGAAGTTTGGAGTTAGTAAGGAACTTTGTAGCATATCTATTCCAAATACCTACCTAATTTTGGAGAAACTTCAATGACTTATTTAAAACTCACATACCGAGGGGCACTTGGGTGGCTCAGTTGGTTAAGCATCTGCCTTCAGCTCAAATCATGATCCTAGGGTCCTGGGATGAAGTCCAGTGTTGGGCTCCCTGCTCAGCAGGGAGCCTGCTTCTCCCTCTACCCTGCTCTCCCTGCTTGTGCTCTCTCTCTCTCCCTGTCAAATAAATAAATTAATGCAAATCTATTAAAAATAAATAAATATAAAAATAAAAACCACAATGCAGTTGTAGTATCTTTTTATGAGTCCCCCAGACCCCAGACCTATAATTTCACCATCAATTAAAATATACTTGGAAAATTATTAATGTCTAGTTAGTAGCTAATGACTGTGCTTCTATTTGCATATTAGGAAACAACTCTTTTTTTTTTTTTACTTTGGAAAAGTAAGTTCCCTGGGATTTTCTTTTTTTTTAATTTCAGCATCTTATTGGATTTTTCTTCTCTCTCTGTCTGTCTCTCTCATTTTAGATTTCTCTCTCTACTCATGGGAACAGTGTGCCCTACCTTTTCGAGACTACTAACACTGCTATGCTAGTTTGCCTGGTCAGTGGCCCTTCAATCTTAGAGATTTGGGCAGGAAAAGGAAACAGTAAGAAGCGGTCACGAGCAAGCATCAGCTGCGTATTGATACGAGCCATCACAGCGCTAGTGAACCAAGGGCTTTAACTAATAGTAGAGTTTTTGGAACCCAACAGAATGTTCTCTGAAGAGGTACTTCAACTGAATTCTATAGACATTTCCACAGATTTCCATTCTCATTCAAATTGGAAGCTTACAGATTTCCAGCTAACTGACTATTAAAACGGCAATTCAGAATGCACTCTGCTAATTGTGTTTAAATGAAGACAACTGCAGGTAACCCGGCCCCCTCCTCCAGCTCCAACAAAGAACAAGATTTTTATTACCTTTGTTTTTATCTATGAAAATATTCATTTTTCTCTTCATAATTCCTTCAACTTATCAGCTAAATAAAGTTAAATGCAGCATAACTTCTAGAAAGGCTTTGTATTAAAAATAGGGTCAAAGCAAAATCATTTACTTTCAAGTTTTCTAGTCACCATATTTATGGATTTTTTTTTTCTGATTTTGTTTCAGTCTAAAAGAAGCATGATAGCTTTTTTTATTCATCATTTATACAATGACTGCTGTTTTGAATCAATCATTACCAGTCTTGCTAACAGATTGAAAACAGATTGTTGTGTATGAACAATATTCAAATTTAATATTTTAGATAAGCCTCATTTTGTCTAAAAGCTGATAACTAGGAAAGTTATAATTAGAATATAAGAAAAAAATTGTCTTATAATTAAGGTTAGGCTGTCCTTTAAATTCATATCCATAATATTCACATACATTCATTAATTTCAGATGTAATTGGAAGGCACATAATTAATGCAATGGCTCTGAATATTTATCAAATTACCACCAATCATCATAGTTTCTTGATGATGCTCCACAACACAGTGCATGGACATCAATAAAATACTAATTACGACTTACTAATTATAATGACTCCACAAGGCCTAAAAAACAGCATTACTGTTCAAATTAAATTTAGTTTTATTGACTTAATTATTAAAGGATGAGCTGTTTCAAGCTGTAAAATTTTGAACTGATATTTTAAATTACTTCTGTTATAATTAATGCCAATTCTTCAGAAAGTAGGAACCACAAAAAAAAGATGCTAAGTATAAAAAGGTCGCACGAATTAACACATGCTTGCTTACTAGATGCCATGAAGTGAGATAAATGTTAAAATATATTCATACATTTTTGTTTCAGCTCTTAATTAAAACACACACACACACAGAAATGTAGAAGTAGTGACCTTTCAAAAATTTCTCAGAAAACCTTTTTACATTCCATAAATGCAAACATATCTAAAATATATTAAAACAACAATAAAGACCACGTTTGATTTTTCTACTGGTATTATGTAAAACACTGTTATAATTAACCTGCTTCTCTCCAAGCTTGAAGTCCCCTGCTATGCATCAGCAAGGTGATCATTCTCTAATAAGTCTTTTCACATTATAAACTCTAGAAGAGTAATCTTTTAATCAATTAAATTATGTATTTAAGGAACAATTCAAACTTAATTAATTTCAGAACTCATCAGATTGAAATTTGGTTCAGAAACACAGGCGAATCCAAATTGTTTCCAACTTCAAAACATTACTTTTAGCTGGAAACACATGTTAATTACTTAGGCATAACAAAATTAATATCTTAATTAATTCTTTCACATTCACACTGACAAGTGGAGTACATTTATAAATGTAGACTTTGTGTTAAAGGACGATTATGTCAATTCACGTATTCGGCACCCTTTCAGGAGTGATTAATTCAGGGGATCTGCAGCTAGGAAACCCTAAAAGACTTGGGTGGAAAGCAAAAACAAAACAACAAAACAACTTCAGTGCTGATAATCTTTCCTGACTTTATTGTTGGTAATTTTATCACTATTAAATTTAACAAATATTTTCTAGAACTTGTGAAATAAAAGAGCCCTCCCAGTTTATTTGGAAGGTGCCAGTGCCCTTCTTCATCATCTACAAAATGGAGGAAAGTTGGAAGAGAGGCAGGCAGAGGCAAGGCACACCGTCCCAAACCCCCACTCCCCTACCCCCATCCAAAGAGGAAACTACCCTTAAAATGAAAAAGATCCTATCCTGTTATTCTACAACACCCTGAAAAGAGCCCTCCACCCTTTCCCTAAACAACTATGTGATAGGTAGATAAGCACAAGGACAAAAACCTGATTGGGTGACAGGCAAATGGAGGTTTAATCAGATTAAAACAGCCTGCCAATATTCTCATAAAAACCCTAGACTTAGAAACTCCAACAGCAACCCTCTAGGGTCCTCTTCCTCTTCGAGAGCTTTGTACTATTGCTCAATAAACTTTGCTTTGCTGCCCACCACTCTTCATCTCTTCATCCGGTCTACCTCTTCAGTCTTCAAAGCAGTATGGCCAATAACCATGGGCACTAAAGGAAAAGAAATCCTGAAGCATACATAGTTCTGATATTGCAACAAAAGCTACATTACCTATTGCCTGTTTGTGTTCTTAGTGATGAACTCCATCTAAGAATAACAGTGTCCTATATTTTGGATTGAAATAAACAAGTCTAGTTAAAGCCGAGCCTACTAAATACTAGATCATAATATAGGTGATTTTTTTAAAGCTTCACTGAAAATTTTCCAAGGAAACTAGTTTGTCTGCAATAAATGTCGCTGATATCACCTTTCAAAGCATAAAATGCTTCAACTTCATATACTCTTTGATTTCTATATTACCTATTTTCTAATTTGTTATCTCTCTCCCATATGGAAAATTTTACTTTATTTGAGGTCAGTGCTGGAAAGCTTCTAGAACAGCACTTTCTGAGGAGTCCTGGCTATACCTTTTTTTACTCTAGAAAAGCTTTTCTGCTGTCTCTGAGGGCAATTTAGGATGAATGGTGTTGACCAAGGTGTCCTTAATATTCTTTACAGTTGAACTAAAATTTACACAGGCTTCTTCCTGCCTTTAGATCCCTGACCTCCTTTTCACACTGGACCTTACAGAATAGAGGTAGTCTAAATAAGGAGAAAAACATTCTTTATCCAATGGCCCTAATCACAAACTCAATAAACAACCCATCAGCACACTCATTGATCAACATTCCCTAAGACCCTCTGAAACCCTGACCCATAAGATAATGAGGTTGAAACTAACAGAAAATTTAAAGCTTGTTTTTCAGGGAACTACTTCTCCTTTAACAGTTAGTATGTCTTTTCAGACCCCACTAACAAATCTGCTAGCTATCTCTGCAGAAGCCTGAACTCAAGGTCAACCCAAGCAAGGCCCTGCATTCCTTACCAGAGATAATGAGCCCAAGACCTTATCCAGTTTATACTGGCTCTTGGAGCAGGCCTTAGCTCCTTTCTTTATCCTAAGAAAACCTCCTGACATCAGGCACTAACTGTTCTAATGTAAAGTCTCCAACCCAAAGTGAACATGGGATGCATATTTATGTTTGCTCAGTGTACGTGCTCCATCTTTTCTCATGACTAGTCATAAATTTCCCTGCCCCTTTCATCAATATACATGTAATCCCAACCCCTTATAAAAACTCGTTCTCTCCCTCTTCTGGGAGGTAGAGTTGAGACTCACCCTCCTGTCTCCTTTGACTGACTCTCAATAAAATGTTCCTTGCTGCATAGTTGGTGTCTCAGTGACTGGCTTTGCTGCATGGCAGGCAAATGGACTTGGGTTCAGTTCCTCCAGTACTTTTCCAACTAACTCATCCCATCCCTTAAAAATTTGACCTTTCTTTGTTCCAGCAGAAATAAGCTCAGACTTAGTTATGGCCTCTCTCCGCTATTATAATAGTCTCAGATAAATTCATCCTTGACAGGCTAACATTGTCTGGTGTAATTTTCTTTGACAACCTTGTAAAAAAGGCAGTGATGTTACTGTACTTGTTGCATACAATGTTTGAACTAGGATGTACAATATGAGAATTTGAGGTACTTCTTCTAGGTGGTCACTTTGATAGTTATGAACAATGATGGCTGCTTAGGGTGAATGCTTATGCATTCTAACAATCTGTGTTGTATTAGTTGTTGATATTGAAAAAATGAGACTGAGAAATATAGTAAAAGATATCAGAAATGGTCACAAAGTAATAAATATGTCAATTAATAGAAATTATCTGCATTAAATTCTCATAGGACATTTAAAAACTGATGAATGTGAGCTTAACAAGGACATGTGTATCAGATAAAATGGCCTGGCTATAAACTAATTAACTGATCTCTTCAGTTAATGTAAATTACTACAAGGTAACAAACCTTCTTTGCACTATATTGTTGATAAATGGGCACTTATATCTAATTATTTTTGAAATTAGATGCTTGTCCAATGTTTCTTTTCAACAAACTAGCCTATCCTATGTGGATCTCCTCCCACTGCTCTAACCTATGTTTATAAATGCAATTACATCTAAGATTTCATTTTTTCTTTCAAATTGTAGGACCCATTGTATTCTGATGTTAATACAAGTAAAGAATTTGGTTCTGTTCGTTCTACAAATGTCATTGAGATGCCCATGGGTAAAAAAAGAAGAATCTTCAAAGCATCTATGTATAGTTTTGAGGTTATCTATTTGTTTGTTTTACACTGAGTGACATCCATATCTCCTAGAATAATTAGAACATTAAATTATAATTTACTCTAAATTGCTATAAAAATATTTTCTAAAAAAATTTTTTCTATTTATTACATTATGTCCTTGTATCTATACATTTATTTTTCCAGAACGACTCAATTTATTCCTCTTACAATCATATTGAAGAACAACGTGATTTTTGAGCCTATAGCAAGTCAATGTATATTTCCTAAAGACATCCTCATGTGATTATTTTTTTCTCACCTAAGTATAAACTATCTCCCACAGAAACTCAGCAAAGAATTGGGATAAAATATTAATGAGAAAATCCCTAGGAAAATACACACCAAAATATTACAATAAATAGAATGTTGTAATCAAAATATCAAACCAAACTGTCTGACTCCAGATCTCTTGTTCTTAACCATTCTTTTTAGGAGAGATGAGTAAGAAAATGGACTTTCTTTCAGAAAGCTTACAGAGTAGTGTGAGATGAAGATAATATGTGGAAGTAAGTGATTCAGACTATTTACAATTTAGGAAACATGGTAATAACAACCTAACAACAGTGGTAACATCAAGACTAATAGTTGTGAAAATAGCAATAGCTAATATTTGCTGAGCATGTATTGTATGCAGGGACTTTTACTAAGCACTTTCCTAAAATATTTAACTTAATTTTTATTTAATCCTTCTTAAAGCCATATGAAGCTTACAGATGGTAAAATGGCAAAAAGATAATGTAGTTTGCCCAAAGTCATAATTGTGGTAAGTGACGAAGATAGCCAGTAATTTTTTTTTTAACAGAATATTGATCTTAGACAAAGAAAATGTCTATCTTTACCACCTTTTTTCCTCAAGAGTTTATATTTGGTTGAGCAACTACCCTTCTATGTGTATCTGAAGTAATATGAAAAGTAATATTTTTTCTAGTAGAGAAAAACAAGAATTTGTGAACTCGTGGAATGCTATAGACACAATGCTATCGCCAAAGTGTAAGGAAATTCTTCTAATCTTGCCCTCCTTCCCCCCACACACACACTCGCTCACTCATTCAGAGGGTTAATTTTTATGTGTTAACTTACCTGGGCACAGGATGACCAGATTAATCAATATTTCTGGCTTTGTCTGTCAGAGCTTTTCAGAATGAGATTTACATTGGAATCAGTGAACTCTACTCAGTGAAGTGGACTGCCCTTCCCAGTGTGGGTGGTCATAATGGAATTCAACAAGGACATGAATAAAACAAAAGGCTGAGGAAGAAGGAATTAATTCCTATTTTTTCCTGCCTTCCTGGTGAGGTGGGACTCTTCATTTCATCTTCTCTGACCTGGCCCTGCAGACTAGAATTTACACCATTCGCTTTCCTGGTTTTCAGACTCAGACTGAATGATATCACTGGCTTTCCTGGGTCTCCAGGTACACACAGCAGATCATGAGACTTTTCAATTTCCATAATCACATGAGCCAATTCCTCATGTCTAATCTCTATCTATCGTCTACCTATTTGTCTGCTCTTCTATCTCCTATTGATTTTATTTCTCTGCAGAATCTTGACTAGTACTGTCAGGTACACATACAACACAGCAATACACGCAGACACACATATGGGATTCTCATATCTCCACACTTGAAGAATGATATATTTTAAAAACATCTCTAATTTTTAATGTGTAGCACCTACCAAAGTGGCACTCAATAAATACAAGTGCGGATAGAAAAATGCAGCTGAAGACCAAACATAACTCAGTCAAGACTAAAATATCCTCAGTGACTCTATGGATTGCAGGATTGTGACACTCATCACATACTATTTCTCCTTAGATGTTTTGGAATGTTTTTAAAGATTTTATTTATTTATTTGTCAGAGAGAGAGAGAGAGAATGAGAGAGAGAGAGAGAATGAGAGAGAGCATAAGCAGGGGGAGCTGCAGAGGGAGAGGGAGAAGTGGGCTCCCTGCTGAGTAAGGAACCCGATGAGCGATTTGAATCCCAGGACCCTGGGATCATGACCTGAGCTGAAGACAGATGCTTAATCAACTGAGCCACCTTGGCGCCCAAATGCTTTGGAATTGATTCTAAAAATATATAGATAATATAGGCTATGAAAATTTCTTCAACAGGCAAGTGTTTAACTTGATCCAGTGCATTTTAGTTCCTATTTCAGTTTTAGTTGTTGTTGTCTTGTGTAATTTTGGTGAAGGAGATACTATGAGAATTTGTTATATTTTTTCTTTCTTATAAGAGATCCATGACAACCGTATTTTGAACTGCTTCTTTCTTATTGTTAGAAATGATTTTTTTGTCTTAAAGAGGAGTTATGACTTCCCTTTCCTATTCTAAAGGTACATACTTTGATGCACTGTTAGTTAGGGCAGACCTTTCAGAAGTGGAGTTTTCTTTGGAACAAGCACAGGCTGAAGGGGCATGACCATGTATCCTCAGGAAAAATGGTCAGATATGCAGCTGATGGTTTTCATTTTAGTGGTCCAGTTCTGCAACTCTTAGAAAATTATTCTCTAAAAGCTTGACTGATTGTTACCTTCTATTTATCTCACACTAATTCAATAGAATTCCAAGAGTATTTACTCTCTTCTCCATGAGGTTAAATAAAGCAGACCTTATATTAACTGGACATGTCTAGGAAAATATCAGGTAAGCACAAGCCATGAAAATTAGGAGTAAATATCTTGTTTTAAAATATATGTAAGTAGTTATTGGAGTCAGTATATACTTAGGCCAAAAAAAAAAAAAAAGAATCTCTAATTTTGTCTCTGGTTTAATTTGTAATTGCAATAAAAAATAATCGTTGTTCTCCATAGCTTCCCAGTTAATAGCATCACTTTTTCTTTTATACTAGAGAGAAGCATATAGAGAAATCTTGTTTTATAAACCGAGCTACCACATGCCAATTTCTTCACACCGTATACACCGTGTACTTGTCACCTTCATATGCTGAGAGTGATGTGAGCAGCAGTGGTCTAAGAAATGTTAATACAGTTACACTTCATTTTCAAGTACATTTTACAGTTCTTTGTGGGGATAAGTTTTTCTTATTTGGAAATGCTTGAAGATTGCCAGGCGGGCCAAAATGGTAAAGGTTCATTGATAATAAAATAATGTGAAGAACACCTACAGATCTATGACAAAAAAGGATGGGGAGGGAGAAAGAAAAAATTAAGAACTTTACAGAGAAGGTAATGTGGAGTTTTAATTTGGAAGCAATAAATGGCATACTTTCAAGCAAGGAATAATTTTATTACAAGGTTTTTGCATATAATAATTTCATTCCTGACTGGAAAATGTGAACATAATAATTATATAAAAAATAAAAACATGCAAATAAAACTCTCACTTCACAAGCAGATTTCAGAATCCTTCAACATACAAGATTTTTCTTTACCTATTAGATCTAAGCTAATCTGACCTTTCTAACCTCTCCATGAATGTTCTTCATATTCTTATCCAATTCATGCCCCATTCTTTGAAAACATATCCCAAAATACTTAAATGTTTCCATATGTATAGGCTTAATATGAGTTTACCATGTTAGAAAGTCAGTTGTTTTTTTTACTGCTGGTGGTTTTTTTTTTTTTTTTTTCGTGCCCAGCCATGCAAAGTAAACTGTCTATGAAATATTTCTTACATTTAAAACTTCAGATTGAAATTTACTAAGGAATAATAGAATCTTAGTACAATAGCTTTGGAATATATATTTATTATTCTTATCAAGGTCAATTTTCTCAAGGTCTTATGAACAGATGGAATTCAACTTACAATGGCACAGACAGAAAGTTATCCTATTTTTTGAGATTTTGTTATTCAGTTTTTGAACAGGCACAAATATACAAGGGATAAAAATCAAAAGGCACAAAAGGGTCTACAACAAATATTGAATTCCCCTTATTTATATCCTACCGCCTCCAGGTTCTAGTATCTGAGATAACTATTATTACCAATTCTTTTTTATTTTACTTGAGATATGATGTGATTATATAAACCTAAGTACTTTCTTATTTTACATGCTTTTTAAAACCTACAATCATAGCTTAGATATTGTTTGTTATCAGTATATAGAGACCTATTACATTTGTTTGAAAGGAAACATCCTACTGTTAAAAGAATGCACTTTAATGTGTTCAGCCAATCTTTATAGAGAAACATTTAAATGTTCCCCAAATTCTTTCCCTTTAGAGACAAGATTGCAATGAATTTTTCCCCATTTGGTTTCTACCAGAAACAGAACCTGAGAAAAGGTCTTAGGTACAAATAATTTATTTGATAGGGATGCCAGAAACACAGGACAGGAAATGACCAAAGAGACACGGGGAAAGGAGAGAATCCAAAACTGAGAATCCACGTTTTAAGAAACTGGCTGTTGTGGGCCACTGGAACTCAATCTTGCTGGGGAACTCTGGCGCAGGGAGTAGAACATTCCTTAGTTATTCCAAATCAGGGGCTGTGAAGCTATAGCACAACTCTTCATCCAGTCCATCAGTTTATCTTTCTAGCACTTTTGGATTTCCCTATACATGGTCTGAGCATGCTTTTCTAGCTAAGGGGGAAAAAAACCCTTGGACTTAAAGTGCAGATGTTCACATGAAGTAGTTTTCTTTTTGTAAAGATGTAGAGAAGATGTAAAGAAGGAACTGAGATGATCTTCAACATTATCCTTATCGATACCTTTTTGTAAAAGGGCTAGGGGCATGTCCACTTTTAGTTTGCAAATGACCGATATACCAGCAATGTGTGATTCTTTCACACAGATTTTCCACCTACAGAATTTTATATTCGACATCATATTTGCATATTTATGATATTTGGCATCATATTTTCTAATAACTAAAAAAATTAATACTATTTTATTTCTGTTTTGGTTTTCTGTAGCTCCATTAAGGTTAAGATTAAGCTAAAAAAAAAAAAGAAGAGCCTGAGTCATTTTATTTGACTTTCTTTTTTTTTTTTTTTAAAGATTTTATTTATTTATTTGACAGAGAGAGAGAGATCACAAGTAGGCAGAGAGGCAGGCAGAGAGAGGGAAGCAGGCTCCCTGCTGAGCAGAGAGCCCGATGTGGGGCTCGATCCCAGGACCCTGAGATCATGACCTGAGCCGAAGGCAGAGGCTTTAACGCACTGAGCCACCCAGGCACCCTTATTTAACTTTCTATGAACTATCTGTTCACATACTTGCCAGTTTTAAAAATCACATCATTGGTCTGTTCTTTATTGTTTATGACAAGCTCATCACATATTGAAGAAATAAAGCACTTGTTATATAAGAATTATATTTAATAAGAGTCATTCAAATATTCTGAGTTTCAGGTATTTAATACTGTGCAGAAAGGGGCGCCTGGGTGGCTCAGTGGGTTAAAGCCTCTGCCTTCAGCTCAGGTCATGATCTCAGGGTCCTGGGATCGAGCCCCGCATCGGGCTCTCTGCTCAGCGGGGAGCCTGCTTCCCTCTCTCTCTCTGCCTGCCTCTCTGCCTACTTGTGATCTCTCTCTCTGTCAAATAAATAAATAAAATCTTAAAAAAAAAAAAAAAAAATACTGTGCAGAAAAATAGGATGGTTTTTCAGAAATTGATTGGTTCATGGAGATTTTTCAGCTTAGGACAGAAATAAACAAATCTACACTACAGAAAGTCTTATCAATTTAAATTATCTCCAACAACTTCCATGAATTTTTTAATATACAATAAGATTTTCCATGCTATAATTTTTAATATTAAAAATATTTGGCAATATAACAGCATGCTATTGTAATAAAGGCCTAAGAGCAGGACTAAAGCATAAATATCACTGGAGACAAACTCAATACAACAAAAGAAAAGAGGATGGATAGAGGGCTGTGGCCTACAGACACCTTAGAAATGTCCATGAAACTTTTAAGAATTCAACCATGACTTGGTTGGAATAACATTTAATGATCAGGAAAAAGTTATTTAGGGCATTTCTGGTTCTAGGAATGACATGAGCAAAACCATGGCTCTAGCAATAAATATTTTGTGCCTGTGGATCAGTGAGGCGACCACTCTTGACTATATTCATGTTTTGGGCGAGAAAAGGTCATTGGAGATTCTAGGGTCAGGGAAGAGAAAGGTGACTAAAGAGAAGTTTCTAAAAACTAACCTGCGATATGCATGTAGTGTGCATTATATAATGATGAGTAAACTGTGGCAAAAAATCTACTTGAAAGAGTCGCTGAAGTTCAAGTGGCTCTGTAATACACATACAAAACAATAAAATTGATTCCTTCTGAGAATCGAGTCCTAGAACCATCAGAAAGGACCACATGCGGAGATGATCACTGGATAACTGTATTTTCCAGAAATACTTGCAAGGAGTACTCGAAGACTATACTCATAGAAGAGAAAAATATTAAATACGTACTTGTCAGCCTTTAATTATTTCAGTATCTCATTGTAAGCAGAAGAAACTTGTTAAAAATTTAATACCGAAGCTTAGATTTAGTACCTTTATACTTTGTTTTGGCAGATGTAGAACTGCAAAACTTTATAAGGCAGATTTTGAGATGTATGGTTTTTGAATCTAATTTTGCCTCTACAACATCCAATCTGCAGTGAGATTTTAGGACAATTTTAGCAATCTCTTTTCATTAAAAGATGAAATATTAACATTAAGGGAAACCACAGTGCTCTTCCAGTGACAAGAGGCAGAAGTAAACCACATTGGTCCTAAATGGCTAAATAAACAGATTCTCTTTTCTTTACTGAAATAGCCGTGGCTGACAGTAACTCTCCTTGCCTTAACACAAAATCATGGAGATGTGATTTCCAGGAAATCTCAATTTGCTGTCTCATTAATTCTCATTTTTATTTGATGAGTTCCTAGGCACATGCCTCTGCTCTGTTCAACAATACTATTCTCACTTTCGTTTGGCACTGATGTTAGCATTTAGAACTTTATACCACATGAGCATTGATGAATGCTCATGGAAATAAATCAATTCATCAGACCTGTAGCAACTGGATACTCAGCATCAATTTTCTCTTTGTGGAAAAATTAATGGGTTTGGTAACAAAGTGACTACAAGAGGCAATGTAATGAGATTTGCAGTTTATTTTTCTCATTCAACTCAGTGACTTCTCTTAATGTAGGAGTCACAATATTGAGAGACAGCGTTTAATATAAAATCAACTTTATCATAATACCGCATGTATATTCAGGTCAAAGTTCTATTGACAATACAATAATTTGAGAGAAACAGTGATAAGATTTCTATATTTCTAGATAATGACACTTCATAAACTTGAATTAAGAAATATTACAGAGCTACCATACATCATTTAAAATTGAGCAGTTGTAGGCAATTAGTTTGATATCAAATAAGATCTAAGAACTTTTTACAATCCTGGTGTGGCACATATTGCTTGGGAATCATCAAACCCATTTTCTCTTCATTCTGAGCAAGCCAACAATTTTCCAACTTTTCTTATAGTAAGGGGAATAATATGATTAAGTTCGAGCCAGTGGAATGAGATCTGATGTAACACACCAATAAACTTCCCACAAATATTAGCCATGCACACACTCCCATCCCTTCCATCATGACCTTCATCCTGATGCACTTTCATTTGCTTCTTTTTTCTCTTATGACATAGCTATCAGCAGCTGATGAGGCAGATGTGCAGTGATACTCACCCCCAGCGAAGTTTCAGCAGCACTCCCCTGGGTAAATTTCTAATGAGTCCACCCTAGTGGTCCCAGAGGTCATTTTTGATGCTTCACTCATCTGTACCTTAGAAGTGTGTTTCCCATTTGCCTCTTCAGACCTTAGTTCCCCAACCATCTGTACCAAAAAGGGATGTTATTTGCTTGTCAGTCTTGGCTGTGGTTCCCTGCCCACCAGACTTAGCCACCTATACTGTTTTTCTGTTTGGCCAGTAACTGTGTTTTTCTGTTTGGCCAGTAACTGTGCACTAGCTCTGGCCTAGAGCAACTCAAGTTCTCCATTATCCAGTAGGGCTGCAGCCATACTGTCTCCAATGAGATCCGAACTCAAGACTTGACAAAGGGGCCCATCTTCCAAGTTTGTACCTTCTTTGGGACTCTCCCTCTGTCAGAGGATATTCTTTGGAATTTTCTTTACCCTTCATAGTGAATAGTTCTTTATATATTACATACCCTGTTCAAATTACTATGTGGTTTCTGTCTCCTAATTAGGCTCTATTGATACAGTAGGATTAAGTATCTAATTAAGTATTCCATTTTCTGAGATACCCAGACATATTCTACACAATCCTCCAATCGCCAGCAAACATATCTTTTCTCAACAGATAGGAAATTGCCAAATTCTCCGCTGATGTATCTAATGAGCCCTAAAGACACAAAGATCCTGATAGCTATGTTTCCCCAACTAAATAGGCCAATCACATTACCCTAGAGTGAGGCTCTCAGAAGACAAGATACAACCACAAGCCCAGAGTTTAAAATCAGCTATTCATTCCCCACTTTAAATGCAAGCAAACAATGAAGGATTACCAGATATCTGAGGGAAACCTCTAAAGGAAAGAGAATAAAACAAAAAGAAAATAATTTGGATGAAGTAGAAATTATGCAAAGAATGGAAAAGCTTTAAAAATATTACCATTGATAACAGAGTCAAAAGATATTACATTGCAACCGTGCAACAAAGTTATTATTTAAAAGATAAAAGGACACTCTGGTAATTGAACCAACCAGAGGAAATTAAAGCAGGAATGGCAGAATTAATAAAAGTAACATATTAGGATATAAAGTTGGAGAAATCTCCTTGAAAGAGAGCAAATTACAAAAACAAGGAAAATAAGGAGACCTACTCCAAGAAACCTAATAGCTGAATATATGCTATTTCTGGAAAAAGAAAAAGAATAAAAGAACCCAGAATATCATACATAAAATAATTAAAACAAAATGTTCCCCTAAACAAGCACATAATTTGACATGCCCAACATATGTTTGAAGTAGAATCACATCAAAGCACACGAAATTCCAGATCATTTTGGACCAAGAGAAAATTCTATAAGATCTAAGGGAAAAAAAAATAGTTACATACAAATGATAAGGAAACACAATGGCTACAGTTTCCTCCATGGTGACACCAGAAGCCAAAACAAATGGGACAGTGCCTTCAAAATGTTGAATCAAAATTATTTTCAATGGAAAATATTTTTCAAAACATTAATACCCTAACATGCATCAGGAAGGAATGAATATGTTTTTTATTTAACATCCTCAAACACTTTTTCTATGATTTGCCCTTTTTCAGATGGTTCTGACAGGTGTTCTCCACTAAAACAAAGAAACGAAGGAAGGAAGAAGCTGCCTTAGGATACTTAAACTAGAGATCTAATGGAGTCCCCAGGAAATCTCAAGATGGAACTGTGCAGCTGGTATAGAGAGCAACTAGTCCAGAATAGACCAGCCCAAGAGCTCGAAGAGACATCTTTAGAAAGATGAAATTGATGGAATACCTGATGGTTTCCACATTTTAAGAAGCGATTTAGACATGAATGAGTGTGGTAGAAAGTATACATCGAAAACTGAGCTAAAAAACCAAAACAAAACCAACAATAAAGAAGAATACTAAAAAAAAATTACAGGAATAATAGAAAAATGTTTAGCAAAAGTCACGGTAATCATCCTTTACTGCATAGTTAATTAGGAATAGCATTTGCATTGTTTTCATAAAGTAAACGTTGGTCTACCACAAATTATCATGTAACTAAATTGGGAGGATGAGAGCATTCAAGTAGGTATTGGAGGGAAACGTAGAATTAATTCTTTATCTTCTCTGTTGGGAAATCAGTAATATTTAAACCTAAAAAATCAAAATACTATCACATAATTTAGCCATAAAGAGATAAAGTCAAAAAATAGGGAGCTGTTGGAACACAACCTGGATCCTTGCCAATGTGACTGGGGTCATATCTGTCATGTCTTGTGAGAAAGCTCCAGGAAGAAGAGGACAAAAGTTCTCCTGGGACCGATGCCCAGAATAAACATGAAAGGATACATGGAGTGATTTCATGACCCCTTTAAGAATAGATCGAACCAATTACATGAAGAATTACAAGTCTGTTTTTCTCGTTTAAAAATAAAATACAATTGTTATTGCTCACATGTACGTACATGATTACCCTGAACACTCACCACATCCTGTATACTTCACGAGCACTTATACAATCACCGCATACGTCACTACATCCTGTAGAAAACCGGATCTTGAGAGTATATAAGCACTGTACTAATTCAATAAGGTTGCCTACTGATCATCAGTCAGTAGTTCCTTCATCATTTCGGCTCCAATCACCAGGTTCCTCACCTCTGGAAGGTGACAGGAGCTAACTGAAATGAGTCCTTAGAAGAGAGGGACAGAGGGAGTGGGTGGCAGAGACTACTTTTTTTCATAAGAAATTTTAGAATTATTTTACTTTTAAACTGTATGTATACATAACTACCATGTAGGAGTTTAAAGTATTAGTGTCACTGTTTTAATGGGTTAAATTTTAAAAGCATGTATAAGCCACCTTTTAGTTTATTTCACTTTTCTTTTTTTCATAAATTATGTAGCAGTGGTTTAGAGAAATGAAGCTTTGATTATGTTGATAAACTAACTTGAAACGCCATATAATATGAAATATTCAAAAAAATATGTGTGGTATAGGGACATTTTTCCTATTCACTATATCCTTCTTTTCTCTATAATGCAAATAAACCTTGGCCGTCATTTAATTAGAACATGAGGTTCCTTAAAATGTTATCTGCATGATAGAAAAATACCTCTTAATTTTCCCTAGAAAATATTCATCTTTACTAGAGTTTTACTTTTTGTAACAAATTCTCCATCATTTTATTATTAGTGAAATCTAATTTCTTGATAAACCACATGTTGTCTTCAAGGGGTATTTTTTCCAATAAAGATTTCATGTCTTTACCTAAGTGCTCTAGTTTGAACGAAATGTTGATGGTATTTCATAAATTGGAACCATAAAGATTCCTTAAGAGTTCAGCTTAATGTGTTTTCATGTCCATTACATGAGTCAGTAAATAATAATTTGTAAGGGATTTAATGGGCCTAGCGGGTAAACCAGCATACCATTTGCTAATCTCCTGAAATTGCTGATCTAGAAATCTATTTATATATTGTCTCTAAAATTATTCATGTCTCAGAGTTTTTATGTTGTCTGGCCTATGAATTAGTAGACTCTAGTTGAAAGTTCTATTTTGGGGGGGAAACAATGACAGGAGGTGATAATTTAAACATTACGGGCATAAATGCTACACTTGGCAAGATACTATTTGATACTGTCTTCCATCTATTTTACTTTTCTTTCAAAAACAATGAAAGGGCTCTCAACATGTTACTCCAAATTTAAATTTGACTGTAGACTAAAAAATAAAAAAAAGTGTTCATTTTACTGAATTCCCTTTTATATGTTACACTTAACTTGTGAAATGGACCTAAATAAGATGACTATAGGAAAATAAAAGGTGTGGCTTTTGCACTTGTTCTCTATCTATAGCTTCCTGAACATAAACTTTTTGTCTCCTCCCGGCTATTTCTTTTCTATCAAGTGGGTATGTAGTTATAGCCCCAATCATGTTCTATATTTTGGTCCCTTTCCTAAATTCTGGAAATGACTATCTTATGTAAGTCTAACAAGGATATCTTTTTATAATCTCATTTTAATTTTTTCTACCAATCTATGCATGGATAGCACTGATATATAGAACCAAAACTTGAGCTTACTTAGGTAGCTACACATGAGTTTGGTGTAAACATTTTAATAAAATTAACATGGAATGTATAACAAATGTTTTTCAGAAAAGCATACCAATTTGTCCATCAACAGTTTATGAATGCTTATTTCCTATAGTCACAAGACACTGACAGTTATTATATTTAAAAATATTTCTAACATGACATAACAGACCATCAAACCCCAGCATCGTTCTAACATGTAAGATTATGGATTCAACCATTATATTCTTAGCTTTGATTCAAATGAAGGTTAATATAATGCAAAGTAGAGGTAGGGAAACTAAATCCCAGAAGTAGAACATCAAGTCCAGAGTAGGTAAAAATCTTTCTATACTTGCACTATCTGTCTACCATGTCCTAACATAGTATTTGGCATATAAACATTTCATTTTATTGCTGTCTTCACAATGTTCAGTACATTTCTTTTTTTTGTTGTTGTTCAGTACATTTCTGAAGATAATGATATGACACAGAGTTTAATACCCTTGAGTCTGAATGTGGATTCATAAATCAACTTCTTTAAAGGTTGCTTGATTTCTCTAAAACTCCGTTTCATCTATAAAAATGTTATATATAAATATTATATATATAATATTCAAGAACTTATGTCCTAGATTTATAGGAATGAAAGAAAGGGATAATATGAAAAATTCTGGGCATGATGCCTCAACCAATGTTGATTAAGACTGGAAATCATGATATATAGAGTACATGACACTTGAAGTTGAGTAGAAGTATTATTCCAAACATTGCGAAGACAAGCAGATCAAAAGGTTAACAGATATTCCAAATTCCTCAAGGGTCTTCACTAAGACCAATGGTCATAAATTACAAAGAAGATTTTAGAATAATAAAATGAAAATGATTCTAGAAATATGATTTTTTTACTATTTAAGAAGCCTAAAATATTTCTGACCTCCTTTTCATTTGATTTATTTAAAGGGTTGGATAAATTTTTGTCAGGAATCTTCAACACGGATTCCCCATATATGAAAGGAGACTGCATCATAGTTACTCCAAGAAATTAAGTTTATTATATTTTTGAAGTCTGCAAAATTCTTTGAAATATCTCTGTACATAAGATGTACCCAAAATATCAGTTCAGGGTGGAGATAAAGTTGGGAATAGATGTATGAGCATAAGAAGTGGCTACATTACAAAATGGTTTTGCAAGATAAAATTATATATTCTATGTTTCCAGATTTTTAAGTCTATTCTCTATAAATAAAAATAAATGTTTAATTTTATCCAATTAATAGAATATAGAATTCCAAATTCTCAGTTGTTATACTCAGATTTATCCTACATGAAATTTAGGTAATGTACAATTTTTGGGTAATGGTAACTGTGGCAATTCTTTTTTTTTTTTTAACTGTGGCAATTCAATATTGAACATAATGGTCCATGTAAGGCATTTTAGAAAGAGATAATGGATCTTGAGATTTCAGAAGCTGTTGGTCAAAATTGCTGAAATTTCAGATTTAATAGCAGTAATCACTATAAGCAAGAGTTGGAGGTGAGGAGTTGTCTTGAATGACCTATCATGTCTCAGAGGTTTATCTGAATAGAGAATCAAATATGATCTTGATCCAAATTCTGTAAACCTAAATATGAAAACGTCTGACTGCTCACTAGAGGATGGGCAAAATAAATACACCTGCTAGCTGAGATGAAAGGTCATGTCATTTTGAGAAATGAGTATTAAGGATCTGGAAAGGTTTCTGAAGATGTTAAAATGTATACATTATGAAAGATGGAGATAACCCTACCTTTTGGGTTTTCTTTTAAAATATAGCTAATTTTGCACTGTTCCTTTTGAGAAATTTGTTGGGAGTGTGGCTAACAATGGTGCAGAGGTGGAGCACAGGGAGCTGCCTACTGTCCACTGGATAAAACTGTTTATTTACTAACTCCACTCTCAGGACAGCTAATATACTTATATTACCATTTGGGAGACATGTTCACCTCATAATCTGCCTGCAAATGTCATGACTTGTTTTTTTATGGTGAAGAAAATATGTGAGTTGTTCCTTTAATTTGTACTTTTTTTTTTTTTTTAATCCAAAAGAACAGGCCTCTCAATTTGGTACTTAAAGACTCTTTTATCGGCCCATGATTTATTTTTTTTTCCATACTACAGATCTTCTTGTTTTTCTATAATGTTTCTTTCAGGTTTTCCCCCCCACTATTTCACTCATTCTATACTCTTTCAGCTCTCTTATTGATCCTTAGTCGTTCTCAAAGGTAAATCATCTGAAATCTAAAACTTCTTGGCAGCAGAGACAGCATTTTTTAAATCTACAAGAGCAGCACTTTAAATTTTAGAGGCTTTCCCCCCCTTTTTGAGTAATAGTAAATCTGGTTGATGTCAGTTTTAGACTGCTCATGTTAAAGTGACTTGGAAGACTGCATTCATTAAGCACTTTTGATGAGAACAGAGTTTTCTTAAATCCATTTTCACAATGGATAACTTGCAATGTACTCAAACAGCAGAAACTAAGTGTTATTCTCTAGAGGAAATTAATTATTTAGGTTGGAAGAACATGAAAAATATTGGAGCAAAATTGGTTTCAAAAAAAAGATCAAGAGAGAGAGAGAGAAAATGATGATGTATTCAGATCTCAGACTGAGTCTAGAATAGAGCTTGACTCTGGGACATTTTTCTCCAATTCTCCAAGCTTTTAGTATTTCCAGCTTTAGAACTAGAGGGTCAGATATGCTAATTAACAAAAGTTCTTCCAATTCAAAAGAATCTAGAATTTCAAGAAATAATCACAAAACTTGTTGATATTGATTCATTATTGGAAATGATGAAAATTGTTAATTATTTTTACTTACAGAAATTCATTGTATTAGTGTTAAAAATAAAACAAAATATACCACTTAAATTCATTTTTAATATAGCAAATGTTCAGAGTTAGCTGAACCTACTACTATGTATACTTATCTGTATATTTATGCATCTGTGGGAAAGTAGTCCCCCAAGAATTCATTAGTTAAGTTATATCACAGTTAAAAGGAGAGACAAAATATACCCCAAAACACCAATATTTTTTTTACAGTAGTATTGAATACCGTAAAGTCTAAAGGATATCTGATTTATGTTTTAGGTATCCACTGTCAAAAAATCATTTAATGTTTCAGAAAACTTTTTAGTTGGAAAAACGATAGTGGGTAATTAAAGCAGATAAGTACTAGTTTCTTGAAAAATGCCTGAATGTAAAGATACACCTAATATAAAATGGAGTGCCAAGTGGTAATTTTACAGATCTGTGTTGCAATGAGGAACAACCGTTTCTCTATAATATCATGTATGACATTTATAATTCAAAAGATTTCATGTGAATTTTGATTCTAAAGCATTGAGAAGCCTCACAGGAAATTTGAACTTGTTATTTTACACCCAAACTTCATAGATCCACAGCTCTCACTTAAGCAAACTTTGCTTAAGCCAATCTTAAGAGAGTATTCACGTAAGTAGGAGTATATTTGTGCTTCTGTTTTAAAGTGTAATATTTACTCAAACTATAGATATTGTCTCTAAGATACAGCTATAACCTCTAAAATCTTAAGCAACTTGCTCACAGTCATGCAGCTGATACCTTATCAAAGGAGATACATGAACATAAGCATCTTAACTCAGCCTCTATGCTCTTCATCACTGCACTGCACTGCCTCTGTCACACAGATGTAAGAAAAGCAGAATTTTCAGCATATATAACCATCACCCCATATCGAAGTATAGTTTGGTAGGTCATAGATGAGTTTATACAATGTAAATATGAATCCAGCAAAAGAAACCTCATTTTATGCTTATCTTTTCAGGTTCCCAGACCCACTTCTTTTTTTTTTTTTTTTTTTTTTTTAAAGATTTTATTTATTTGACAGAGAGATCACAAGTAGGCAGAGAGGCAGGCAGAGAGAAGAGGAAGCAGGCTCCCCACTGAGCAGAGAGCCAGATGCGGGGCTCGATCCCAGGACCCTGAGATCATGACCTGAGCTGAAGGCAGAGGCTTTAACCCACTGAGCCACCCAGGCGCCCCCCCAGACCCACTTCTGACGTGAGGAAGGTAAGAGAAGTTTCCCCACACATAGTACTAAGCAATCCTCAGATACCAGCAAGCGTGCAAAAATTCAACTCAATTCTAACACTATCTACTCGGGGATACTATCAGGTTCAATAGGTGAAGGGTTTAGTCCTACAAGGCAGACCCGCACCCACCCCCACTTCAGAGGTCAGTCACAAGCCCCAGGCTGTCACCTGTGCTTCTGATGGACTGGAGGTTCCAATGGCCTTTTTCTTAGGTTCTTTTATTTTGCTAGAGAGACACACAGAACTCAGGGAATCACTTTAACACATTTATCAGTTAATTAAAGAATATAGTAAAAAATACAAATCCACAGCCAGGAGAAGAGATGCATAGGAAAGGGGATGGGGAAATGACACAGAGCATCCATGCCCACTCCCAGGCAGGCCACTCTCCCTGAATCACCACATGTTCACCAACCCAGAAGCTCTCTAAACCCAGTACTTTTTAGCTTTTATGGAGGCTTCACTGCATAGTCATCACTGATCAAATCATTAGCCATTGGTGATTGATTCCTTAGAGTTCAGGGAGGTGAGACTTAAGGTTCCAATTCTGTAATCACTTGGTTAGTTCTTCTGGCAACCAGCTTTCACCCTTAGGTTACCCAAGGGGTTCCTGAAGGTCACTCATTAAAATAACAAAAGACAACTTTATGGTCCATATCACAGGAATTTCCAAGGGTTTTAGGAGCTGTGAACCTGGAACTATGGACCGAGACCAGATGCATATGAGAAATATATTTTGGTCATCTGAATGGCCAAATATACATTTCTTATGAATCACAAAATCACAGATGGAAAACTTAGAAGCTCTGGAAAATAATAGGAGGCATATTAAGGATCATCTAAAGCAGAAATAAAAATCAAGTATATTTTCTCTTTCAGGTACAGTTTAGAATGAGCCAAATATTAAATGAAATGTAAGAATGAGGGAAAGATCAGTGCTAACAGATGGTCTAGTCAGTAGTTATTTCCACAGCTGAAGACTTTACTCTGAATTTTACAAATGATGTTGAAGGTGTGTCCCTTGAGAAACAGATAGAGCCAAAGGGTGACTTTTTCTTCAATTTAGAATAGGAAGGCAATGGAATATGGGATTAAAAATATAAGGGGTGGGGGAATTGACTGCAGAATTTCCCAGAGCAAGCATTAACATCCAGGACTAGGCTTCTGGATTCTATTTTTAGGGGAGTAACAGGGAAGGAGAGAATGAGTGAGAATTGATGAGATAAAGGGGAGCAAATTCTGAATTTTTTGCACTTGATGTGGGTAACTCTGTTCCATTACTCAAAGCAATGTCTTTTGTTCTGTGAAATTGTCATGACAGTATATTGAGTAATCCTTCACAAAGGAAGAAAACTCTTTCAATGAATATTTTTTTTAAAGATTTTATTTTATTTATTTATTTGACAGAGAGAGAGAGAGATCACAGTAGTCAGAGGGGCAGGCAGAGAGAGAGCGGAAAGCAGGCTCCCTGCTGAGCAGAGAGTCTGATGCGGGGCTTGATCCCAGGACCCTGAGATCATGATCTGAGCCAAAGTCAGAGGCTTTAACCTACTGAGCCACCCAGGCGCCCCTCTCTCAATGAATATTTAATATTTCCCTTAAAAAAAGGAAAATCCTTCTGATGTACATTGTTATGATTAAACCAACAAGTAACCACCACAAGAAAAAAATAAGAGTGTCAAATTTCCACTTGATGTTTGCTTTAAAAAATGTTGAGGGTGTAAACTATCAAATAACAGATCGATTAGCATAGGTGTCACTTTGTTTCCATGATTATGCCAAAAAGGTTAAATAAGGTCTTCACTTTGTTTGATAATTACCAGCAGTAGACATGATACAGTTATTAAAAAGTCAGGAAGGTTATGCATTAAATCTGACATGCTTATGGAATACTAAGAGCATTTTCACCCTGTATCTGAAGTTTGTTTCTCTTGTATAAAAAGTTTTAAAAATACACTGCCTAATCTTGTTTTAAATGACAATATGTGTTCTACAACAATCTTTCTTATTTTTCCTTGATCTAAGAATGAAAGTATTTATGTACATAAATCAATGGCACAGTGTCATGCAGTAAAGTTCTGAACAGAGGAAAAGAAATGTGCTTTTATCTTTAGTAATGTAGCAGAATCTGGACTGGATCCTGGTGGAAAAACCAAGCGGCACTCGGAGACTAAGAAGGGAGAGAGAGATTATTCACTGGTGAGACTCAGAGGAGACCCTTCTCCAAAGATCTGAGCCCTGAGCACAAGCAGGGAGGGTAATTTATATCCTCCTCCTCGCGCATACTTGGCATTCTGGCGCGCGAGAGGAACAGGGTAGGAGAGAAGAACCGGAAGGGCTCTGAGACAAGGACTGGAGTTCCCTTGCCATTTTGGTCAGTCGGCTTAAAGTACAGTTTTCCCCATCATTAACTGCTACACATAGGCGCTTTGGACCCATATGGGTTCACCCTTGGATAGTGACCCTCATTGAGTTCTAACAGAACTAGATCCCTGAAAAGAAATCATCTATTGCCAGAGCCACAATGGATTGTCTCGGGTAGTTGGAACAAGCTAGAGGTGAGTAGCTATGGGCTGACACCATCATATCAGTGCTTTCTCTCATAGTGTTATAAGAATATGGGGCTCATAATTAACAGGACCAGAAAGAGTCATTGAAAATTCTCCATGTAAGGCAAGATGATATGGTCAGTCAGCGCAGGCCTTCATCACACACAGAGCTGAAGAGCTTCCCTGGGGTTCTTGTGTAGTCTTTTCTTGTCCTATAGCTTGAGGCTAAGAATTGTGTTGATTGCGCTGCTAAAGCCGTACATCCTTTTCTACATTACATCTGTTTCCTTGCATTGAATTCAAAAAGGTAATCCTAATGTGTCTCTTCCTCTTGGCCTGAAAAGTCTCACCAATTATATCAACAATATCAAAAAAGCTGAATTAGGAATCAGAAGCTCTAATGTATAACCTTTTCTCTACTATTGAGTAAGGAGGTAGCATGAAGTAAGTCATTAAAATCCTTTTGCCTCAATTTTCTTACTTATAAAATAGGACTAATAGTAAATGCCTTCCTTATCTACTTTATAGATATAATGCAAATAAAATACCATATACAAAAATGTTTTTTAAATGAACATATTATAAGGAAATTAGCTGAACTATTTTATGGAACTAGAAAGGACTATGTAGTAATTTCACCATCAGATCAAGAGGCCTCCTTTATATAAAGACAGGAGAGTAGGAAGTTATTTTGTTTTCTATTTAAAATGATTACATGATTTGTTTACATGACAAATTTTTGAAATACAAAACATAAGGTAAATTTTAAGAAAGAAAAGTTTCTCAAACATAGCTTCTAACCAGATATATTTTTAAACAAGAATAAGAAGAGTGTACTTATAGAACTTAATTTTATAGTTTGGAATTAGGAACACATTAAAAATTGCAGGCTTCACCAACAAATTTAGACTTTTGATCTTAGGTGGCCCTACAACTCTGGCTTATACAATGGCATCCTACTTCTTCACAGGTAAACCTTATCTCCATTTGGATGAAAAATGGGCTAATAAAATTTGGATCAAAATTTTCCAAGTCTTAGAAGCTCTGGGGGCTATTGGAACATGTAAGACAGTGTCATGTAGACTTTATTTGTTCCACTATGTAAGCCACTGATATGTTTATTGAGAAACCATAATGGAATAAGTTAGTAATGATAGATTATTTAGAACAAAATTATGATTTAAGACATGCAATCATTATAGATAATAAAAGCGAACACATTAATGCTTCCCGTGTGACAGGCATTCTTCTAAATGCTTTACATGTATTAACTCAATTCTCATAACAACTCAATGAGATAATGCATTAGTTCTCTATTGCTACTATAATAAATTACCATAATCTTGATGGCCTAAAACAACACAAATTTATCTCTTACAGTTCTGGAAGTCAGAAACCTGAAGTGAGTCTCATGAAGCTAAAATCAAGATGTCAGCAAGGCCAACTCCTAGAAGCTCCAGAAAAGAATCCCTTCCTTGCCTCTTAAAAATTCTAGAGGGCACTGGCATTCCTTGGCTTCTGGTCACAACACTCTAATATCTGCTTCCCTTGTTATATCACCTTCTCCTCTTCAATAATCAAATCTCCCTCTTAGAAGGGTGCTTGTGATTGCATTGGACCTACTCAAATAATTCAGTATAATCTTGATATCTCAAGATCCTTAATCACATTTGCAACATTTTGTTTAACATGTAAGGTAACATATTCACAGGTTCTGAGGATTCAGACTTCAATATATGTGGGGGAGAGGGCATTATACTGTCTACCACAGAGAACTTATTTTATAAATAAATGAGAATACTGAGCTTTAGAAAGACATCAAATAACTTGTGTAAGATTATTTAGTTAGTGAAATGGTAAAGTTTGAAATCCGGTACAAGTTCTCAAGTTCTTGACCACCATGTCATTCTGACTTTATGCTAATTGAGGTAGAATAAAGCTCTGAATTTGAAACCTCGGCTGATGCCTTGTAATCATCACTTCTAAACAAGGATCTATGTCACAATATCGGGTCCTGCCTGAAATGGGTTCACTGAGGGTGGATGAGCTAGCTGCTTTTTCTGTCTGCCCTCATTAGTGTATATGTCAGCAGTCCCTCGACTCCTTTGGTGGCACAAATGTCTCCCTGGCTCAGGTGTCCTTGATAATGTGGAGCAACCAAGCCAGACTTCCTGTGATGCCTTTGCTACTGAGAGTCTATTTCTGTGTTCCTCTAATAGCAGAGCCACATGCTCCTTATTCTCTGTGATGGTGTTTCTATGCCTTGTGTGTGTGTGTCCAAATCACCTGGGGATTAGTATAAAAGTGACTGTGTGGACCCACAGCAGTCCTACTCAATCAGAATCTCCTAATGGTGGGCCCAGCTAGAGTTGTTCGATCATTTTTTTCTGATTACTCTGACACACACCAAATTTTAAAAATCACTTGAGGTTTTATCTTGATTCATAATCTAAAATATTTGCTCATCGTTTTGTTTCAAAGGGGACATTTGCCAACATTTTAGGAGACATTTTTTTGTTGTCCCAAGTGAGGAGATGCTACCATCACTTAGTGCATGGAGGCCAGGGTTATTACTAAACACCCTACAGTGCGCCAAAAAGCCCCCTCACAACAAATAATTAGCCAGCCCCAAAGAAATCTGTTCCAAAAGGATGTTAAGAGATGATGAGATATCTATTATTTAACCTAGATCCAGTCTTCTCTGTGCAAAGGTGCACATCAATAATTCCATTTAGCATTGACTTTGAAGTAAAAAAAAAGGGGGGGACAGGTAGGCAAAAAGTTGAAAAAGTTTCTACATGTATAGGGTTAGAGATAATAAACTATCCATATTAATATTTTAAACATGTTTTATAAAGAGTAATACTATACTCAGTTGTCCTCCCCAAGAGCAAAAAAGTCTCTAGGAAATAGTTGAGCAATACACGCTTCCTGATTGTGGTTCACTGCCATTGTCTGAGTGGTTTCCAGTCTCTAAAATGATAAACAACAGATTGAGAGTGAGCATTACCAACTTTTATAACCATTAGTAATTGCCAGAATAGAAAAGCTTGACTTGTAGTCTTAATTCTATATACTCCCTACAAGCTGTGTGTCCATGGGAAAGTTAACTAACCTCTCCACTCCTCAATTCCCTCATCTTTGAATGACTGCTGATCATGAACTCCAATATCACATATATTCTTGTATCTCCAAATAGCAAGAGATTTATAAATACATGGAATTCCATCTGTTTCATGGGAACTCTTCTTATTGAGAACTTACTAGGCACATGGGCACATGGGCACTGTGTGGAGTATTTTATAGACTCTCCCACAACCCCCCATTTTAAACAACAAATCTAAGAAAACAATATTTTGTTTGTTTGTTTATTTGCTTTAAAAGGTCTATACACATTCTTGCTTTCTACAATGTGGGAGGAAAATCTGTAACAGTAAGAAAAGAAATCTCTGTACTGCTGACATTCTTATGATTAAGAAAGAAGGCATTGGGATTTTACATCCTTTGACACTTATACACTTAAATGCTGAGAATCTCAGTAATGATTATTTTTATTTTGAACAGCAGCGCTTAAAGAACCTACACATATAAGGAGAGTAAAGCTATTAATTAAATCATTCAATAAAAATTCTATTATTGATTTGCAGTATTTGGGACGCTGGAAATAAACAGCCAACAGAGCAGAAAAAGCCCAGATTTTCTAAGTGCTAATGTTCTGGTTGTAAGAAATTTTTTCCTGGAACAAAAAACAAGAGTCACCTCACATCCTAGGTATGTGTGGGAGCCCTGGGAAGGGACTTGGACAGAGTGTGGATTAGTTTGATTGAGTCTGTTTATTGTAAATCACAAAGGTCTGGATTACATACATGGATTTGGGTTGGGTTTGATTACCCATATATTATAGCTGAGGAAATTGAGTTTTAGTAATTGTGGATTAAGAAATTTGCCCATGGACACCCAGTTATTATGTGTTAGATCAAAGAATGCAATTCAATTTTGCCTGATCCCCAAACCAGGATCCTAAGGACCTTGCTGCACTATATTGAGCTGTGATGAGGAATAAAAGTGGAAGTTAAATTGATTGTCTCAGTATTACTTTGCATATCAAAAGATGGTCTGTGCTTAAAAAAATGTAGTGTGGTTTGTAATTAGAAAGGTCATTATTAATTGAATAATACATTTCATTGTGAGTTTCATTTACATATTACAGCTTTCTCCTTAGTTGATTTTAACTACCTAGTGTGTTTTAAATGAAAGAAAACCAAATGAATAATCCACAAAAATCATTATAATGCCTAAAGTTAAGTAGTATCTACCAAATTTCAGGTACCATCATAGATACTGCATATATATTTTTATTAAATTTTACAGGAACCCTGAAAGGCAGTAAACTTGATGTTTTCATTTGAGATAATTGATATTTTCTCCAAATTTCCACAAATAGTGCTACAATTGAGATCCAAACCTAGGTGTATAGTTTGCAAAAGGCAAGAACAGACAGTTTTAGATGTTGAAATATGAGTGTTTTTGTTTTTTTTACTTTGTATTTTTTATACAACGTCACTACCTTCAATCTGAGGGACCAAAATGAAAAATAATAATAATAAAATATAATTTTTATTAGAAATTTACAAAAATAAATGAATGTTTAAGAAAATGAAATATCAATTTTCAATTTTGTCTAAGGTTATACTGTTTATACATCTGAAGTTACCAAAGCTTGAACTTGCACTGAGAATTTTGGGACCAACGTGCTACTGCCTTTCCTTAATAGCCAGAGTAATCAAATAATGATCAAGCATTGCTAATGACAGAAGTAGAATTCAAAATAATATATAAAATATATATATAGGGGCGCCTGGGTGGCTCAGTGGGTTAACGCCTCTGCCTTTGGCTCAGGTCATGATCTCAGGGTCCCGGGATCAAGCCCTGAATTGGGCTCTCTGCTCAGCAGGGAGCCTGCTTCCCTCTCTCTCTCTGCCTGCCTCTCTGCCTACTTGTGATCTCTCGCTCTCTGTCAAATAAATAAATAAAATCTTTTTTAAAAATTAAAAAATTAAATAAAAATTACATATTTTTATATGTAAAAAGTGTCAAAGTGTCAAAGTGTCAAGGTGTAGCCAAACAGCCTGGTCACTTAACTTCCCTAAAGATTACTTCCTATGTATGACACGATTTTGATATTTGACTCAAAATCATCTTATTTTTAGGGATAGCATTGATGGTTGTTTTAATGGAAGCAATGACAAATTATTCTTAGTACTCTTATTTTTAATTCTTTTAGGCTTATAGAAAATCTGGATACCTGCAATATGTAACTATTTTTTTAAATTAGGCAGTAGCTGCAATTCATTCTTTGCAAAAAGATGTCACAGGCAAAGCTATTAAAAATCTCTGTAACTCTTCACACTACACCTGTTTGTAAGGTAAACCATTAAAAGGCAATTTGCTACATGTGAGTTGAATTGCAAGACAAATAATATTTACAAATATGAGCAATTAAATTGAAAACCACTCATTTTATAGTATTCTGCCATATGACATTGAATGTATAAATATAAAACTTAAATTGTATTTAAAGTATAACCAAATTTGGGGGTGGAAGGGAAATCCCCTGGAATGTAATTGAAAGCAAAAATTTATAAGAGTGAATAGGAAAACAGACTTGGGGAAAACTATTACTTAAAAATACTTTAAGAGGAAATTGTATTTATAGTTTGCAAGTGTGGACTTTTAGTGCATTTCAAGTAGTCTCAGAATAAATGTTTACACAAGTCATGTCTCTATATTTTAAACACTAAGGTGGGGAAAAGGAGCTAAAATAAAAATCACAGGAAATTGTATGTATGTATATATGTATGTATATATATATTATTTTTTTAGTCAGGAGAAATTTTTAAATGCATGATTTTACTAACAAACTTTCTTTGAGTTAGGCTTACTTTCTTCAGGAAAAGATATATTTATTTCTATATACTGGCACTATCATTTAATAATTATGACACACTGAATAAGCAAAAGAAGTATTGAGGAGAAAAAAATACTGGTATGAAAAATTTTATCCCATTTTCCCCACCCCTGTTTCCCATCAAATTAGTTATCAGTTTAAAGTGATTTTTTTCCATGTTTTTAAATTCAAAATTATCCTCTTCATTACAATGGTTGTTTGATCAAAACTGTTGTTGGGAGGATGGAAACAAGGATGCTGGGGGCTGGAGTAGGAGCATCTGGTTTCCACAAGGACCATGACCTCATTTGCACAGTATTCTCCACACAGAGCAATTTACATGCAGTCACCTGCTTGCTCTGTGTTGGAAAGGAAGAATTTTTCTCTACTCCTTAAGATTCTTTCGGCCGTTTTAAGAATTAAATCGATATGGAATAGATTAACAGGAGAAAATCATATTTAATTACTTACATATGGGGCTCCATAAGAATATGAAGCCCGTAGGCAGTCAGGCAGTTGAGGCTTTTATAGGTCATCCTGAGCTAAGGGGAAGAGGGTAGGGGTTTGGGACTTCAAAGGGGAGGAGGACAATTCACAGGAAGATAAAAAGAGTAAATGTTTGGTAAACAAATTTAGCTGGGCCATACAGAAACAATGGGACATCCAGAAAAAAATGGAAAATAGAGAGAAATTTTAACAGAGTTTTTCAAGTTCCTCCCCATCTACCGCACCTATTTAATATTACACTGTAACTATCTGTAGTGATTGCTCCCTTCCTGAACAGGTCCTCTATCTAAATTCTTTTAGGAAGTTAGTAGTGAAGATAAAATGAAAACATTCTTGAGACTTCTGTTTCTTTTTTTTTAATGTTATGTTACTCACCATACAGTACATCATTTGTTTTTGATGTAGTGTTGAGACTTCTGTTTCTTAAAAATGACAGGCTCCAATTATCATATGATCTCACTGATAATGAGGAATTTGAGAAACAAGACAGAGGATCATAGGGGAAAGGAGGGAGAAATGAAACAAGATAAAACCAGAGAGGGAGACAAACCATAAGAGACTCTTAATCTCAGAAAATATGAGGGTTGCTGGAAAAGAGGAGGGTGGGAGGGATGGGGTGACTGGGTGAGGGACATTGGAGAGGGTATGTGCTATGGTGAGAAATAAATAAATAAATAAATAAATAAATAAATAAATATTTAAAAAAAATGACTGGCCCCAAATAACCCACATCCCAAAGAGACACACTGTGAGGCAACAAATTCCATTCACCTACACTTTGTCTTTGCACAGGCATGTCTTTTGCATGTTGAAATAACCTGAGCCTGTGTGTATTTCTCTATCTCCTGTTTACAGTTCAAGATAATCTCAAAATTATCCACTTTAAAAATCTTACCTCTTCCAGTCTCTCCCATATCAGACCTGGTTAAATGCCTCTTACCAGAAATTACATAATTTCCAGTATTTATAGGTATGATAACAGTTATCACACTGAGCTATAAAGGTTTTTTTTTTTTTCTGAATTAAAATTAAAAGCCTTCTAAAATGAAAAATTCCTTGCAGATGAAGACTATTTTATATCAGAATCACCACCAGCCTGTTATAATAATTGACATTTTGAAAATGCTTGGAATTTTAGGATTAGTGACATTTATTTCTGCCATGAATGTTATTGCATTGCAAATGCATTTAATAATATACGGTTGTCTGTATAGACAGACACCTATTTGCACATCAATTGCATAAGCAATACATATTTACCATATATATACACCCACATATACATATCTGCATATATAGTTACATATATCTACATGGATAAGCATACATATGTTTTTGTGTTTATATAAATCATATATGAATAGATTTCTTCCAAACTGGTTATTTCTTATTTTTTTTTAATTTCTTATTTTTTTATTTAAATCAGAATACCAGCATATCCTTGCTTTTTTAAAGGGCTCCACGTGACAGAAGAAATCAAAGGTATGGTTAAAATTCATTTCTAAAATGTTAAATAAATTTTTAAAATGCACCATGACTGCACATAAAAATTGAGTACTCACCTAGATGAGCATTATATGAATTATTGTTTTGTGCTAATGAACAAATTTATTCAGTAGGATGAGATGTGTGGGAAATTGCCATTCACTATAAAATTAATGAAACAGAAAAAATTTCCCTTCGCAATCTAATGCATTTTAAAACTCAACATAGATATTGAGATTCAAGTTTTTATTAAGTGCAGCTTGATCAAGTTTCAGCATGCATACATCACTGTTGTCCAGCAGTAATTGAAGATTTTGTTGCCTACACTATTATCAGGAATTTCATGTGAATATGAAAATGAAGAGAATGAATATGAGGATTGATATAGGACCTCTGGAGGGTGCCAAGCTATTCATTTTCATAAGCACTTATTTTCAGATGCCTCATGAAGGTTAAATGCTTTTCAAAACTTCATTATAATTTGGATTTTGGAAAGCTGATCCTGGAAATAAATGTATAAATCAGATCTTCTTAAGCCCCATGGTAAAGGAGATCTCTGTGAGTATCCTGTGCCTTGTGATTCTGGAAACTAACGCTGACCTACAGTTGGGCTCTGAGAAGGAAATGCTCATTAAACATATTTGATGAAGTAAGATTTGCTTATGTGAAAGAAAATGGTTGAGGTTTCTTTGTTGTATTCTTTGTGTGTGTGAGTGTGTAAGTGTGAGCATGTGTGTGTGTTTGTGTGTATCTCCATGCGCTTAATGTTTGGATTAACATGTTTAGAAAAGATTGCATTTGATCTTATATTGGACACACACAAATTTAAGATAGGGATAAAGGTATGATTTGTTTACCATATGCAAATATTTGGATATTTGTACTAAAATGGCAGTGAATTTTACTGAGTATATAAGGAAGACTGAAGGCTAAATTGGTGTCAGGAAAAATCTAATTGCTTATAAAAAATGGTTAGTATTTCAACGCTGCTCCACAAAGTTAAGCAAGAGTTCAGCTTGTGGCTCCCCATCATGTAGGCCATGATCTTCTTCTGTATCAGTAAGAATGAATCTAGTCAAAAAAAAAAAAAAAAAAAAAAAGAATGAACCTAGTCATCTAGCGCCAGCCCACAGCAAGGAAAGAAAAGAGAGAATGGGTTACCTCATTAATATTCTGTGCCCATTTCCAATGTGTGGGTTTTTTTCTTCCCAAGCTACCATGCAATTCTCAGACCCTGGGCTGGTGTCTTACAATTCAATTCAATTCTGACTCTATCTACTTGGAGATATCATCAGATTCCACAGCGGAGGCTCAGTCCTACAAGATGTTCCCCACACACTCACCCCCCCCACACCCTCAGAAAACAATCATAAGTCCAGATTGCCACCTGTGTTTCTGACAAATTGGCTATAGATTTCAGTTTTCCATGACCCCATCCTTAGGTTTGGTTAATTTGCTAGAGTGGCTCACAGAACTCAGGGAGACATTTTTCTTACTAGATTACCAGATTATTATAAAAGGATACAGCTCAGGAACAGCCAGATAGAAGAGATGCATAGAACAAGGTCTGGGGAAAGGGTACAGAGCTTTCATGTCCTCTCATTGTGCTACTCTCCCAGCACCTCTACATGTTTACTAACCTGGAAGCTCTCCAAATTTCACACTTTGGGGGCTTTATAGATGTTTCCTTACAAGGGCATGATTGATTAAATCATTGGTCATTGATTCAACTTCTAGCTCCTTCTCTGGAGGTCTAGGGTGGGACTGAAATTTCTAACCCTCTAATCATATGGTTGTGCTCTGGGCAACCAACCCACAAACTTAGGTGGAATCCAAAAGTTACTTTATTAACATTAATAAAAGACACCTTTGCCCTTCTCCTCATTTTCATTTAGGAAATTCCAAGAGTTTTAGAAGCTAAGTGCTGGGAACTGGAATGAAGACCAAATATATATTTCTTATTATAAGTCACAATATCACACTCATACATAATACTTCAATGCCAAGGTCTGGAAGTGAAATGTTCATTTCGGTCCACCCCCAAATGACCTGAATGGTCATTCATGTGACCATTCTTAACAGCAAGGAAAGTTGTGAAGTGCTCAATTAAACTCTGGATGGGAGGTTCATTGACTAAAAGGAAGAAATGGAGAAAGCATGCTGGGAGGTATGTCATTGTATCTTTCACTGTAATGTCTGGCAAAAGTTTTAAAATTCTCTGATTTTTGTATGTGTGGTTTTTGTTTTGTTTTGTTTTTTGCACTCTTTTAGCCTGTAGTCTGTTCCCACTCAGAATTATTTGGAAGAGATTAAAGAATATCACTCCAAATTGAATTCAGAATGTTATAATCTGATTATGCTATAGTCAGTAGTCTAAAACACTGTTTCTAACTATACTTCTGTTGTCTTGTGTGACTTAAGTCTTAGATACTGGCCATATTTCACTGTCTTTTCAGAGTTACCAGTTACAATGTTAGGTGTATTATCTAGAATGATCTTGTTATACTTCCTATTATGTTTGGAGAGTTAGTATTATATAAGGATTTGTAGAAAAGATAAACTGGTGTAGAGGATAGACTGTTTCTTATGTATTACATAATCAGATACACTATTTCTAATATGTTATATGTAATATATAAAAATATATATCTAATATGTATATCTTTTTTTTATTTTTTTTGTAATATGTATATCTAACATATTGGAAATAGTGTGTCCTCTACATCAGTTTATCTCTTCTGCAAATCCTCAATGTAATGCTATTATATATAATTAATGTTTATAATATTAATATTAACTAATAATTAATATTAATTCATTAATAATTGTGCAATTGATGCTATACATAATAATTATAAATATAATATGATTGTATTAGACAAAGAATGAGAGAGAGACAGAAAGATAGATTCTGGGAGATTGAGAGAGAAAGACACCATCATAGATGCAGACATAGAAATAGACATATCTGTGAAATTAGAGTCAGGTTAAAAATATCTCACAACTCTAAATAACTTAAAAACACCCTTTTGCAAATATTCTATTAAAAGTTACGTGGTTACTCAAATGTAGCCGCTATTTAGGGTTACTCTATGTTAATCTTATAGTGATTTATTTTTCTACATCCCTAAATCCACAAGTGTCTGTGTTTTGTGTTCAAACATTTTAATTAGTTTTAGCTAAAAACATCCAATGTCCTAGAAAACTGAAGTTTGAAGAAGGCTTATGAATGTGGTTGACAGAACAAGATTTAAGGCCCAAGGACACTCGAGGAGGCTAGAACCATAATGGTATCACCTGAACCAAGCCAATAAGGAATGACAATCGTGGCAAGAAAAGAAGAAAAAAAAACAGAAGATATGAATGGAGATAATGAGGTTCAATGCAAATCCAAACCATTTGTAATGCTTCTTGCTGTGATGGAAAAGTCTTCTCTAACTTAAATTATGAGAAAATTTTTCTATTCCTAGAAGTGCAGCTGTATGCGCTGGGATAATTTGGGTGTTGAGGATTGACTCATTCAGTCCTGTAGCAGCTCTAGTTCTACTCCTCTAAGATTCTCTTCATGTGGCTACTTTAGTTTTAGGTGGAACAACAACAACAACAACCACAAAATAACAGCTTTTAAAAGTTCTACATGGGGTGCGGGAAGATCCTGTCCAAAGTAGGATGATAAGGAAGAACTTTCTTAAAGCCCTCAGCAAATACCTTTATAATGCACTGTCACCAACTAGACCATGAGCTCATTCTTGAACCAAACATGCCCAACAGTGATCTTACATCCCAGTTTTCCCCAAAATGTTACCTGTTTTCTGTCATAATTATGTAGTGTCCTCTTTCATTCTTAATGATTTTTTTTTTTTTGGATAATAAATTATATACTATTCTACTTAAAGTCATACTGGTAAAATCCTGAAATCTGAGATGTGATCAGGTTTTGTTGGGGCATATGTGCGAGATGAAGAAGGGAGGGCTATCTTGTGAAATCAGGGTTCTTGATGAAGGAGGAAAAATATGAGTGTCTGCAAGAAATCAATAATGGTATCTTTTTCTGGGTTATGGGCTGAATTGTGTCCCTCCCAACCTACAGATTGATATGTTGAAGCTCCAACTCCCAATGTGACTGTTTTTGGAAATAGGGTCACTAAGGAGGTAATAAAGGTGAAGTGAGGTCTTGAAGATAGGACCTTAATCCAATAAGACTAGTGTTCTTATAAGAAGAGGAAGAGACACCAAGAATCCCTCTCTGCAGACCAGAGTGGAAGCTATTTGAGGACATAATGAGAAGTTGGCTGTCTGCAAGCCTGAAAGAGAGCTCACCAGAAACCAACTCTATGGCACTTTGATCTTAGACTCCAGAACTGAGAGAAAATAAATTTTTGTTGTTTAAGCTTCCCAGTCTGTCGTGTTTGGTTAGGGCAGTCTAAGCAGATTAATATATCTGCTATATATATTTTTTTCTCTAAAAAGAATATGGAAATTTACCTATGGCACTTTCAACTGTCAATGCTTAGGGGGAGCATGGGTTCTCCTTTTCTACTTTTTCCCCTCCATCTACCTCTGCATTTAGAATTCTCTTGTTCTCTAATTATGGAGCTAAATCCTCAACTTTGGCTGAAAAGGCTGAATGTACAATTGACCGATAGTCCCCAAACTTATAAAATGCCATATGCTGTGTATATGTTTTGGAACAATTGTGACCCATTTTAAATTTCCCCTATACCCCACTTGAGTTGACTGAGGTGTGGTAACTTGAATGGGATCAGCATAAATTTCATCTGACTTATAAAAACAAAAATCAAAACAAGCAAACAAAAAACCCCCAAAAACAGGAAAGCTTTTTTTTTTTTGGAGGAAAGCTTCTAATATGAGATCAAAAAATATTAAGGAGAGGTTAAAAGAGATGTTTAATCAGAATTGTAGTGAAATTCATGGTGCACATTTTAGAGAGAGATGCTTTTTTAACGTAACCTCAACTTAGATCTTCCTTATGTTTGTTCAAATGTACCTACTTCTACTCATTTATCCCCTCCCAGTTGAAAAGCCTTTTTGATAAAGAACAGGATTTCCTATATGCTGTATTTGTCCTTAAATAAACAGAACCTCAGGTTAAATTCCCTTAAGGCTATATTAGATTTGCTCTCCATCAAGTTTGTTATTAAGGCATATTTACCAAGATAGTGACTATCTAATCTAGGCATTCATTTTAAATTTAATGTACAAGTTCTGAAAAATGCAGGGCATGAGGGGGTGGAAGATTTATGCTGGGTATATACAATTAGACTGGACTGGGACCATCACCATCTAATTGTTAAGACTGCAGCTCATTGGTTTCTAAACATTTTGTTTACATACCACTATTGAGGATACAGAAAAGTATTTTTAACGTGCCCATGAGGATCTGAGAGAGCAACCTGTAATAAAATACATTAGTACTTCTGGAGTAAAATGTGAATATTCACACTAAGTATGAAGATTGTAAGATTAATTCAAGTCAGCTTTTGCTTCTGAAAGAACTTGGAACAGGTCAAATTTGTAGCTGTCTGAGTTAACAAAAGCAGATTTTACTTTCTGGAGAGTTTTGGATTTCAAAATAGGACGAGAGGTTATAGACCTATAATATCTCCACTACCCAGTTTTATGAGGAAGACACTGAGACAGAGAGAGTAAAAAAAAAAAAAAAGAAAAAAAATACTCAGGGTTCTGCAGCTGGTCCCTGACAGAGGCATGATTCAAGTCCCTGCAGTTCAGATTCTTCAAGTCATCTCTGTGAGACAGGTAACAAACCAAGAGAAATCCCACTGTCTCATGGGGTGAGGAAGGTGTCTTAGTGGAGGTGGCATTTGAGCTTTACTCTGTTGGATTTTTATAAGTGTGTTACTGACTCAGTATTTTTCCTCACCAAGTAAATAAAAACATAGCATGGGAAAGAAATTCAAATGGGATCTTGACTTTTGGATAAGTTTGGAGGGGACTGACAGTTGGAAATAGGATGAGAAAGGGAAGAGGGACCAAGTCATAGACTCTGTGCATTCAATTCATTCTTGGAAATCCAGACACAATCCTGGAAGTAGCAGGAATATGACTGAGTGATGAAATGTGTTGTGGGGGATTAATGAGTTAACAATACATGGATAGAGATAAAGGAAGGAATTACCTGAACACTTTCAGATACATAACTTCCAAAACAAAGCATATGAGTTATATACAGTCTCCATCAAACCCTGCCCCCCAAAATCATTGCATAAATTTACACGAATTTTTGCTATTACCTTCAACAAATCACATCTGTACTAGGTCTCTGAATATTAAATTATGACATGGCCTTGTCCTCATAAAGCTGAGTACAGTGTGTAGTACAGATGTGGTACAAACATGGGATGTCCTCCTTGAAAATGTAAGTTTGGAGCTAATTTGAGAGAAATTTTTATAGAATTCTAGTCAATGTTTGGTATTTAGTTAATACTTTGATTAGTTAAAGAATTCATTATTAAAGATTTTAGAAGTGATATTATGGGGAAATGTCTTGAGATAGCTGGTTATCTCATAAGCTCCAAGTTATAATCATAGGGCATAAACACAACCAGTTGGGTTGATTGGAGGAGCTTATGTAAAGCTATCACTCACTGAGTCAAAACACAATACACTGAGTTACCTAAAAATGTAGTGCCCCTATGGGGGAAGGAGAGATAAGGAAGTAATACAAAGTAAATAGTAAATATCCTTTCTCAATGTATTGAAGTAAATCAAGATTGAGTACAGAAAGGGAGTCAGGCAAAATAAGATGCCAAAATCTGTAATGAAATATCAAAATTGTAGAAGGAGTTAATAAAAATGTGTTAGCTGCAGGTTACAAGTCATTTTGCTTTTGTTATCAGTATATGAGAGAATTAACTATAGTAGCACTCAAATAACACCAGGATAATTAAAGTTCTGTCAGGATCCCTATTATAAAGCCCAGTTTTTCATGCTCAACCATATAACTTAGCCCAAAGATGAAATTTAGGGCACAGCTGAAGGCTAAGAAAGTTTAGCTTCTAAATGGATACCTTGCATAAAAGTGCACACATTACATATGGTGTGTGTGTTTTTATCTACATATATGAATCTCTGTGTGTGCATATATGTGTGTATATATACATGTATTCTAAAAAAGAAAAATAATTTATTTAATATAATATTTTTGAAAGTTAATTTACTGTGAAAACCTCAGGAAGTTTAGTCAGTTAATCGGTAGTCTTCCATTTGTCTATGAGCTACTAATTCTAACTTTTTGTTTTTTACCAGAAGCCTTTATTTTTGTGTGTGACATCACTTCCTTAAATGTTAAGTTCATTTCCAGAAATTAATCTTACCTAGTTTATAATTATGCTTTATGCAGTTCTCCACTTGTCTTCTACTTGTCTCTGACTTTCCCCACCAATTCTGAAGAGTGTTTTTGAATTTAAACATTAAATTGCAAGGACTGTTCAACATTTGAAAGGTGCAGGAAATATGTTAATCATCCACAAAGGCTAACAGACCTTTGTTAGACCTAGAACTGACCCATCACATGAGTCATCCTTATGTATAATTCATTAAAGGAATTTTTCTTAATCCCATGTTTATTTTCATGTTTCTACTCTTCATTATTGTTCTTTATTTTACTGATTAAGAAAAAAGAAATGCCTGGGGTATAAAAAATATAAATTTTGTGATAAAAATTGATGTGGACAACCAAAGAAAAAGACAAGTTACATGCTGAGCTTTTTTTTATTTTTTGAGACTTTTTAATTTTCTGTCCCAACCTTTACAAGAGAGTGGTTGGGAAGAACAGGATATTTTTCTGTGCAACATCTTAGAGTCATCATGTGTTTTTGCAAAGTTAAATTGCTTGGCTACATTGAAATTCAAGTGCTACCTAAATATAATTTCCAAATGAGCATATTTATACATACTGTCTATTATTAACTTATGTACAATATTAAATAAAAAATGTTTCCAGGCATCCTGGCATGAATTAAAAATATGAATGCCACCCTACTATTGATTATTGTTCTAAATAGTTACATAAATATACTAAGAATCTTTCAATGATACACACTGTTCTTCTGAACATGTTTTAATCAATTTTGTACAAAATTCATAAACTATGTCTACTAGTTAGATGAATAAGAGTTTGTAAAACAGCCTGTTTCAAAGATGGTTCTCTATCACAATAGTAACAAGATTTCTGTTATAGAGAATGCATCCCATTGGTATTAATAATAGTCTCTACTGTAAATTACATCACTATGTGAGAATTTAGCATGTGCCATCTCTAATTTTCATAGAAGAGTACTATTTGCCAAACAAGCTCAATAATTTCAATCATGATACTATTGTTGAAAATCCATTAATATGCAAGCCATTGTGCTAGGTGCAGGAGAAACTAAGTGATAACACAAATATTTCAGAACTCTCTGACCTCAAAGAGCTTATCATCTAACTAAAGGAGATAGATTACAAAAAAGGATATCTACCAATTCAAAACATCTCTCCTTATGATGCATTAAATGTTTTAGTATCCTCCTAGCTAATTATTTCACTTTCATTTGTCAAAAAATGCATTTTACATGATGTATATGTGTATATGTGTCTGAATGTATACACAAATTTAAAATTACTTTAATTACTTTTAATATAATCAATAGATGGAACTATATTGCCCTAAAAGAAAAATGGGAATTTAATTATATTTACTATCAAAGTTAAAAAATTCCATATGATTTTCTTAGAGAAAACAAGATACCAACATTCATAGTCTATAATTAGGGTTGCTAAGATAAAGAATCACTATTGAAAAGGTATTATATCAAATACAATGACCCTTATTTCCACTGAGAAAGTAATCATTATTTCCAAGCTACATTGGGCTGAATTTCCTGCTAACAAATGTGATAATATAGAACTCTATGAAAATTAATGTTGCAATAAGAGCTCCAAAAATGATCTCCTCAAAAAATAATATTAGTGCATTAAAATAAAGAATTACACATTAAGTTCCAAGTTAAGCCCTCATAGCATTAATGCAAAAATAGGCTGTGATATACTCACCTTATATTTTTTTCCTTTTATAAATTTTTTAAAGTGTTGGAAGATGTTTAGAGAAATGTATCTATATACCAAGATTAAGATCACAGTGAGGCTCATTTATCAGGAATGTTCAGAGGTATTTCAAACAAATAAAACCAAGAATTTCAGAAATAGTATTTAATCTCCATTACTGATATAAGACATCCCCTTTTACTGCTATTGATTATTTCAGAATTTTTTTTTTATTTGCACTTTCAGACCATTATGGTACTCAGTTTGATTATACTTGAACCATCATGTGTTGGTAACTTACTTTTGTCTTAGAACTACTGGGTTTTTTTTTTCTTATTTTCTTTTTTAAAATTTTACTTTAAATACTTATTAGATTTGGTTTGGAATATTCTTTTTGATTTGGAAATGAGCCAGAAAGATACCAACTCTGGAAAACAAATACCTTTCCATATTCTTCACTACATCCCTTCCTACCTGTATAAATAAACTTCTATACAGGTGGTTCCTGCTCTTAGGCTATTCTAGAAGAAAAGAAGTATAAAGTAGTGAATGCTTGGCATTAAAGACACCAGTTCTATTTATTTTATAAGTATTTATAAGCAGAAGAGGGGTAGGCAGAGAAGAGGCCATGGTGGTGCATAATTAGCAGCATCATGAGCAGCTAGAATATGATATGGTCTCTGCTGAAAGGTCTATATTTATTCTCCATGCACTAGCATGGCTGTGCTCAGTGACCAGTGTTCATTCTGATTTACTGATGCCCCATTTTAATTGGTTGATACCCAGCTGTACAAGTTGTTAAATATTTTAAATATCACCCTTCCTCCGCTGGTGAATGTGGGCAAACTATTCCTTTCTCAACTTCAGCTGTGAAACAAGAAATTTGAACTGATTAGTCCTCCAAATCCCTTTCAGTCATTACAGTTTATCACTTGGGACTTAACTCTGCATGATGAGCAGGAGTCAAGATGCACAATGAGAATGCCATAGAGCAAAATTTTGAGAGCATTGCAACTTGACCACTGGGTTAAAATATATAATATCAATTGTTAAAATAGAAATTGAAAGTAGGCATTCCAGGGTCTTGTGGAGATGATTTTCTCAATTAGACAACATGGGCCTACATGGAGATGAAGCCAGCTTGTTTTGTAAAACTAAGCCTCAAGAGTATAAAGACTAATGTTAAGTATGCTCTTCTTCTAGAAGCTTGCCAAGCAACTCCAGCTTTCTTGAACAGAAGTGCAGAGCCAGAAATTCCCAAAATGTTAAGTCTACACATTTCTGTTTGTGGTTTATTAAAAGCTTTGTTTTAGTAAAAAGGTGGACAATGACTCCAACTGCCTTAATTAATATGGTGGATATAAAAACACTTCAGTAATGGAAGTATACTAAGCAAATACTAGTAAGTTATTATTTAGCATCATAAACTACCATACTTTGGTTCATACATACATGAGATACAGCCTCTACTATATCACAAGCACTGTGTTACTTCTTGGGGACACAAATAAACTACTTGCACTCAAATCTTTTTGGCAGGGTCTGCCTCTGGGGAAATGTGACCTAAGTCAGGTCAGTGTGTGTGTGTGTGTGTGTGTGTGTGTGTGTGTGTGTGTGTACGCATTTGCATGCACATATGTACATGCTAATATGTTGGAGCAGGGTGGGAGGTGAGATGTAGGGCATTCCAGACAGCTGGAATATCATACACAAAATGATGGAGATAGAAAACAAAGAGAAGAATTCTAACAATACCTAATAATTCACAGAATGACAGAAGGACATAACACAGAGTGGTAAGAGAACATCCTGTAGTGGATGTTAGAAGCAAGAATATAAATAGCCTTCTATGGAGTAGTGAAAGGAATCTGTACTTGCTCATAAAGTCCTCTGGGAACTTACTTGGGTACAAGTGAGCTGGGTACAGAGGAGTTTGTTTGGGTACAAATCCTATTAAAGAAATTTTGCATATTCTTTTAAAATAACAAAGAAGTCTAAGTGAGCTAATGAGAAGATGATAAAAGAACAAGATATGGACACAATGGTTATTAGAATTGTTTAAAGTCCATTTATTTTATGTTGATCAACACATTTTGGTTACCAATAGGAAAAAAGCAAAACTGAACTTCTGCTCTTCCATCGTGTAACAATAGGGTAAAATGATTTCCACTGCCCTGTGTTCCAGTTAACAGATCCTTTCTTCTGTTTGGTCTAATATGTTGTTGAACTCTTCTACTGAGCTTTTCCTCTATTATGCTGTTGAACTCCTCTACTGAGCTTTTTGGTTTAGTTCTTGTATTCTTCAGCACTGTGATTTCTGTTTGATACTTTCTAATATTTTTTTTTATTTCTTTGTTGAAATTATCACTTTGTTCATGTAGTGTTCTCCTGACCTTAATGAGCAGCTTTATGACCATTATTTTGAACTCTCTATTGGGTAAATTGCCTATCTCCATTTCACTTAGGTTGGTCTCTGGATATTGATATTACTCTTTTGTTCAGAACATATTTTTGAGGGTTCAGGTTCTAATTAGCCTGCATCTAGTGCTGATAGAGATTCTTTCAGTTCCAAAAATTTGGAACATTTTTTTTAAAGATTTTATTTATTTATTTGACAGAGAGAGAGATCACAAGTAGGCAGAGAGGCAGGCAGAGAGAGAGAAGGGGAAACAGGCTCCCTGCTGAGCAGAGAGCCCAATGTGGGGCTCGATCCCAGGACCCTGAGATCATGACCTGAGCCAAAGGCAGAGGCTTTAACCCACTGAGTCACGCAGGCGCCCCATTTTTGAAACATTTTTGACTCTCTATGTTGGTTTCCATGCATTAGATAAAACAGCTACCTCTCCTAGTCTTGACAGAGTGGTCTTGTGTAGGAGTTGAATCTTGTGTAGGAGTTGAATCAGCCTGGCCTGAGATTTTGATTGCCTCTCAAACCTTGGTGATTTGTCCAAGCCATTTTTTTATTCTCAGAAGCTTCTAATATTTGAAGTGTGCCAAAACCCATCATTGTCCCAAAACCATGGGAAATGCCCATCTGCCTGCTCAGGATCTCAGACATAATTGTTGGGTCCTTTGGTTCTCCAATGCAGGCAAATTGGAAGCCTGACTTTCAGGCAGCAGTGGACATAAGATAATGCAATCTAGCTCGTTTTCAGGGAGAAACTGGAACTGGGTGTTTGTTCACTCTCACTGTGTTGAGCCAGAGGGAATAGTTGCTGAAAATTTTTGTGCTCCATAATAGGACCACCTTTTTGTTTTGGGTGATCCTGGGAGACTGTGGTTGCTGAGCCTTATCAGCTTCCAGGGCTCAGTGATTTGGGATCCAGGTTCTCTGATGAAAGGTGAAAGTCGGATTGCTATATATGTGGACAAGCTCCTTCTAGGGAGAAACTGAAGACTTGGTTATACTGTTGGAGAAATGTGTGTGCCGGGTGGGGAAGAGACAATGGGGGACATGCCCACAAGCTCCTTCAAGCTCCAGGGAGGATCCCAGCCAGGTCCCATGTGCAGCAAATTAGAAACTGGAACTTTTGCTAGCAGCTGGAAAAGTATTCAGTCAACTCATTTCAAGAAAAACTGGGAGATGGGAGCTTTGGCCTGTGTCCTCTGCACTGAGCCCAGGTGGGTAGCTGCTGGGAGTGTTTGCGCACTCATTTAAAAACTGCTTCTTTTTTGTTCTTGTTCTGTGTGACTCAGGAATGCATGCCCCATTGCCCATCAGAGATAGGTAATTGTGGGGAAGGCGTCCTTTGGGTGACAGTCTTAAGTGTTGCATTATTAAATTATTAATGTATGAACAAGATCTTCCTAGGATGAAGCTGGACATTTGGTCTTATCATTGGAACAAGACAGAGGGAGGATGGGGCCGACTGGTTCTTTTAGGTTCCTGGAAGAATCTCAATCAGCACTAGTTGCAGGCTAGTTAGAACCTGAACCCTCAAGCAATAGCTGGTAATGTATGCACTCAAACTCTTCCAGGGAAAAACTGAGAGATGGCTATTTTTGTCTGTTCCCTCTGCACTGAGTCTGGGAGCAATAGTCAGAGGTAGTGCTTGTGTGCCCCTTTAACAACTGCTTATGTGTTTGTTATTTTCCTGTGGGACTCATGATTACAACCCTCACTGGCTAGGAGAGCTGGATTATTTAGGCACCTGTCCCTTGGATGACAGCCTTAAAAGTTAGGGAGTTATATGTGTGGTCCAAACCCTTTGCTTGTCAGGCAAAAGCTGGGAATTTGGAGGGCCCAGTTGTAAGGCACTGTGCTGGGGTAGGGTTTATGGTGAGAATGTCTCATCTATTTCTACTTGTTTCAATGTGGGCATTTTCTCAGTGTCAGTGTATAGGAGCCATACAAATCTGGCTTCTGTATTTCTCTCTATGAGAATTGTGCCATGTATATCTGTGTATTCTGTGCATCCATGGGAGGAGGGAAATTCAGGAATCTCCTATGTTACCAACTTGATGGTATCACTTTCCTCTTCCCCTTTTATTGAATACATTTGGAAAACCGTGGAATATTGTTTCCTTTATTTAAGTAGATTTTCCAGGGAAATATGAAAAGAAAAGGAAGAAAATCCTCACCTTACTAGGATGCGCAATGCTATTATTATCAGTCCCCCTAATTGCAGCCTTGCAGTCTGTACTGTAATTATTGTTCATAACTCTCCCCTGCATCATCAAGATAGGTTCTTGGCAATTCTGTATCTACCTAGTTTTCTATGGCCACAGGTCAGCCTCCATTCTGAATATTTTACTACTTTCCCACCAAACTGTAAACTAAAGTGCAGTAAGCTTTTAGTCTTTTTTTTTTTTAAACCGTCGTACCTAGTTTGTCAGTGTAAAGACATACATGAGCATGAGTTTCCTCCAGAAACCGAGAAAGAACGCCTTTCAGCTCATATCAGCTACACCACACTGTCTCCTTCAAATTAGGACTCATCGAAGAATATTGGATAGAGATCCTTGGTTGAAATTCAGATATCTACTTAGTTCTGAAAAATTACTGGGACAGAGCTGACACTTAAATTTTTGTGAACAATTTCATTATATCATTAAGATATTTTTAGGCTGAGATTATTTTTTTCTTAAATGAGGCAGTAAGCAAAATTCTTAGTGTGCCGTGTAAAAATGTATTAATTTTAACATGGTCCTTTGTCTCTATTTAAATATTATATCCATTTTTAAATGGATTACTGAACTGATGAGAGAATAAGAAATGGCCTCCCAGATATTCAGACATAGAACCAAGAATGAAAATCTGCAGTTTTGGTTTAAAAAAATAAGATACGGTGAAATCAAAATAATTTCAAAATTTAGTGTGAAAAACAATTGCTTTAAAGATTTTTGAATCAAATATTCAGAGTTGGTCTTTGGAGTCATATTGAACTCATATTTTGGTTAAGCCTAAAATTATAATGTAGCAGATATACTATTACTAGATTTTTTTTTTCTTCACAGTCTCTATCACACTCTTAAATCTCCAAGTCTGACATTTCTGCAGGGAGAATACATTAAAGTTCCAGAGCAGCAACAATACAGAAGAAAGAGGGCCTACTTCCAACACAATGCTAATAAACTCGGCATTTCACTTGTCCATCTTTCGGGCACACTCCATTCCCAAATCTCCTGTTCATAATGTCTTCATTCTAAAATAGTTGATACTCTACTTCTGCGATTCACTTCCCACTCTTTTCTTAATTATCTACCCACGAAAATTTGATTGAAAAATTATGCATAGCTTCAAGGGAAGTGCACATGAGTGTGTGCACACACACACAAACACATACACATACACAACAACACCTTTAAATAAAACAAAAATCATTTGGAGTAATTATGTTATGCTCTCAGGTTGTAAAACTGAAATTAAAATCTCTATTGGTTTCCTATTCTTTCTCAGATTTTTTTTCTCAGAGTGATTAGTATCTCATTCAAATTTATGAGCTCAATATTATTTATGTTATAAGAATAATGCTAAATGTCAGTGATTGAAAGTATCACACTCAATGTTGGAATTCTGGTATAATAGCCTATCAAATTATCACTAGGGAACTCATTATATTAAGAAAATCCATCCTATTTTTATTTGCATACTTTCAGAAAGATCTTATATTGAATCCAAAACTACGACTATTATCTTTTACTTACTAGTATTATTTCTACCTAAGGGCCACACAAAACAAGTCTCCTTCTGAAAAATGTTATATGTTCAGATATTTTTAAGGTATTATGATTTCTTATATTAACATTTTCTTTTCAAGATGATATTCACAATTCAGTGAACTATTCTCATGAAATGCTTTCCATACAGCTTGACAAATTTGTGATCCTTATGCCATGTTCATTCTTTATGGTCTCATATTTTTTCCCCTAACACTACAGTACTTACAACCATGTTAGTTTTACTTACCACTTATTCATTGTCTCTTTTCAAACATTGAAATAAGTTCCCTGCAAAATGAAATTTATCTGACCTCTTCATTATTAAAGTCTTAAAATATACCACAATTCTTGGCACATAGTATATTTAATAAATATCTATTATATAATGAATAAAATGATGAATCTTGTAGCTCTAAATAATTCTAGGAAATAAGCACTGAATTTAAGCCTGTAATTTGATATATGATACTGAGCTACAAGAAGACTTGTGAATTGCTTTAAATCATACAGTTTGCAGCCAGGTTTGTACTAAAATGCAGGTCAGTTAATTCATTCCAGGCTTATTGCTATTTTACCACAAGCCTTTACTCTGACAACTGGAATCTGCATAATCTCACTTATATTATGACATTTCTAATTAGACATGATTTTTATATATTATTCCATGCAGCCTGGATAGGAACTATAGACTATAGAATAATTCCCATGACTGAAATATTTTAAATGTAGTCTTCTAAAATTGTGTCAATTTTTTAAGCAATTGATGTCCTTGTTGCCTCATACTTGTGACTAGCAAACTCTCCACAATTTTTAACATCATTTGGAGTTTGTGTATTTTCACACTTCATTTATCCCCATTAAGATGATAGCTGTTGGTTTCATCGTATGTTACCAGGGTATTGAGATAATTCTAAATCTTTAATTCTGACATCTATGATATTAACTAGCGATTTCACATTTGTGTTTACCACAAATTTGATTAAAGTGCATCTATGCTTAAGGATGGTTAAGGATGCAAAACAAAGTCTCAAGGGCTGTATTTGATTCATGTAAGTATCTTCATTAGCTAGTACAGTTATTTTTTTTAAAATGCCCAGGAAGGCATATTAGTTTTCTAGGACTGTTGTACCAAAATGTCAAAAACTGAGAGGCTTAAAACAACAAATTTCTTCTCTCCTAGTTCTGGAGGCTACAGGTCTGAAATCAAGATATTGGCAGGGCCATGCTCTCTCTGATGCCTCTAGGGGAGAATCCTTATCTCTTTTAACTTCTGCTATTTGTCTGTGTAGGGGCCAAGGATAGACTACCCAAAGTGTGCCATTTTGGCATATTATTTTAAATAAAAGTTACTTAAGAGACATCTGTGAAGAAGGGATACTCAGACCCTCCTCTATCCTCCTGAAAGCAGGAAATAAATCTCCCATGTGAAGTTACCCTCCCTGCATCAGGAGGTAAGGAAGAGATCGATCCCTTATTACTAGAGATAGGGACTTCAAAACAGAGAAGGCTATATATGCACTTGTTATTTTTTTACCTATTTACTTCCGCAGCCCAAATTCTGTTTAGAATTCCTTACTAACTGAAGTCCAAAGTTAAGTTTTTATTGTTCTGTCTATTCCTCACAGATTTATTGTCTCTGTTTAAAAATCATAAGAACTGTCTTGGTCATTTCTTTAGGTCTTGGTGTCATTTTGGGGCCTCCATGGACATATAATAAAACTTTGATTTCATTCCCCTGTTAATCGGCCCCATGTAAATTTGACCCTTAATCCAGCTAGAGGAATCATTGACAGCATAACTTTTCTCCTTCCCTGACATCTATAATCCTTGTCATCTCGTGGCTTGTAAATACATCACTCCAGTCACATGGCCATCTTTTCCCTGTGTAGCTTTACCTTTTCTTTCCTCATGGTGTCTGCCCCTGTGCTCAAATTTCTCCTTTTGATAAGTATGCAGGACATATTGGATTAGGGGCAAAACTAATGACTTCATTTTAATATAACTACCTCTGTAAAAACCCTATTTCCAAGTAAAGTCAGATTCTGAAGTACTAGAATTAAGGACTTTAACGTATTTTTGGGAGAGGGACACTCGTATTCAGAATTCAACTCGTAACAGAAAGGATTTAGATTTGTGATCTCTACTCATAGTTGTGGATATATATTATGCATTCATCATATTATACAGACTATGTCATGCAAAACATACATGTCATACATGAAAGTCCTAAATACATATATGTCCAAATATAGAATATGTATGGCGTGTTCTTGTATATGTGTGTGAATATATATATATACATATATACATATATATATACATGGAAGCACAAAGTTACAAACCTTTTAGTCTGCATAAAAAAAATTTTTCTGCTTTGCCAAAAGCTAGTGGTTAGGAATTTAAGGTAGTTTTTCAGCACATAGCATTTTATCTGTTCGACTTAATTGCGAAGTTAGTTTATATGACTTCATTTTACACACAATGATATCACAAGTCCTCACTTTTTTTTCAATACGATAGCAGATTTTAAAATGGAGCAAAAAGAGGAATCCATTGTCATCACCATGCTGAAGTGCTGAGATTACATAATGTCTAGCAATATTTCTATAGATCTAATAACATCCAAGAGAAAACACAAATTTCCTTTAAATGACCCTGAGGTTGAGAGAAAATAGTTCATACATGAATGTGACTGAATTCAGATATTTTCCAGCTAAAGTAAGTCATTTTCTTATTTTCCTTATTTATAGCTTAGTATTTGAAAAAGCAGAGGTCTTCAACTTGCGTATCTGTCACAGTTAAAAAGATAGAACAACAGTGTTTTCAATTAAGAGATTTCTATTCTTACCAATGATAGACGTAGGAAAATAGAGCAAAATAGAGCAAATTCTAATTCTTTTAAACAGAATAATACATTTGTCTAATAAATCTATGGAAACTATTTTAAATAATATATGGGTTACCATGGGATTTGTTATGATGGGATGAGATATAATATATAGTGGAATTCTTACTTGCTAAAATCTTAGTTTAAATTCCAGACTTACTTTCTTACCTCGTGATCCATTAAAATCCGTGTCAATCCTATTTTACTCCTGGAAAATGGTTCCCATTCACATTGTTTGACAGCAGCCTCTGCTGGGTACAAAGCTCACCACTAACTTCACGTTGGTTGGATTTCTGTGGTCTTGCAGGATCTAAACATCATTCTAGAGTGTGGTGTTCAGTTGGAGGGTTGGATATTATGGGGAGAAATAACAAATAATCTAAAGGGCTCGAGTGAAGATTTCTTTAATAATTCTAGTTTAATTTCACACCTAAAGAAAAATAAGTCCTTTCCATAAAGAGTTTCTACAGTCTTATTGCTTATGTCACACACAACAACCAGCTTGTGGATGGCTGTATGTTAGAAAGCCATTTATGACCATTGTCTCAGAAATAGCTACATTATTTATAGATATGAAACATAGTTGTATATGGATAAAATAACGGGCTTTATAAAAATGATTAAAAGAAAGAAAAGTGCTCTATCATATACATCAGTACTTAAAGGGTACACTTTACAACATAATGGTGGTTATCACAGGAAGAGTGGAAAATTTGGAAAGATGTCTTGAATCTTTTTCTTATTTTCAACATATTAACCTTGAATTCCAAATACAAACTCTAAATATTATCCTAAAGCACAAATGATGCTTTTGATGTAGTATCTCTCAGTGTAAGTAATAACTGTACAGCCCACTGATAGGGATTCGTTGCCAACATTCTCTGACATGGACAACTGGTTTTTTAATTGGGATGTTCAGTTTGCTATATTTGAAATTTTGCCTCAGTAACATTTTTTCTACAATGAACTTACATTTCCTTTAAGGAAGCTGAACTGAACTTGAAGATTTACTTTAGTCTTAGGAATTTTTATTTAAGAAAAATAAATTTAAGCATTTAGTATTCTGGAAAAAAATTTCTTCTTAATGCAGCATAATATTCATATTGCAGAGATTAAAGCTTTTCTTTTCTAGCTCTACCAAGTTATCATCTGGTTAGTTACTTCTGATAGTTTGAAGACTTATAGTAGTAGAATCATTATTTCTTTTAGTACCAGGGATATATACATATTCCTGGGAATATTATTGATTTTATAAACAATCACTGGTTTGTTTATTTTTATTTAGCAAACTCTTACATAGTATGTGTTTTGGGCCAGAACTGCTCTAAGAGATTAAAACATTAATTAATTTAATCATTTAACAATATTAGAAGGCTATAGGATAATTTGGATTAATTTCGCTCAGCAAATATTCATTCCCTCTTCCACCCATTGTGGATGAGTTTATTACCTTGCCCAATGAAGTATGGCTTGGACTTGAGACTTACTTTTGCCAATGGATGGGTTTATTCACTTAAAAGAACGTGAGCACATTTGATCAGAATTCTTCAGTGTGCTTGCATATTTTGGCTTACTTCCTATGCTTTTATGACATATTAGGCACTGTTCCTTTAGCCAAAATGAACACATTGAGGGGACCTGAACCCAAACTCCAACGTCAGAACCTAGCCAAGCAAAACCTCCCAGACAAACTCATTTTAGGTCAACTGAACCTTTCTTAGGGTTTCACTAATTCTATCTCTGTTGGTGCTATTTGGTCATTTCCTGTCCATTTGACAGCAAACTGGTAAGCACCATTCAGGGTTAATGTTCTTACAGGGGTAATTGATTCTGGTTTTCATGGAAGGGTGGGTAGTTACAACACAGTAGGAACAGGAAGGTGTATGGCTGGACCTGAGCTGATTCTTTGGGTCTCTTCTTGGCATATCTATGTTGGGTAATGATCATAGTAACCATAGTTTGACAATGGTATGGAAACCAAGGTCTCAATCCCTTGAGAATGAAAGTCTGGGTTATCCCATGTGGTAAGCAAACTACACCTGAACAAATGGTAAAAGAGAACATGATGAGTATTATTTGTAGCCTCAGTACCAATTGCAGCAGTGACTACTATGGATCTTTCTATTACTTTTTCTCTTATAAGGTGTTTTTTTTTTTTTCCTAAAGAAATTATGCTTTGCTGCCACCATGAAAAAGAAGCATTGTCAGCACAGAGAGAATTTATTGTGAGAAACAGGTGGATCTGAGTGGCACAAGGGATGAACTTCTACAGACACTGTCAGCACCCTTCCATTGGTGTGGTACATTTATGATAATTGATGGACAAATAGTGATGTATTTTTAAGCCCAAAGTTCATATTATATTTGTATTGTACATTCTATGGGTTTTGACAAATGTATAGTGACATGTGTCCACCATTACAGTATCATACAGAATAGTTCCACTGTCCTAAAAATCCCCTCTTCTCCATCTATTCATCCCTCCCCCCTCCCCAAACACTGACAACAGATCTTCTCACTGTCTCTATAATTTTGCTTTTTCCAGAATGTCATGTAGTGGGACCCGTATTCCCCTTTTATTAACTGCTGAGGCTGTTATCACAATGAGCTCAGAAACTTGACTGCTGCCATTTATCTTGGGCTGCAGAGTTAGCCCCTCAGGCTGAGTGTTTGGATTCTTGGTATGAGCCTTTCTAGAAAACTACAGATGGTAGGAGAACCTTTCTCTTACTTCCAGCAAGTAAGTTATTCACAGCTTTTCAACTGTTCCATTTACCTTCAAGAGATACTTCAGCAGCAGTTGAAAACATGAGCAGCTTGCCCCAGGGAGAACAAAAATTGAAAAAAAAAATATATAGTCATAAATCTACCAAAAATTATGGGTAGAAAGTAACAACTGAGAGTCAGAGTTAGGGACTAAGCATAGGAGCCATAAGTAAACAGGCTTTTAGATTTGCTTTCAAATTCATCTTTTTCATAACTCTGTAAGTTAAATATTATGATTAACCATACTATTTCTCCTAAAAGATATTCTCCATTAATCTTTTCTGGAGTAGTTTTCCAATAAACCCCATAGCCACCAACTTGAATTGGCCACAGTTGTTCTGCAACATGTGAGGCACTTTAATTTTTTAAGGGATTACATGTCGTGCTACTTGAAAACATGATCACTATTTTTATTATTACTTTATCTTTGCACTTGGAAAAATATAACCACCAAATTGCTACCTTTTTCTCACTTCTTTCTCTTGGTATTATAACCACAAGCAAAGCAGACAGATGTTTATGTCACAAAGACATGTAGAAAATATGCTAGGCCAAGAGAAACAACAGCAACATAAAGTGCAGTTAACATTATTTTCTCTAATCCATTAAAGGTGATTACCTCAAAAGGGACTTGTTTATGCTACTCCCATATTTCTAGGAAGTTGCTGATTGATTACTTATTATATAGAAAAATTGCTTTTCTTTGGTCATGCTGAGTCTAGCATAGCACCAGTTACATATCAATGACCGACTTTCTGTGATACTCTAGCTAATATGGAATAGTGTGTAATTTAAAATTCAGTCACTTATAACATTATCATCAGTATTTTGTTATTTTCTCAAGAAAAAATATATACTGCATTTGGGGCACCTGGGTGGCTCAGTGGGTTAAGCCTCTGCCTTCGGCTCGGGTCATGATCTCAGGGTTCTGGGATGGAGCCCCGCTTCGGGCTCTCTGCTCAACGACGAGCCTGTTTCCTCCTCTCTCTCTGCCTATTTGTGATCTCTCTCACTGTCAAATAAATAAATAAAGCCTTAAAATATATATATATATATATATATATTGCATTTAATACTACCTAATTTCTGAAACTAGTCGAGTTTAAAATAATCCTGAACACAGTTTAAAAAAAAAAAAAAGTAGAAATAGTCACAAATGTGAACAATTTTATACACTCTGATCTTATTAGGGGATTAATTTTTGTCTATCTCATTTAGATTGCTTTTGGGTAATTATTGTATGTTAGCATGCAAGACCTAAGGTCTAAGTTTAGAAGGTCTAAGTTATTGATAAAAAATATTGTGAAGTAATTATTTGAATAAAAACTTAAAGTATGAATATCAGCTATTCTTTTTTTTTTTAAGAATTTATTTATTTATTTGACAGAGAGAGAGATGGAGAGAAACAGCACAAGCAGGGGAAGCAGCAGGCAGAGAGAGGGAGAAGCAGTCTCCCCACCGAGCAAGGAGCCCGATGTGGGGCTCAATTCCAGGACCCTCGGATTGCGACCTGAGCAGAAAGCAGACACTTAACTGACTGAGCCACCCAGGCGCCCCATCAGCTATTCTTGATAGAATATATATTTAACTTTTTAAATGAAATCCAAGTCCATCTTTTGCAATATGTTTACACAATGTGCCAACCAGCAATCTGTAGACAAATATTCAATCTTCATATGTTTACCACAAATTTTCTGAAAACCATACCCTTTTCAGATAATGCATTTAGTTGTCTACAAGTTTATGTTATTAAATACATTCAATATCTTTCTACAGTAAGTTCATAGAAGTAGAATTATGGGCCAAAATTTGAATATGTATTTAAATATATGATTCACATGGTGAAAACTTCCTCTATAAAGTATATAGCATGTGGTACTCCACCCACAGGTCTAAGAAAGTTCTTGATTCCTCCACAACTATAGTGATATTTAGATTTATTATTCCTAGATTCTATGCCAGTTTAAGAGATAAGCACAAATTTTACATTTATTTTTTTAAAGATTATTTATTTATTTATTTGAAAGAGAGAGAGAGAGTGAGCAGGAGCAGGGGGAGGGACAGAGACAAGCAAGCTCTCTACTGATCAGGGAGCCCAATGCTCAGGGCTCAAACCCAGGACCCTGAGATCACGACCTGAGCCAAAGTCAGATGCTTAACCCACTGAACTACCCAGGATCCACAAGTTTTGCATTTGTTTAAATAATATTTTCTTCTATTAGTATTGTTGTCAGTGTCTTTTTCTTATAATTATAACTATGTCTCTATCTATCATCTATATCCCTGTACATACATATGTATCCATCATCTTCATTGCAAATTGCATGATCATAACTCCTTCTCACTCATATATTGAGGTATTCATTTTTTTACTACTGATTTAAATTAACCCCTTTAGTAATGATTAAAGCTTTGTACATTATAAATGCTGTCTGTTTTCTCAATTTTTATTTACTTTTCAATTTTGCTCATTCATCAGTATTTAAAGCACAGACATGTTTATGTGGTCCAATCAATCAATCTTTTCCTTTATGGTTTCTGTGTTTGGTGGTAAAAAGTGGTTTTGCGGCAAGAGTTTTCATTTTCAATAAACTTTTATTGAGCACTTGTCCTAGCTTAGGGGCAGAGAGAGTCAATTAAGTGCTTGTCCTGTTCGAGATTTCAATCCAGTTGTGGAGATAAAAAAATAAATGCACATTCACACAACATTAAGAAATGTTTTACCAACAGCAATCTACAAATAAATGCAAATTGATACAGTGCAAATTGAGAACATATGTGCTAGGAATAAAGGAATGGGTAATTGAATAGAATTTTACAAGAGAGGAAAATTGGAGATAATAAAATGCACAGGGCTTTCAAAATTTTCATGACATCTTTTTCAGTGGTTTTTCTATGCATGTATGAATTATTCCACTTTGCATATATTGAAACAAGCTGGACATTGCTGAATGAATTTTACATACTTTCTGCTAGGACACAAGGAATTGCAATGCTATAAATACTTAAGTAGAAATGCTATTTTCAGCATCCTTCTGTGAGAAATTGTGAGAGTTGAATATGGATGGAAAAGAAAAATTAATTATTTCTCTTACCTACCATAAACATACTCCATACTACCTAATCCAATTATACTTTCCCACCCATCTGCCATTCACTACTCCAGAAGCTTAGTTTCAAAGGTAAATAAATAAGAGAGAAAATTGTGAAAGTGGTGATAGTATTATGAAATCATCAAAAGAATAAAAGCCACAAAATAAGAAAACAGAACTGCTTACTTTACTTCCAAAAATATACATCATAATCTAGTTGTCATCATTGGTGTCTGATGCTCATTTTGAGTGGGGAAAAAAGAATTGCAATTTTGGAGAAATATATTAGTGAAATGTTCTCAGTACTTTCTAGTTATCACTTGATTTTGTTCTAATGTCTTCCAATGATTTCCTGGGAGTTGTCCCTGCTCTGCATCCCTCCAGGAGTCTCCATCACCCATTGATGATGCCAAATGAAGCAGGAAGAGGTGATGACATTGTTGACAGTGGCTTATTTTCAGTCCCTGTGCCTGCTGTATACTTTACCTTTTAATTTTCCTACACTTGGGCTCTGAATGATTCTGTTCAGAGCCATAATTTTTATTCTTGCTTGGAATATCTGCCACAAAAACCTAAATTTCATAATACTAAGGTGAGCAGGACAGGGCCAACCGAGAGGAAAAACTCATGATAGTGCATTCATGTTACTTCTTTAAACCAAAGAAATTAAAACTATGCTTCTCCTTCTCGGGAGCTAATTAGATCACTTGATACTGAAGTGAACCCATCAATCATAGTCTTCTCAAGATAAAAATTCTCCTAAACCACAATATAGTTTTGCGGTATCCTCCCCAAAGGTAGGATGGGAAACAAAATGTGACAAGACATCTGCTTTCTTTCTAACTTACAGTAACATGTTTTGGTTCCACTGATTGTCTATTTCTAAGATGTGTACCTATTATATCAGAGTTTAGGGTTTCTGACAATTCTATGAAAGCTGCTTATTTTTTTCCTTATAATCCTTCTTCATTCACTATATATATGTTTTTTATGACCCCACCCCTACCCCTTGACAGAACTGCATTTAAAAGAGAAATATGGGACAGCCAAAATCTCTTACAGTCATGTAAGGTGATAACTTACTTTCAAGAAGCAACATACCATAAAATATGTCTCATTGTCTAGTATGTTCAATTAGAAATGTGTCTTATTTTAGAACAAAAAAAAGTGTGTTGTGTGTGTTTTTGCAAAATTATTTTCTTGACATGTTGTTTATAAAATTTAACTATGTGTGTTTTAAGATTTTGTTCTCTTATTCATTTTGACTCAGGGGGTTTCTTCTGAAAAATGATTCCCATTTTCATACTGTCAATGAGAGCATAATATCTTACTACATTGTGATAGGATAAAAATGAAGGAAGAAGGAAAATCTTTTATCTGGACTGAATATTTCATGTAGTTACTACTTATGAGAATAAACCTCAGAGGACCTTAATGCCACTAAAACCATCTTGAAAGTATAATTGGTCACAACTCTTTATCCTTAAAAATCTTCCATGCTGCCTTGTTTGTTGTAACTGTGCAATGTGACTCCAAGTAGGGTAAAGAAAATCAGAAACTCAAAATAAATGCTTGATAAATTAAAAAAAAAAAATTCTCCTTAAGAGCCTTGGAAATATTTGGAAGAGGAAGACACATGAACTATTATATAGAGGTAATAAAACCATCACGTTACAAATTTGTTGAAAAACTACTAAGTTACTATCCCTTTCAACATTTCTGTTTTGTCATGATTAATATACGCCATTCCCTCATTACCCATAAGCATTGGTCTCACCTTGAACCAAGTCTCACGTAAGACAGTATGAAATAATAAAAAGTTATTCTCAGTTAAGGAGACAGAAGACTGAAATAAATATGAATAAATTTTATAACAATAACTTCAAATTTTGAAATTCATGTTAATGTAGTATATTCATTGCATGGAGTTAAAGAATCAACTGTGCTGGAATTATTTGGGATCGTATACAAATATAGCTCTTAGGAAAATTTAAACATTCTTATACTTGATTCTTTGTGATTAAACTTAACCTGCCTTTCTGGTCTTATTTCTGGAAACTACAGTCTTGATATCAAAGTTCCATTTAAATTGAACTCCCTTCTATTCCTGGAAAAACTCTGTACCTGCCCCACCCTTTTCCTATGCTGTATTTTCTATGCACAACTCTTTCTTTCACTCCCTTCAACTATTTAGTTCCTACTTAACTTACCAGTCTGGTATTTCAGAGTGTTTCTTGATCCTCCAAATCCAGGGAAGTTGCCATTCCCATTGCACCCTCTGGTGGTCATTTCCATATCCACCTTAGTTGATTAATTTAAGCCAACCCCGGTATATTCCATACTCTACACCATGGGCAGTTTCAGAAAAAGGCATGTGATCCAATTCTAGACAATAGAACCAGAAGGAATTCTGTTGAAAGACTTCTAATAAAAGTTTCCTCATTCACAAAATAGAGTCACAGGAAAATACCAGTATCTCTTCTATTTTTAAAACTTATTGTTGCTTCTACCATTATTGCTATTGATGTTATTTTTTTTTATATGATTTCTGGGACTGCTGTTACTATATTTTTTAACAGCTTCAGGTTGAAATCAACCAAAACGGTTGAAGACATGAAAAGAAATTAAGTTTCCGTCCACATCGTGGTGCCAATACATCAGCCACATTTGAGGTCATTTTTAGTAGTTATTAGCATTCTTCTTGTTTATCCAGCATCTGACTTGCTCTGTATATTTGCTAAATCTTCCACTTTTTTAAAAAAGAGCCCAAAACTCACTACCAAGTCCAAAAATGCCTTATGTTCTTTTTCTTAGCCTTCCTTGTGTTGAAAGAGTTTTCCCATGGACTGCGTCCCTGTGACTCTGGAGTCCCTTGAGCAAAATTATGTAGTCAATTTTTGTGTATGGAGTCAGTCCAGGATATTTAAGTTTTTTCCCTTTTTTTTGGAGGAGATTTGTTTATATCCCAAGATAATACACATAGATATGGTTTCTCCCTCACTGTCATATCTCCTTACATTCTGCAATAAAGATAATATTCCTGTTGCTCACTCTTTCTCTGGAGGGAAGGATAGACAGGTCATGAGCAGTACTACATAAGATCAGAGTTTTCTCATTTTGACATTTCTCTCCTGCGATGCACCTCATGGAATATGTGGATAACTTCTGGCTCTCATTATATTTCCCTGTGGGAATTGATGTATAGGGAGCAAATACAAGTGATAAATGGTGTTTGTCTCTGACCAAGGAGTCATCTGCATTTTATTAGCCTGCCACAGGTATGAATTCAACATTCTATCCAAACACTCAACAGAAAGAATGGACGCAGCATGGCAGCATGGTCCTTGACTTTTTTTTTTTTTTAATATTTATTTATTTATTTGAGATAAAGAGCATGAGTTGGAGGGGCACGGAGTGGGAGAGAGAGGGACAGAATCTCAAGCAGACTCCCAGTTGAGTGTGGAGCCCAGTGTGGGGCTCTATCCCAAGAGCCCGAGATCATGACCTGAGCTGAAATCAAGAGTCTGACGCTTAACCCACTGAGCCACCCAGGCACACCCCGGTCCTTGACTTTCTACAGCAGGCTAACTTGTTAGTTGGCAAGTGGGGTAAAATTACAGACTCTTTATTGTTTTCCACATCTTTGGCAACTTATGGCTAGAGTTTAGCCGCATGACTAAATCCAACAAATGGATACCTTATCCATTTTCAACTGTAAATGTTCATATGAAAAATCACGTACCATATCAAATTTCTAGACACAACAGTTGTATTTTCCAGCATCCATTGGTAGTTTTGTCAACAATGTGAGCTGCCAGAACTCTGCCTGTTGGTTGGCAGCCTTGGGATTCTACTAAAACATAAGTCAGTTCATGTCACACAGAAACTTTCTCCTCCTGCCGGAGGATTTATTATTCTCCATGATACTCACCACAGTCTGGTTTACTTCATTGTTTACTTTCTATGTCCCCACTCTGGAACGTAATCTACACAAGGGAAAGCATTTTATATGTTATTACCTCTATCTGCACATGATAGACTCTCAAAAATATTTCTGAGGGAATGAATATCAGGAATTTGGAAGAAATTAATATTGACTCACTATTTTTCTCTTGAGGAAATCATTCATTGTGTGGAGTGAGTAGTTTTTTTTCTAACACCTATAAATTTAAAAAAAAAATTAATTATCTGGAGAACAAGTGGAAACGTGACCATAAAGAATAAATATACTGATACGTAGTTTGTAAACGAATTTTAGTATGTAAATTGCCACTATGATTAGCATTTGTGTTAGTTATCTAGCTGCACAATGAATTATCCAAAAACTTAATGGTTTAAAACAATAAATATCATCTCACACATCGTCTGCGGGTGGGGAATCCTGTTGTAGTTTAGCTGATGTTTCTGGCTCTGAATCTCTCATAAGGTTCCTGTTAAGATTATGGCTGTGGCTGCAGACATCTGAAGGCTCAACTATGTCTGGAGGATCTGTTTTTATGATTTCCAGAACTGGCAAACTGATCAGGCTGTCGGCAGTTTTCAGTTTTTCACCACACAGCCCTATCCTTAGGGGTGTTAGGGTTGACTTAAAATGGAGCAGCTGAATTCTCCCAAAGGGAGGGATGCAATAAACAAAGACATCAACATACCTTTTATGATTAAGCCTTGAAGTCATATTCTGAGCATTACTGGGGCAATACTGAGTAATACTGTCATACTGTAATACCCCAGTAATACTGGGGCATATTCTGAGCATTACTGGAGGCTGACTTTCACAGCAATAATGAAGTCCTGCAAGTCTTATCTTCTTGCAAGGAAAAGTACAGATATTTAGAACATTTTTAAGATCTATAAAACATTTTTATTAATGGACAAAGGAAATGACTGGACATGCCAGATAAAATAAAGTGTGTAGTTTAGTGATGTTATAAGAGATTCTTAATTTCTCCAGGCATCATTTTTCTTTAGGTATGATTTAACCAACATAGAGATTGAATTAGTGATATATTCCTGCTGCAATTTGCGGATGTTGGTAGGTTATATAACAAACTGACCAAAACTTGAGACTTCCTCACACACAATGAGTGCTCATGTTATTATTTACTAATTTCAATTCCTGGCAGGTGCTTTTTTTTTTAAAAAAAGAATTGTAAGCTCTAGTGGAGCCTAAATTTATGACCATTTATTAGATGGCATCCATCTTGTCTTTACACTTTGATGTGTCCAAAGAATTATGCAGATTCTTACAGAATGTGTTGAAGTGACCTTAAAGTGCATTGTGTAATGTATGATATATTATGAAAGTAATAAATGTTCTAAATTGTATATGGTAAATTATGAAAGTATTTTTCTTCTCAACATATAGAAGAACTGTGAAGAAATAATATGTCGAATAGAACAGCATTTATTTTGGCCCACCCTCTATATGACCAATATTCATCTGCCATTTTGACCTCTTATACACTATATTACTTAGCACCTGCTAACCTGAAAATAAAGAACCACAAGATGAGAGGTAAATGAAGGTTTATCTGGGATCAGAGAACTGCATTTCAGGGAGCACAGATTCGGGTAGAAACTCAGTGTCCTGCTGATAGAATGAAAGTAAGGGTTTTTTTTGAAGAAAAGGAAGGGGGGCAATGCTATGAGTTGAAGAAATGGGGGGGGAAGTTTTCTATGGGTGTTAACAAGCTAAATTACTCTGGATTATACACTGATTGACTACTGATTCTGTCTTTAGAAAGTCCACAACCATTGGCCTTGTGATCAGGATGTCCCTCTTCCCTCTGACTTCTCAAGCAATTATTTTAGACAATTGTCATTTTGCCCAATCCAGAGGTTTGGGCCAAATTCAAACAAAGGTGGCTACAGAAGTTTCTCTGCAGGCGCAGCTCTGACTCTTTTTTAAAATGGCTTGTCATGTCAGCATTTCACACTCTACCTAGTGCCTACTGAGACTATTACAAAACTTCTTATGCATTTCCATTAATTAATTAATTAACTAATTAATTAATTAACTAGTTACTAGTTATTAACTAGTTGGCACCACACCCAGCATGGGGCTTAAACTCAAGACCCTGAGATCAAGAGTCCCACGTTCTACCAACTGAGCCAGTCAGGTGCCCCTGCATTTCCTTTTAATTCTCTGTTGTCAGACTTCTTAAAACTTGGATTTGTTAATATCATTCTGAATTTTTACTGAGAGAATTGCCCTGTGTGGTTAACCAAAATTTAAATTTGTACCCTAATTTATGCCTAATATGATATATATTATTCTCAAAGCTATTCTCACTTGTGTCCTAATGGGCTTAAATGTTCCAAAATATTATAAATATTTTTAAACCAACTGAATGTCTTCAATTTTACTGTTGTTAAAAAATGCGGTTCTTGTGTTTTCGATAATAAGAAAAAATTGTAAGCTGTTATGATATTATGATTTATAATAAGAAATATATATTGAGTCTTTATCCCTTCTGGCATAGAGCTCCTAAAACCCTTGGAATTTAAGTTGTGAGAGAGATTTTAAAAAAATGTCTTTTGTTATGTTAACGAGACAACTTCTGGATCACCCAAGGATGAGGGCTTTGAGGAAGCAACCAAGTAAGTGATTAAAGGGCTGGAACTTTTAGTCCCATTCTCCTAACCTCTAGGGAGGAGAGAGGGACTGGGCGTTGAGTCAGTGGCCAACGGCCAATGATTTAATTAATCATGCCAATGTAATGAAGCCTTTATAAAAACCCCAAGGTATGGAATTTGGAAGGCTTCCAGGTTGATGAACATGTGAAAATTTGGGGACAGTGGCACTACCAGAAAGCACAGAAACTCTGTGCCCTTTCCCCATACCTTGCCTTATACATCTCTTCCATCTGGCTGTTCCCAAGATATATCTTTTGTAATAAATCAGTAATCTAGTAAGCAAAATGTTGAAGCTGTGTGATCCTCTCTAGCAAATTAATAGAATGTAAGGAGGAGGTTATGATGGAAATCTGCAATCTATTGTCAGTTGGTCAGAAATACCAAGCAACAACCTGGATTTGTGACTAGTGTTTGAAGTTAGGGAGAGGGGAGACTTGTGGGCCTCTGCCCTCTGTGGATGCTATCCCTAGGTAGATAGTGTCAGAATTGAGTTGAACTGCCAGACACGTAGCCAATATCTGAGCACCGCTTGTTGGTGTGGGGAGCCTTCTCCTACTACACACACACACACACACACACACACACACACACACACACACACACATTGAAATTTGTAACTAAAACCCAAGACAGCTGTCTTAAAATAAAACAGATAATCTGGACTTTTCATGTCCTTTTTTCCCCCTCAATTTGAACAGGTATCTTCATTTGAGTCAATGGCCTATGTGAATGAACAGTATTTTATAGATTTATGACTTCTGTCTCTTAGCACTATACAAGTTTATGTACTTGAACTGAAAATTTTACATGCTTCAAAATAAGTTGAATAGAAAATTCAAAACATGAATGTTTAAAGCTTTTTAAAAAAAAAGCTTTCACATTATAGGGGCACCTGGTTGGCTCCGCTGGTTAAATGTGGCTCTTGATTCTGGCTCATGTCATGATCTCAGGACCTGGGATCAATCCCTGCTTCGGGCTCTGTACTCAGTGGGGAATCTGCTTGAGAATTCTCTTTCTCCCTTTCCCTTTGCCCTTCCCCCTGCTTGCGCACCTGCTCTCTCTCTAAAAATAAATAAATAAATCTTAAAAAAAAATTCACATTATATCTGATGTTTAATCCACTGTCTGTGACTATTAAGTATCTTCTGGCAGTACAATATTCCAGGTTGTTCCTTCCCACTGGAAATCTATTCTTATATTATTTTCCCAAGATTGTATTTTTCAAAGTTTAATCTTGTTGAATTTTTCCCAGATATTTTTAAATAAAATTTACTCATGATATAAAATTACTTAACATTTTACGATGTCTGTCGTACATACCTATAATATTAATCAAAATAAAATTTGGAATTAACAAGAAAGAGGCAAAATATTTTCCTTGTTTCAGAAACAAATAGAAGATATGAAGTTTATGTTATTCCCTACATACTTATGAAATGTTGCCCTACAAAACTAATTAAGCATTTCATACCATGTCCTTTCTTTGTGGGTTGAATCCATATACCTGGAGATCAAACTGGTCAAGCATTCAAAGGTACTTGGGAAAAACATGCTATTAAGCTATGATTGCCCACACAAATAATCAATTCATGAAGCCAAATAAAGAAATAAATCTATTACATAAAACACGTTGCTAAAAAAGACCTTCTTAGTTTTATATAATAGGTATTTATTTGGTTTTCAAATTTAGGTTGACTTGGAAGTTTTCGATATCCTGAGTATAATTCTGGTTTTAAGGTTTTGCATACAAAGAGCCAACATCTATTTTTTTAAAACTATTAAGTTTTTTTTTTTTTTAAGATTTATTTATTTATTTATTTTGAGAGAGAGAGAGAGCATGACCAGGAGGGGCATAGGGAGAGGTAGAGAGAATCCCCAGCAGACACTCCGCTGAGCAGGGAACCCGAAGCAGGGCTCAATCCCATGACCCTGAGATCATGACTTGAGTGGAAACCAAGAGTTGGTTGCTCAACTGACTGAACCACCCAGGTGCCCCAAGAGCCAACATCTATTTTATAAAGGTGGTAAATATGTTTTATATGATATTCTTAGATTCTATGTTCTTTCATCTATAAAATATATTACAATTATCTATTTTTCTTTCTCCTCAGCTAAATGTTCAGCTCCATGATGTCAGGTATATATAGCTATTCATTTGGTGTCTCTATATTAAAAGTGCAAAGTAGTTATTAGTAGTTGATAACATTATTCTAAACTTTCTACAGAGTGATTTCCAAGCATATGAAGTTACTAAAGAATAGTAGTCATTTGGGACTGGAAATGGATTATGAGATCCAAAGGACTTTCTTACTTTTACTCAGGAGGCCAATCGTATCAGATATTTTCCGAGGTCATACAGCTTATTAGTAAAAGGCAAGGTGAAAATGCAGCTCACTTATTCAACAAATGTGCATAAAGTGCTATGCAACAGGTACACTGAATTGGTGGTACTCGTGGAGTGTGGTTATAAATTAACTTCTTTCTTCTATTTTTTAAATCTTCCACAAGTGAATAGTCTTTCCCTTAATCCTGATGGAAAAGCTAGAATGATTCCATGACATTTTTTATCACTATTAAATAGCAGAAAGTCAAACAGGCACTTTGTAATAAAAATACACCTTCAATTCAGTAATTAAAACCATCCAATACATAGATTAATACTGTAACCATCATTCAATGATAGGATTTTTTTTCCCAGCTAAAGCCAGCTGTGGTGGGTTTCCAGCTGCCTTGAAGTAGAACTACAGTTCTTCGACTGTCAGTTATCATTCAACAATTTCCCTTTCTTTTTCTGCTATTTTAACACCATCAAGAACAAAGACATTAGACAGATAGGAGGTGAGGAAATCAGAAAGAGTTAATTCATTGGTACTATGAAGGATGGCTTAGCATTCTCATGAGTAATAAATGTTTAAAGCTTTTCCTTCATAGATATTTTCTGAGTTCTCTGCTAGTTCCCTCAATAGTCGTGACAACGGCTTGGTTTTTCTTTTAACCAGCCACCCAGATTTACACACTTTAGCATCTTCTCCCTGTGGAGCAGGCTACAACCTTCTACTGTTGGTATCCTATCACTCCGTAGACTATCTTTTGCACTGACTTCCTTTTGGTGGTTGCCTCACCTGGCCCCACGAATCCACATATTTGTTTTGCTGCTGGTGTGTAGTTACTTTCGAGGTTTAGATCTTCTTCCTATTGCCATTGGTCCCTACTTTTCTCAAGTATGAGTCAGAACCTCATTCTCTGTGCCTTTCCAATGACATAAAGTATATAATAAGCTCCAGGAATGACCTAGTTGAAACCCCTTCTAACTAAGCTTGAAGTTAGAAAAAGAACCCCCTCTTTATATCACTACTTACTTTGGTAGAGAACAGATTAAGACTCAAAACAATTCCTATCAATCTGGCTCAAAAATCTTCCCTCAATATTCACTCCCTCAAACACTTTGCATCACAGATAGGAGTAATCAACCACTTACCAGTGACCCACTTTAAAAATCCGTATGAACGAGCAAATCTTTCAAAATACAAAAATGTACTTACTGAAAGTTTGAGTTTAACTTTTTGTTATAGCTGTTGTATATTAGACATTGCCATGGAGAGGCAATGGTGAACTAAAAGATTTCTGGCCCCTGTCCTCATGGAGCTCAGTTTGTAGAAAGTAATTACCATTATTCAAATGATAGTAATAATAATAATAGTAATAATAAAGTGTGAAATTACAACTAAGTAAATGCTTGGAAGGGGAGGTAAATGTTGCTGTAAGTCACACCCTAAAGATGGTTTGGACCAATAAAAAGGTTGGTTGAGGTTTCTGTAAGTAAGAGACCATTTAGTTGAGGTCTGAAAGTTGAGTACAAATGAACTTGATGAGAGAGAGTGGAATTTGGGGAGAATTAAGGAAAAAATCTTAGAGAGAATTTCTCATTCAGTGGTTTAGTGCTGGGACAGACAAAAACAGGCCAGTGGGGCTGGTTTTGAGTGAGGATTCCTGGGAGCAAAACTTGAGGTGAGAGTTTCTAATAGGGAACAAAATATGCAAGGCATGATAGTCTGTGTTAAACATTAGTTTTTAATTTTAAATGCAATGCTAATCCATTAAAGAGTTCTAAACTGAGGGTAGAAGTGGAAGATAAAACTACTGTTTTAAAAAGAGTATTTCAGACTGCAGTTTGGAAAAGATCTTGTGGGGAGAACATACAGACATAGATGATAGATTAAGGAGGTAATCGCCGTGAGAGATTTGTTTCAATGAGAGTGAGTTAGAAAGATCTTGAAAAGAAAAGAAAAGAAAAGAAAAGAAAAGAAAAGAAAAGAAAAGAAAAGAAAAGAAGAGAAGGAAAGAAAGAAAGAAAGAAAGAAAGAAAGAAAGAAAGAAAGAAAGAAAGAAAGAAAGAAAGAAAGAAAGAAAAAGAAAGAAAGAAAGAAAAAGATTTTCTAACTTTACTGTAAGCTTTTACCCTCATTTTTCCAGCATTAATTTCCAGACTGCCTGGTGGCCTGAATGCCAGACCAGTTATAATTTTGGCCAACCTCAAAAGACACATTTTATAAAATAATAGGGTATGAATGTAACCCACCAGTGAAACTTGCTTAATGGCAATGCAGAAATTTCTACTGATTCTACACTTTTCAGGTTCAAGTATTATCTATAATACTTTATTAAATTCAATGTTATTTAAATATTGAAGGGAGTTCACCTTAGAAAACTATTTAAAAACAAACTAAATGAGTTCTAACTTTATGTCTCTATTACTAAATGTTTGCACAGCATATGATAAGGCAATAACATGCATAGAACATCTTTGTGCAAAACACTCTATCTACAGTGATATTTTGGGAAGCCTCCGCCACCCACTCTTAATCCTTGCAGACAAGGACTTCCATGATATGGTTGCTTTCTCTCACTGAAAAAAGATGTAATCTTCCACTAGTTCCCATCTCATAATTTATACTCCAACCTTGATGATTTGCTTTTGGTTTCCAGACTTACTAATTAGTTTCAAGTTTCTGCAACTTCACAAGTGCCTTGGTCTGAAAAAAGATTGTTCCCTTCCCATTCTCTTGGATTCAGGCTTCTCATTCTTTAGCACTTGGCGCAGATCTTACCTTAACCAGAAAGCCTCCATATTTCTTATCACTATCCCAACTCCAATCTCTAAGGTAGGGTTATATATCCTCCTCTTTTCTTCCCTAAAGCCCCTTTTCTTCCCTAAAGCACTTGTCATATGTAATTAGAATTTTCTTTTTGAATATCTAATTTTCCAACTATGAACTCTTTAATGAGATTGCTTTTAATTCACTTCTGCCTGCCTAGAATTTAGTACATTGTATACATGATAAATTCTCAGGAAATATTTGTTGGAGTGAACTAAACTGACATCTCATAACATCTTTCCAGAAATCTTCACGATGAAAACATTTCTTTGAAAACTGTTTCTCATTACGTGTATTCTGGCCCTAATGGTTATTGTTGAATGCAATCTTAAGTTCATTACCTGCACCTTGCCTTTGACACTAATTAGATTAAATCAGCTAATAAGGCTGCCATGGCATATTTATGGTAAAACACTGGGAATAAGTTATTACCCCAGTAGAGATCATTTGAATTAATCTTATATTTTCTTTAGCTTGTTCATCTTTGGAAATGCCAAATAAGGCAATTGAGTATTCACATTTTTCAGAAGGCATTTTAGAGCAATTCTGAAGTGTGGAGTGCTGAAATAATATACATTTATCTTTTTTCTCTTATCTCAGAGCTCAAAATGATAATTTACCATATTGAGTTCTTGGGAGCTAGCACTATGGAAATGAATAAAAAATAAAGAACATAAAACTTTTTCTAATAATTTGCTCTTTGGCAAATACAGTTGAAATTATCATGAAATCCTTAAAGTATGTTTTGAACAACAAACCTCACAATATCAATATCTTATATTAGTATGCATTTTATAACTGGTAAAGTCCCTTCAGTTATATTATTATTTCATTCATAATAATACTTTGGGTGTTTTGGGATCTTCCCCTGTCCTATGCTAAGAACTGAGACTACAAAGATAAAAGCGACACAGTCTCTACTTTTCTGGAGCTTTCACTCTCATTGGAGGAACAGATAATGGATGATTAGAATTAAGGACAGTAAGTGTATTGGGTAAAAGGAGGTGACACTAAGTTTTCTGTAAGAAATTCAAGGTAAGGTAAACAACATTACCTTTTGAGTGATAAATGAAGTCATGAAGAAAACAATAGTCTCAAAGCCTGAAGACATAAGCGATATATTTACTGAATGTAAGTATCAGACCTGAAGAAGGAAAAAGTTACTCAGAAGAAAGGTCAGCCAATGGAAAAAATTAAGATACAAGGGGATCGTAGAAGCTAATGTAGACAGTTTTTTGTTTTTGTTTTTTAGAGAGAGAGACAGCGAGAGAACACAGGGATCTATGCGGGGCTCGATCTCACGACTCAGGTCATGACCCTGAGATCATGACCTGAATGGAAATCAATCAAGAGTCATATGCTTTACTTATTGAGCCACCCAGGCACCCTAAATGTAGATGGTTTTAATCAAGTACCTATCCATGGGAGTGGGCTTAGCTAAATTTAAGAAAAATTATTCGAGTTCTATTACTAAAATTGATTATATCATTAGGAGTTGTATAAGAAGTTAAAGCCAAATAACTTCCAAGAATCCATAAGACCACACCTCTTACGGATATGGAAGCCATTAAGTATTTTATTCCTTTAATTTTTTTCATTATTATTTGATGATTACTAAGCAAACTTTAATTATGATGTTGTTTCCCTCATAGATCTCCCACAGGACAGAAAAAACAGTGCCAGTTAGGCTGAGATAAACATTTCCATCTATGTGGGAATGACATCTCTTTTTGTGTTAACAGATGGCGTTCTGATGTGATTTCCTTTAATGTAAAGCTACTACTAGGAATGGATTTTCAAAATGTTCTAAAGAAATCAAGTTTCAATGCCTGCAAGACTGAGGACTGTGGCAAATTTTGCAATATAGAAGAAAATCTAGATGTAGAAGTTTGGGCAGAATTTGGGAGACAATGATGAGTTCATGTTCTGGATCCACTGCCTGCTGTCTGTGTAACTTTGGAAGATTTACTATCTGGAGCTCAGCTTCTTTATCTATGAAATGAAAATAATTATGTTATTTACCTGATAGAATTGTTGTGAAGATATTCAGCTGCTTAAGTAGAATGGGATTTATGATAGGGATCAGTGTGTTCCACAATCACTGATAAACCCAAAGCAGAGTGTTCTAAGGTCTCATTAAGACTTCCAAAAAAAAATTTTGAGAATGGGTGCCTCTACGTCACAGTCAGGAAGTTGGGGAATCAATAAACCATCAGTGTAGCTCTTGTCTCTAGAAATATACCATTGCCACTTCTGTCCATGGGTCAGGGACACACTGCTTCTGTATTTCATTCTAGAACCACACTCTCTGTTAAATTATTAATTGTGAAAGGATGGCTCATGTAGTACAAAGTGGTGGCATTCTCTATTTTCATAAATAAACTCTAAATTTAGATTTTGTGAGATTGTATCTGATTGACAGAACCTCAATATATCAATAGCCCCAGTTACAAGGTGGTCTGGGGAAGGAAATTTAGCGAGACATAGGTTATTGCTATAGGGTATGCCAATCTAATGTAGTAGATGACACTGTTCTACTTTTAATTTTAAAAATTTATACAGATTAGGTAATCAAAAGAGGCCTCCTAACAGTGGATGCATACAAGTGGATTTTTTAAAAACACATGAACAGACAAACAAAAATACTGACTGGAGTTAGTAGCAAAAAAAATAAAAAAGTATTAAGAGATCCCCAACAGAGAGCAGAACAGTAGTTAAATTGCTGAATGGAGATCTTATGGCATATTTATTTATTCCCAAGCTACTTCTGTTTTCTAGAAGCTACTTCTGTTTGCTACTTCTGTTTGTATAGCTAGAGAGCAGAATTTGAAACACGAAATGATGAAGTAGAAATTCTGTGAAGAAATCAAGGCACAGTGAGTCTTATAGCCATAGTAAGGACATGAATTTTATCCTGTGTCATTAGTGAGTTGCTGGAATTATTTTAAGTGCAGGGAACTAGTCATGTCTGTGTTTATAGAAGGATAGTCCAAAACCATATGAAACATGGTGTGGGTGGGAATGGATGCTCCAAGCAGAAGGCAGACAAGGAGGGAGATGAGGTGGGTATTTGTAAATCACTAAATAAAAATGATGAGAATATGAGGAAATTTTATAGCAATGTTAATGAAAAGAAAACAGTTTATGTATTTAGGGGCTATAATTATATATCTAAAAATATTTAGAGTATTAGAAGTAGATAATTTAGATTTAGGAAAAAAATTTGCATTGTAGAACAATTCATAGTTATAGGAACAGATTTGGGGAGAACATGATGAGTTCAAGTCCACATATTTAATATATTGACCTGCCTGAAGGTCTTCCACTAGGAGAGAATTCACATATAGTTAATTATATGGACAACAAGTGGTACCTGAAGAAAAGATCTGCTTCAGACATAAGTATTTTGTAAATCTTTACACATAGGTAATAAATAATGCTATAGTTGTAGCTATTATTTAGATAATGTAAGTAAGGTCTTACATATCAAGCTGTGTTGAGGCAATAAAATATAGGATAGAAACTTCCAGAAAACCAACTTTTGGTCCACCAAAGGAACCTGCAAAAAGACATAAAATATGACCAAAGCTTTGGCAGAAAATATAGGAAAAAGCCCTAGTTTTAGTTGACCTATAGAAAGGTCAAAGAAGATCATACTGACAGGATATTTAGGCGGATACTCCCTAAGTCATTGGAAACATTGGTAAGAGTATTTAGAATAAAATGACGAGAGAAGGAACTGGAATTTATTTATTTATTTATTTATTTATTTATTAAAGATTTTTATTAATTTATTTGACACAGAGAGAGATCACAAGTAGGCAGAGAGGCAGGCAGAGAGAGAGAGAGGAGGAAGCAGGCTCCCGGCTGAGCAGAGAGCCCGATGCGGGGCTCGATCCCAGGACCCTGAGATCATGACCTGGGCCAAAGGCAGAGGCTTTAACACACTGAGCCACGCAGGTGCCCCGAAACTGGAATTTATTGAGTTGAGGATGGAATGATTGATAAGGGAGAAGGAATGGTGAAAATAAATCACTTTCCCAGAAAGTTTGGCACTAAAGCAAAAGAGATATTTGGTGATATCAAGTTAAAATCCAAAGGCTGTCTGATTGTACGTGTGTGTGTGTGTGTGTGTGTGTGTGTGTGTATGTGTGTGTGCTTTCTTTGCCTGTTTGTTGATTTACTTGTTTGTTATGCTGGGAGGTAATGAGTATATTTACACAATTACACTGTAGGGACAAAAATGGTAAAGTATATTTGTCATAGTATGTTTTGCTAGGTTGATGCTGCTTTGTTTCTAGATTCATACTTGGGATGATCATGAGTTGGAGGAAAAAAACCTGGAAGGAGGAAGACAATCTAAGCAGTTGATTTTCATTGGAGAATGGATTGAGTAAGACAGTAAAATCACCAGAAAGATCAAGGGAAAGGGAAGAGAGAATAAGTTGGTTCAATTTTGAGAATTATTTTTGCAGAGAGAAGCCAGCAGCCAGGTTACAACAGTAGAAATTGAAGTGAAATATCAAAAGGATATATTAATAAAATGCCTCTTTATGGTATAATCCTTTTTTTGCCAAATTTTAAATCTTTTGGGGTAAGATTTTATTTACATTTTAAAAGCATGGCATAATGAGACTTCTCTAAGTGAGGGCAAAATTTAGTCAAGTCATAACAATATGATGATGAGAAAAAGACAAGAAAGGAGTGAGATTGAAAAAGCAACTCACATTTAATCTTTACATGAAATTTCAAGTGGATATGGCCCTGTCTGAACTACAGGGCGGTGGTGAATGACTAGCACATTGTAAAAAAGCACAACTGGATGAAACCAGATTTTAAAAACCTGTGAAAACTCCAACATGTTAACTCATTCATCACTATAAAAGAGAAAAAAAAAAAACACCTCTTTTTAGAAGTAACAGAGCAAAGACTATAATTGGGCCCAGAAAACCTATTCTATTCTTTTTTTTTTTTATTTTGAAAAATAAAACAAAATTTTCCAAGTTTTACTCTAAATCTTTGTTTTTTGGGAACAATAATTTATCAAAAGAGAGAAGTAATAACAAATAACAAGGTGCTTGAGTAGAGCAACTTTGAAGTGTTTATAAAGTAAATTTCCTGTGAGATAAAGAAGTTGCACAAAGGTCTTTCATGGAATAAGGAAATATTGTTCATTTATTAAAACACATGCACGGTGCTTATTACACTATGTTCTCCTGACTTTGCAAACATTGATTCATTTACTCCTTATCTGTATCTATTTACTTTTTCTTTTATAGGAAAGGAGATTCAGCTTTATTTGAAATTAAGAACATTTAATCCAGGGAATTGATCGAGAACTGAGCAACTAAACAAGGGAAGGTAGAATATCCCAATTGACAACAGAAACCTGTACCAGTTTTCTAGTGGAAGGAAAAATGAGAGGAACAGGGATTGCCAGAGCGCGTGGCCCAAGTCACTGACAGAAGCTGGAAAAAACAGAGATCCCTCCAGTGGTAACTGGTGTCCCTGGAGAGCTGCAGACATCCAGGAAGAGATGAACTCTGGGAGGACATGCAGTGGTTCTTAGGGAAACCACAGAAGCAGAGGGAGTGTTGTGGGCTCAGTTATGTCCCCATCCCCACCCCCCAAATTCATATGTTGAAGTCCTAGGCCTCAGTTCCTCAGAATGTGACTATATTTGGAGATAGGGCCTTTATTTATTTATTTGTATTTTTAAAAATTTTATTTTATTTTTTCAGTGTTCCAAGATTCATTGTTTATGCACCCCACCCAGGGCTCCATGCAATAGGTGCCCTCCTTAATACCCACCACCAGGCTCACCCACTACCCCACCCCCCTCCCTTCCAAAACCCTCAGAGTCCACAGTCTCTCATGGTTCCTCTCCCCTAGGTAAATGACATCGTACAAGTGAGCCCTAATCCAACTGTCTGGTGTCCCTATAAGAAGAGACGATTTGGACACACGAAAGAGATACCAGGGGTGCATGCACACAGAGGAGAGTTCATATGAGACACTGTGTGAAGGCAGCCATCTCCACGCCAGGAGAAAGGCCGCAGAGAAAATAAACCTGCTGACGCCTTGATCTTACACTTCTCACCTCCAGAACTGTGAGAAAAATCTGTTGTTTTAACTGCCCAGTCTGTGGTATTTTGTTTTGGTAGCCCTAGCAGACTAATATAGAAGCGCTGGGGATATACTCTGATCTCTTCTCTCCTCTAGCTGGAAGGCCCCGTCTCTTCCCATGGGCCAATATTGCTGGAGAATGAATGTGCAGCCTGCAGGAATAGCGCCCCTTGTGGTATAAAGCAGAACAACCGAAAGCACGGGGACAGCATGTGTTGAAGCAACCCTAAGTATTATGCTATCTTCTTATCCCATATTTAAGGGAAGACAGCTCAAATGCACCAACCTACTTACCTGAGATCACAGCTCACTATGGTTCCAAAGCCCCTGCTGTAGCCCATGGCTGTGCTGACTCTTGGTTAATAAACTTTAAGATTCTGAAGGTTTATGGGGTAACAACCCTTTTGCTACCCATTTCACCATTTTCAGTGAGAACATGGGCTATGGCAAGGAATATGATAATTGCACAACGCTAATGGTAACACAGAGAGAGCGTCAGGGGTGTGTGTGTGTGTGTGTGTGTGTGTGTTTCTGTGTGATATAAACCCTTTGGAAGGTAGTCCTAAACTGATTCAATTAAGCTGATTGCTTCCAAGTGTTTGAAATTGTAGTATCACCTTTAATGTTATGCTTTGTTTCTTTCTAATCCTTTTTTTGTGAGTACCATGGTAGTGTGCATTTATTTAAATTGAAACTGTGGGGGGAGGGCTGAGCAGCAGCACACAAGATTATTGAAATTAGACATCCTGTGGGGTAAAAATTGTACTGTTTAAATTGTACTGAGAGATATATTGTCATTCTTTTCATTGGCTAATCAGATATCTACTCCTTCGCTTCTATAGACACATCTGACTGAAATTCATCAGCCTTAGTTTTGCCAAAATAATTTAAGGGAACTAATAAACTGGTGAGGATTATATATATATAAAAAAAGCACTGACGACCTAGTTTCACTACATCGGTCCAAGAATTTGGGTGGCTTACAAAGAAGGCACCAGTTCTAAGTCTTAAATCCATAATCTTGCTCATAGCAGACCATCTGAACCCACTTTTCTGTGATTAATCAGTCTCCTAAGTCATGCTTGAGTGGCAATGTTATTACCAATAATGCCAATAATTTGGCAATCATACTTTAAAGTATTAAAAGAGACATATAAAATACACTGAATTTTGCCAGATAAGTACATATAAATTTTCATTGGGTGCTATGTTGTGCATATTAATGGAAACTTCTTCAAAGCCCATGCTCCAACCAATGACATCACTATGGACATCAGGCTAATGCTTTACAAATTGTGCTCCTGAGCAAATGAGTAGGCCTACTAAATAAATGCTTTTTATTACTTCATCAAAAATCATTTTTTTCTCTAGTGTTTCTCTTCTGCCAGCATATAATTTGCAATATATTCTTACTTCCATTTAAAACTTTCAGACTCTGACGATTTTTGATAACTCTGTAATAACCTTGAGAGGAAAGCTCAAATGGTCTTTCATGTCTTAGGATCCTGAAGATGTATCGCCTTTTTAATAGGATCTCTTGGTTGTTTTGCATAATTCATGGCTCACATAAGACTTTAACAAGGAAAAATGCATGGTTTATATGGTGTTTTGCTGGCATCCTGCATATTGATTGTCTATTATATTTTATGTCTTGATTGCAATATTTTTCTGAAATAATTCACTTTTAAGTGGTAGAACTATAATACCAAGAGTGACTCAGAAATCTATATGATAGAGGTTTTCATATTTGCATACTTTTATCCTTTTTCATTTTGGATTAGAAGGTAGAGACATTTCTAGATGCTATACCAGTATAAGACATTAAGGGAGTCCCCTTTCAACAGAGTTTCATAGTCTTCTGTTACCAATGCTAGAAAATCAATGCTTTTACTAAATCTCACTCAAGAAGCTCCCTGGAATATAAACATCATTTAAAGCAAAGCTCGGACTTAGTGAATTATTAATCATGCTTAGTAAACCATTGTTACCTCCCCTTAAATTTTAATCACAGTGTGATGCAAAAAAAAAAAAAAATCATGCAATAAAAGTCAAGGTAGAGAAATAATTTTTTCACTGATAGTTCAAACGTGTATCATTTCTCATTTTTAATTTAAGGGGAAAAACAACAAAGCAATCAACAAGTAACAATACAAGTAGAAAGATTTTTAAAATGAACTTGAAGTTTTCTGTAATCTAATTTTACTAGTTTAATAACGTAAGCTTACTAGTGTGTGGTTGAAGTAACTATTCTTAAGCATTTTATTTATTTTCATTAATGGAAAATGTGTAAAAACAATATTAAATCCATAATTGTCTGTCCTGCTCTAGCTCTCATTCTCCAGGGTGAATGTATTTGCTTTTGAGTTCTGTGGAATTCTGTTTTCAGACTAATTTATCTTGAATGACAGAAAATGGGGAGATGTTAAATAAAGGCTAATTATTAGGAGTTTTTTTTTATATAGGGAACATAACCGTGTAGATGTATGTAATTCAATCTTCACTGAAATATATCTAAGTACATTTTCTAGGTCAGCCAATTGAATTGAATCCATCCAAATGACCAATTAATTCATCCTTTATCTATACTCCTCAAGTACAAGGATGTGATTGCTTTACTCTTTGAAGGTAAAGACAATCATAAACATAAGAGATCCAGGGAATCTGTGCCAGGAGACAGTAAAAAAAAAAAAAAAAAAGAAAAAAAACAATCAGTGAAAACAGTTACGGATTCATCTTTTATGCAGCTGTTTGATTTTCTTCTTTGTTCAAATGGTTGTATTGTTAAGTAGAGACAGCCTGAGATGACATGATTATATGAATATGTGTGAGAAGTGAACAAATGTTCAGCTCCAAAGACAATGCTGCCTTTCTTCCCCTGTTTTGGCATATAAGAAGAGAACATTTTGACCTCAGTACAATTTGTGAGATTAGTACAATGACAGTGCAAACTTAACATGTCAAGGAACAATTCCAGGCCACATCATTTTATTTTTTTTATTTTTTTTAAGATTTTATTTATTTATTTGACAGAGAGAGAGATCACAAGTAGGCAGAGAGGCAGGCAGAGAAGTGGGGGAAGCAGGCTCCCTGCTGAGCAGACAGCCCAATGCGGGGTTCAATCCCAGGACCCTGAGATCATGACCTGAGCCAAAGGCAGAGGCTTTAACCCACTGAGCCACCCAGGCACCCCACAGGCCACATCATTTTAAAAGTAACTTTTTTTTAAATTTAATATAAAAAAATAAACACATTCATCAGATTGGGAAGATTTGTTATTATATTAATAAAGTAGAATCTCTATTTCATTTGTCTAATATGTTTTCTCGGGGTAGCTTTATGGATTATGGCATGAAAATTCACTGGAGCTCCATTGGGAAGTATAATGGGAAATTCAGCCTGAAAATCTGATATATTTGTTTTAGATTTGTTTTAAAGCTGTGGTTCTCCACCAGGGGTGATTTTTCCCTCCAGGGGACATTTTGCCATGTCTACAAATATTTTTGGTTTTCACAACTGAGAAGGTGTTACTGCTATTTAGTGGGTAACAGCCAAAGATACTAATCAACACCCCACAGTGCACAGAAAAGCCTTTCCACGATTATTCAGCACAAGAGGTTGAGAAGCCCTGTTTAAATGAATTAAAAGTGGAGATGCTGCCTACCCTTACAGAAGGAAAAGTTGCTCTGTGGAATGTGAAAACCTGTCTCCCCTCAGAAACCTTGTTATGGAATGTGCTCAGATGTCTATATAATTTCTAAGACAAAACTGTATCTCTGAAAAATCTCTATAGACCTGGACTTGAGAAAGCAAATGATTACATGACTTTTTTTTCTCTGTGACCAAATTATGATTTCATGGTAAGATTGAAAATTTCTGAAATATTGCTGCCAACCAAATACAAAGAAAGCGTACTTGTAGAAAGGACACTATTTATGTTTAGAGAAGGTAGGGTGGGTTAATGTAAGTGGGAGAAGGAAAAAAAAAGTAGATAAAACAATACATTTGAGAAGTATACCCTTAACATTTTGAAATAGATGACAATGACGGCAAGCATGCCCTTTGACAATGCCCTGTCTGGAAATACTGTGAAGATTTTTTTTTTTTTTACAAAAGCTGATGGTACCTCGATCCAATATCTTAATCCTTAATGTCTGAAGTAGTGAAAGGAATTGAATCTACTAGCTAATATAGATATGCTTTGGCATGTGAAGGAGAACGACTATATCAATTATTTCTAACTATCAGTATTCTAACCACACGTTGGTGGAGCACTAATGTAAATGTTGCCAAAGTATATACTTAACGGTCTGCATGAAGTGCTCTAACTTTGATGGACCAGAGGAGATAATGAAGTAAGTGTGTATTTGTGCATTAGGTAATTTTTAGGCTAAATATCACTATGGGTTTACCTCTCCTTAAAAGTAGAAGGACATTTTAACAATATCAATTCTTCCAATCCATGAACATGGAATATCTTTCCATTTGTTTGTGTCATCTTCAATTTCTTTCATCAATGTTTTACAGTTTTCAGAGTACAGGACTTTCACTTTCTTGGTTAAGTTTATCCCTAGGTATTTTATTCTTTTTGGTGCAGTTGTAAATGGAATTATTTTCTTAATTTCTCTTTCTGCGACTTCATTGTTAGTGTACAGATATGCTACAAATTTCTGGGTATTAATCTTGTATCCTGCAACTTTGATGAATTCATTTACTACTTCTATGTTTACTATCATATTATCTGCAAATAGTGACAGTTTAATGTCTTTATCAATATGGACACCTCTTATTTCTTTTTCTCATTTGATTGTTGTGGCTGGGACTTCCAGTATTACATTGAATAAAAGTGTTGAATGTGGACATCCTTGTTAAAATGTCCACAATACCTAAAGCAATCTACAGATTCAATGTAACCCCTTGTCAAAACACTAACATCATTTTTTTGCAGAACTAGAACAAATAATACTAAAATTAGTATGGAACCACAAAAAACCCCAAATAACCAAAGAAATCATGAGAAAAGAAAACAAGCCTGATTACAAGATATACTACAAAACTGTAGTAATCAAAACAGTATAGTACAAAAATAGACACGTAGATCATTGGAGGATACAGAGCACAGAAATAAAGTCATGCATATATGTCCAATTAATTTCTGATAAAGGAGGCCAGAATATACTATGGAGAAAAGGCAGTTTCTTCAACAAATGGTGCTGGGAAAACTGGACAGCTACATGCAAAAGAATGAAAATGGACCACTTGCTAACACCATACACAAAACAAACTCAAAATGGATTAAAGACCTAAATGTGAGACCTGAAACCATAAAAGCCCTAGAACACAGACAGTAATTTTTGTCACACTGGCTGTAGCAACATTTTTTAGATATGTCTCCTAAGGCAAAGGAAACAAAAGCAAAATTAAACAATTGAGACTAGATCGAAATTAAAAAAAAAAAATTTGCACGGTGAAAGAAACCATTAACAAAATAAAAAGGCAAAATAGTGACATATCCAACAAAGGGTTAATATTCAAAATTTATGAAGAACTCATACAACTCAAAAAAACAAGCAATCCAATTTATAAATGAGCAGAGGATATTTTTTCAAAGAAGACCTATAGAAGGCCAACGGACACATGGAGAAGATGCTCAGCATCACCTGTCATCAGGGAAATCAAAAACACAATGAGAGATCAACTTATCGATCTCTAAATCAATAAATAAAAAAATAAAATAAAAAATAAAAATAAAATAAAAAATACAAAATAAAATAAAAATAAAATAAAAAATACAAGAAAATAAAATAATAAAATAAAAAATAAAATAAAAATATATAAAATAAAATAAAATAAAAAATACAAGAAAATAAAAAATACAAGATAAAATAAAAATTAAATTAAATTAAAAAATAAAATAAAATATAAAGAAAAAATAAAAATAAAATACAAATAAAATAAAAAAATAAAATAAAAAAATACAAGAAAAAACATGTGAGGGGAGGATGTGGAGAAAAAAGAACTCTCATACTGTTGGCGGGTTTGTAAATTGGGACACCACTGTGGAAAACAGTATGGAGGTTCTTCAGAATATTAAAAATGAAATACCATATGATCCAATAACTTTACTACTGGGTATCTACACAAAGAAAATGAAAACACTAATTCAAAAAGAATATATATGTAACGCTATGTTTCTTGAGGTATTATTTACAGTAGCAGTCTAAATCTGGAAGCAATCCAAGTGTTCATTGATAGATGAATGGATATATATCAACATCAATATATGGATATATAATGGAAAATTATGCAGCCATATATTATGCAACCATAAAAAGGACAAAACTGTGCTATCTGTGACAACATGGATGGACCTGGAAGGTATTATGCTAAGTAAAATAAGTAAAATAAGTCAGACTGAGAAAGACAAATATCATACGATTTCACTCATATGTGGAATCAAAAAAAAAATGAATAAAGAAACAAAAAGCAGAATCAGACCTATAAATACCAAGAAGAAACAGAAGTGAGTAGGGTGGGGATATTGGCAAAATGGGTGAAGGGGAGTGGGAGAAACATTTATGGAATGAATAAGTCACAGGAATACAAGGCAGAGCATGGAGAATATAGTCAATGATATTGTAATAGCGCTGTATGGTGACAGATGGTAGCTACACTTGTGGTGAGCATAGCATAAGGTATAGAGAAGTTGAATCACAATGTTGTACACCTGAAACTAATATAACATTGAGTCAACTATACTCAAATAAAAAAATTTAAAACATAAGGAGAAGAAGAAAGTCCACATTATTGCTTTCAGTTTTCAAAATGTTTCAGCTCTTTTTTTTTTTTTTAAGTAGGCTCCACACCCAATGTGGGTCTTGAATTCACAACCCCGAGATCAAGAGTCACATCCTCTACTGATTGAGCATGCCAGGTGCCCCTTAGCAATGTTTTTAATAAAAAGAAATAAGAATATATAACTGGTCAAGTTAATATTGGCAGAATGTTTTAAACTTACAAAGTCATCTCTTTAAATAACATTACCATCGAATCAAAGATAATTAGGCATTCAAACTCTGATTGCATCTTCATAAAATTAACTCATTGGAAATTAACTTTCTACTGCTGATGGGACATCAGCGCCCAGTTCATGGGCGTGCAACGTCTGCCACCACTCAGGATTAAGCTTGGCTTAGCACAAGTCATTGGCACTATCTTGAAGTTTGTAACGATTGATTTTTGGACAAGCAGCCCTGCATTTTCACTTTCCATCAGACCCTGCACATTTATATAGTCGGTCCTCAGGGTCACCCTGGGAGACAGGAACCAGGGAAGAGCTGGCTTTGCTGTAAAGGACACTAGCAGAGAGGCATCCATAAGGAGAGGTCTGCATCCTGGTGGCAAAGAGGGACTACCATAGATAGTGTAACATTCATCCCATTAAAACATAACCTCCACACTATTGATAATTTAGGTCAGAAAATTCCCTGTTGAGGGAACTGTCCTGAACACTGAAGGATGTTTAGAAACATTCATGGCCAGGGTGCCTGGGTGGCTCAGTCAGTTAAGCATCTGCCTTCAGCTCAGGTCATAATCTTGGGGTCCTGGGATCAAGCCCTGTGTTGGGATCCCTGCTCAGTGGGGAGTCTGCCTATTCCTCTCCCTCTGCTCCTCTCCACTCTCATGCTCTCTCTCAAATAAATTAATAAAATATTTTAAAAAAAAAATTCATATCCCTTTCTGATTTGATTCAAGTAACAACAGCCTCCTCTTCTACTCTTAATTTGTAACAACCAAAAAAATCTATCTATCTATCTATCTATCTATCTATCTATCTATCTATCTATTTATCTATCTTCAGACATTGCCAAATGTCCCTTTCTAAGCAAAATGCTGCTGATTGTGAAGTAGTGCCATCTATGATATAAGACGCTTTTATTCCTCATCCTATCTCCAGACAGGAAAGAAAGCCAGGTACACAGCAGACTCCTTACACTGTTTTCAATTTATTATTCAAACCAAACCAATTCCTGAGTTAGAAGGGATGCTATTAGTAATTACACTGGGAAAAGAAGTTTAAACCAACACTGTGTTGGCCAGTGGGGAAACTTGGTCACATGACCTATAAGCCACACACAACCAAAGATAACCCGAGAAAGCCTTTTACCTGAGCCGAATGCCAAAGCATAGACTGAGTGAAAAGGGCTATTTACAATTTTTTTTCTCTTTTTATGCCCATACATTCAGCAACTGGATCCAGTTTCAATTTCAAAGTGTTAGAGTGCTTACTTGAACTGTAGTGTGTTAGAGAATTGGAGAACATAACCGGAAGTAATCTTCAAATTCTTAGCATTAGCTTGTAGAAGCCAGTCTAGTACAATGGGATCTGAGGTTGTCACAAGACATAACCAGAAGTCATTCGATTCCCAGGTTCACACACAGGGGCAACACGCTTTCCTGGCAACACATCTGCCTTAACTTATCTCAAACCATCTGGAAGTTGGTAGCAACTTTGGACATAGTATTTTCTTGTAATTCTCTTTACCTCTTCATATTGGCAAATATATTTATTGTTTTTTGTTTTGTTTTCCTGAAGACTCATTTCTAGGGCTTAATTATCACTTTTCCCACCTCCCATCTCTTTAGGGGCTAAATAGCATTGCCTGCAGAAGGTGAAATACATGTTGCAGGAAAGTGTTATTGATTTCCATAATATCCAATGAATAAAAAAAAAAAATACTACTTGACAAAGCAGATGTCTGCAGAAAGTTAGAGCAGTGACAAAGCAGTGAAAATTTTACCAAAAATACGATACTAGGGGCGCCTGGGTGGCTTAGTTGGTTGGGCATCTGCCTTCAGCTCAGATCATGATCTCTAAGTCCTGGGATCAAGCCCAACATCCAGCTCCCTGTTCAGTGGGGAGTCTGCTTCTTCCTCTGCCCCTCACCCCTCCTGTGCTCTCTGTCTCTCACTCTTTCTCAAATAAATAAATAAACAAAATCTTAAAAAAAATATGATACTCGACATCAATTTTCCTTTATTTGCATATCTTTTTTTGCCTCAATAATTTAAAGCATGAATAAAATTCTTTTCTACTCAACCAGTTCTTTATCCTGGTCAGCAGAGAGCAATGCCAGTTCAGTAGTAAGAAAATAATACTGTGACATTGTTCTTTTGTATAAAATTATCTTGATAATTTATATTTCAAGCAATGAAAAAATATGTCTTAAAAGATCATAATTTTAATGTAAATAGAATTCTTTGTGTTTATCACAGTAATAAAATTATTTTTTATTTTTTTATTTTTTCATTTTTTTAATAAAATTATTTTTAGTTTACTATAAATTTAACTTATTTTTTCTGTTTTACCTTACTATAGTTTATACTAAAAATATAACTAATTCTAATTACTATTATATTTGTTTTTTAGGACAATGGGGCTTTTACATTTTGAATCCTCGATAATAAAATTACATCTTGATAATATTAATTTTTATTTTGTTTTTCTTTATCTAATTATAAATGGTAACTATCAAATGGCTTAAAATTTTAGGCTTTGTTTGATTTTATAAAGCAAACTTGATTCCTTTAACAGGAGAGGTTACAGGAAGTAATATGCAACATTTTGAATCAATCACTAGACTAGAAAAAAAAATGTATTTTTAGCCCAAACCAGCTGATTGATCTCATTTCCAGCTATAGTTATCCCCTGCTTTCTGAAAGTTTGCTTTATGCTATTTGCCTTTTACGAAGTACCCACATTAGTATAATAATGGCTTTTTTTTTTCCAAAAGCGGATGTCCTTTTTGGATTTCTTTTGATTAGTGAAAAATAGTTATTTGTAAAAATGAAGTGGCATAATGTGAACTTCTGGAAAGTGGGCGTCATCTTTCAGTTCAGGAAAAGATTCATAGGAACACTCTACTTTGCTCTACTTTCAGACAGCAGGGGAAACCTGTTATAGCCATAAAGCTCAAGTGAGCTTTTCCTAACCCCTAGAAACTCTATTTTATTTGCTCCTAGTCCATTCCTATTCTTACTCCTCAAGTGACAATTTCATAACCCTCCCAAGTTCCACTTCAATATGTTCAAACTCTACCTATGCCCAAATCTACTTTTCCTTCTTCTTCCTCTTCTTCTCCTTCTTCTTTTTTAGTTTTGTTGTTATTGTTTCTCTTGTGGACAAATTTGGCTGTCCCCACCCTCAAACTTTTTATAGCACTTTTATATGGTAGATTTGACAATTCCCTTTAAAAATTTCATGCCTAGTTGAATTTTACCTGTTCTTGTTGCAGGATATTTGGAGAAGGGGTCAGGTAGACCTCAGGATTTTCACATTAATGCCTCCCTCTCTGTTGCTACGCTAATGGATCGTTTTGGTAAATCATGATGCGTCCCTGTAGTCCTCCTTCCTCTCTTCACACCTCCCCTGGTTAAGGATGGCTTCTTGTCCAGCCCTGAGTTACCCATGATTCCACTTGCTCCTGACTCCAAGGCACAGACCATGACTATGTTTTAGGGTGGATAGATGTGCTGGTACATGCTGGGATTTTCCACCTCCGGGCTACATGTGTCCTTTATGAGCCTTCTCACTCTACCTTGTCCAATGTTCCTACTCTGGTTGACCGTGGCCCCATTCAAAATGATTTGCACTTTGGATGAGATACTTCCCTTCTGGGAATATGTTTTTGCTAACTTTTTCTGAGATCTTCCACTGCTAAGGCCTCCTGACCATTCCTATTCCTCCTTGCTGCTTTCGTCACAGTTCTGAATGTCTTCCCACAAGGGCTCTACAACTCTGAGTGGATATGTGATGACTCAAAAGTAATGTGATTTATGAGGATATTCTCGGCCTTCTAGTTTTGCTGAAAGGCAGCTCAGTTTGTAAGACTTTGATTTTCTGTTTTTTAAAATTATTCTGTTCAGTTTAAAGGAAGAAAAACAAGAAGCATCAGAAATAAATTATACCTGTACTTACACCCTTGATGACTTTAAGTCAATCACATAATAATTCAATTTTTATATCAATAAATGTAAAGATCATGTTCATTGTGAGAGTGAATATAATCTCTCTCTTTCTCTCTTTCCCTCTCTGTGTCTCTCTCTCTCTCTCTCACTACCTCTCTCTGTTTCTCAAGGATGGCATGTACATTACAAAGAATAATAAATAATGAGATAATAAATATTGAAGATTTGGATATACCAACAAAAAAATCGAGTATGTTAAAAATGCAATAGATTTAAATGTCACTGAGAGTTATTAAACCAGAAAAATGTAAACATTCATATTTTAGCTATGGAAAAAAGAATATTTTTCAATATCCTCTGTTTAATAGGTATTATAAAATTATTTTTATTGTGTGTACCTTTGAAATGTTTTCTAATTTGGTTTAATTTAAAATGTCATTTAAATTTACTTCTCAAACATATTTTCAAGTCAATATGCAAAGCACTGAGTTCGATGCACTAAATATTAATAAACTGTGCCAAACCTCAAAATGAATTACTGATATGAGAACATATACAGGATGTAGGAAATAGTATATGGATTATTTTCTCACTGTATATTTTCTCTGCTCCACAGAAACAGACTCTACATAATCTGAATTATTTAGAAGAACATTTTTATTGTTAGAATTCTTATTAAACTACTGAATCTGAAAAATTCCATTTTCTAAAAAGGAGGTTCAGATTCACCATGCTAGGAATTATTTTGGTCCAATTTACTGCAGATTTTATTTGCTTTTATTTCTTTTTTATCGATTGCTTGTATATGCACACTTTTGAGAAAGCACGGCCTACAGTATGTGGTCAATAAATAGTACATTTACAATCCCTTACTCAAAATCTTTGGGGCCAAATGTGTTTCAAAATTCAGGGTTTCTGTATTTTAGTAAGATAGATTGTCACAGATACGATATTTACTGCTTGACACATCAGTAGGGTCTTGGCAGTACACAGTAATATTTCTGAAAGAAAGTGGGTAAAACATACGTTAATTGGAATTAAAAATAGCAACACAACACAAAGAAAACCTTCTAAATAGCTTCATTATAATTCTGACCATATTTTGTCATTCAAATGAGTTATAAGAAAATTCTGATTGCAAAGGTTTTGGATTTCAGAGTGGCAGATGAAAGTTAAGACCTGAGGTGGGAGACCATCTTTGCAGTTCAAAATACCTTTTGACACAAGACTAAAGAGTTTTAAGTGCCACCCACATGTCGGGAGAGAGTATTTAGTTATAGATGTGATAAGAATTTTTTAATTCTATATACAAGATTTGGGCTGTTTAAGTGTTGCCTTTGACTTAGGAATTTGCTTTTGTTGCAATTGCAAGTCTTCTAAGCAATCAAAACTGTGTACCCATTAAGTATAAGGTGTTTCATCCCTTGCAGTTAGGTTTATTTTTTGCAAAGGAAGTATGGTTAATAGAAATAGAACAATTTATACCAGCATGAAGCTTTATATATTTGAAGTGTCAAATGAGTGGTAAGGGTGATGAATTCTAGAAGAGTTTAGAGATTTAGAAATGAGAGTGACACCAGTTCTTCCTGTCCCCCTATACCTGCTCTCTCCTAGCCCCCAAGAAACGTTTGAGTCTGAGGGAGGGAGGCATTTGGTTGTGATAATGTTCTCAAATGTTCGTCTTCACTGAGGATTTTATAAAGTTGTGTATGGGGTGAGTGGGTTTCACACAAATATATGTGAGAGAAAGAGAAAGAAAAAGAGACAGAGAGAGAGAAGATAGTGAGTCTTTTGTACACATCTTAGGAGATTTAAGAAATAATGCTATGTCAAATGATTGCGATATACATTATGGACTTATTGAACATTTTTCTTTCTTCCATTTATTAATTCATTAATGCATTTATTCATTTATCATTTAATTGCTTATTGTGTGTCAGATCTGGTGCTAGGCACACAATAAATGCTGGAAAAATATGCTGACATTTTTTGGAATATCCCACATGCCTTTTAGATCAAATTGCTGTGTAACAGCAAATAGCATTTGAGTAGTATATCCAGAAAGAGTCAAATTAAGTTCAATTTATGGCAGAAGGAATATTCAATACAAGACAGTTATTTGTCATTTTTATGCTTTCCAATTTTCTCATAAGACATAAGTTCAAGAAGTCTGTGTCCATTAATATTGCAATTCTTAATTATCTATTCTTTTCTTGCCAGAAAAACAACTAACTTTTCCTTATGGAATGTACTTGACAGCAAGTTAGGTGTTTACACTGAAAAACAGCATCTGTTCATTTTTCCGAAAGAAAGCTATAGATAAATATCCTTTAGTTATAGACATCCATGTTAATTTCTTTTATACATTGTTTCCTGTGTGATATCTTTCATGCTGTGACTATATGTTACGTGTTTTCTTTATTATATACATTCTGATTCAAACAATAAAGTTAGCTTAAAAAGCTCTGCTTAAAATTAAAATACTGCCCAGATAATATCTGTTTCAAAAATACCTATATCTCATACTTTAGGACTTTCCGTATTTTGAGCCCCAAATCAACAACATACTTAAGAGGGCTTAATGAAGGACAATGCTGGTGCTATATTACTCACAAGCCTCCAGTTTTCAACAAATGATCTGCGAGGACCCAGAGGTCCCATCGATACTCCTCCAGGGCTTAAGTTGAATAGAGGGCTCTCTTAGCTGGGCTTACTTACAAAAGTTTTCAAACATCACTTATACAATACCATAATCCTCTAAAAACAACTGTATCTGCATATTTTTAAAACATTTTTTACTTTCTCTACTTACTGTTTTGACTGAGGATGATATACCATGAATATGAATCGCTTTTCTGAAGATACTTGGTACAATTGTGATTTCCCATTTCTACTGGTCCAGTAATCCTTTAGCAGTATCATTGGAGCAGGATTAGAACTCCTGTGGAAAATGAAATAGCTAGCTCTGTATTCTCCATTCTGAGCTTTCAACTTGCTTCATTTCAAAATTATAAGTAGGCACACATGCCATGTATGCATGTATGTACGCAAGTATACAAATATTCTATGTTTTACATAAAAATAAATAAGAAAAAGATTACAATGCTAATAAAGGTTTGAATATATATTACAATGTAATTTCAAATTGAGTCATTATATGAATATTTTAAATTTTTTTTTTAATCAATCCAAAATCACTGGAGATTTAGTTGGTTTTCCAGCTGATGCTACAATAAATAAAGCTGCTATGAATTGGAGACCTGAATTCTTGATTATACATGATATACCTTGAGGTATATAGGTTATACCTATATATTCAAGGTTATACATGATAACCTTGAAGCAGAATTAGTAAATATTAAGCATTTATATACAATGCTGAATAATCTTCCTGTAACATTGTGCGAGAATCACAATTATAGATACATTTTTTAAAGAATAGAGTGTACAGCACTGAGTTAAATTCTAAACAATGGACTTTGGGTGATAACGATGTGTCAATGGAGCTTCATCAAGAGTCACAAATGGTGGGTAATGTTCTTAATGGAGGAGGCTATTTGTATATTGGGGCAGGAGGTATATAAGTAATCACTGCATCTTCTGCTCAATTTTGTTATGAACCTAAAATTGTTCTAAAAATAAAATCTATATAAAAAATAGTAAAAGTTCATCAAAAAATAGTGAAGAGTAAAATAGTAAAAGTGAAAATATTACCAATTAGGAGTGTAACCAAAGCTATGTCAAAATAAGAACCATTATACTTAAAATATCTTATTTTAAAAAAAGGAATACTGAAGGCATCTATCTAAAGAAAGTAAAACAAACAATAAAATTAATAGGTAGAAAGTTAGGATGCAATTTTAAAAATGTGTAATTTAATGAAGTTGCAAACTGAAAAATTGAAGAACGACACTATCCTTAATTTCCTGAACTCTTCTCAGTGTCAGACCTTGTGTTCAGTGTTCTGAATACTTTATTGCTTTGAATCCTCAAAACAGCTCTATGAAGCTGACACTTATTTCCATTTTACATGAAGAACTAAGACTTAGAGAAAGAAAGGAAGTGCCAAGGTCAAACAGAAAGTAAATAGTGGATGTGGAATTTCAACCAGTTCTACTTGAGCACGTGCTCTTAATAACTAAATAATAATGTCTATAATATACAAATCTAATGCCAATTCCTTAAAGACATCAGTGAAATAGAATAGTTTCTGGATAGGTAGATGAGATAAGGATATAAAATTTTTCTGTGAAGGATCACAAAACTCCAAGTATAGACAAGAAAATTTGACATAATATGAAAGGGAAAATGGATAAACTTCGCCATTTTAAAACATATTTCTCTCTGATTAAGCAGATGAAAAAAACTATCAAAGGTATGTATAATAAAATCAACATAATTAAAAAACAATTATGTTATCTAGTAAACATAAGTAGATTATTGTACCCAAAAATTTAAGATTCATATTATTCTCAAGCAAAGTTAGAATAATTTTTTTTTAAAGATCTATTTATTTATTTGAGGGGTAGCACATAGGGAGTGAGAGAGATAGAATCTCAAGCAGACTCTCTTCTGAGTGGGCAGAGCCCAGTACTCGACACTCAGGGGCTCGATCCCACCACCCTGAGACCATGACCTAAACTGAAATCAAGAGTTCGGCGTTTAACCAATTGAGTCACGCAGGTGCCCCAGAACAATTATTTTTTTAAAAGGCCCTACTTAAATAATTTAAAAGAGAAAATTTAGAACAGAAACAAAAATATATGAAGTGCATATGCATTTAAAAAGAATTTATGTCAATGGTGATAATAGGATATTCTTAAATAAGAACTACAAAAATCAAATTAAATAAAAGTCACGTAGTTCATCATAATACTGGACAAGATAATTCTAAACTTTATATGGGACAATGACAACAGCTAAAGGCCATGAAAGGGCAGAAACAATATGGCTTGCTTACTTGAAAATTTGGTTCATCATGGAAATAAAGGTCCAATTTATTAGAGACATATCAGGAAGTCAAAAAGGTAACCTAGGGTTTGACTTTCTAATCAACATAGGAAACCTAGAAGCTATACTAGAAAAAGAAAACATATTTAGCTATATAAAATATAAAACTTTTGTAAGACAAAAATATATGACAGACAAATCCAGGTTATAAAAATAAATAAGAGGAATGTTTGAAACTCAGCAAATAAAGAGTTAATAGCTTTTTTATACAAAGACATGTGTATATTGATAACAAAATTAAATCCAATACAACATATAAACAAAAAAAATTATATGAAAAAGAATTACTAATAGGAAAACCAAATAACCAATTAACATATGATGGCAAATTATGCATAATCTTCTTAATGGTCAAGTAAATGAAAATCAAATTCACAATGAAATACAACTGTGCATCCAGCTGATTACTAAAAAACAAACAGTACAATAGCTTTTACATTTGGAAGAGCTAGTAGGGGTGGAGCTGACAACTATTCTAAATAACTGAAAAGCAACAATGTTTATACCCAAACACTTAAAATTTGTATCAAAGTACTACACAAATGTCTATGCAACACATAACACAGCATTTGCATTCATAACAACCATAGTGGATAAAACAGAGAAACAGATGGAGACAAAGTGTAGGAAGAAAACACTTTACTATACCTTCATTAGTCTATGGTAAACCAAATGAGATAATAATGTAAAGATTTAACAGCAAGTCAGATCTAATTCTAATATATTGTATTATATTTCTTGAAAGTATAAATTAGACATTCTTTTCACTTATACACGGAACATTTAAACAATGTTATCTATTTCTCTACAAAGAAATTTTCAACAAATTCTGAAAAGAAGAAATAGTACAGAGAACATTCTTTAATCTCAATAAAATAAAACTACTTGTGGATAACAAATCAGAATTTAAAAAGCCTACCACACATAAAAATTAAAAAAAAAAAAAGGAAGAACAACAAAACTTGTCTTCAAACAACTTCTAGTTCAAAAGGAAATCAAAACTGCATTTTTACCTGGGATACAACTAAGGTAATTATTATTGAGAACAATGAATAATTCTAAATTTTTGTATTAAATTAAAAAGAAAATTTAATATTTTAGCATATAACTCAAAAGCTAAAGGAAAAACCATAAAATAAAGAAGATAGAAGAAAAATATTAAATCACAGAAAATAATAGATTAGGGGCAAAATAGTGTTACATTTAATAATTAAAGCTTTAAGCCAATTATCTGGATAAAATATCAAAATACATAAACAGCAATTATAATCAGAAATAAGGAGGAACACATACAATGAACACATAGAATTAAAAAGGGAAAATAACCACTGGTACATTGAAAATTTGAAGAAACTGAGGAACAACTTTGTTCAAAATTATGAAAATAAATGAGATCAGGAATGAAACAGACAATTTAGTATGAACCTTTGTTACTATAAACAATACTAGTGCAGATAAAACATCAAATAAACAAATAGTTTATTGGAAAAGCAGATAAATTTGTCCCCAAATCTTCAAAAACCCCAAGGGCCATAGAGTATTAATGGGGAATTCAAATTTTAGAGAACAGAAATTTCCACAGCTATTAAAATTGTTTCTGAACAGAAAAAGAAAGGTTTTTTTCCTTGTGTTCTGAAATTTGTATAGCACGATGCCCAAACTCTTCATAGATGTTGCAAAAAAGGAAAACAAAAGACCAATCTAATTTATTAACAGCCAAGCAAAAATATCATGTATTAGCAAACACAAACACAAAATATATGAAAATAATAATGAAACATGACAAAAAGCAGTTTTCCATACTTGGGAAGGCAAAATTATCTATTTAGTGAGGAGTACATATATTATTCTAAAAGTATTATACATAAATATATGTAATATATACATACATATATGAGTACATATTTGAGATATAACTTAATAATTATATTATGAATAGATGCTAAATATATAAGATGTTAAATAAGTAAACAAAATTATTAATAGGAAATCAGGAAATAAAATTATTAACGAAATATGAATAGATAAATATTTATGTAATAAAATAAAATTAGAAAAATATGAAAGTAGTGTGCGGGCAGACAGGTAAGTGTAAAACAATGGAATGTCCAGAAATGTACTTAAATACCTATAAAAATTTGGTATATGATATAGGCCAGGAAGTAGATCATTTGATATATATAATGACAATTGTCTGGAAAAAAATGCTTGAATCCACATCCATTGCAAATGGAAAATAAGTTTAAAGACAGAAAACAGATTCATAAAAGTGGCAGAGGAAACCATACAATGACTGTTTCAAAATCACATAGTAGATGAAATCTACTATGTCCAAATTGTATGAAACAGAAAAAAATATTATTTTTACATGCAAAGAAAATATTTTTGACCTAACTAAAATTAAAAATCTCCTAGATCAGAAAACAAATCACTGTAAGAAAGACAATTTGTCAAATGGGGAAAAGCATTTAGAACATATAGCTAAAACAATATATAGTTGTCAAAATGTCTTTCAAATTACTATGAAAACAACTTGATAGAAAAACTAGACAAAATGGTAAAGAGTTCTGAAAAAAGGAGCTACAATACATTTGATAACAATCGAATGGAACAAACATCACTGAGGTATAGTTTTCCATTGGTCACATGGGCCAAGATGCTAATGTTGGGTAATATGGGTCAGCAGGATGGAAAATAAAAAACACCCCCCATGCTGCTGGGGGGATTACAAAGCATCAAAACTTCATTTGGGCAAATTATCTTTCAAAATAACAAATATATGCTTTTAATTAGTAAGATCCAATTGTGGAGTGTTTAGTTCTAATATAGTTACACATTTTGAAATGATAAATAAGCATATAAACAAAAGTCAAGACAAAGTGATAAGGATTTAGGGATATGCTGCACATAGTCCCTGAAAAGATAGAGGAAAGTGAAGAGAATATTGGAAGAAAAAAACTCTAAAAATATCGCTAAAGAAAATAGCAAAGTGAAAACTACTCTGTTATGCCTCTTTTTATAAAAATGAAAAGAAAGAAAGAAATATCTAGCTAGATTGTTAGTTCTTCTTGCATGCACATAAACTATCTCTGAAAGAAAAATGTGAAAGAATAATAGGATGGGTTTGGTAGTGTGGGGAAAAATGAATGGCTAGGGTCTGAGATGGAACTACCCCACCTGAGGTAGGGAGAAGAGTTGCTGTGATAGATCTTTTTTTAACCTTTGAATTTCAATGTGTTACCTCATTAAAATCGGGAGGGGGGACCCAAGAAGTTGTCAAAAGATTTTATTTATCATCGCTTCTTTATTTTTCTAGATTGATTGCTAATGAAATGTAATAGAGAGGATTCCCATCTCAGTGACATTAAAGGTTATTGTTTGGTGCTATGTTATGCATTCTTTTAATAAGAATACGTTCCTAGTATTCCATCAAAATCCTTGAGGAGAATACAAGCAGCAACCTCTTCCACCTCAATCCGCAGCAACTTCTTCCTAGAAACGTTGCCAAAAGCACGGGAAGCAAGGGCAAAAATGAACTATTGGGATTTCATCAAGATCAAAAGCAAAGGAAACAGTCAACAAAACCAAAAGATAACCGACAGAATGGGAGAAGATATTTGCAAATGACATATCAAATAAAGGGCTAGTATCCAAAAATCTGTGAAGAACTTATCAAACTCAACACCCAAAGAACAAATAATCCAATCAAGAAATGGGCAGAAGACAGGAACAGACATTTCTGCAAAGAAGACATCCAAATGGCCAACAGATACATGAAAAAGTGTTCAACATCACTCGGCATCAGGGAAATACCAATCAAAACCACCATGAGATACCACCTCACACCAGTGAGAATGGCTAAAATTAACAAGTCAGGAAACAACAGGTGTTTGTGAGGATATAGAGAAAGGGGAACCCTCCTATACTGTTGGTGGGAATGCAAGCTGGTGGGGCCACCCTGGAAATAGTATGTTTCCTCAGAAAGTTGAAAATAGAGCTACCCTACGACCTAGTAATTGCACTACTGGGTACTTACCCTAAAGATACAAATGTAGTTATCCGAAGGGGCACGTGCACCTGAATGTTTATAGCAGCAATGTCCACAATAGCCAAACTATGGAAAGAACCTAGATGTCCATCAACAGATGAATGGAGAAAGAAGATGTGGTATATATACACAACGGAATACTATGCAGCCATCAAGAGAAACGGAATCTTGCCATTTGCAACGACTTGGATGGAACTAGAGGGTATTATGCTAAGCGAAATAAGTCAGAGAAAGACAATTATCATATGACGTCTCCGATATGAGGAATTTGAGATGCAGGGCAGGGGGTTGTGGGGGGCAGGAAGTGAAAAAATGAAACAAGATGGGACCAGGGAGGGAGACAAACCATAAGAGACTCTTCATCTCAGGAAACAAGCTGAGAGTTGCTGGGGGTTATGGGGCAGGGATAGGATGACTGGGTTATGGACATTGGGGAGGGTATGTGTTATGGTGAGTGCTGTGAATTGTGTAAAACTGATGATTCACAGACGTGTACCCCTGAAGCAAATAATACATTATATGTTTATATATATATACATATGTATGTATATATGTATATATACATACGTATATATACATATATACACATATGCATATATATATATATATGTTCCTAGTATTTCACTCGCTTTATTTTGAAAAAATAACATGCAGATTGGAGAAGAGGGGAAAACAGCAACTGCAGAGATTTGGGATCCGTTTAAGAAGCCCCAGAATCACTTGGAGACACGTGGGCCCAAGGGTAGGCATGCTGACCTCCTGGTCTCAAAGCCGACTCACCACATGGAGGACACACCCAAGCTGGCTGAGCTGTACCTCCATGAATTGCAGCTGCCAGAGGTCCTGAGACAGGAGGCAGAGAAGAGGAGAGCATAGCTGACCCTGAAAGCTAGGAACCCTTTGGGCAGTAGAAGCTTAAGAAATTTAGAGCCAGAGTTGGAAAAACAATCTGAAACTCTTGATCAAATGACAGACAATAATATTCAGGTCTAAAAGCCATATTCCTTAAGGAATGATGTTTGTAGTGACCAACCATCCACTCATTCATCCTTTTGAGCAAACACTTGTGTGCCAATAAGACTTCACATCCTGGCTAATTCAGTAAAAAGTGACTTTTAAAAAATGTTTTTAAAACCCTTTTTAATAGCTTAATATTTCATAGCTTTTCAAAGTTGGCCCTTAATACAGATCTCCCTGTGATTTTAGCTAGAAGTTCTCTAAGTTGATATTATTTTTTAATACTCAAGTGGAAAAAAAAATCACTAAATGTTTCTTATATCACATGACTTTTTTTTTTTCAATGCATATATTTTTTTCACTGCTTGTTTTTTGTTTTTGATACAAATATACTGTTCTATAGTAAGCTGTTAGTTGTTTAGGGGGATATTTGAAGGTTATGTTCTTTGTTTTCTATACCACGTGAATTAACATGACATATACCAATCTGGGGTATAATATGTTAAGAGAATTACATTTATTACTCACCTAAGAAATGTTTTATAAACATGTGCATGTGTGAGCCCAGTATTTTGTATATTGAGAAGCAAGTGTTAATTACTGAAAGGCAGACAGCTGTGAAAACATTTCCTTCCTATGATCAAGTTCTCTTCACATCACTAATTTATCTGTAAAGATAAAAAGGAATTCCAAATCCATAGCAGATAGAAATCAAATGGATATGGTTAAAGCTAAAAACAAAAAAATGCTTCATAATACATTGTTTCAAGGGTGCACTTGAAAGAAACAGAGGTAACTTCCCTAAGACTTCCTCCTCTGCTTCATTTGATACACTGCTTCTCAGCATATCCTCTTCTCAGAAAAGAGCAGTTTGGTTTTTCCAAGTTGCCTTTATTTGTCCCAAGTTGCTCGTTGTTTTTTTTTTTTTTTTTTTTTTTTTTTTATGAGATGCTCTTTATCATAAGCAGTTGATAGAGTGTCCACGGCCTTATTTGCAATGTCACAAAGTTTCCGCTCTCTTCTGAAGAGAGAGAAAGGAAGTTTTTGTTTGTTCATTTTTGTTTTTTTATACAAACTTTTCTAACCTGTTTTTTTTTTTTTACGATTTTATTTATTTGACAGAGAGAGAGAGAGAGATCACAAGTAGGCCGAGAGGCAGGCAGAGAGAGAGGGGGAAGCAGGCTCCCTACTGAGCAGAGAGCCCGATGCGGGGCTTGATCCCAAGACCCTGAGACCATGACCTGAGCCAAAGGCAGAGGCTTTAGCCCACTGAGTACCCAGGCTCCCCATAACCTGTTTAACGGTAATAATAAAACAAGCCATGGTGAAATAACATTTCTTACTCACCCATAGTTTTGGTTATAAAAATTATGACATTATAATAGCCTAGCATCAACTTTGAATTGCTATACAATTTAGAAATAAACTTGCCTCTTCCAATTTTCTTAATACCTCTTTTTTGAGCTAAAATATTCTCTAAAATCTGTGGTTCAAAGATGCTGACTATTAAATTTTAGTCGAAAGTATTTAAGAGTATTTATGAAAGTCTCCTTAAAGAGATTTAATAAATTCAGTAGCCAAAATGAATAAGACTGCAAAACAAAGAATTTAAATATTTATTTAATGGCTAATTTTAGCTACTTCTGCTTAGTTATATTTTAAGCATGATTTTGGGACACTCAGCAACTCATTTTGGTATAGTTTTTATTAGTAATTATTTATTTATTTAGCAAAGTGGAAATCCAGGTTGGTTCTTCACTTATGAAGAATTTGGCTAAGTCGCAAAATAGTATTCTTATAATATAATGATTATTAACCACATTAGCCTGATATGTTTATGGAAAACTCTGTCTCATGCCTGAAGTTTTACAATGATCATACTCACATAGGAGATTCTGTGAAATATACAGTGATTGAGCATAGTATAAGGGTACTACTTCGAGGGCCTGGGTGGCTCAGTTGGTTGGGTGACTGCCTTCGGCTTGGGTCATGATCCCGGAGCCCTGGGATCAAGTCCCGCATTGGTCTCCCAGCTCCATGGGGAGTCTGCTTCTCCCTCTGACCCTCTCTCCTCTCATGCTCTCTCTCACACGCTCTCTCTCAAATAAATAAATAAAATCTTAAAAAAAAAAGGTACTACTTCGGTTATGAGAACAAGTATATGGATACTAGCTATTTTAATGAGTCACCACACATTATCTGGTGTATTTCAACAGGTTTTACTGACAAATCTTTACATATGGAATGAAATAACAACCCAATATACATTTCTGATTTTTTTTAAGATTTAGTTATTTGAGAGAGAGAGTTGAGGGAAGGGCAGAGGGAGAGGGAGAAACTCAAGCAGACTCTGCACTGAGTGGGGAGCCCAACACAGATGGAGATTGATCCCACAACCACAAGATCATGACCTGGTTTGAATAAGATAATTTTGGGATTACTAAAAAAAAAAAAAAAAAAAAAAAAAAAACTATGTAGTAATATAAAATAAGAAGTACAATACTGTCAAAGACTTTCCAAAATGATTTTTCCCCAGATGTGATATATTCAGGAAGATATTGTCTCCCTAAAATCCAGCATAAGGTATATTGAATTTCCTCACACATTCACCATTTTTGAGCATCTCTTCATCCTACTTACTTCCAAAGATCATATTTGTGAAGATAACTGGAACATCAATATATTCATACTAACAAAACACATCCCTTTTAATAAAATAGGAATCTATGAGTCTACACTGATGTAAATATACAAGTTAATTATAAATGGAAAAAGAGGAAAGTTATTTCTTAAGATAAAATAAGAAATAAGTGTAGAAGGAATGACTGAAATAGCAAATCTCCATTTGACAATTCTCATAGTAATAATTAGCTACTATGTGAACACTGGGATATTTGCATAGTCTCAAAGTAATTTCCAACAGGATTCTTATTAATTATAAGAGGGAAAGATTAAATAGGGATAGAGTGGCTGGGATATGGACATTGGGGAGGGTATGTGCTATGGTAAGTGCTGTGAAATGTGTAAGCCTGATGATTCACAGACATGTACCCTGGGGCAAATAATACATTATGTGTTAATAAAAAAAAAAGTTGATGCTTGATAAAAAAAAAAAACAACTAACACACAAACTTAATGTAGTGATAACAGTTAATATTCCCACAAATGGTATAGATTGACATGCAATGAGAGTAACACATCATCAGTTCCATGATTTTCCTGCCCAAAATTCATAACCTGCATCTAATGATGAGGAAATATCGACAAACTCAAATTCAGGAACATTTTACAAAATGACTGGCCTATATACTTGAAGAATTTAAGGCTGTGACGATCAAAGAAGCCCTGAGAACATATTTTAGGGTAAGGGAAACTAAAGAAACATGGTGATCAATGCAAGGAATGATCAAGGATTAGATTTTTTCCCCAAATGGCATTGTCGAGAAGGTTGGCGAACTTGAATGGGATGTCTTGGTGAAGGGTTTATGGGACTATTTTCATACAATACTTGCAATGTTTTATTCACTTTATTTATTTATTTATTTAATTTTAGAGAGAGAGTTGGGGGGAGGGAGAGGATCTCAGGCAGACTTCCTGCTGAGCAGAGAGCCTTATGCAGGGCTCCATCTCATGGCTCATGAGATCATGACCTGAGCCAAAATCACTAGTCAGACAATCAACTGACTGAGCCGCCTGAGCAGCCCCCAATATTTTATTAAGTTTGAAATTTCACCAAGACAAGAAGAAAAACATTGTACTGATACTGCTACTAATAAATAAAGTTATCCCTAGCCTTTTGGAAAATATATTACTAAAATAAAATTAGAAGATTAGGGACTGATTGTTATTTACCTATCAATCCTTTGTCATACATACTTGTGTTCTAAATAAAGTATGTATTCTAATTTCTTGACTAGATTAACAGACACTCTAATTAGGGAAAATTAGAATTTTTATGTGATTAACCACAGAGCCAACAATCCAAAGGAAAATGTATTAAATTCCTTTCTGCCAAGTACTTTTTAATGAACTAGTCATCTGTATCACAGTGCTATCAGACTGTATGTCTATTATACATGAAACATACTTAATTATTTTTTTATTTAAAATTATGAAAGATTCAAGCATCATTGGCCAAATAATTATCTATCATGACAACATTCTTTTAAAAAGCATGAAGTAGATTTTATTGCATCACACATGAAATAGAGTTTGAGACAGATAACATGATACATAGTGTCGCTGCTCTAATTTTGATGGTGAGATAAGAGAGGTTATCTAACACAAACTTAAATTATTTCTTATGACAAATAAATAAGTAACCTTACATTTCCAATGATTCATCAGTTATTAACTTTAAGATAAATGTGAAATTATAGGAGATTTGCCATATTACTTTTTTATGGACTATCTCAAATATAGAGACCTATAACAACTTAAAAAGGACTCAACAACATTTAAGTGTGTGTGTTTATTGTATAATAAGCTTTACCCCATGAAATTTTACTCAGAATGACAATGAAATGTATTTTATTCACCATGTCAGGAAAAGAAATCACTACTAAACAGTTTGAATGTTCATTCAAATTTGTTATGGCTGAAAAGGAAAGGAAAGAGGTTTTCTATGCAGTTGTATTTTTCAATTTCAGTAAAACAAAATGAGATTATATTAGTTTTATGGAAACACCTGAGTTCTGGGGTACAAGTCTTGTTTTCAAGCTTAAGTGTAGGTGGGAAGTCATTAGAAAATATCATTATCTTATGCACTCTACCAAAAATTGTGAATAAAAGGCTATGCAGCAATTTAGCTTTAGTAATCTGAACTGTCCACTTCTTGCTAAAGCTTAAGATGAACATCTGGCAAAGGAATTATAAATAAAAATTCCATTAATTTCTTCCATTAATTTGTAAATATATAGCAAGCAAATGGAAGCTATTTATCTAGAGAACATTTCAGTTATTGATAATGATAACTAGTATGTACTTTTCTAAAAATCCATATGTAGTCATAGTAATGAGCTTCCATGACAAAGGCAAAGCTATAACTTGTTTGAACTATTTCAGTCTCCTCCTGTGCACATGCGAAGACTCCATTTCATCACTCCCCTATCAATGAGATGGGGTCAAATGGCAAGTTCTGGGCAATGTAATATGGGCAGACGTGCTGTAGCAAACTTTCACTCTTAGCCCTAAAATATCACATATTCTTTCACTTCATCTTTGTTTTCAGTGGCAGGATGGCAAGAGTCAAAGTTACATAGACCCAAAAAGTGGAAGAAATTTCCTTCCCTAAATTATCCCTTGAAGGAGAGTGGCCCAGAAGAGTTGTCTGACCAAGAATATCTATATTGGACTATGATGTAAACTTAAATGATGTTAATCCATTGATATTTGGGGTTATTTTTTTATAGCAGCTCATCTAACTAATACAGTTTTCTATTTTAATCATAAGGTAATCTTGAAACAAATGGTATACAAGTGCGTGCGTGTGTATTTGTGTGTGTGTGTCTGCATGAGTGTGCAAAAGTAAGTCAAATTGTATAAATTTCCCATTGTCAGAGTAAATGGATTTTCCCTTGCATTTTTGCAGTTAATTTTATAAGAAAGATATGCAGTCTATGCAAAATATCCTGATCGTGATTTTTTTTTTAATCTGAATTCAACACAGATTTGGCTCAGCTTTCTGACCATCTATATCACTAGTGCCATGTAATCAGTCCTCACTAATGTCCTTAACGATGGGTCTGAGAGGGTACAAGAAGCTTTACTCTTAGGCCAAGATTTTATCCCAGGGACAAATTATGAAAATTATAAATCCAATGGACCAAATATTATTTTTAGATATGAAATGCCCATGTGAAGAATATAGAATTTCATCCATAGTGGATGAGAGTTGGCAGGTCCCCTCCACACACTGATCATTCAGAGGACAACTTCAGGTCTGTTACCACACTAAAAGAACAGACACCTAGTATGTAGAGAGCTTGGCAGTACAGAAAACACTTTTCATGGACCATATGACTGAATCCTCATAACCAATCCAGGACTGAGAATTCTGATGATTATCCCTGGTTTCCAGGTCAGGAAACAAGCCAGAAGGCCACTATTCTGAGACTGCCCTAAAGGGAACAGTTGTACTGAAGGTATCCTCAGTACTTCATTCATGTCTGATAAACAATAAACACCTGGAAGGTCTTCTTTGCAGAGCAAAGTAAGCAAGGATTTCTCACATGTCCTCTGATTCCAAGCTTGTCCTATTTGCCAGTAGCACTGATGTCTTCAACTGGGGGACTCCCATGATATTTAAGTAGTATCCCTTTCCTGGGGCTCTCACTGTGCTCCTTCTTTGCACCTCCAAAAATTAAACCAAAGATATGTCCTGTAATGAATAACCATCCTACTTCTGAACTGAGTGCACTCTTGTTAACTTGTTGTAAGTACATACTGGAAGAACCCCAAACTCACAGATCAAATAAACCAGTGCTTTGCACTTTAGAAAATGTATCTTGGCTTCCAAGCCTTCCTACTGTATCCCAACCCCACGGGCATGTGGATTATATTCTAATAGTAAAAGATCAAAGTAAGAAAAATTAAGAGCTGATCTTACCTGCCAGTTCCAAAAATCAATGTTCACACCCACCCATTCTCAAAATGCTGCTTCAGCGTGGTGAGGAGAAATGGTGATCTCAGTGGAAACTTCAAGATAAAAAGAACACTATGTTGTGGGAGTTAATCGATAGCTTTCTAAGAAGGAGTAAGTCATTCAGCTGAGCTTTAAGCTGGATCCTTCTTCCTGTCAAAGTTTTAAGAAAGCGGTTTGAGGATTATAAGTAAAAGTTATACCTTAAATGCAGCATTTCAAGGCTTTGGGCATTTGGTAGCTTCCTTTGCTTTGATAATTAGGAAAAAAAAATGGCAGATGCAATTCTTTTTCAGCTCTATTTGTTTATGGAGATAAAGAAAAGAGGGATGTATCATTAGTAATTAGGGGACACCAAAAATAATTGATATTGATATAAACCTAGTGGCTATATCAATATGACTTACACATGGGGGATTTTGACTTACAAATCAAGTATTATATTTCTTTTGACACATTATAAGTATTAATTTGTATTTATTAGTTTGGACAATAACTTTATTTTTATATTACCATCCTTTCTACAATATAGAAAATGGTCTGCAGCCCGATTCTCATCCAATGAATTCAATATCCAATTACTTACAGCGTCTTATTTTCCTTGTGTTAGGGATGGATGAGGATATATTTCTACATCAACATTAAATTGTATCAGAAGGTGAGGTGTTCAATTGAAATTGGAAGGTTTTCCATTATTAGTTTATTTCCACTTGAAGGGTGGATAGAAGTTGGAAAGAAGTTAAAATTTATTTTGATTTTGAGAATTTTATAAATGCTACCTGATTTAATTCCCATGATAACACCGTATGAGATAGATATTGGTGTCTTCTCTCTCTTTTTCCTCCCTGCCTCCAATTTTTAGTTTAACTTTAGGAAAATAAAACTTTAAGAATTTAATTATTGGGGCGCCTGGGTGGCTCAGTGGGTTAAAGCCTCTGCCTTCGGCTCAGGTCATGATCCCAGGGTCCTGGGATCGAGCCCCGCATCGGGTTCTCTGCTCGGCGGGGAGCCTGCTTCCCCCTCTCTCTCTGCCTGCCTCTCTGCCTACTTGTGGTCTCTCTCTCTCTGTCAAATAAGTAAATAAAATCTTTAAAAAAAAAAAAAAAGAAGCAGCAATGTTTCTTTAAAAAAAAAAAAAAGAATTTGATTATGTCCAAAGTAGCATCGGGCTCCCTGCTTCTCCCTCTCCCACTCGCCCTGCTTGTGTTCCCTCTCTCACTGTGTCTCTCTCTGTCAAATAAACTACTTAAAAAAAATCTTAAAAAAAATGCAAAAGGGGTTTTTGATAATTATTTAGATTTTTTTGCTTGTCCAATTATTGTCAATATGCTCGTTTGCCATTATGGATATACAATAGTAATTGTATGGATATACAATATGGATATACAATATACAATATGGATATACAATATGGATATATAATATGTCCTACATTACATGGGTGACCTGAATTCTGACTACAATTCTATAAACTGTGACTCAAATTCTAACTCACCCTTGTTTCCTATTATCTCTTTAAGCAGTGTTCCAGGGGGTATAATCTGACTTGCCCCTGCCTGAAAAATTATAGATTCCAAGGCTTTTCTGCTCTCCCAGAGGAAATAGTTACATATATGGCTTTTCATTGTCTTAACACATCTTAGTTCAGGAAATGGAATGTCCAGTCCAGACATTAACTAACACTATGAACCTGATTTAGTTTCAAATTTCCTCCCTTTGAGATTAGGGTCTGGTGGAGAGTGAGAGACTGCTGAGTGATGTAGGCAGACCCGACAGCTTTTTGTGTTTCATCTTCCATGTGCTGATCCTCCTCTCTGAGCTCTCCTCCACAAAAGCTAACTAGTTAGTTTACCTGTGCATCAGTCTTGGGTGAGTGGGGACAGGGACTGGCCAGAGGATAGGAAAGATCTTATTTGAACAGATGCTGTTATGAATTGGTTTCTCCTTCTCTGGATCTGGCAAAGGTTTCTTCGGAAGTTGCCTCATGGTCCTTTCTTTTGCAATTTCTCCTTGCTTTGGGTGGAGACATCTCTACACATTAATAAAGGTGGCCACTTGTGACGGTTTCCTTAGAAACTAGTGGCTACCTGCAGTTTCTTTTGTCTGAGATTTCCCCACCCACCTGGACAGCCATCTTGGACAGGACAGAAAGCAACTGCTTACCAGACTGCTCTCGCCAACATGGGATTCATCTGAATCATAGGAAATGCACACCCTTTGCCTCAATATTCTGGAGTATCAGGCCAGTCTTGGCTACTAAGACTCTCTTGGCTCTGCCCTACAGAAGGCCAAGGTGCCAGAGTGAGCCTAGGGAAAGTGATGGGAGTTCAGGTGAAGCCCCTCCACCCTTGAACTTTGAGCCAAAGAAAGGAGTAGCAGTCACTTCTCTTTCATGGGAGATTGAAATGGGATTAACAGCATATCTTTCCACAAAATATCTTCCTCAAAAGACCCTGCTGAACTTTAAAATGTTATTTGAACAAAAAAAGGGTGTTCTGCAGTCATGAAATAAATTCTTAGACATTTCCTTTAAAACTCTATGTGTGTCGATCTACTAATTTTGGACTCTTATAACTGATGTTAGCTTCTCAGTTTTAAACTCAGGCTGGAAGGATTGAATTTAGGCGCTATGTTACAAGCAATTGAAGATTTTCCCATTTGCCAAGATACCACAGCTAGCTGTAAAAATTTGGGTCATAAATAGGAAAAGCAGAGAGTAAGCACATCTGATACCTGCTTTATATTAATGTGAAGGGTAATTAGATATTAGATTTCAACAGCACACATAAATATTAAAATGGTGAGCAGGTCAGGAAAACAAAGAACACTCTGGGCACATTTAACAGGAGGGAATATAATGTAGGGAATTTTACACTTACACTTTATTTTGGAAGAGCTTGGGGTTCCAAGATCTGAAAAATACTCTGGCATATTATTTCAACTTCCTATGGAACTAAAATGAGTAGTTTGCTTATCCGAAAACAGGTAGGAAAACCTCAGATTTCCATGCACTTACCTGTAGAACCCACTGAAGAATAATGGCTTTTCATTCAACGCTACTCAACAGAGTATAACTTAGACTCCTCCTGAAATGATTAGCCTGTGTTTGCAGGGAAAAGTACAGAAGGGGATGGGGAAGGTGTAAGTAAAGAGCCGACATCCCTGCACAGAGATATTCATATGGTTTCAGTTGCTAAAACATACCAAAGATAAAGTAGAAAATATTCTTAAATGTAAAATGACAGTAGTTGTGAAAAATTATAAACCATCTTAGAAATATATGAGACCTCAAATAAATGTACTACGATGCCTGTAAAAATGATGTCATGTAATATGAAAGAATAAAATTGAGTTCAAAGAAACTAAGTACGTTTGGTTTTTCTGAAGGAGAACTGATGATGATGTGAAGCCGTTCTTTCCAGAAACATGCACACTGATTAACCTATTGTAAAAGCACATATTCATTCTCTAGTAAAAGTGACCTTCAGAGAAAACACATTTTCTTTTTTTCTTTTTGAGAAAACACATTTTCAAATGGAAGTTTTACCCATCTGAGATATGATAAAGATGGAGGCTTTACAATAGACTTAAACTCATCTTCTTTTGACATTTTTTCTACTCACCAAATATGTCAGGAAGGGTCTCAAATAAGAGGCAATAAAACCTCTTAGCAGACAATGACATGAAACTTCTCCCTGTGTGTGTAGCTGGGTGATTCTGTAGACTAGCAACACTTAGCAGATATTCTTTAAGGAGCTCCAAAGTGAAAGGTAGCAAAGGGAGGTCTTACAAGTTAGCCCAGTGCACACTTCATTAACTAGATCACCAGGAGTATGCAAAGGAGCTCCTGATGTACATCAGAGTATAATTCCAAAGAGTTTATTTCACACACACACACACACACACACACACACACCATATGGCATTTTAGAATTAAGAAATCCAGATTTTTAAAAGTTATTGCCCTGAAAGCTAGAACATGTTGTATTCTGTTATTCATAATATTAAACTGAGAAACTGAAATTAGCAAGTACAAAGCCAACTGTAGCATATTATTTATTGCTGTCTTTGAATGGTATAAGGACTTAGATTTCACCCAAGATTCTAATAGTACCATTTCTCCAAAGAATGGGAAATGAGCTTTCAAATACAAAAATGTGTTTTTTCTTGGGCTACTGTTATTTTTTTTTCCCACCATGGAAATATAGCTGAGATTGGGAAAAAAAAAAAAAAGGCATTGATTCTGACAGATTTTAAACATTTTCGCCAAGAGCTATATTTTATAACAAAGTGTACGCAGAATAACAAATATTATAAGAGTTAACATAATAAGTATTCTTTGCAGCTGCGCTTTTAACCGATGGCAATTTCAAAGTAGAGTGAATGACCACGAAAAAAAGTTTTCAAGTACAGGGTGCTCTCTTGTTCTGTCCTCTCATCTTACTGGTTTCTTCTGTTTGTTACTAGTTTCCATAACTTACTTTCAGTGAGTTGTTTCTTTCTTTTCCTCCATTCCTTCCTTTCTTTCTCCCTCCCTCCCTTCCTTCCTTCCTTCCTTCCTTCCTTCCTTCCTTCCTTCCTTCCTTCCTTCCTTCCTTCTCTCCAACCTTTCTTTCTTTTTTGTAAGATAGATCTTTGTGAAAGTGTTGGGATTTATCTAGGGTTGCCCACATAAAGAGGCTTGCATTTGCCTGGAAGAACGCTGAATATTAAAATTCAGGTTGTCAAGAAAAACCTGCCTGTCTGGCAGCTGATTAAATGTTATTTGTGAACTCAGGCACCTTGTTCTCCTTCTGGTGGGGATACTGAGAGCCAGCATCATTTATGATGAGATCAAGTGTGATATTGCCACTGCGCAACCGAACACTGCGGCTCTTATAGAATTCTGCACATTTAAATTCCCTATGTTCTCTGAACGTCCGGGAGATAATAAACTTAATAATTTTATTAGAAGACCTGTCTGAAGCTGATCTACAGTCCATAATAATAACGCCTAAGGACATAGTATTCAATAAATATTCAGTGAGGGCCTGGTCTTCTCCAGACACAATACTGCGACCTAGACGTAGGATGGCCTAGAGTAAGAGATGATTTTGAGAAGATTAGCATCCTGACACAACTTTCCTCTACTGAAACAAATTTAATTGACTTGACAAAGACCACAACTATCACATATTCTCCCGAGTTGGCAATTCTACAGTAGACACTCATTTATTCATTGCTTTGACCAATACTATCTTATCAATGTCAGGTTTTAGAATAATCCTAATTCAAATAGTCTTCTCTTTTATATTGTGGGAGGGGCAGTAAATCACATGTTCTTTCTAGACCTTTGAATTCGATCACTATATTTTCGTCTACTACTTAAGGGTTACTTAATTTTAAACACCAAGGGCCTTTTCTGTCACAAACACATCACCCAAACCCCAGTGTGGGGATTTCAGTATCCATCATCTTTCCATCTTTTGACTCAAACCTATTTAACGATACATGAGAATGTTTGGCCCAGTGCTAAATCAACACTTCCTGACAAGGGGATAAATAAATTCTGGGGTTGGAAAGCTTTGTCAGCTCCTGCACAACGCGGACTGCAGTAGGGACAAGAAGAGCCTTGTCAGCAATTTGCCTGACATAGCCCATTCAGATGTGACTCTACTTCCTCAGCGTATCTACAAGAAGGGAACATTCAGACCAGGTAAATCTATATTTACAACCAGAAATTAAATCACCAGATATTGCAGAGGACCCAGGCAGGGAGAAATGGCACTTTTATTGGTGTGAAATGAAGAGCAGGTCAGTGAGGGCTCCAGGTGACAAGGCACTCTCTTATTACATTGAAGAGGTGATGGCAGGGCGCTTGAAGTTATCCGGATGGAAAATAAGCCCGGCTCTGGAATATTTATTTAGGCAGCACAGAGATGCTTAAAACCAGTTTCTTCTTTTCACAGGAAGAGATCCAACTAGCACAGATATCTGCTTAAAGTGATTTTTGGTTGGTGAGCCTGGGTGGTGAGGTCAGTTAAGCATCCCACGCTTGCTTTCGGCTCAGGTCTGATCTCAGTGTCCTGGGATCAATTCCCACATCGGGCTCCTCACTCCATGGGCAGTCTGCTTGTGATTCTCTCTCTCCGTCTTCCTCTGTCCCTCCCCCCTGCTTTTGCTCTTTCTCTAAAATAAATAAATAAATCTTTAAAACAAAATAAAGTGAGTTTAGGTTCTGTATACCAGTGATTGAAGAACGAACTTAGTTCTATCCTCGAACCTCAAGGCTGATGTGTTCACAGTCTCTTCCATTATATAAATTATGTTCCAAATTCAGATAAAATGTTGCTCTTGCCTTTCATTTTTATACATAGACACACACACATACATATATATTCACTCATACATATATACATTCATAAGCAGCAATTCACATATTCAAAATATAATGTTATCTGCACTGATATCCCAGAATGCCAAAAAATGAATTATAATTTACTTAATTCTACATGAATAATTATAGTTGGATTTCAAATATTATGGCATTATTTTCATAGCAGATGGAATTTTCATTGTATTAGTAGCCCACTTCAGACTGTTAGGAATCTGCATAATGTATCTGCAGTTAAAAATCAAAACCAAAACAATCACCAAAAACATCACTAGTGAGGATGTTTATTATTTTCTCTTTTAAAAATATTTTCTAAAATATGCAACTAGAATACAAATCTAATTAAATTCTGAAGCATTCCAAACACTTCATGAATGAACAAATACTGGTCATCATATTATTTAGTTCAGAATTTTGTCTGATAATTTCATAGTCATAACCTTTCAAATACATCAGAGAATTTACTTTGGATCCATATTGTGGGACTATTTGATTTAATATAGGAAATAACAAATATGGTAGTTTTTCTTCATCCATCTCTTAAAATATTTTTTAACCGGGACACCTGGGTGGTTCGGTGGGTTAAAGCCTCTGCCTTCAGCTCAGGTCATGATCTCAGGGTCCTGGGATCGAGCCCCGCATCGGGCTCTCTGCTCAGCAGGGAGCCTGCTTCCTCCTCTCTCTCTCTCTGCCTGCCTCTCTGCCTACTTGTGATCCATCTCTCTTTCTCTGTCAAATAAATAAATAAAATCTTAAAAAAAAAATTTTTTTTAACCTATGTTATGTTTTTCTAGGAGCAAGACCAAGGTTCATATTTGTTGTACTTGGCGAGTTGCATCTTGGCAAGTTCTTTTTATTACTTGGTTCAAACGAGATGTGTTCAGAAAAGTAGTGAAGTTTCATGCTATCTGTGCAGAATTCCTTCTTTGTTAGTGGTGTGTGCAAAGCCATCTGTTCTCTTTAGAGCAGCAGTGATGACTTGTGTGGGACAGTGAGTGCTTGTCAGAGCCTGGAAGATGGTCCTCTGCATAAATCATTATCCTGTCTTTATGTCTCACAAACAGTGAACCCTTTTTAGGCTGCATTTCTGGTTGAGGTTGGCATACACTGGGGGAAGAGTATCAGAGTCAAGGAGAGTTGCTTATTAAATTACTCATCTCACTTTTACAGAACAGCTGCTAAACCAAACTGGCTAAAATATCTTAGTAGTTATCCACGGCATATGTTTGAATACAGATGCTCACTCTAAGCGATTCAAAGAGCCAAGGCTGTGGAGGTTGATAAATGTTCAGCTTTTAGATACAAAGCAGAGGTTAAATGGATATGTCAAGATGCTTAGCTTGCCTGCTACTTTTCTCAGAAGAATCAATGGTGGCAAGCTTGCCACTAAGCTGTCTTCCAATCCTAGCATGTGAAAAAAAATTAATGAAAACATTCATCTATTGCTTTTATTAATGCATTGGCCTCATTTTATTTGATTGTTTTTTTTTTAAATAAAAAACTCTTTAAATTCTATTCAAATCAAGGCAAATCACAGAATGATATGTTTATTCATGCAATAAGATGTGCAAATGCATAAATCCCTAATATTTCCTGTGGTATTTACCTTATTGGAGGCAGACAGTTCACTCCAAAGAACTATTTATTAAAGGTTGATGCATTAAATTATGACTGTCGTTTGCATGGCCTTGAGATACGACAGTTTGCCTTCCAGAACTTGAAATCAGACCACTAGCCAATTCTCATGGGTCGCTTAGCATCCATTAAATTACAGCAACTTGTAGTCACAACTAATCATGAAGTGTTTGGACTAGTAACCTAGACATGAAATGTTTCATAACTCATTACAAGTCTCTAATCAATGAAGTAACTCTGATTTGAGGAAGAAAGCGTTGTTTTTTGGTGAGTTCCTATGTAATTCCTAAGTTGATTTTAGCTACAAAATGAAGAGTAAAGAAAACCTAGTTTTCTCTTTGAACTGTTCCTTCCTGCATAAAGAATTGGCTCATTAAAGTCATTATTATTTTTAGCAAATTAAGAAAATATCGATGATGATGCTGGCATAGACTGTCTCAGTTTGAGTTTGAATTCGATTTCCTGATGGGTCTTAGGAATTCTATTTCCTGATGCCTACTAGATGATAGGCATTTGATGGAAAGTCCTTATTTTTAATACTTAACGCATGCAAAAGTGTTCAAAGCTGCAGCAATTCCCTAGGCAGATATAAGCCCATGCAGCCTTTAATATATTTTTGATTAGCTAGATAATTAATCACTTTTATTCATATGCTCAGTACCACATTCACCACTCAATCCACAATACCACTACTAATTTAAACAAAATTCTGCATCTGATATCTTTTTCATATGCAGATTCAGTTCATCCTCAGTACTTTCTATCAAGAAGAAGGAGAATAAAATAAAGCTCAGGAAAAGTTAAAATAATCTATGACTGCATTATTCTTCAAAGGAATTCTTAAGCCATCCTTTGAAACATTGTGAGAAATCCCTTTGTGGAGAGTGGATTCATCATATCTGCAGGTTACTGAGATAACAGAATGTGTGGAAATGTGACCCTAATATTAGCAAGAAAGATCAAAGTAGAAAATTAGAGTCACAATGGTCCACTCTTCTGTTGAAATATTAAAAACATGATCACTTTCAAGCACTAGCATTATAATCTAAATTGTTACAAAGCAGGCAACACGTAAGGCATAAGAAGGCATAAAGCCTTATCGAAGTTTGTTTTTGTTTTCTTTATTTTTAATTAACCTATGGAATTTGGAAAATGTCACCTAAAAACGTACGATGTCCAAGACTGTCTCATCTTTTCCATTTTAGGGCTGTTGAATGAAGGGGACCAGATATTTGTGAAGGAAGCACTTTCAAGTTTAAAATTATCTACGAATTAGAAGATTTTTCCCTACTCTATACTTAACTCTATACCTAACTCTATTTCTTAATGTTATGTAGACATAAGCTCAATAGCTAAGTGATAGACTTGGCCATCCCATCCCCTATTCTTTTCTCAAGACCAGAGAAATGTCTTTGCCAGCTATTAGCAATGTCTATTTAGCCTACTCTCTGAATTTCTTTTAGTCCTAACTCTTCTCTCAATTCCTAAGAGCTCTACAATCTATCCGCTGAAGTTTGCAGTTTTATGCTTTATACAGAGCTATTTATTTCTCCCTTAACTTACATGCATTTATTATGTAAAGCAATTTTAAAAGTAAAAATATTTCCTTTACGTTCTGGGCAAATTATTATTTTTCCTTATTATTAAAATTTGTAAGTCTATGGAGTATATCCACTCTGTTTCCATGAAAAATATTGTATGATTGCAAAAATAACCTTTCTAAAATTTACTGTATAATACATTCTACAGGTGTACCATAGTTTAAAGTATCACTTTTCTGTCATTGAGGCTTTTTTTTTTTTCATTTTCTTTTAACTTTCCTACTTTGAAATGGTGGAATTATAAACTACTATGTGTTTCAATCTTCATCTACCTCTCCAAACATTATCTATAGAATTTCTTTTAAATTAGTTTATGCTTTCATTACTTCACTGAATCTGCCATTGCCAAGATGACCAACAAATTATTTCAGATCAATTAAAGATCCTTACTTGAAACCCCGATTTAACTGACTTTTCTGAAGAATGGATTCCATTCACTTAATTTGCCTCCTTGAATCTCCCTACTCTTCTGAATATTCAATGATTAATATTTGCTGTAAGTGTAGATAGTTCATTTAAGCACATATATGCAACCACAGACTTCTTTTCTTCAACTCTTGAGGTTGCTTTTCATTTAGAAGAAAGCAAAAGATTCTGACTAATAAATATCACCTCAAGATGTTCTCACGCTAGAACAGCTTCTTTCCTACTAATCCCCTTCCTCTGGTTCTCCACATTCTAGTATCTCCAGTTATCAAGTATCTCTTGTTCATCTTATATCTACTCATAATTATCCTATGGCATCTGACTTAGTCTTTATTTTCTGGCTTGCTTTACTAGTTTCTTTTCCTTTTTAAGGTAAAATGTACAGAACATATAGAAATGTGTATGTATCATAAACATACAGCTTGATGAATTTTCACAGTGAACACAACTGTGGCAGGTAGAATGTTGGTTTGTCCCTGAGATTCCTGCCTCCAGTCAACAGGCCTGTATAATTCCCTCACCTTGAGAGTGAACAAGACTCAAGCAAGTGAATTTGACGGGATTCACTCCTATGATTAGGTTCCTTAGTTGATGTGATTAAGGTCCAAAATCAGTTGACTTTGAGTTAATCCAAAAGGAGATTATCTGGGTAAATCATGGGTAAATGCCCATTCAGATGGGCATCTAAAGAGGATCCAAGCCTTCTCTGAAGGAACAGATTTAAAGTCAGACATATTTTCCTACTGCCTTAAAGAATCAAATCAAGTCATCATATTGTAACAGGGCCTGTGGGCAACCTCTAAAAGGCCCCAGCTGACAGCCAAGAAAGTAGAGACGCCATGCTGCATCCCCAGGGAATTGAATGCTGCCAACATCCATGTTACCTGAGAAAAGGACCTTGAGCTCCAGAAAGGAACACAGGCCTGCCAACACCTTGACTGCATCCTAGCCCCTGAGTTTGGACCCTGTTAAGCCCTCCTCTACCCACCGAAATGGTGTAATAAGAAAAGTTACTCAGTTTGTGGGAATTTATTACACCAAAATCAAAGACTAATACAACACCCATATGAAAAGCAGCCTCATCAAGCACAATAGTTTACAGGAGCTCCCAACATGCCCCCATTTAGCCACCACACCCTGAAACAGTGTAATGATGATCCTGATTAACACTATGGAGGAATGTTGCCTATTTCTGAACTTTTAGTAATCACAGTTACTCACTGTTGGCCATTTATACCAAACTTCTTTCACTCAACATTATACTGATGAAATTCACATTTTCCTTGTAGTAATAGTCCATGTAGTCTCACTTTTTATGGTATTTCATTATATGAATACACCATAATTTGTCCATTTGACAATTGATGGGAATTTGGGTTAATTCCAATTTTGGGCTGTTAGCCATATAATTCTTTTATATGTCTTTTTGTGAATATGTGTGCCTTTTGGGTGTACATCTAGGAGTGAAATGGTTGGTCATAGAGTTTACACATTTTTAGCTTAATAGATGATGATTTAATTATCACTGTCCAAAGCCAATGATCATCAGGAACCAGAGATTAAACTTGCCTCTGAAACTTCTGAAAGCATGGAAGAGAAATAATTATTTACTGGGAAATGATTGTCAGACAAAGAGTAGGGAAAGAAGGGCTAAGTATGACAAAGAATAAGGCCCAAAAGATGTATTTATGTTGAAATTCCCCCATTTTTACAATAAAAGTAACTAGGATAATATCCTGCATCTGACTCTTGATTTTGGCTCAGGTCATGATCTCAGGTCCTGAGATCCTTTATAGCTAATGCCCATTTAGTTTCTGGAAACTTAAAGTCATCTCAACAAGGAGGTGCGGCTAAATAAATCATAAATACTTTAAAATTCTTATCTTAATTCTTCTTATTTTTGATAAATTCAGAGCTCCATGACACAGTTTCTTACGTTCCCTTATTGGTGTTACTCCCTCAACACCAGTCAAAAATTGTAAAGTGCTCATTCAATGATCTATCGGACATTTCTACTGATTTAACATTTTCAACAGTAACTGTTTTCCTATTCCCCTAAAAAAAATTCATATGCAGTATCTATTCCAGTCAAATATTGTAAATTTCTAAATGCATGTGTCTTACTGATCAGCAATATTAATTATTGCATTTAAGTTACTTCAGTGATCATCCTGAACTTACCTATAATGGAAATTCCAATATTTTGCAATACAGAATAGTAGCTAAGGGGATACACTCTTTAATAGTTGTGGTGGTAAATGTTTGATTTCCATTATTTATTGTAAAAAATCTGACTTCTTATATTTTGAAGTTTTACTTGTATTTAAAAATTTACTTGTATTTACTTGTATTTACTTGTATTTAAAAATTCTAAAGTTCTCCTCTCGAAGTAAAAATATGGTTGGAGACCAAGAGCAGATTACTAATACTTAGTTAATCTCACAAAATCAGCCACATTAAGGTTTTAAGCTCACTTTTCTAACAAGTTGAGGAGAAATAGATTCAATATTCTAAATGCTATCTTAGTTTAAACCTTGAGTATATCAAAAAAAAAAAAAAAAAAAAGGGGCGCCTGGGTGGCTCAGTGGGTTAAAGCCTCTGCCTTCGGCTCAGGTCATGATCTCAGGGTCCTGGGATCGAGCCCCACATCGGGCTCTCTGCTCAGCAGGGAGCCTGCTTCTCCCTCTCCCTCTGCCTGCCTCTCTGCCTACTTGTGATCTCTTTCTCTCCGTCAAATAAATAAAAATCTTTAAAAAAAGAATTAAGAGCTTCGTGAAGATCGGAGTTTGGTTTAAAAAAAAAAAAAAAAACCTTGAGTATATCTGAATTTGTGTCAGGTACTAATTTTATCTCTCAACTCTGGTCCCTCACTATGCCAATTATCTCTCTTGTTCTTATTATGAATCTATAAAAAATTTCCCCAATAATATAATATTTCTGTAAAAATTTTCTCGTTAAATAAAATTTGTGTGTACTTTGAATCTTTAGTAAGTTAAGATGAAAGTATAATAGAATATCTGTAATTGACATTAAAAACAAGTTCATTAAACCCATTTTTCCTATCCCATTACAAACTAAAAATGGCTTCCCATGTCAAAATAACAAACAATATCTTATAGCAAAAGAATTGAAGATTGCATTGACTGTGAAAGAGAATTCAATTTGCTTTCATATGACATTTATACATTTATTATATTAAAATTGAAAAAATCACAAAGACTATAAATACAACAAAACATTTGCCGAGATCCTTATATGTAAAATCTCAGCTTCTCTCAATTGTAATAAATTATCATGCAGTTCATAAATTCAAATTTTTCCTCTCTGCAGGAATTCTTTTAAGTTTTCCATAACCCTTCTAAGATAAAAGCGTTAATTATTAGTCAAAATGGCAATTAAAATCCATAGCATATCATTGACATGGCTCAATATATATTGTGGGATGAAAACTTACCCCTATTTTTACAATAAAAGTAACTAAGATAATATCCTGCATCTGACTCTTGATTTTGGCTCAGGTCATGATCTCCAGGTCCTGAGACCCAGCCTGCGTCGGGCTCCTCACTGGGCTGAGCATTGAGCCTGCTTAAATGTCTCTCTCACCCTTTGGCCCTTCCCACACTGCCCCCTCACACTCTCTCTCTCTCACTCTTGAAAGAAAGAAAGAAAGAAAGAAAGAAAGAAAGAAAGAAAGAAAGAAAGAGAGAAAGAAAGAAAGGAAAAGAAAAAAGAAAAAGAAAAAGAAAAAAGAAAGAGAGAGATAATTCTGTGAATGTATACTAACTTTTACACATAGGTCTCAAGTCACTAATTTCCCCACTTTGACCTAGATCAATTTTCCTTATTTATTCTAAATTTCATTTAATTTGGAGAGGAATTCTTGATCCTTTCTAGCAAAATGAAACACTGAAAAAATAACAATTGTCCCTCATAGTACAGGTCTAATTTCATCAGTTTCAATGATTTTCATTGGATCTCAAGATAGGACTTTCACTTGATTCTGCATAAGTTTGTCCTTTTCACAATCTATGGAATTATTTATTTTGCACTATTTTGGAAAACAAACAAAAAAATCCTAGTTGCCTAAACTTTTACAAACAATAAAATGTATGAGTTAGCATATATGGCACATAAGGTTTTCCCTTTACTTAAGCCTTTAGAGACATTTGAATTTGTCAGGAAGAAACTGTTCTATAATAGATAAAGGGGTAGGATGTTCCCCCCGTTAGTTTAAGTGTTCACAACAAAGTTAGATTCCCCTTATGTTTTAAAATGCTGCCCAAGGAGACATGCATTTTCTATATTCCTACCTTCATCTTAATAGGCTAGGGAAGAAGGAAGGTGTGATGTGTTATTATTAAGGATATTACACTTATTATTTTTTAAAAAACCTTGAAGGGTCCAGCATTGTAGCAAATGCCTCTGTTCTTTACGTGTTTGTTTTCCTGCTTGCTTGTTTGTCTTGCAAGGGAATAATCAAAGAAGGATGGGTACTGGGCTATCATCTGTTTATTGCATAACGTATTTTATAATTTAGGACTTTTTATAATCTTGATTTAGAGAAATATAATATATGTAACCATGACTTGAGAGCCACTAAGGTGCTACTTTTAAGGTGCTTCTTTTATTTTATGAAGTGATACAGAAGTTCAGGCTGAATCTGGGCACTGGCTCCTCATTTCTCCAACCTAGGGTTATCATTTGCATCCCTTCTGGGGTGTTCTATTCCAAAAGAAAATCCTTTAATTAGGAATGTCTTTCTGATGTCACTCCTGGAAGGAGCCACCACATTATGTGTGTTCAAATATTTCTCTCTCTCTCTCAGCAAACACTTACTCCGTTTTTGTATTCATCTCTGCTTGTTCTTGTTTTCCAATGTAGTACAAAACTCTTCATTTAAAGTATGTTGACTCTGGAAGACGTTGTTTGAATCTTGGTTCTCCAAATTATTAGACAAGTGTTCTTTAAAAACCTGACGCTTGTTTTCTCATCTGTAAGAGCATGATACAAAATATGACCTATAAGTTTGCTTCAAGGGACAGATGTCCAAATATTCAGTGTATTGTCCCTAGCATGTGGCCTAAATTCAAGAAATGCTTAGCAAATGATACATTCATCCCTTACTACATCCCTGTTTTATATTTCAATTACCTGAACTTTTGTTACCTCCTTCATCTCATATATGCTATATGGTGTAAAAATTGTAACAAATGGTATAAAATATAGTAGAGGGATTTTTTTTTTGCTTTGTTTTTACATTTGTTATGTTTTGTTTTATTTTTGGACAACTGTTTTGTTCTACATTCAGAGACTTAGCCTCTAGGATTGCTCTAGAATGACTGACAGAGTTTTCAGTTAATTTCAGAAGACAGCAATTTAAGCCTCTTAGCTGCAAGATATTCTTTAACCCTTTGGAACAGCCCTTTGAAATTAAAAATCAGATTGATGCCAGAATGTGATTTTTTTCAATTTTGAAAGAGGGCTATAAGAAGAATTTAAAGGATTCAGTTACCTTTATTCTACCCTGGTAGCATGTAGAGAGTTATGTGAAAAACTAGACAAGTAAGTAAGAAGTAAGGGAGGTTAATATAAACAGTTTTCAAAGTAATGTCAGGGAAGTGTCTCAGTCAAATAAAAATTTTAAAAGTGAACAAGAGAGACTCAGATAGTAGCCCCCTGAAGGAAATAAATTTGCTATCAACAAATTTCACCTTGTATTTTATAGATGATCAAACTGAATATTAGAGAGTTTAAATTGTTTGCATAGGGTAATTACAGTAGATAATATCAGAGCTAGATCTGGAACTCAAGTTTCTTAATAAATTATCCTTTGTCTTTCTTATCCCTTCATCACAGGAACAACAAAAGCCATAAGCCCTTCACTTATTACCCTTAGTGCTAAAGCTGAAGAATGCAAGACTATGAAATACAGACTGAAATGATGCCCTATCAACAATTTCTCAAAGTCTGTTCCAAGTGATAGCAGGTCCAATGAGAGGTTTAATGGAAAACGACAATATCTTTGGCATCTAAAACATTCAGAAACACAGTCCTTGGCAAGATTCTCTCCTTGATCAAATTTTTGGACAGGTTCTTCTGAGCTCTCTTTTTGATGAGGGCTTCCATGCCCTTCGTTGTAGAGCTCAGTTCTACCAAGAATACTGCTCAGTCAGTTTTGTAAAAATATCAACCCTTGATATCTGATCAACTTCCTCAGCCCCCATCCTTGGTATCTGATCTCCCAGGCAGGCCTTGAACAAAAATCCTGTGACGTCATGATAGCCAGAATCCCTCCATATCTCTCATGTTTCCTGTCAGTAATTTTCTATCCAACATCCCCACCCTGCTCCTTGGCTGTCCGTTCCCACGTGTTCATGGTGTATTCAGAAAGGAGCCCAGTTCAATACTAAAGTCTCTTTCTCCCAATTACTATAGTGTTTATAAATAAAATCTGCTTTCACAACTTGAACATCTATCCTCCTCCGGTTTTCTTTGACATCCCTGTCCATATTTGTGTTAGTGTGTTAAGGGATCAGAAATACACTGATATAAATAAACCATTCAAATTGATACAACCCTTTGACTATTATAATTAACATATTTTTGTCTTTTTTATGCAAATATTTAATTGACGACCTAGACATTACTGTATTGCAGAACATGTTTTGAGAATTGCAGTTCTGTGTCCATTCCTTGTGATTTGCGAGAGTCAAACAGGAGCTCAGATTCAGGGAAAGTTACCATTTGTCTGACTTTTGGTCCTGGTAATGCTTTCCTTAACATATTTGGAGTTTTCCTTGAACCCATAAACTAGAGGATTAGGGTCCTAGATTTTAAATTTTATTTACTGAAATACTTTTATTGCAAATATTCATATAATTTATTATGAATAAAATACACCCTGTTGAAATCATTTAACAAGTAAACCCTAAAGTACATGGATAGTGATTTGTGTATTATAGTTAGAGGCAACATTTTAAAGCAAGTCTATGGGGAGTTATAAATGTGTAGAACCTCCAGACTGACCCATAAAGCTAATCTTCACTGATTTTAAAAATGTATTTTCCATTTGAGCCATTAATATTTAGAGTTTATTTTCAAATGGCACCGTTTATCTGAGTATTTTCAAGTGTCTCTGAGATCACTCTGTAATAAGTCAAAATCATTCAAATATTTTCAGGCCCTCTAGTGTAGAGATAGTGACATTACTTCTGGCTTAACCATGTATTGGTGCAGTGGAAGGAATCCTAGATTTAAAATCAGGACATGGTCCAAGTTCTTGCTTCCTCTGTCATCAATTAATGACTTGGAGTCTCAATTTCCTCACTGGTTAATGCTTTTCTTGACTCACTAAATTATGGATTTCAGAACCAGCCAAACATGTAAAAGTTCTTTTTAAATCCCACAATATTCTATAAACTTTGGTTGGCATTTTCATTTTAGTGCTACATGTACACGCTCCTTCTATACTCTGTGAATACTTTGAGGGACGTTCTAACTGTTTTGAGCAACATATATGCCACATTTTATCCCCAGGATCTTAAGGGATATTAAAAATACCAACAAAAAATGAGTTGGAAATGAAACAAAAGTGATTAGAATACATTTCCCAGGACACTCACGCTAGAAAAGAAGTCTCTTTCGTTAATATCTGTATCTCCACTGAGATTCAAACAAAATGACATCCATTAGAATATACTCAATGAATTCAAGTTGAACTGAACTGTGAAAGGAACACAGACAAGAGGCTTTGAAAATGGTGTGGCATTAACAATTGCAGTGACTTTTTGATATTTCTTACATTCTTTAAAACTCAGGTCACCTATTTTTTATTTCCATTTGTACAGGTCTTACCAAAGGAACTAATAAACACTCATAGATGCTTTGTCATTTTAAAGTTATTAAAATAGGTACAAGTGTCAGAATTCATATAGGGAGCGAGACTGTTTTTGAGAACATAGATATTAAGGATCTGATCACTCCTGGGTGTCATAAAAGTGTCCAGGGTCTGGTTATCTCATTTCCATGTGGATAGCTTTATGAAAACACAAATAATATGTATCCTTAACTAGAGGAAAAATACAGCTGTCTAGACATGTATTGTCCAATATGAGAGCCAATAGTTACATGTGGCTTTTTAAATTTAAAATATTGGAAATTAAATAAAATGTAAAAATCAGTTCTTTATTTCAAGTACTCAATAGCCACATGTGGCTAGTGGCTACTGTATTGGATGGCAGCAATTCTAGAACATTTCTATCATTGAAGAAAGTTCTGGAAGACAGTGCTGGTCTATTTTTTTTTAAAGAGGTAAACAAACACATACTGTACATCATTTCCATTCAGTAATCAGGTTGTAAAATTTTAATATTCTCACCCAGAATTTTAGTCTTAAAAATATTAATCATTTAAATTTCTAGTCATTTATTGATCCTGCATATTGCGCATTGTATTGTGAAAAAAAAAGAAAAATGTGAGATGTATTTATATTATTACATACAAAAATCATAAGCTCCATTCTTCTCTATGTATTTTACATCTGAGTATTCAAAGTTTTTTTCTAAAAACAGATAATTTTTGTTAAAATATGCTTAGAGGAGTCATTAGTACAATATTGTAATTCAATAAATATTTTCTTCCCTTTAATCTCAAAGGAAACCAGCACCACCACCAACAACCAATGAAACTAACATTATATACGTGCAAGTTAAATATCAAATACCCTTTCTTTAGAATTCTTCTCTTCCATAAACGTTGCTATATTTTCATAATTTTGATGTCTTAAATGTATACCCAGGAAAATAAAACAATTTAAGTTAATTTGAAAGGATTATGTAATATCCTCCCTACAGTTCGTTTCCTGTCCTACCACCTGCTCTTACCGAATATAGATCTTTTCTTTATTAGCTTTAGTATTTGTCTGCAACTATTATCTGTTCAATTATCAAATTGCTTAAAGTAGCATGATGATCGGTTAACTAAAGACCCTTTCATACTCAGAAATTATCTCTTAAAAACATTGAGGATATACAGCAATTTCAGTTTGGTTGCTCATTGCCACATTCATGATTTCAGCACTACTTTTTATTACTATGTACTGCTCTGCTAAAATAAATAGGCAACTTTCTATTGCGATTTGAAATGATGACACCAGCTCATCTGGTTTGGGTAAAAAGGTAAAGGACACTATCAAAGATTATTCTATTACATGTCTACATGAGAATGCACACACACATGCACATACATACACATACACACACATGCACATTACAGACCCAACATATTTTTTCTTTTTTCAGTATATTGCAATCTTGAAGAATTGGACGTTATCTTTTCTTTCCTTGTCAGTGGCTTAATTGTCCCAGTCTTACTACAACGAATAACGTGCAAGTCATTGGTCTATTAAAATCATTGTTCAACATAGTCTTGAGAAATCTTTGAAAAGTTAGTGACCTTCATCCTTGAATAAATTGCTGACTTTAGACTCAAAGTTTTTTCAAACGAACACTTATTTATCTTGGTGAGTATTCTGCCTTTCACATCACTGGTATCTAACTTTCTACAATTGGAACTAATGTGGGTCTTTGATACATCGCACTTGTCACTCCTATCCATGCGAAGGTTTTTCTTCCTTTGTTATCATTTGTCTTCATTCTTCAAGACAGTTCTTTATCCAAGTAGCTGTCTTCCACATCCCTCCCTAACGGTTGACCTTGTAGATTTAGTTTTCTATCTGGTCATTTAGGGAACGATTTGTACTGTAGGAAAATTATGTCCCCAATTTTCTCTGACAACTGTATTATTTTATCAAGCAAAATACTATCAGGTTTGTCAGGTGTGGTTGTCTTCCTGTGATCCAGGCCGATTTTCTTTAAACAATTCATCACTCTCTGAATGCTGCTTTCTCAGCTCTGATCAGCATTTCCTGTTATTTTCAGTGTACCTGAATTTATTCTGACAGAGAAATAAAACTTGCAATTCCCTTTCCACTGAAAATACTAGACTTTCTCCAATAAGATATTTCTTATATCTCTTTAATTTGTTATTGTAACAACTCTATGTTTTGTTTGCAAAGGCTTTCAGAACTGGCAGAGCATTTTTGCAATACATTATCTCATTTAAATTTACATTTTCTATATGAGCTACAAGATAGTACTAAATGAGTCAATTTTGTTAAAAAAAATCATTTTCAGAAAAAATAAACAATTGTTACATTTTATTTAATTTATTTAATGAAGGGCCTGGACAGATGTTACATTTGGTTCAAAAAAGTATCCAAAAAGTAAACACATTTATAGTTCAGGAATATTCAAATTATTATGTATTTGGAGGCAAAGTTGAGTCTCCCTAGGGTGGGAGAGAAAAGTCAATTGAACCTCTACTAGCTAGGGTGGGATTTGCATGCTAAACAGTGACCTACAAATTATGATTGTAAAATAGCTCAAAGGTAATAAAACATTAGAATCAAATAATTCGGAAGGGTATGCTGTAGACAGTGCATAGTTTTCCACCGGAGTACAAATTTTTTTCTATAGTTTTCATAAATTAAATAACAATGCTTGGTAATAATAGTAACTTCTAATTGAAAACACATTTGCAAAGCAAATATTCATTAACCTGTGTTTTTAATTTAATTTATTGTTTTCATTAACAGAGGTCAGAATAACAATGAGATTCCAGAAAATGCTCAAAGGGACTTATGTGTCCCAAATGAGTAACAGATGGCACATGAAGAAATTGATAACCTTAGCTTATGGGCATCATGGTAGAGACTGGGCAACAGGGATTGTGGGCTAGTCACTGCTCCTCATAAGCAGCCCCATTTGTATCACAAAGTGTGACCCCAAGGAGCAAGATCGGAGGTTTCACTCTTCCAGATCGTGAAGGCAGTGTGTACATTAGGAAGATCCAAAATTTGATGTTCTGTGCATTTGTGGCTAAAAACGTGCTCAGTCGTGGCATCTTTTTCAGCAGCTACTTGCCACACTTAGCGCTATCCTTTCTAAACAAGAGGCCCAAGGAGCTATAGGGAGATTCTGGGGTCCCGGTACCCAAGCAGTACAATGTACAACTGAAGCAGCAGGAGTGCACTGGGGAGAGAGGTGGGAAAACAGCAGAGGCAAAGCCAGTGGTGATCCCGACTCTGTGCCCTCGTGTATGTAATACTTCTCTTTATTTGCAGCTATTCTATTTTTAAGCGGTACATAACCCAACCTCATGATAACTTCTTTAATTCCATATGCATATTGTTCTTTATTTATTTTAAATTCTTGACTTGCAAAAGTTTCATTTGATCTGAAAATAATTCACATTATCATGAAACATTTTAGCATGTCCTTGGCGTGTAAGAGAAAAGCAAAAACTAGAGATTGTGTAAATATAATGTCAACTAATTTACACTGTTCAAATAAAGTTTCTTACCAGTGGGTATTACCAAGTCACCTCAGTAAATGATGTCCACCTGGCATGAAACTCTCAGACTGATAGAGTCAAATATGGTCATTCACCTATCATGAAAGCCATCTGTTAATTTTATTATTATATAATATGGAATTGTAGTGAAGAATACAGTTCATAGAATCTTTCTATTACAATTTAATATCTATATGACTCTGGGCAAGGAGTTTAATGTTTATGAGACTTAGATTCCTCATATATGAAATGAGAATGAAAATAATATCTGCTTTAGAGATTTGTTATGACAGTTGAATGAGTAACCCATGCAAAGCACAATAGCTGTCACAAAGTTAAATTAAAAAAAAAACAAAACAACTTTGCTCTGTAAATTAAGTATAATTTCATTTACTTGTTTCCTAAATCTAGTCAGCTCCAGGCACTTAAAAAGAGGCTGGCATTTTAAAGACTTTTATGAAAGGGCACTGTGTTTAATTTCTCTCTTAATGGGCACCCTGTTACACTTAGATGAATAGTTAATATGAAGTTTGACAAAATTAAGATTCAAAAATCTCTAGGCAGTTATTTGATGATCATAGATATGTAGTGCACTCGCTATGAACAAAAAGAAAAGACACTCTTGGAATAAAGGGGCCAAATGTTTCTTATAAATAAAAAAAGGAATGACAGAGGGAGTGATCAATTCCTATTGCTACCAAGCCTTTATGAACAGGGAATTGACAAATTTCTAAAATCCCTTCACTTCTAGTCTTTTAAAACTGGGCTTCGAAAGCATAAATTCTTCATGCCAAAACAACGATGGAATGGTGAAACCTCTAAATCACCTAAGAGGAGTTCAGGCCAATCCTCATCCCCCATTCTTTTTACAAGATGGTGAATAGGGACCTGCTTGATTGTCAGGTACAGAACATTTTCAGAAGCTTTTGATATACTGAAGGTTCCCCAAGGTCTTGGCCAAAGGATGGGATAGAAAGGGAGGTTACACTGTATTACCTGGTGCGAAATCGTTTTCCAAACAAACAATTAAGTGCTTAGGTGTCACCATTGATTAATTGTTAATGGAATTTCTGAACTCTGTGATGACCTGAATGAAAGTGTAGTAATATGTCCTAGAAATCCCACAGACATAGGACCTCTGAGATCTACACAAAGTTAATGACCAGAGGATGACTCCAGTGTCTACAGAGACACTGTTCCAGTGAATAAGATTTGGTATCCAGTGTAATACCACATCTTTGACAGATCTAATTCAGTATATGTCATGTTTCCCATAAGATCAGGGTGCACATTTTTAGAAAGCAGACTTTAGCATCACAGAACAAAACAGTCTCTAAGTTTACAATCCTATTTTCCATTTGAAACTCTCACAGACTTTCTCACACAAATGAGAAATATACTCTGCACGATCTTTTAATCTTGGTTGACTTTTATTGCAAATGTTTTCATTTCTGCCATTACATTTTTTTCATCATTCTATGCACTTTCTTTTGTGTTTTCACATTTTATACTTTAATAAATCTTAACTGTTCTTTAAAATAGTCTGAGTCATCATTTAAAAATTTGGCCCCTGTGTTTAGTGATATGCTGCTGCTCTTTCAAATTTAGTCTGTTTTCTAAATGGTAGTTATAACTCATGACCACATACCTACTTCTTAATAAAAATGTTTTTAGTTTTGCAGTATTTCTTGCAACCCACGTGCTTTTTTCTTTTCAGCAAATTCTTTTCACTTTTGTCCTATGATTTGCCATGTGTTTTTGATAAAGTTCAATTTCTTTATTTTCTTAGTTTTGCTGTTAATTTATCCCTTAATCCAAATATATAATAAAAGATCATATACTAAAATCTGTTCCACAATTCTTTTCTTTTGGAGTCTTTGCAGCTTAAAAACAAGCCGATTGCTTTATTTCCATGAGAAGCAAGCATTAAAGAAACATGTATAATTTTCTCCATGTTTGATTGTAAGCTGAAGAAGCTAGAGCTCTTAGTATGCTAGTTATAATCATAAAAAGAGAGAAATTTTATATTAAGAAATATGTGGGGTGCCTGAGTGGTTCGGTTGATTAAGTGTCTGCCTTCGGCTCAGGTCACGATCCCAGGGCCCTGGGATCAAGCCCTGCATGGGACTTCCTGCTCAGTGAGGAGTCCACTCCTCCCTCTGCCCCTCTTCCCACTCACGGGCGCGCGTGCACTCTCTCTCTCTCTCTCACTCTTTGTCTGAAATAAACAAATACATTCTTTTAAAAAAAGAAATATATAAACTATTTTTCAGACTTAAAGCTTAAAATGTTCTATTTGTATAGAATTCTATATTTGTATAGAATTTTATGTGTAAGGAATAACTCTGGCAAACTCAATTTTGTTATTTAAATTCTTTAATTCTTTACATATATTATCACCCTTTTTGATGTTCTTTACACTAGTGACATAAATATATATGTAGGTGTTTTACCCTTAATTTATCAAAGTTATCCCACTTCCTCCTATCATTTTTCATTATTCCCATAAAAATGTGTGTCCTACTTACATAACTGTACATTTTTCAGAAATGTCGAGTGCCCACTCACAATCAGATCCAATCGCTGGATTATAGGATGAAATGCCTCACAGGAAGCCCTGGAGATCCCCCTGTTTATGTTTGAGCCCATCATTTTATGGTGGGAAAATGCTTCAAGGAAAAGCATATCAGATTCAATAGCTAGTATTGGAAGATTTTAGACTTATCTTTAATATTATCTAATGATTTTCAACATGTCTATAACTGAGAGCACCTGGAATATTCAATGTGGTTTCAAATTCCCATCAAAACCACTAAACCAACAACATTATAACCGAAGTGTTGATATTGTCTGATAATTGTTCCAGGCTATATGTGGTATGCCTTCATTCTTGTTTTGTAGTTTTTTTTTCCATATATGTGTATTTTTTTTTCTGAATTAGAGTTGTAACATAGTAAGGCAGAGAAAGTATTTTTTTAAAAGAGTGACTGATGAGGCTTTCTGGTTGGAGTGGGTGGGACAAAAAGAAATAATTGAAGAAGGTTATAATGTTGGGAATTATTTTAGGAAGAGGAAGTAAATGTGTATGTGTGTATTTGCATGTATCTAAAATATAAAATGTGGTATAACATGTCATAATAGAATATTCAAAGCAGTTATTGAAAAGAGCTTTATTTTGTAAAGTATGAATAAATAAAAGGAAGAATGATGCCAGCTTAATTTTTTTAATTGCAAATGTGAAGCCTAAATTTAATTTCAAATTAAAGGTTTTTGTATTATTATTCACTTCGGATTACCTATGTTCTGGTTACACTCCATTCCTTCTGATAAACAAAATTTTACTGAACGCTGAATTTTTGAGTAATTGCTTATCAGTCAAAACAATTGAAAAGGAATGTAATCTATTACATGGAGAGATGAATTAGCTGTTCCTTGACAAACCATTTCATGCAGGTATATTGAAAGCATAATACGACCACAAAAGAAATTAAAAAGAGAGAAAGAAAAACTCTATTTAGTTTCTATGTGATGACTTCACATTACTGATTGCTTCCAAATGAAGTTTTTGGTACTCCCTACCTTGCCCTCCTTCCCCACATGGAAAAGCTGGCTAAACTTTTCCGGGGGCAAGAGGGTGGGGGAGGGGAGTGGCAGATGGGGAAGGATCTTTTGGAAAGCAGGGCTTTTCCAGTTGTCCAGGCATAAATAGTTCCAGGATTTTCATTCTGAAAGTAAACAGAGATTCAAGTCCTCATGGACTGCAGTGGCTCATACAATCAGCAGTCACTAAACGATCACGTCTCCTCTAATGTTGCGCTGCCCATGGCAACCACCTGTTTTCAACCACCTGTTCTGTCTGAATGATGGAGCGTAAAGGAGCGTGAAGGGGCAACTCCCAAGCACAACCTGCGCAAAGGGAATTGGATGTTCAGCTCCCTTCACTATAATTGAATGCCCTGTCTCTAAATCAGTATGTAGCAAATGCACCGCCTGAATGTCACGAAGACGGAGAAACACCTCTTCACTAGGAATCTGCTATACATTTTGTAAAATGGCTCAAGTGCACCAATATAATTTTTCAGCAGGATTTTAAAAATAGAGCATTGGCAAAATGGTGTTCAAATTATGGGGGCCCTTCCTTGCTGCTTGATATAGGTAGCTCTGTATTCGAAACTTTTTCTGTCTTTTTAAGTATGTACCATCGTTAATGTGAGAGGAAGCTGTTACATTTTAAAAATTAAGAATATACTTTTTATTCCTGCTTTCTAGTATCTGAGTTATAGTGAATAAGTATTTTTTTCCCAGTGAATTGCAACTGTGATCAATGGTTTTCTGTATTTATTGCATGCCCACTTTGTGCCTAGGATTTTTTTCCTAGCTAATATTGAAGAAGAGGGCCGTGTTTTTCATTTTGACTATATTTTCAACAGTCATGGCACTGCAGTACATATTTATTCATCAAGTATTTAAATTAAACCAAGACATATGCTGCCGACAGAAACTAGTAATCCTCTTTATCAATTCTGTGACATGTTTTTGAACATTCACTTAATATTTTTCATGGATGTGGTTTTAAATTCCAAACAAGTAATCAGAAAATGCTTATAAACTTAGACCAGATATACTGGGAAAGATGCTTTGAGCTATGAAAGGAATGCTCAGCTGCCAGACTGGCTGCTTGGTACCTTGAGCTGAAGCGAAAACAGGGCTGACGCCAGATATGTCATTGCGGCTTGCTGAAGCGCAAATCCCCGGTTAGAGTTTTTCTTTCCTACGCAAAAAGGTGGAGCAAAAACGGTACATTACAATGTGAGACACTTTTGATGAGCTTCTGTTTTTTGTTTGCTCCTTATTTTTTCAATAAAAAAAAGCTCAGTGTAATTAGAGAAACCCCAGAATTCAGGCAAGTCTCCTTGCTGTAGGGCAGAGGGATGTGTGGGGACAGGACAAGTGAGGGAGGAGGATGAGAAGTGGACTCTAGTTACCCATAGGAACTAGAAACTCAGGATTTAAGTTAACACAGAACGTATGTTGTAGACCATGAGTGGATTTATTTTTATTTTTTATTATTTTTAAAGATTTTATTCATTTGAGAGACAGTGAGCAAGAGAGAGAGAAAGAGGACAAGCGGAATGGGGTGGGGGGAGAGGGAGAAGCAGACTCCCCGTTGAGCAGGAAACCCTAAGCAGAGCTCCATCCCAGAACCCTGGGATCATGGCCTGAGCAGAAGGCAAACGCTGAACGTACTGAGCCACCCAGACGCCCCTAGAGGTGGATATAATATCTCTAATAAAGATGTGTACCCCCTATTGACTTATTACCAAGAAAAAACATAAATATATGAGAGATCTGGGGAGGATAAGACATGCAATACACACTCTGATTGATTTGTAATATCTTCTTTAGTACATGTCAATATTATGTCTCTCTCTATCCATCTACCTATTTTGGTAAAAGTTCAATACAGTATGCTGGAGGAAAACCTTATGAAGGTGACAATTTATTTCCAATATAATTAGAGTATTTATTTAGAGAATAGTGTAAAGTTATCTCACATTTATTCAGGGGATCCTAAGAAATACAGTGTGCTAAGTATTTCATATAAATTATCCATACATTCTGACAGCATTTTAATGAGATACATTCGAATTTTACAAACATGGAAACTGAGAATAAGAGGATCTAAGAAATGATATCAAGATCACATGGCTAATAGTGAGTGGTGGCAGATTATAAGATGATTGCATTTTGTTGATAAATACCATACCACTTGCCATTAGCCTAATAAAACTTCAAAATATTGTCAAATCTTGTTAGAAAAAACAAAAATTGAACTAATTTCCTGAAAATATATATGTAAATATTTCCAAATGAATGATTATGAAAGGAATATACACATTTTTAAAGACACTGACCATAATGATAGTGAGTGTACACATTTTTAAAAGTAAAGGGTTGCTCCTTCCAGATGCACAAATATTTGCCCACAATAAAATATCACATGCAATCAAGAAGTAACATCTCCACCCCTGAATATCTCCTCTTCCTGCCGGATAATGCCCTTGTCAGTTTTCAAAATCCGAGAAATGAAAATATTTCCTACATTGTAAATACGCAGATTTAATTAGCTATTTAGTGCAACAGCTGGTATCTATTCTTTTTCTTTCTTTCTTTTTTTTTTTATTCTTTTTCTTATAGAAGATTATTTTAGAAGCAGGTAGAGAGGACTGGTAATGGTGAGGAAGGGGAGGTTGGCAGGAACCCACCACATTTTGGGGAGAAATGGTAGCAGTAAAAGGAGCTCCCAGGAATTAAGATAAATATTACCACTGAATGATAGAAAGACCAGAAGGGAATATGGATTCATGAAAAGGATCAAAGATATGCAATATAATTATTTCAAAGAGGTATGCATTATAATTATCATAAAATTGATTTTGAAAGGTGTATTCACATAATTTACATTTTAAATCACTCACAAAGTTATGTTTTAAAAAGGTTTTAACAACGTTAATTGAAATTTCTTTAGGAAGGGATGCCTGGGTAGCTCAGTCTGTTAAGCATCTGCCTTCAGCTCAGGTCAAGCCTCATATCAGGCTCCCTGCTCAGTGGGGAGTCTGCTCCTCCTTCTGACCTCCCCCCATCTCATGCTCTCTCTCTCACTCTCTCAAACAAACAAATAAAATCTTAAAAAAAAAAAAGAAAAAAAAAGAAAAAAAAAAACCAGTCTCCTAGGTGGCTCAGTGGGTTAAGCCTCTGCCTTCGGCTCAGGTCATGATCTAAGGGTCCTGGGATTGAGCCCCTCATCGGGTTCTCTGCTCAGCAGGGAGCCTGCTTCCCCCTCTCTCTCTGCCTGCCTCTCTGCCTACTTGTGATCTCTCTCTGTCAAATAAATAAATAAAATTAAAAAAAAAATCACACACAAAAAAATTAAAAACCTTCTTTAGGAATTTGGAAGAATGATTTCCAAGAGGGGTTCTGAGAGTCTCATATCTGTTTTAGTTCTAAATTAGCCAGAGTTTGTGTTTTTTGTTTTTTTCCTCCTACCACTGTGAAACATACTATCTATCTGTTCTGACAGAATATACCAAAAAACAAAAACAACAACAAAACCAAAGAGCGATTAACATTCATGACAAGTAGGATATTATTTTCATAAAATGTGGCATTAGAATTATTTTAAAAATATGAAATCAATAAGTACTTTTGAGAAACTGTTAAAAGGAATTTAGAAATTCTTTTTATTCAATGGCTGAAGCTCCAGAAAGCATCAACCCAAACACAGGCTCTCCCTGCCTTTTGCCTGGCGTGCTTGCCAAATAATACTAAATTATGAGTATGGTAGAATGTTGCAATTTCTATTTTGTTATTCCCAAGGTGGGGATAAAAAGTGAATTGCCTGAGTGCTAGGTATTTTTTACATACATTTGAGTTAGGGAAAAAATAAAGTCTGGGTGGTGAGTGACCTTTGCAGAAGTGGCAAAGGGTCTTAAAGAAGGGTTTCATCCCTTATAAAACAATAAAGCCAAATGATAGCCTGTGAATACTGCAAACCAACATGTTCTTACAACAGGGCAGGGAGATAGACCCTGTGTCCCAACCACACTGAAATTCAAACCCTCGGGGAGCTGACTTTACCCCTCATATCTCCTTCCCTCATTCTAGATTCCAAATGGTTTAGAAATTGCTCATGCCTTTGTATTTTACTGGAAACATTCAAAGTAATTACATTCAAAGTAAATTTTTAAATTATAGTGTTAAAGAGTGAAGATATACAGTGCAGTTTATTTTTTTATAAACCTCAATAAGTTAAGCTATTTGTTGTAGTTTTTTTGTTTTGTTTTGTTTTGTTTTGTTTTCCATTCTTAGGTATTGGGCTGAGTCTGAATATTAAATCTACTACTTATAAATAGGATGAAGAATGATGTCACTTTAGTTCCTGAGATAGGTAGGTAACTTGGGCTCCCTCTGGTGTCTTCCTAGTTCCTTCTTAGGTACCTAAAAGGGACAGAAGATCAAAGTTTTAAAATACCAATTTCTATAATAAAGATTATGATAAAAAGGGCAAGAATAACATATATTTTTATAAAACCTTCCATAAGAAGCGAGCATGACTTTTAGATTAATTTGGAACAAGGAAATAGGCATTCTTATGATAGACACTTATGCACAGACTGCCATTTATTGAAAATGAAAACGTAAGACCAATGTAATTTAGGAATGGTCTTTAGAAATTTTGCCATGAAGTATGAAAACTGTAGAAATAGGGGCGCCTGGGTGACTCAGTGGGTTAAAGCCTCTGCCTTCGGCTCAGGTCATGATCTCAGGGTCCTGGGATCAAGCCCCACATGGGGCTCTCTGCTCAGCGGGGAGCCAGCTTCCCCCTCTCTCTCTGCCTGCCCCTCTGCCTACTTGCGATCTCTCTCTTTCTGTCAAATAAATAAATATAATCTTTAAAAAAAGAAAACTGTAGAAATAAGTTGTTCATTGCTAAAGGAGTCAGTGCTTAAATTTACATTTAATAACTGAGCTCATTAATATCACCTATATTAAATCAAAATTATTTTTACAGCCACCAATATTTGTGTCCAGAAAAACCTTTATTTAAGAATAGAGACAATTTCAGGAAACATTAGAAAAAATTTACAAGTTTTACGAACTTTATAAAAGGCTGTTATGTGATTTAAGAAAGGTAACAAAGAGAAGAGGTGACCAGTTATAATTAGATGGAAGACACTCCATGTCATGATATTTTACCTTGGTTTTTTTTTTTTTTTATTAAATTCTGGTGTGAATAAGTACATTTAAATCTACTTGACTTTGATTTACCAGTTACACAGTGCTAGGATGCTCTGCTCTATATGTATAGATATAGATATAGATATAGATATAGATATAGATATAGATATAGATATATAATACAAATTATATATATTTATGTGATCATGTTATATATTAATAAAAATTATGCAACTTTGTATAGATTAATAATGTCATTATTTGTATAAATTATGCATTAAATATATATATAGCCACTGATATTTTCTCGTATGTGATTATAAATTAGATTCCTGGTCCAATTTCAACATGTTTGTTGGGGTGGGGGCTTCCCACACAACACCAAACATTTCTCAGAAGTCAGCAGGACGTCCAAGAACTCAAGTCCCTTCCGGGGACTATCTGCTGAAGATAATATGAGATTTCACAAGTTGAGGGTTAGTCCCATAAGACTGCCCTTCTTCCACAACCTCAGATGCCAGTCACAAGCCTGGGATGTCACCTATGCTTCTAACTGACCAACCACAGATCGAAGTTTCCCACAACTTCCTCCTTGAGTTCAGTCAATTTGCTAAAGACTTAGAGAACTCATAGAAACATTACTTTCTAGTTTACTGGTTCATTAAGAAGGATATAACTCAGAAACAGCCAGATGAAAGAGATGTGTAGGGCAAGGTATAGGAGAAGGGCACGGAACTTCCATGCCTTCTGCAGGGCCCACTCTCTCTAAAGTTCCATGGGTTCATCATCCCGGAACCTCTCTGAACCCTGTCCTCTTGGGTTTTTATGGTGGCTTCATTACATTGGCAGGATGGATTAAATCACCACCTATTGGTTATTGATTCAACTTTCAGGTTTTCTCCCCTCCCCAGATTTTAGGGTTGGGGATGGGACTAAAAGTTCCAACCCTCTAATCACTGTTGGTTTTTCTGGCAACCAGCCCCGCTTTAGGCAGATTCTAAAAGTTACCACTTCAACATAACAAGAGACAACTTGATCCAATTTCAAAGGTTTCAGTGCCAGAAACAAAACAATGACAAAGACCTAATATATATTTCTTATTATGTATAATAATACCACTGATTATCACCTATGTAGTGCTATTTCAAAAGTAAATAATTAGGGGCACCTGGGAGGCTCACTTGTTAAGAATCTGCCTCTGGCTCAGGTCATGATCGCAGGACCCTGGGATCTAGCCCCAGAGCCCCGCATTGGGCTCCCTGCTCTGCAGGAAGCCTGCTTCTCCCTCTCCCACTCCCCCTGCTTGTGTTCCCTCTCTTGCTATCTCTCTCTATGTCAAATAAATAAATAAATAAAATCTTATTAAAAAAAGGTAAATAATTAAAGTTGGATAAAATAGGCAGGAAACAAAATATACTTTTCTAAATACAAATATAATTCTAGAATTAAATATACTACTCCTGTAAGAATCAGGCCATCATTAGTTTAAAAAATTATTCAGCTCCCAAATAGAAAGTACCTACAGGAAAATAATGATTAGGTGATGACTATCACATGTTTAGGTAAATTATGCTGTGGTCTCCCTGCCTTAGCATCTGTTATATGACTAACAGTCTGCTGGGACCTTAAACTGAGGCTAGTCCCCTCAGGCAAGACTCCATCCTAGGTAACAATCTACAGTCGCAAGGAAAAGGTAAATTCTGGATATCACTCCCCAGCAGCCCCTCTGATCAACAGTCTCCTTTGTGTGTAGTGACTTCCCCTTATCTCCAATTAGATAAGTCCTTTGTGTAACTTACCAAAACTCTGTCCTTTTGGTTTGAATCAACCAATCTGGGGTTAGCCTGGGAACCCCAAAGCACTCCATCCAGGGACCTTAACAAAGGCATGTGCTCCATGTATATATTTATAATATATGTATTTATAATATACATAATTATGAAGTATGAACTTCATAATTATATATCATATTGCTATAACTTACTTGACTGCCATATTAGATATGCAGAAAGTCTTCTTAAAAGAAGAGTCAAGCATATGCAAAAATTATTTGATATAATAGAAATAATACACGAGTCGAGTCCTCTAATCAAGGTTAGGGAAACTGAAATTAAAAAACAAACAAGAAAACAAAAAAACAACAACAGAAAAGCCCGGGATCTGTGCTTTTGTCAACCCTTGTCAAATATGCCTGGTCAAGACAGAAATCTATAGCTCCTTTGTACAACAGTGACATTTTTATCACTTATTGTTGCCTTTATTTCACCCTATAAGAAAAAAAAAAAAGACACAGGAGAAATGTCCTCTCTTCCTTTGAGAATCTTGTGTATTATCTATAAAAAAATGCAAGGTTTCCTCCATGAGATCTGTTTGCTTCTGAGGTTAATGAGTGAAAAAATCAACTCCAGATCTCTCTAGTGGGAAGAATGGGAGTTGAGTGTTGGCTTTGGTCCTCCCTTTTCCTATGGCTCCAGTACATAGGGACAGAGAGAGGCTCTTCTTAGTTAGCATCAGGCTGAAGTCTGAGGTGCTCCCATTGACAGGGAGATATAGTGAGAGATGTGAAAAAAGAATTTTAGAAAGAGGGAGCACCTAGTTGATGATCAATCTTTTTAAAAGCCTAGCTGTAAAAGCTTTATCCTTTTATGGTAAAAAGAACTACTCTGGGGGCGCCTGGGTGGCTCAGTAGGTTAAAGCCTCTGCCTTCGGCTCAGGTCATGATCTCAGGGTCCTGGGATTGAGCCCCGCATCGGGCTCTCTGCTCGGCGGGGAGCCTGCTTTCCCCTCTCTCTCTGACTGCCTCTCTGCCTACTTGTAATCTCTCTCTCTGTCAAATAAATTAAAAAAAAAAAAAAAAAAAGATTCTTTCTCTCCCTTTAAAAAAAAAAAAAAGAACTACTCTGTTAGAAGGAGCTGCAAACTCTAATCTTGAATTTCCACGCTTTCTTTTGCTCATTTGAAATGCACATGACATGCAGTAAACAACTTTATGTACTGGGACTTGGTTTCTGCATGTGTGTAGACTAGAGAAGTTATATAGGGCATTAGATTCTCAGGAAAGGGAAGGGAAGGAAAGGGAAGGGAAGGGAAGGGAAGGGAAGGGAAGGGAAGGGAAGGGAAGAGAAAGGAAGCGAAGGGAAGGGAAGGGAAAGGAAGGGAAGGGAAA
>CM052898.1:172698954-172856922 GCA_028534135.1 Potos flavus
GTCTTATAGATTAAACAAGGAGAGGAGAAGGGTGTGCCTGGTCAATCAGCATGGAATTCGTTACAGAATAAGCGCGCTTAGCACTTAAACGGATAACCCCATCAGCAAGCTCTCCCGGAGGCAGGGGAGATAACGAAAGAGGGAAGCAGGCAGTGTTCCGCCCTGAGCGGGCCGGGCATCCCCAGCTGCTCGGCTTCAAGATCGTGTATCTTCCCCTCCACCTGAGGCCTGCTGGACTACCATGTTTTTCTCAAGGTTATCTTTAAGCATGCTTGCATGACCAGCACAACTCCTCCTGGTTATATTTTCAAGAGTGTATTATTTTGAGGGATGGTTACAACCAGGAGCCATGACAGCAGAGAAAGGACTAGAAGTGAAATTATCACCCTAGCAATTCTTTTCCTGTGCCCAGGTGTGAGAGACAGGAATACAAATATAGAAATAGGTTTCCCTGACAATTAGTAAAAAACTACCATTTGGGCAGAAAGCTAAGCGCCTTATCATTCTTCATCTAGATGCTGACATAAATTGGCAGTTAGTTTTTGCCTCTCTGAAAAAAAAAATTATGAATTGACTATATACATATTCAGTTGTATTATTTTTGGTAGCTCTGTCAGGATAATACTGCCTTTTATTTCTAATTTAAATTTTTGTACTTTGTAATTCTATTTAGAAAAAAACACTGCTTTTTATCAGACATAAACACATTTCAAGGTAGAAGTACGCAATTTCATATAAACTCTGTCATGGTGTTTTCTCTAAGTTCAAGAAAAGAAACAGTGCAAAAAAGTAAATAATGTGTGTTAAGTTCAATAAATCTTCAGGTATTGATCAAGTGATGGCATTGTCCATTTAAAGGAGGATATGTATAACTCCTAAATGTGGATTTAGTATAGAGGCAAAAATAGTGCCATCACTAATTATTCTAATTATTTTTATTTCAAAAGGGCATGAGAGGAGCGCCTGGGCGGCTCAGTGGGTTAAAGACTCTGCCTTTGGCTCAGGTCATGATCCCAGGGTCCTGGGATCGAGCCCAGCATCGGGTTCTCTGATCAGCAGGGAGCCTGCTTCCCCCCTCTCTCTCTGTCTGCCTCTCTGCCTACTTGTGATCTCTCTCTCTCTGTCAAATAAATAAATAAAATCTTTTAAAAAAAAAAAAGGGCATAAGAAAAGGTCCAGCAAGTTATATAAGACAAATGAATGGTGAAACAGAATGTATTTTTCTTTCTAAGTAGATAACCCATCTTCTCCAAAAGTCATAGTTATGTACGATCCCAAACTATAAAATCACATTCAATTGTTTGTTCCAACGTGTTACCTATAATTCAGCAATCAGCACAGGTTGTAGAGGACTTTTATCTAAGTAGCAAATAACACACAAGGAGTAGCTTTCAGTGTGTATGATTACCAAGATTTTTAAAGGATATTACTTCATTTGTATCATAATTTTGTTGAAAGAGAAAAAGACCAAGTGGCTCCCATAATATAGGGTAGATCAAAGCACTCTGCCCTGAGTCCATTTCCCAAAGATAGAAGTGTTGAAATACAGTTGTTAATGTATACAATGCTACTATCATTCTGATATTTCAGATATCAGAGTAATGGGTCTGGAAAACCAAACCAATTATGAGCCTTGGATGGGCAATCAACACCCCACTGGGAGGAACGCAGGGTAGAAATCGCTTCACATAAGTGTTCAAAATAGCAGAGGAGAAAAGGCAGGTACATGCAAGTCACAACAAAATGCCAGATTTTCTAACAAATGCTTGAATGGTATCCAGTGATCAATAACACCATGACGTTACTTTCCACACTAAAGAGTGGGCTAGCAGTCTTTGACTTATTTTCTCTCTAACAAAATACAAATACAGAGAGAGATAAAGTTTATTTTTTAAGAGCAATATATAAAATACCATTTTAAGCATGGAGTTTTCTGCTTATACCTGTGACAGAAATACATGTTTATTATTTTTGGTTTAGGAGAGGTTAGGTAGCATTGTGAAAAAGGCACCACACACTATGGGCAATGAGTCTGAGAATGCCCCTTAGTATCTCCGGGCTTCCGTTTCAAGCTTCCCGTCTTGGCTCAGTCCTGCTGAAGGTCTTGCAGCTCTAGGATCCTGTAATCCTAGGACACGCTCTTTAGGTTCTCTCAATGGCCACATGGTTTTAGGAAGACAACACCCCACACATGCATTGCCTAGAGGGCTGTATTTGCTTTGTGAGTCTCCACCCAGCTTTTTCAGGGAACGTACCAAAAGAATATGGCACAGGAAGCATGCTCTTTCTCTCTCCCATTTTCACCTCATTCATTTCAGAGTTCACTGCTCTGTTCTTGTCTGCTATAGACAGAAAGCGCACTCCGGAGACACATGGCATTTTCCTGTAGGACAGAATGACCCCAAGTATAGCACATTCTTTGCTAAGCTAGAATTGTTCCCAATAATTCCTCAAGATAAAAAAGAATCTCACTGCAAAGAGGACTATTTTGCTAATATTAAATTGATTTCTGTAGATGATTATTCAACACACTTAGTGGAAATCCAACTGTGCACCAGGTGCTGTCGGAACACAAAGTTAGTCACATTCCCCACCCAGTGGGCATAATTACTATCCAAATTAGACAGGTAAATCAAACCAACACAAACACTGACAGCTTTCCCAAACACAGTGGTCATTTCTGAGAGTGAAGGGAGCCTTAAGGTCAAGGGATGGAGCACCACACCTCCTGTCACTTTATCAGGCCAAATGTATCTTGAATGCCACTGCTTTTTAAAGATGTTAGAACGAAAATAGAACCAATAACAGATCTGTTACCAAGTGAAAAAATACAAGGGATAGAGTGGTACACGGTAGCATAATTTATGTTAGTGCCTCTTTAATTGTGTTTGCAGTATTCACAAGGAAGCATTCTGTTTGGATAATTACTCATCTTCGTGAAGATTGGTAATTTGGTTCATGAACACTTCAGAAAATTACTCAAAATGTTGCAAGAAGAGAATTTCCTACAAACACTCAGACCTACAAAGTATAAATAAGTGCTTCTTTCATCCTCTTTCTACCAGAATATTTTAAGAAATTTCTTCTAAGCTTTTTTGTGCTTTTAAGTTGTTCATAAGAGTGTCTTTTTTGGCAAAAAGGAAGCCAGGTATTTTCCTTCTTTTATGTGTATAATTTATTATGCCACACACTAAAAAAATTATAAATGTTATGACTTAAGGGAAATTAAGTATATGCTAAAGATACTTATAGGTGATAAAGGTATCCAACATGCATAATAAATAAAATTACTAAGTATCATATCTCTACATATACACAGATATGTTGTCATTAATACTTATTTAACAGCACACTGGGTATTATTTATTTGTAAGTTATTTTATTCTTTCTAATTGTTGACAACCAATAAAATAATAGTTTTTAAAATTATAAATTTTATATAACTTTATATAAATATGTATATATATTGTATATGCCATAATTAATCTGCCAAAACTTGATAATTACTATTAGAAATCAACAAATACTGTCAACCTTTTCGATGTTAACTTCTCCATCTAGAATTTTTGTTAATTTAATTAGATTGCTTTCTCATTTAGGTCATCTAAGTAATCAAAATTGTATCTACATGTGGAGAATTTTGAAAATTTTCCACTTTTTCCTTTTTACAACATCTTTGTTTTTTTAAGAGCCTTTATAGTAAATGGCTTAGAAGTGCATTATATTAAAAAAAAAAAGAACTGCATTATATTAAAGGAGAGGTTGCAACCTGATTGAAAAACAGACCTTTGCAGTCAGATATGCCTGTGTCCAAACTATAGCTCTGACACTTCATGACCCTGATCTTACCCCATTGCTAGAGCTTTCTGTCCTCTAGCTTCTCATCTATAAAATGGGAATAATAATGCGTGTCATGATGTTTCTGTGAGGAATAATTGTATGATGTGTACCAAGGGCTTCACTCAGTACATAGGGCTTATTAGCTATTCAAAGTTTACCAAATTGCTAATGTATCTTGTTGGAGGAGCTCATGGAGAGGACATGGCCACTAGTTGACACTCAAGCTGGACTGGGCAGTCTGAGGCTCCTCACCCTCTCCCCTGTCCTTCTACCCATCATTCCCACAGTGGGAGCCACTATCAAGGATGTAGCCTTAAGAGAGCAATGTGTTGTTGAGACTATCTAAATGACATATGCGATGGAACCCTGTTAAAGACGCTACATTAAAGTTTTAAGGTTCTGGCAAGGGTGGGTGTAGAGATCTGCTCATCTTGTAGTCACCCAAGATAAGCCTCATATATACATCCCCTTGTTTATTAAACCTGCCACCTACCAATCTGGAGTGGCCTCTTTGTTCTCTCCCTGCCCTTCATGGGTGGGGGGGCGTGGTTTCAGACTTCACCTGGGAAGCTCCCAAGGTTGCAAACCAACACATGTCAATATTAGCATATTCTGTAGCTGCAGATAGGATGCATACTTCATAATATACTAGAAAACATAATTAATGGATATTTCCCTTCTATAGCAATCTCTACCCTATGCTGTTTTTCTCATTACATTATAGTCATCATGCTAAGAGTTTAGTCATTTAAATTACAGGCAAATCAAAATTTTCTTTTCTTTTTTTTTAAATTTTCTTTTCAATAGATATCTAGTAAGCACTTACAATCAAAAAAGCAATTCTTTTTTTTTTTTAAGATTTTATTTATTTATTTGAGAGAGAGAGAGAGAAAGCATGTGCAGGGGAGGGGCAGAGGGAGAGGGAGAGAGAGAATCTCAAGCAGACTCCCCAGTGAGTGCGGAGACCTGATGAGGGGCTTGATCTCACAATCTCATGACCTGGAGATCATGACCTGAGCCAAAACTAAGGGTCGGACACTTAACTGACACAGCCACTCAGGTGCCCCCCAGAAAGCAATTCTGTATGCTACAGACAGCACAGAAAAAGTAGTCTACTATTGAGAGATGATAGTACGATGCTTTCTGAACTACCTAACTGTGTTAAATAAACCCTACTCTAACTTGTGCGCTCTCTCTGCATTATGCTTAAAGAGTTGATTACAGCCAATTACCTGTTATTTATTGAGCATCAATTTTGTTGATCAGACACATTTAGAAAAAAATATATAAACTAGTTATTTGGGAATTTTAGCCAATAAATTGTCAGCCTGTGATGATTTGGCTTGGTTTTGCACTTTTAAATCAGTTTTTGGCATTGGTAGCTATAGTCACTTTGGTAATTAGAGATGAAAGCTGAATTAAGAAGAAAGAATCTATTAATATATAATAATGGCATCAGAGTCACCAATAAATAAAACTGTTCCTCTGAAATCATTAGAGTGGAATCTAACTTTTAAAAAATATCTTAACAGGCAATACTCTCACACTTCATTTAGGAAATAAATTATAGAATTATATTATGTAGTGATTAGGAAATTGATCTTGCATTTTTCCATTTTTAAGCATTCTGTAGCAGAAAAGTTATTACTTTGGATTAAAGTTATAGTTTTGCTCTAGAAGCTCAATGAAATTGGGCAGGTCATTTAATCTTTCTTAGTGTCAATTTTTTTCATTTGTAAATTTAGAGAGTCAGACTCATATGTTCCATCCAAACTTTCTCATCCCATGGGTTGGGAATACAAATTTGTATGGAATACAAATGATGATGGTATGTAGAACAAAATGTTTAGTTTACCACTGGATATTTGTTTGTAAGAAAAAGGAAATCCAGGCCTAAGAGGCTTATAAATAAATTATGTTTAGGCAGGTCTTCTGATTTCAAAGAAGAAAAAATGTCTTGTAAATCTACCAAATAATATATTCAAGTAAATGGAGTTAAGACAGAAACATTGAATTAAACAACACTTTGGCCTTTCTAATATTGAATGAACCTGATTTTACTATACTACACTGAGGTATTACTGTGATCCTTTCTTGAGACACCACCTGTAATTTGAAGAAGATCTACTTAAAGGTCAAATTTTCTGAACATTGATTTTCTATCTTGTATGAACAATGAATTTTGAAGTTACATTTTATGACCACTCTTTAATATTGCCATTTGCTAATTTCAAGGTGCATTAGGTATAATTATTTTTTTTAACAAGGGCAGCAGTAAAAACTGTATTCAAATATCAGGCTTCATGGAAGTTACCATATTCCTGCTTCCTCCCTATAGCATTTTTCCCCTCTGCAGCCCTTATTAGCACCAGTTTCTCAATATCACAAAGATTCTTAAACATGACTACTCTATTTCAGGGATGAGTTAAAAAACAGTTTCTCCAGTGTTTTAGGAAACGATTGCTTCAACTCTGATGAATTAAATAATTCCACAATTCATTTCAGAATGACCCCAGACCTTCAGGACAAGCACTGTAGCTTAAGTAGGAGCATTTGCTATGTTCACCTTTCTGGGAGCTGGTCTTGATAGCTATTCATTAGTGTTATTATGGAAACAGTTATGAGGGCAGGGGAGGGATTGAGCCCTAAACTGGTGGGTGAATCCAGGGAAGGGCAATTTCCATGGTAGGAGGCATGAGATGATTGTGAAATCTCAGAAGATCTGATTTAAAGTGGAAAGGAAGGGATGGAGTCAATATCAAAGCTGAGAAAGACAGTATAAAACAGGCATGCAAAGCTGACATGCTAAAAGAAGATAGGGAACCATAAAGCCAGAATAAAGAAACCAAGAAAGACACTAAGGTTGTAGGTGAGTCTGAAGCAATTCTATAGAAAGATCAGAAGCAACCAGGCACGTCCCCATTCTGGTTTACCTGGGTTCATTTTTAATGATCATAAGGGACCTACATCCCTAATGTTACTTGAATAAGCCAGTATGAATGACATTATTTTCAGTTCTGTTTAGTATATGGTAGAGTATTAAGTATATTGAAGCAAGGCTCATATCATTTAATGGTAAAATACTCTTTAAATAGTAACTCTTTGTAGAAAAATAAAATTTCTCCGAAAGATGACTAAAGAAACTTTGAATTTTGCTTTGATCTTAAATGTGGGCCACAATCAAAAGGCAACAGATATATAAGTAGTGTTTCTCTTCATCGTCCTTCTTTTTAGTTATCAGTTCTTCTCCATTGTTTTTACTTTTACACATTCATTGAACATACACTTATTGAATCCTTGTCACTCTCTGGGTTCTAAGTACTGGAAATATAACAGTAAACAAAATAAATTATTTCTTCATGCTTTTCATCTACAGAAATGTCTCTGATGGGTCCTTCTGGAAACCAAACCAAGTTTTTACTTTTTCTTGATGCATTTTCTTATCTATGAACTATTTCCTCAAAGCTTAGTAGTCAAAGTAAAATAAACTGATAAAAGTATCTTAGCATTCTGGATATATTAACAATTTGTTAAATGAGGTCTGGATAATAATGTAAATAGCCATGTCAGCAAACTGTTAGCAATTTCTGCATTTTTGAGCATGGTCAGACATGTTTTCATTCTTGAAGGAATTCCACTGATGAATCTATTTCAATATGGAGATATAAGGCACATATACATCAGTTTTTCTAGGATATCACTGACTTAATGAAGTCATCTCTGGGTAAGCTATTTCCATCTTAAATGTTGAAGACATTTTAAAAAATAAATTGAGGGGTGCCTGGGTGGCTCAGTGGGTTAAAGCCTCTGCCTTCAGCTCAAATCATGATCTCAGGGTCCTGGGATTGAGCCCTGCATCAGGCTCTCTGCTCAGCCAGGAGCCTGCTTCCCCCTCTCTCTCTGCCTGCCTCTCTGCCAACTTGTGATCTCTCTCTCTCTGTCAAATAAATAAATAAAAATAAAATCTTGAAAAAAAATAGAGTACATAATTAGCAAAATAGATATTTCCAGAAATATAATGTTTGTCTTTTTGCTTTTTTAAAAGAGATTTATTTATTTTAGAGGGAGAATGAGAAAGAGAGAGGGAGAGTGGGGGAGAGGGGCAGAGGAAGAGGGAGAGAGAGTCTCAAGCAGACTCCTCACTGAGTGTAGAGGCCGATCCTACAACTCTGAGATCATGACCTGAGCCAAAAACAAGAGGAGGCTTAACCAACTGAACCACCTGGGTGCCCCTGTATTTTTGTTTTAATGAAGATGGACTATGCTGGCTTTATAACAATAGTTGGTTCTTAGAAGTTGCTTTTCCTATGTGTGTACCCAAATCATGCCATTCCAAAACATTAGTTTATAAGGAGACTGAAGGACAATGTATCAAGTCAGTAGGACTTGCCAGACTGAGCTTCTTATGAGTCGTTATGCTCATAGAGTTATAATTAAAGACATTTTATGTAAAGAATATGGAGCCCCCTTGGGGTTGCTCTATTAAATGCATTTTTCCCTTTGGGGTCCAGCACATAATATCATTTAAATTGAGGGGAAAAACTTTGGGAAATTAATTTTCCATTATAATTATTGCTTTTTTTTTGGACCACAAAAGGTAACACTATATCTAGGGCCAAATTTTGTTCCGGAAGATGAGGATTGCACTCAGAAGGCTTTGTTTTTAAAGAAGCAAACAAATTGCTATTTTTCTGGGGACACAAGCAATTTTTCCTAGACTCAACCTGAGAAAGACAGTTTATTTTATTTATTTTTATTTTTATTTTTTACTTATTTATTTGAGAGAGAGAATGTATGCAAGACAGGGAGTGCATGAGCAGGGTGGCGGGGAAAGAGGGAGAGGGAGAAGCAGACTTCCCAATGAGCAGGAAGTCCAATGTAGAGCTCTATCCCAGGACCCCGAGATCATGACTTGAGCCAGAGGCAGACACTTAACTAACTGAGCCACCCACGCGCCCTGAGAAAGACAGTTTAGAGCAGGATTTCTCACCATGACATTTTGGATAATTATTCACTGTGAAGGACAGTTCTGTGCATTGTATGATGTTACCGGATGTCAATAGTACCATCCTCCCAATCATGATCATGAAAAGGGCTCCAGACATTGTCAAATGTTCCCTGGAGAACTAAATAATCCTCAGCTGTGAAGGACTGGGTTAGAGAAATTCTTCATGGGAAGGTAACTGGTGCCTAAAACAATTCACAGCACTAAGAAAGAGAATCCATTAAGGGGACTCAATGTGGAGAGGCGAAGTGTCCCATAGTCTCTAGAATGGGTATCTATTTTTTTAAGATACACCTTTTTTCAGAACAGTTTAAGTTGACAACAAAATTGAGAGTGAAGTAAAGTGATTTCCCATTTACTCTCTGCCCCCGTACATGAGGACCCTCCCCTGTTATAAACATCAATCATGAGAATGGTACATTTTTTACCAAGGATGAAGCCACACTGACATATCATAATCACTCAAAGTCCATAATATACCTGAGCGGTCACTCTTGGTGTTGTACAGTCTATGGTTTTGGACAAATGTATAATAACATATAACCATCATTATACTATCACACAGAGTATTTTCATTACCTTAAAAGTCCTTTGTGCTCGACTTTTTCATCTCTCCCTTAACTGCTGATCTTTTTTACCATCTCCACAATTTTGCCTTTTCTAGAAAGTCATATCATTGAAATCCTACAGTATGTAGCCTTCTTAGATTGGCTTCTTTCACTTAATACTACGCATTTAAAGCTCCACCATGACTTTTCATGGCTTGATAGCTCATTTTTTTTCAGTGCTGAATGATAGTCCATTCTCTGGATGTACTATAGTTTATTTATCCGTTCACCTACTGAAAGACATTTTGGTTGCTTCTAGTTTTGGCAATCATGAATAAAGCTGCTGTAAATGTGTGTGTAGGTCTTTGTGTGAACATAAATTTTCTTCTATTCTGGATAAATATCAAGGAACACAATTGCTGGATCATATGGTGAGACTATGTTTAGCTTTGTAAGAAACTGCCACACCGTCTTCCAAAGTGGCTGTACTGTGCTATCCATTATTCAAGGTTGGGTTTTCTTTTTATGTTTTATTGTGTCTCTATTACTCTCAAGCTTTCAATATGCTTTATTGAACATATCTGCTTGAGCTCTGAGCAATTAAGGCAGGTGGCTGTGTTTAGGCTTCAAGTGAAGTGATACAGAAAGAAGGGGACAGCCTTTGGTAGCCATTTATAAGCTGGCAAAAAGGAACCTCCATGGAGGGAACAGTGCAAGATGGTGTTGGGATTACAAATAATCACCAGATCTTATGTGTGAAAGATGCCTGCATTTCTCAGGCATTCACAGGTATCCCTGGTAGCAAATGCATTGGGATGCTTAGACTGCTGTTTTTCCTGTGGATGTAGAGTGAACATAGAAGGGAAAGCTTAATGGTGAACTAGAGAAATTAAAACATTTGGTTACTGACAATTGTAGAGTTTTTCAACATCTTACTCTAATAAAGAAAATGAGAATCTGTGGATCCTAAAGGAAAAAAAAATAGCATTAAAAGGACATAGAATATTAAGGAAAAGTCCTTCCCTTCACCTTAAATTTGACAGTTTTTCCAGAGTCTGATATTTTAATTGAAGATGATTAAAGGAAGAAACCACAGAATAGAAACTCTCAGGAAATTCACACGCAAAATATAAAATGTAAATATAATAAATAGTTATGATAATGTGAGTGAAGTGTTTTTAGGTTTTCTTGATCAGAGGATAAATTATACATTTAATAGTGTATGCGATATAAATCTAGTACCTACAAATGGTCATATTTTTAAACCAAGTTTGCAACTGCTAGTAGCCTACAGATATAATCTCCCATGTTCAAAGCTTTATGGACAATGGTATTCACATTGCACTGTTTTTCATAAGAATAAAAATTATAGAAAAACACTAAATGCCTGTGTAGGAAAATTGTTAAATGTATTAGTGTGTAGTACATGTAATCAAATAAAGTTATGAAATTTTTATTTGCAAAAATGAATGACAACGTAAAATACTAATTTCCAATATGAAACAAGGTGAAATATGACAAATCGTATTATCTCAAGCCATGTTAATAAAAAAATGTATAAAATAATGAACAAAATGGGCCAATGTGTTCAAAGGTAGTTCTGTCTGGTTGATAGGGTATAGACATTTCTAATTTTTTATATATCAGAACGCAGGAAGTTGTGAATAGTAAATAAATATCAATTTGCAGTAAAACATGTACAGATATATTGTTTCATTTCTGTATCTTATTTATATATTATCAGGTCGATTTCTTCCATAGGTGTTGAGTTCCTCAGTTTTAGGAAGGTTATCAAATCCGGTAACAGGCATTAAGTATATATTCATTTAAATATGAGGACTAATGATTAAAAATGGTTGTAGGGAAAATATATCATTACTTTTTAATGAGTGAGGATCATCTCATTAATGTAAAATACAAGTGTTTTTAACCTAAATAATTCACATTAAAATAAAAGAATGTGTATATTCAAATAATGGGCATTGGTTAATCATTAGGGGCACTACTAATGGTTTGTGGACATATAAGAGGGAATCTTGTTGCTACCAGTAGCTTGCCTATTACTAGTAGAATTGCTTATCTAACTTGAAAATTAACAGAAACATAATTTTATTTAAGGAAACAACCAAATAATCCTACACAGAAAGAGATTTTCAAATTTAACTACCTACTGTATTTATCCTGCCAAAAAGCATTTGGTTAATGTTCTGTTTCCTCTCAAACCTATACCTGTATGGGATCACTTGCCAGATATGAAGGATTTGCTGTTATCTAGGATGTAATAACTGCCCTCCTTAGAATAGGATTTGTGCAGACATCACCTTGGTCAATACTACCTGTGGACAAAAAATATGATTTTTGAGTGCTACGATCAGTATTTGGGCAACCAACACTTCCCATTAGGATCCTGGTCATATCAAATAGGTTCATTGCTAGCCACCGCTTGATTCCTTTTTCCTGCCTCACTTTGTCCCAACTTTGTTCTTGAAGTTGTGTCAATCACTGTTTTGTCAAGGTGTTATAAGTTTGTTACCTTATCTGCTCTGTCCATCATTATATTTGCCAGGAATGTCCTGGCGGAGAAAAATATAATACCCCTTAGAGTTAAGAAAATATTATTCTGGCAAGTGGCAAATTATAGGCAATTATTGCATAATTTCAGAGCGAAGCGAGCAGTTATTTGCCCAGAGGGAACATGAAGTAGCCATGAAGGAAAATGACCCCATGTATCTTGAAAGAAATTAAAAAGTAAGAATCTGTGACAATTAGGGTGCCTCAGGTGTCATAAATCTCTCCCTTCTGTTTCTTAATTTCAAATAGGATAGCTAAGAAAGTCAAGCATTTACAAAGGAAAGTGTTAAAAATCTAAATTCTACTGGTGCAGTAGCTACTGTCAGATGCTCACAAATAGCCTGGTAAACCATCTAAAATACTGTTGTATCAAGTAAGTTGAAATTATTTTCAAAGGCATGACCATTAGAAAAAGTGGCGTTAATGGAGAAGGAAAAGGAGTAGCAGGATAATTATTTATAGAGGTTTCGGGCTATCTGTCTATATATACAGTGAACTTTTTTTTCCTTTGTGGTAATAAAAAAAAGTCAAAACAGGCAATTTTCTAGACAAGTAAATGAATGGGTATAATGGTTTATGACATTTCAAAAATATAAATGAACACACAGAATGTCCCATTTGCTCATAGTACGATCTTAACACTCGTGAATTCTGTTAACAGAGACTAAACAAAAATAACATCAGAATTACGCAAACAGAAATAATGCTTAAATCCTGCCCACAACACACCATTCATGCCTGGGATCTATGTGTGGATTGTATACCCACATGCCTTTTGCAAGAACCAATTACAGATGGAAGAGGTGGAATCTCTCTGAGAAGATAATTTCCACACATAATGCACCTTATCGTTTTCTATCTCTCTGCTACTCCTTCATGTTCATTTTATTGATTCTTTTAAAACAAATTTATCTGCTTTCCTTTAACCATGTGTCCAGTCCTGTTGATATTTCCTACTACTCAGCTCTTCATAGCTTCCTGAATAACTTTCTCTTATTTTTATAAATGGAATAACTAAAGCCCCACCTAAACCTTTGAAACACTTCCTCAGGTAGATGGACACTATGATAATTTGTCTTCAGTGTAATTAGGAGTCACATAAAGGAGGAGGATGCATTTCTATACCTTTTATATCCTGCCCAGCACACATGGCTCTGTCACGTTCGGAGATTTGGTACATTTGGTAATAGCACTCAGTGTCTGCACATTGGAAGCAGGTGTCTGCAGTGGGGAGGAGGACGGTGGGCAAAGATAATTTTTCTACAAGTTGTCCTTGCACTGGCAATCTGTTGTGGAGCAGAAGTGACCAAGGCAAATGTCAGGTTGTGTATCATTTTGTCACTGCGATGGGGAATGATTGTGCTTCTGATGGAGTCCTGGAGGGGCATTTCTACGTTTGGCTAAGAAGCAGTTTAAGCAAGTGTGGAAAGGTTTTCTTTGAGTGTGTGTCACCCTGCTATCAAGACCTCACGGCAACATAAATTCAGGCTACCTTTGCATACAACCCCTGAGAGCCTGTGTTGATAATCTTCTCTTGGGTTCACAACTCACAACTTATGCCTCAGGGATGGAGGGACAGCCATTCTGGTTCTTCTTGACCACGCATGGTCTGGACTTCTGTTCTGAGAGGTTGTAATTACTATTATGATTTTTTAGCATAACATGGTCCTAGAGCCCTTTTCCAAATCCATCCAATCTTTATATTTTACACTGTACTTTTTTCAAATTAGACCTCTCTGTTCTCCACACAAGCTGTGTGCTTTCCCAACACCAGGCTCTGTTTAAGCTCTTCTCCATTCTACCCACGTCTCTACCCATCTAATTTCTCCTCTTTCTTCAAAGCTTCCTAAAACGTTTCTCAATTCTCTATTCAGAAATGATCGCCTCCTCTTGTGCCCCAATAACAGATTGTTCTCTCTTATGACATTTTCACAGCCTGATTTATACGATCAAATCTTCTGTTTATTCTTGATCTATTCAATAACACTATTAGCAAATTGAGGGTAGGACCAATACCTATATTACCTTTGAATATTCCTGAGTACCAGTACTTTATTTTTTCATTGTTTCCATACACACAGGTATATACACACACACACACACACATTTACTTTCCCTTTCTCTCCCATTCTCTCTCTCACAGATAGTTCGTACACAGTCTTACAATATAAACCTCTACTCAGAAATTTCATTAATATCTGATAGATCATTTCTACCTTCTCTCCTCCTTCCACCATATTCTGAGAATTAATAGCTAAATTAACTTAAAGGGCACCAGTGAAATTCTCCTCCGGCATAGTTCAACCCTTTGTCTGAAATAAAAGTAATTTGATTTCCAACAATAAAAAGGGTAATCTAACTGTCAAGAGTACCAGGGGTGTGCATGCATGTGTTTGCACGTGTGTGTATGTGTATTTGTATGTCTTAGGCCCTTGACCACTCCTGGTGTCACACTGAAAATTTTCAGGTTTTGTGGTGACGAGGCTATTTGGCACAGGTAGTATGCTTTCAAATTTCTTCTGTGACCCTGTGTGTGTATGTGTGTGTGTGTGTGTGTGTGTGCGCGTATGCGAGTGTTTGTGTGTGTAGTATTTCTTGATTCCCTACAGAAATCAAGAACTGGTGAAAATAAAGGAGTCATTTTCACACCTATAAATGTGCTGTTTCCACCCTTTTCTGCAAAGAGCTGACAACGACCTTACTTAAGTACAGTTGGTGCCTTCCAGATTGAGGAAAGGGTGTGAGGTGGGAGCTTTGACAAAAGAACTTCCTAAATATATTGTCCTAAATATACTAATATAAAATCAAGCGAAAGAAGAGGTTCTTAAACTGAGAGGTGCTGAGAGAGCCATTGGTTAGAGTTCAGTCATCATATATGTTGACAGCTGCCTTTCCCTCCACTCATCTCAAAAACCCATCCCAGATGCCAAATAAGTGAATCTTCTGTGTAAGAAGATTGCATTCTGTCTGGGGAACCCAAATCGCAGACAGTATCTGCTCTGTCCGTGTTAGCTCCTTTCTACCCCTTTGGACTCCCAGAAGCAAAAAAATCTGCATTTCAGCATCAAATTCCGGTGTGTGTGTGTGTGCGTTGCAAGGCGGTTCGGGGCCGGAGGGGTGGGGGTGGGCGGCTGGATTCTGAGCTCTACAATATTTCTCTCCCCTCCTACTTCCTACTTCTGCATCTTCACTGATAAGGAAATGGCCAATGGTCTCGCTCCGTGTGAGGTGAGGCACTTGAATACCCTAAGGGACCAGAACGACTGTTTAGATGAAAGGATCCATTGTCAGTTCCAGCCGGGCGCTCTGACCGGCCAGGGAGGCCGACCGACCAGGGCTCTGGGGCCAGGGAGTGTCTGCCTCTTGCTCGCTCTTGCCGCAGGCTTGACATCGCACTGACAAACCTTTCTTAGCCTTCCAGGAGAAATAATGATATACCCCAACCTTCAGAGGAGGAGAGTTAGTTCTGGGAGCTTGCTACGGCTCCATCACTCCAATTCACAGGCGCGCACACGCAGGTGTGTGTACGGGTGCTGGGCGGGCTGGGGAAGAATCCCAGCGCAACTCATCTTTGTACATTTCCGGGACCTCCCTCTTCGCACTCCTCTCGGGGACCTGGCCGGTGCTGTGCGCTGGGGACCCAAGGCAGAGCTTGCTGAGAGTGGCTAGGGGAGACTTTGGACTTGTCCAAGGACGCGGCTAACGCTGACAGCCGAGTTTAACGCAGTCCCTCCAACATCTCGCCCCCTCCCCAATCTCTCTCCCTTAAGTACCTGCTCTTAACCGCAGTGGGTCGACGTGGATGAGAAACACCATTCACATCTTTCTGCCTACCCTCTACCATCGGAGGAGACAGGCAGTGTAGACACTAGAGGACAACTGCTTCCCCTCTACCGCGGGAGAGTGGAAAGCGTGGGAAGGGGGCAGCCTGCTGAAGGGTTGAGCGAGAGGGAAGGCCTGGGAGAGACAGAATCTTTCCCCTCCCACGCCCTTGGAGGCATGAAAGCGGCAAAATACACCGCCCGCCCTCAGATTCCCTGCTCCTGCTAAATCCGGGCGCGCTTGGAGCCCGGGGCAGGGTGGCCGCCTGCAGCATCAGCATCAGCTCAAGCTGCCCACTTCCGCGAACCGGCCCGCGGCGGTGCAGGAACTCCAGGCTGCCCTCCCTCCTCCGCCCAGGGGCGTCCGACAACGTGCGGGTCGCCGTCAGGCTGAGCGTGCAGGCGCCACTCGCAGACGTGCTCGTGCCAGCCCGATCGCAGCGGCCACTCTAGCTGGAGGTACCGGGAACCGAACCCGCTCTTCCGAGCTCGACTGCGGACGAATCCTGGGGCTGCGCGCCTCGAGAGAAGCGGCCGCCGTGCGGCGCGGAGGGATACACCTCGGCCGCACCTCCCCTCCCCGCGCCCCCGCCCCCGCCTCCCTCCCCGCCCGGCTCTGCTGCCGCCGCGGCGGCCGCTGCTGCTGTTGCTGCTGCCGCTGCCGCCGCCGCCGCCGCCGCCGCCGCCGCCGCCGCCGCTGCTGCCTGGATATAGTGCGGCAAGGAGCGGAGCTTGCAGTCACTTTGCGAGGAGGAGCGCGCGGGCTGCGGGCGGCTGGGGCACCCCGGGAGCGGCGGCGGCTCTAGCTGAGGCGGCCGTGGCAGCGGAAGGTTCTCTCTCCAAGGCTGGACTTAATAACTTTGGAACTGTCCTCCAGTGTCACGTCCTGAACATGAGCCTCCTCCTCTCCTTCTACCTGCTCGGGTTGCTTGTCAGTAGCGGGCAAGGTAGGAGTGTGGTGCTTTATTGCATTTACTTTCCCTCCCCCTTCCACCCAACCGAGAGAGGCAGAGGGAGGCACAAGAAGAATTAAATGAAAGAACTAAAGTTATAGTTACGGTTGTTGTTATTATTTTCACTGTTTATATTAGCTGCCGCTAAAAATTGTATCTGTTCTGTGGAGACCCTTAAATAAAAGAAAATACAGAATTGGAGATTGGCATCAGTGAGCAGGAGATCGAGGCAAACTGCTTCTTTTTCTGGGATCTTGGCTTGCTCTGATTTTCATTATCAAAAATTGGATGAGTATGTTGGTGTGTATTAACAGTTAAATATGTGAGGTTGAGGAAGGAAAGGGAACGACGATGTTTTACAGAAGCAGCAAAAACTATCGGCATTAAACTCGTTTGTGACATCTCTCGTGTGCAAGAAATTGAATTCTTAGAGACTCTTTTTTCCCCTTGCCCAAGACCCCAATTCCTGACTAGGAAGTGAACGATGATGGTTTATTTCTATTGAAACTAAGAGAAGGGCCATGGATGTTGTGTGTAAGACGGCAAATGGATAAAACTAGGCATGTGTTGCAGTCATTCATTTTCAGCACCCTCCACCCTTGTTAATACATCAAGGTTGAAAATTTTTATAGCGTCAGATTGTAATTACACCTGTAAGGGATGTTTTAGCTTGTGGAGAACTGGTGAGATTTATCTCTTGAGGAAAAAAAAAAATAAAAAAAGAATAGCTTACTAGAATAACCTGAGAGAATTTCTGGAAGCTACCTCTGTTTATCTGTACAGAGATAGATCTGAATTTATCTTGCTTTGTTTGGGTAGTTCATGTTCACATAAAATATATTTATAATACATGGAAATATTTTCAACTGTCCAGACAAGTTTGGACATTTAATTGGGAACACAAAATGCTAAAACATGCATTGGTGGAAGTCTTTAAATAAAAAGAAATAGCTGTCATTTTGTGATGTGTAATAATTGCATAGAATGTTATTTTATTAGTATGGCATGAAAATTGTTTTTTGAGAAAACAAATTACAAGACAAGTTAAAATATCTCCACTATATTCAATTCTAAGGATTTTCTAGGTTCTTCGGTGTTGCTCATTTGGTCCAGCAGGGGGTGGTAGAACTCCATTTTAAAATCAGAAATGGTTGTTTCTGTTCTTCCACACTCACTGGGTCCTTCTATCATTCTTCAGCAGGGCTTGACATTTTGGATATGAAGCCTTCCTTTCTTTGCCCTCACCTCCCTAAAGCTATATAGTGTTAATGGCTGATGAAACATGATTGGATGCAGATTTTATGCTCAGAAATCAGAATGCAAATACTGAATGTTGCTGTAGTTTATAAAGTGTCTTGGTAAGATGTTGCTCATTTCCCCTTAATAATATAGAGTGTGCAAAATTTCAGTCATAGCAAAATTGCAGATATATCCATCTGAAGCTGATATTAGCCCAGTTAATTTAATCACTATTATAGCGAAGATCAACATATACTTAATGCCCTACACATATGCTGCTTTCATTTTTGCAGAGCTGCTGATTATGTTTAACTGTTCATTTATAACATAGGTATTAGTGAATCCTAAGAAGCAGTCCCCGAAAATTGCAGTTAAAATACCACTGCAATTAACCTAGTGTAGCTAGTGTGAAGTAAGATGGGGGCATAATAGAAAGCAAGTTTATGCAGACTTATGATTACATGGGACTGGTTTGGAGAAGAAATATGTCTCAGTGGTGGAGTCTGTGAATTTACATTTACAGACACTAAGTGTGTTGGAATTTGGATGACAAAAGAGAAATCTAGGAATGTTTAAATATTATACGCAGACACAATTTAATTTGGGTCTGTATATGTAACATATCTGAAATTGTGATTCCCCTAATTTATAATTCAGAATGCAGGGTGATTGTAAAGAAGGGCTCTAAAATTAAAGCATGCCTGGAAGGGAGCCTATATTCACTGTAATGAAACAGGGAAGGAGGGGAACATCGTTCTGAAGATCTCTCTATCTAGTGCGATTTAAAAATGCATGGCACTCATAGAGGCATAGATGCACATCAGAGAGACCTAGCTTTTGTGAAACTGAACATGTAGTACTTCTGTGCCATGTGTCCTAATGAAGTCAGAGATGCTGGGAAACAGCAATCCTGATCCTGGAGTCCAATCCTCCTATGCCAGTGTTTTGTCCTCCAATTAAGAATGCAGAAGCAAGTATCAGACACACCACTGGAGCAGTTTTTGATAAAAAAGGGATCTAGTGTAACTCATAATTTTGTTTATTCTTTTATAAATGGGGCCTTGGAAAAGCCTCCAGTTAGTGATCCCTGGGCTTGCCTTAGAAATACTAAAATCCCAGCTTGCTGATTTATGTTTCCAACAATATACTTGCAGGGGATTTTATGAAGCATGATTGAAGCTATTGCTTTGGAAAGTGGTGTGCAGTTAGACTGAGGAAAGGCAATGATGATGTATTCCCTTTTAAGTAGTCAAAACGTTTTGAACTGCAGCAGTTGAACAGCAGAAAATGACAGAATTGAAAAACTGAGCAACTTAAGTGGATGCCAATACCATAATTAGCTAACAAGGTCTAATAGTTTTAACTTTCAACACAACATTATTGTTCTGCTGTAGTGAGAGCCTTTTTTATTATAGAAATACTCCTTTAAAAGTCTCTCATTTCCACTGCAAGATTAATATCTAATGAAGTAAGGTTGGGATTTAATTGTCAAGTCTGAATTTAATTGTCAACTGAAAGGAGATCCTATAACTCTTAACATCTGCAATTATTTTTGTTTGTATTCAAAACTTGGTCAGTCTCGAACATCATAAATCTCAAGTAATAACCTGCGTCTGTGATTTACAGTGCATTTGCTGTTTGGATCTATGTAAATACCAATTCCCAAACTGTTACACGTATGTGCTGCTTTCCTGAAGCTTTATCACTTTCTGAAATTATTGTCTTCTCCTTTTTAAAAATTACTCAAGTGTGATTAATAAACATCTATTAGTGGATGCTTATTCTTCCAGTATGATGACTACTTCTATGTCAAACGTAAATAGAAGGATTTTTGTATGAAACTGTAAGGTAAGAACAGAGCTCTTCATCTCTTTTGCAGTCCAGTTCAACCATACAGTTAAAACACTTACCTAAGCCAAAAACGTGGGGAGAGGGAGGTGAATTGCCCAGTTAATTAGTTGAACTTACAGGCATCTGCTTACATTTTCTCTTTCTGGTGAAGTGTTAGTAAGTCGTCATTCATTAGGGAAGTGTACCTTCTACAAATAGAGCATGTGTGTGGGGGTGTGTGTGGGGGGGTGACTACTGGTTTCACTTCTACAGGAAGCGTGAGTGTGTGGGTGACTCCTAGTGTGTGGGTGACTATGAGTTTCACTTCTATAGGAAGGTCTCCACGAACCTGTCTTCAGTGTAGGCTGTTCACAGACAGCCTCTCTCACATCCTTTTTAATCTACTCTGCTCTAATTCTTTGATATCAGCCTCTTTGCAAACTTTCTATTGAATCAATTCCATATGCATATGCACTTAGAGAAGATAGGCTGTGTGAATTAATATCGTTATTTTCAATGACAACCCAGAGGATTTCCTTTCCTGCTTTATATCGAAGGAGTTAAGCAGCGCATTTGGCCACTTTAGTTTCTAATGCTGAATTGGAGCCCAGGAGAAGAGCAAGAAAGGAAGGTGGTGGGCCCCGGGGGTTCCAGTGAATCTTTTCAATGACACAGTGGGCTAATGTTCTTCCAGAGGTAATGTCCCATTAGAGAAGCAATTAAGAGAAGAAAATAACCTCATTCAGTACATAAAGAAAGTCAAACTTCATATAATTTAGTAAATAAAATGGCTTTCTTTCAAACATAGAGCTAGTTTGTAATGGGACTGAGAAATCAGCTGTAGAAATTGAGGCTGATGACCCAGCCTAACAGTGTCATTTGTTTTGTCTATTTCCTTGGGAGGCAGGAATGTGAATGGAAACAAGGTTGCCAATCAGAAGGCCCAGCAGAACTAGTCCTGCTGCTCTCTCTGGCTTTTGACATTTGGGAAATGATTTTAATTTATCTGTTTTCAGGGTCACTCTCATAGCAGCGAACTTTTGAAAGCATGAAGAAAGTGCTTGATAAGTGGTAGCACAAGTTCGAATTGCTTTTGTTTTTGTTTGTTTGTTTGTTTTTGTTTTGGTCCAGAATTAAATGAGTCCTCTGGGTGTTGGTATATGCAAAATTAATTTAATAATTTTAATATTCTGATAAAGGGGATATCATTGTTTTTCAAATTTTATTAATCTAGATTCTTAATTCCCTGTGCCCTTTAAACTATCCCAATTATATTGAAGATAGACCTATTTAAAACATTATGAAATAGTTTTAATTTTCCAAATTATATGCTATGAGAACACTTTGAGATGCCCCAAGTGCTTTTATGCTTTTATTAAATGTAATCTTCCTGAACTTCATAGAGCCAAGGTATCTTTAATTGTTCAGCAAATAAAAGTGCTTCTATATGGCACTATTTAAAATATTTTAATAACTTTTAACTATTTACAATGTTATAGTTATAATAGTGCTGATTCCAAATGGCTATCAACATACTTCCTGGTGTCATGTATTTACTTGGGCCACTAACAATTCATCAACCATTACAAAGCATTTTAAAAAGCTATGATCTCATGAAACAGACTTATCTGAATTGAAATAGTTAAGAGGTATAATAGGGAATTTTAAGAGTATTTACAAGCATAACAATCAATAGATGACAGTTTTAAGGATTTCAGGTCAGTTGGTCAGAATTTTCTTGGCTCCATTTTGTTACTAAAAATAGCAGGAAAGGGGAAAGAACATTGGATTTGAAATCAGAAGATTTAGACCATTAAGTCTCTTGACTTTGAAAAAGTAACTTAAGCTCTCAGAGCCATCATGTGCTTATTTGAAAATCCAACATAAATATGTCTAATAGTTGCTATACTGCCATGAGGAGCAATTGTGATAATAGACATGTGTAGGGCTCTTATAAAAAGTCAACCCTACTATGCCAGACATTATTATGCCAGATGTATATCATGAATATAGACAAATCTGCCCATGGCTTAAAAACATTCCACTTATTCAGTTTTTTAAAGTCATCACAGGGGCGCCTGGGTGGCTCAGTGGGTTAAAGCCTCTGCCTTCAGCTCAGGTCATGATCTCAGGGTCCTGAGATCGAGCCCCACATCGGGCTCTCTGCTCAGCAGGGAGCCTGCTTCCCCCTCTCTCTCTGCCTGCCTCTCTGCCTACTTGTGATCTCTCTCCTCTCTCTGTCAAATAAATAAATAAAATCTTAAAAATAAATAAATAAATAAATAAATAAAGTCATCACAAACTTCTCTGTGAATAAAAACAAATATTGAGGGGGCAGAAATAATTTAATTCATTGATAAGAGTGGCTCATTCATCATTTATTCATTTATCAAACATTTAGTGAATGGCTGTAGTGCCTCAGACACCTTATTCAGCAGCATTCCTAGGAATGGTTGTATAGATTATGTGAAGAACAACTACAGGGGGCGCTACTCATGGTTGTGGTGATAGAATAGATATTTATTTTCACAATTTTCCAGCAGATGGCAGTAAAAAGTCTTGAGGAATGGGTTTCTTATTGTATCACAGATCCCTTTTATGGGCCAACACCAGGTTGATATTAGTCTCAGAGAGGTTTAGGGTGGGTACACAATTAGAATAAGTGATTTACTAAAGATCCGAATAGTAGCGAGAGCTCAGGTCTCTAAACTCTTAATTCAGTTCCCTGAACAACAAACTTTTACAGCGGTTTAAAAAAAATAACATTTCTTCAGCTCAGAGTAATGGTAATATTTAAATTTTGTGCCATTTTGTCAGTTAACAAATTAACAAATACTTGTTCAGGCCTTACAATGAGTTTAATGCCAGCATCTTGTAATCCTGTAGACCACTGGCTCAAAGTGGGTTCACCTCCTTGTAACAAACGATCAGCAAGAATCCAAGGAACTGTTAACTATTTTATGGATGAAGAAATTGAGGTACAGAGGAATTACCTGATTTGCCTATATCAGTTATAGTTAGGAGTTATCTGGATTTATGATTAAATTTTCTCACTTCTAGTTCAATGCCTATTTTTTAGCGTATTTAATGTTTTGTTTGAAAATTTGCATGTGTGGCGAAGGGGTAGTGCATAGAATTCAATGTTAATAGTTGGAAGGCAAAAAATATAAAAGCCAAGTAAGCATATGAGAGATCAATAAACTGGTCGACAAAATGTTGCAAAATGAGAAAAGATATATAAATTAATTAAAAATTAAGGGGTCTAAAGAAGCCCTTAAGAACTTGACACCTGGAAAGAGCTAAAATTGAATGTTTGTTAACTGTCAGGCTCTACTGTAAGCGCTTTACATGGATCTAAGGAGCTTAATATGTACAACAGCCCTCTAATTATTATCATCCTACGATTCCCCTTTTACACTTGAGGGCTATGAGGCATAGAAAATTTAAATAACTGTCTAAGGTTGCACAGCCAGGAAACAAAGATGTGAACTCAGGACATGTACAAAAGACTTGCCCTTTTAACCAGGACACTACCTTGCCATTCACTGAAGCAGGAAGGGATTCAACGTGGAAGTGGGAGAAGATAAGACAAAGAATTAACAGGAGAACACATTGTGAGAGAGGATGCCCTAAGTGTTCAGAGGACAGAAATAATCCAATTAATTAATTTAAGAGTTCGGAAAGGTGAGTTGTTGGACTTGATTGTGGAAATATTGGTGGGACTGAGAGGCACAAAGGCCTTGGGGTCAGGCTGGGTGTAGATCTCCAGGAGCCATTGTTTGGGCAGGAAAAGAACACGCTTAATGTTGTGTTTTGTTTTGAAGTCTCCTGGCCAGGCATGGGGCGACCAGAGGGAAATGAAAAAGGAGTTGAGGGGTCATGTCATGGGTTTCTCCAGAAAAATTAATGGATCTTAATAAGGCATTCGATTTGAGAGATTGAGAGTCAGGTGGTACCTGAAATTTTAAGCCTTTTGACAGAAAGAATGGTTATATTAATAGAAATATGGAAATAGATAAATAAGACCACTTATTTTAGGTGAGAGGTATTTTGGTTTTTCTTTTGCTTGTTTGTAATTTTCTACATTGATACGTTGAGTTTAAAGTATCAATGGAACCAACGTCTAGATGGAAATGTTATCAGTAACTTTGGAAAGGCCAACTGTTGATCTTTTCATTTCAGAATTTTTCTCCACTTTTATTTAACTTTGTTCTCTCGTTCTTCCATCACTGTTTGTATTAATATTATTTGGTAGGTGTGTGTCTGGAATTTTGAGTAAAATTTCAAAAGCATGTAGGTCAAATTTGCTTTTATTTTATTCTCTATTCATTTTCACTGCTTATGCATAGCTTTTTTTTCTTTTTTTTATTCTGGGGAAACAAAATAAAACAGGAAGAGATAAGGAAATAAAAAAGAAATGAAAATAACTAAACTAAAATCAAAAACCAAAAAAAAGTTTGATATGAAATATATAGAATTGGACATTTTTTCTGTTCATTTTCAAGGGAACTAATATTTTTGAGTGCCTACTGTATGCCAGGGAGCCATGGTGGGCATTTTCACTTATTGTCTCGTTTAGTCCTGATAAAATCACCTTTGATAGATGATGTCTTGAGATTGAGAGTGTCGGATTGGCCTTGAGCTATTATGTTCTGTGGCTGACACCCAAAGTCGCAGCTAAAGTGCATTCTGTGCATTTAAGATACAATTCTGTTTCTTTATGTGTTTCTTTGATACAGGATTGGTTAATAGAGGGATGATGCAGGAACTGTGTTCCATATATCACTTCTTCAGCTTATTAGTTTTGAAGCGATCAAGAGCAAGCTTTCTCACTATTAAAGAGAAAGCCTTAGCTATCTATGAAGATGTTAATAAAAAATATGAAAAATCAACTCAAGTGCTTTCCTTTGCTGCGAGTATTTGTTTAGCAGTTTCAGAACCATCTTGATTTCCAGTATATTATGTATCTGGAAATATTGAGAGTGCTGCTAAAAAAAACCTCAAAATCACTTTCTCCTGTGTGAAAATGTTGCATTTGCTTTTACTTTTTTAAAGGCTACACCTTGGATCATAGTTTTCATTTTAAAGTGAATGCCCTTCAGGCCTTGCATCTTGAAAGAAGATGCAAATGCTAGGTACAAGCATCAGTAGAGATTTAACTGTGCTAGTATTTTAATTAAGATTGTTATGGTTGTTGTTACTGCTTGGTTACACATTTCTGTAGGTTGGAATGTTCTGACCTCTAATCCTGTCTTTTCCCATAAGCTATGATATTTTTTACTGCATAATTTTGCAGACACCAGCATTTTTCAGGGATGCAAATACGGTGCTAGCACAGAAATGCATGCCACCACTTGTAAAATAAACCGATGTAATAAAGCTAAGACTTACAGTAGAGTACATCCTAATTAAAGAAAATAAGCATGCATATACTTTGTTCTAAGTATTAATGAGGGTTGTGAACTGTTTTTCTAATATTGTAACTTGTCCATCCTCAACCAGCTGTTTAATAACTACAGTACTACTTTTTTCTGATTGCTTTTATATTTATTGCCCTCCTTAATTTATCTCTGATTATTTTTATCTACCAATGACAAATATTGAATATACTGCCTGACCAGAGCAGGTGCATCTTTATATTATAGTGATAGCTTTGTGTCATCGATGAGAGAAATGTGAAACACAGATTACATGAAAATTAAAATATAACATATAGTATATGCCATAATCTTTGTCAAAGTACTGATCAGTGATATCGACCTGTTTTTTTAATTTTCTTTATTTACTTATGTAAACCATTTATAATTTTCTAATGTTTCTAATGCCAACTGAAATTAAGTACATCTTCAATCCTGTTCATTTTTTTTCATACACTTTATCACAGAATCACTGGCTTCACCCTACCTATTGTATAGATTATATGGTAATATCTTAAACTAGGTTAAACTTGAATTATCGAAGGATTAGAGTTACATTGTAGAATTTAACGATTTCAAATGTATATATTACATACTGAGATGTACTAGTTAACAAAAACTTTGATGGTCAACTTAAATTTACCTACTTAAAGTCCCACAATTACCCTGAAATGTAGATACTATTCCTGATTTAGAAAAGAGGAAGATGAACCTCTAACAGGTCAAATTACTTGTCCAAGAAGAAAGACTTGAAAAATGGTTGGCTTAGGACTTGATACAAATATTTTATTCTAGATGCAGCATTTTTCCTATTGCAAAGTCTGTCCTTTTACAGAAATATATTTTACTCCTATTAATGGAGCAATTCTCAGAAATAACTTCATGGTACAGTAGATACTTTATGTTACTCTGCTCTTCAAAGTTACTTTTGGACTGTGTTTATAGGATACATGCTGTTCATTTTAGAGGACTCCCTTTCACTTGACTTATTTGGGAGTTCCTGACTTATAACTGTTAAGACTTTTACCTTTTATTCTCTTGTGGGATCCTATTTTCTTAGCCTCCTGCTTGTTACTGTGTACACCAAACACTTTTGCAACATTTCTGAAATTCCCAGACTTGGGACCTGTGTCAACACAGCTCATGTATTTTACAGTTTTCTTAACTTTTTTTGCTCAGACAATTCCTATTGTTTTTCTTCAAAATTCAGCTTAGCCATTTCATCACTGAAAGCATCTTTCTTTCTCTCAACAAATATACAATAATCCCCAGTCAATGTGCAAGACACTGAAGATCCAATCATAGATGGTAATATACCTGAATTCTGCATGTCAGATTTCACTGTAACTGTATGTGACCTTCTATGTGAACTCCCTGAGAGCAAGAACGCCTTTCTATGCTCACTTGTCATTAAATACAATGTACTTGGTTAGGGAGTTCACTGTAAATTCATCTGTGTATTCCTGAAACATAGTAGATGTTTAGTAAATATGTGCTAAATGAATATTTAAATATTACCCGGCAGGAGTAAAACAAACTATTTAAAAATATATTTAGTTTTGACTGTTGGGAATATATTATCTTTTGGTTTGGGTATTTGTTTTAAAAATTTTGCTTATATCACTACTGCATGTGATAGGCCTTCAATAAATATTTAAGTATCTATAAAATAACCCAGTCAGAAGGAAAGAAAAGATGACCTGCCTTATCTCCTGAACTGAGAATAAATTAGACCAGAAATAAAGCAGACCTTTAAATCTTGCTATAAGATTTCTTATTTTGAAGCCTTATCTGGGACATAGGAGACCATTACATTGTTGAGGTTTCAAAGTCTTCAATACATAGAAATAAATGAGGGAAATATAATATGTTGATAATAGGATAATTAAACAGATTAGATATTGTCAATAGTAAATGTCTGATTTGTCAATAGAGCAAGTATTTAAAGTCCTCAAAAATCGAGATAATCCCTGGGGTTAATTAAAAGTTGATTATTCGGTCAATGATTATTGGAAGCAAATTTTAAACTGTATGTATGGGAAGACAAGCAAGATAAGTGTATTTTGCCTTATTTTTTCATAGGCATTTGGATTTTGTTTCTTTTTTAAAAAATGAAAATTTCAGTTTAACCTAAAAACATGCTCTCTTGTCTGGTAGCCATGTTTTGTCATGATTTTATGATATTTTCTGTGTCTGACTTCAGCGGTAAGCGCATTTAAGTTAATTGGACAGAATACATTATCAGGTACTCCAGAATGTCTTTATCACCTATTTATTTGTCTGCCTTCCATTTATCTACTAATGTTACCAGTATTGTGTATGCCACTTCTAACTTGAAACAAAGTTTGCAATTAGAGATATGACCACTGCTTCTGATTCATCCATGTTTTACTTTCATTTCCCTCTTCAAATTTCACATAATTTATAATCACTTTAATTGGTTATCCATGTGAATCATTTTATTACAGAGTCCTCTCATAAGCCCCATGCTAGTGCATTTTACCTCTGTGGGCATTGTGCATGGTCTGCAATTTAGCAACAAAACTCAGCACAGGTTATTAAAGGATATTATGTCATTCTCTGTGCTTTACTGAAAACTTTCACAGCCATATCCGAAGTAGTTAGGAAGGAACTCCAGTATTCTCATGATATTTAAATAATACTTAGTACAGAACTCTGAGTGATTATGAAGTACCCTAAGTTGCTAATGTATTTCTCTTTCAAGTCCTCGTTCTGTTTCTATTGTATGAAACATTTCATTAAAAATACCCTCCATCCTACATTGTGCATTAATAGATTATTTGGTGAAAAATGACTTCTTCAAGCAGAATGTCATTCCTTCTTGCTAGGAAAATCAAAGGATTAACCTTATTGACTATGGTGGGGAAGGGGACTTATTTGTTAGTTAACTTTCAATTCTTTCTTCCTGTTTGGCTGCCTCTCAGAAGGCACCTCATTGAGAAGTCTCCACATCTCAGGTGATGTGCCAACATGTGGATGTGTGATGGAAGAAGGGAGGTTGTCCTAAGGAGTATAAATTGCCTTTGACTAATAGTGACTCCAGAATACATTCTGACTCCTGAGCAGAAAGGCAGGCAGGGAGCTAAGAGTGAGAAAGGAAAGTAAATACCGTTAGTAAAGATCAATCCCTGTTTTGTTTCAAGGGTAATTCATCTGCTAAACAGTAAGGAGGGAAGGAGTGGTAGGGTCAGACTTTGAAGAGCTAGGATAAAATGTGACATGCATGCAAGGGAGAAGGAGATGCCAACAAAACAGAGAGGGACTGCAGACATCCTTGTGTCCTCAATAAACAGTGTCTGTTTGTAAATATTTAATTAACTAATTGAATGAAGGAAGCGTCAGAGATAAACAAAGCCAGACACTAGTTCCAGTGGTTAAGGACAGATTTTAATCAGTAATATACACATTGGGAAGGAAGTATATTATTATATTCAGTAGGGTAAAGAGCCTAGTGTGGACTGAACTCAACTTTGCTTTGTACAGATGTGACCCAGTGTTCTAAAGATACAATGAGGGAATAGGGAAGAAGGTGCATGGGGGCTCAGTAGAGTCAGGGAAGTGAAAAATTACAAAAGCAGGAAGGGGTGTTTTGGTCTGTTTGAAACCCACTTGGGTTTATTAACTGGTGGTTATCAAAGTTAGGCTCCTACCCTCCCACAGAAGGTTGGGAAATAAGGGTCGCATCTTGAGGTGTGGACTGACACAAACAGGAAAGTCTTTTGGCAGCCTTGAGTTTTCTTACACACTTTAAGTCATCCTGGGGGTGCAGCCTTGAACTGCTAAAAATAACATTAGGGCTTCATTCAAATCTTTATAGGTCAGGGTTGAGACCTAGTTGAGGAGAGAGCTCCATGGAGCCTGGTTAGAGTTTGGTAAAGAGGAGAATGTCAGAAAAAAAAAATCTGTCAGTCGCCCTACAGAGTACTTTGTTATGGGTTACCTCATTTTTATATTGACAACATATATAGGATTTCTGAAGCATTATTTTACAGATGAGGGAACTGAATTTCATAAAAGTTTAGTGGCATCTAATAAGTCAAGGACTTGAAATTCAAATTTAGTTAATATTTCGTTCTAAAACTTTACTCATTTATCTGACTGAAACATGGTGCCTTTGAAGGAGCAAGGGATTGCTGAAGGGAAAAAGGAAGTACTAGGAGTAGTTTTGGTTTCAGTTTTTTACCACTCTTTCTGGCTATTTCTTTTGAATGGCTAAACTCTACGTGAGTGACTACAATTTAGCAAATTAGTAAATCTTTTAGGGACCTAAAACATTAATGAACACAGAGAACCAACAGGATTTAGAAATATAGGGTTCATGGTAGTTATAAGGTAGGGCAGTTTGATTGTCCAGGTTAGTGTAATTTATTAAGGACTATATAGCATTAATATTTAAATACAAGCTATATTTTTAAATGGCTTCTCTTATTGTAAAAACTGGAGTCATGAATAATCAGTAAATCATCAGTTTGTGGTTGACTTACTGAATACTTTCATAATGAAATTACATCAGTTTAGGATGTTTTTTGGGTCAAAGAAGAAAAGGATATATTTAGAAGGACTTAAAAATAAAAATCTATTATAGCATGTAAGAAATCATCTGGAGGCAGGTTGGGACTGCATGTTTCTCTTTGGTTTTGGGTAGTTTTCCTTGACTTCATGGAAGAAAGTTGTCTGCAAAAATTTCATGTATCCCGTTCTTCTACAGTAAAATCTGAAGTTAGGGAAGATAAATATGTCACTGGCCTTGTATTACGAAAAAAGGAAAAATTCTCATATGTCATCCAGGAGACTTTCCTCAGTTCTCATTGGCTAGAATTGTGTCATAGGAACTCCCCAAAACTAATGCCTGGTGAGGAGAATATCATCACCAATCAGCTTCTGATTTTCCCTGATCTATCAACTCCTTTCTGTTGCTGAGGGGAAGGTCAGCCTCCCTTGAAGCAACTGACTGTTCCATCAAATTCAGTGTTCATTTACTAAAGAACGAGGAAGAGGAAATAGGGTGCAGTGGGTGGTCAGGTGTGACTGCCACAAAAGTGGCCTTTTTGACAAAGAATGTGAACTGTGTCAGAAGTCTGTATCTATTAAGTACTTACAGTGTGCCATTTCGATGTACTTTGTATGTGTGATCTAATTTAATTTCTTCAGACTTACTTGTGAGGATGATTTCGTTTCAGAGAAGGGGATGGGAACAGATTTTGAAATGTTCGAATGACCTGTCAAACTCACAAAGCTGCTCAGTGGCAGTGTTGGGATTGGAACCCTGGCTGGTTGGCAGCAGAGTCTTCTTTCCCTGCCAGGTCCCTGTAAAAGGAAACTGTTAACATTGGGCATAGTTTTACTGTTGTTAAGTTGAAGAATGGTAGGTAAGGATACTAACTTCCTTTGTGACAGGGTGTATCTTGGGAAATCCTGAGAAAGTTGTTACACTTGATCTTGTGTAACTTGAAAGTTGTTACTTAATATCTCTGTTTACACATTTTTTACTATCTTTTTCTTTTTAAATTTTACAGATAATGAAATTAAGAGAAAGTGTGATAAAACAGTTTACCCAAGGTCACATAGCTATGAAGTGGCCTAAGTGGGGTTTGAATAAAGGCTTACCTTGAATCTGAGGGCTTCGAGGACTGTATGTATGTATGTATGTATGGCAGAGTGGGGTAATAGAGTTGGGTTAAAACAAATTACATAAACCTCACTGGTCTTTCAGAATCTTATGATATAAAAGAAGCTAATTTTTTAAAGGAAATATATTTCATTTTCATTTTTTTCCCCCAAACTTGACAGGTGAATAATATTCTCAAATTTAAGGGGGCCAAGTAGTCATTTGTTTTCTGGAAGAGTTGGATGAAAAATAGAAATGGAGGCCAGGATCTCCTTTAGAAAGAGAAATGAAAACTGAAAACAAAGAATATTAGTTTGCTATTGACTGATGAGACAGGCTAAGTATTGAAATGAGTAGACTAACTAATCAGGTGCTAATCTACTACATGCCTAGACCAAAATAGGAACCACACCAGTTCCTGGCTTCTAGATGGTTCCTTCTTGAGACTACACAGTGAATTAAAAGGCAGGACAGAGATTGAAAGATGCTTAGGGTATAAAACTCTGTGTGTGCTCTGTAATTACTTTTTCTTAGAAAGCCATTCTGCTTCCCCCAACCCCTCACCCCCATGCCGGGTACTCTCGCCAACACTGTTTTTTATGAATGGCCAAATATATAAAATTATATATATAGTGTGTGTATGGGGGAGTTTGTGTGTGTGTGTGTGTGTGTACACCTACATATACATATGTGTATAAAATCTTTGGAAAATCATTTCATCATTCCATGCTGTGTCAAAATGCTTGCTATATTTGTTCCATTATTTTCATTGGGGCTGAAATTCATGAATATTTTAGGTGATTTGTTCTTTGCTGATTTTTGCCTCTAAGAAGAAAATGTGCTCCATGATAAAACATTGGACTTATTATTCACACTTAGTGTAACTGAAGACTAATTAGCTACTGTTTAATTTCTCAAGAATACAAAACAATATGTGTTGTCTGTTATACAAAATGAACAGCTAAACAACTCTCCCACCTTATTTTTTTAAACAAACTCCCAGCACACAAACATTCATAATTTATGATGTTTTCCATCAAAACATATTCCCTGAATATAGATAAAATCAGCATTTGGAGCATGGATGCTTTGGTTCCAGCTCAGGGACTGTGATTGAAATGCATGCACATGCTTGAAAAATTCTTCATTTTCATTTTCCCCAATTTGTAACTGAAGACATGAAGGCTGCTAAGTTTCTACAAGTGTTATGCTCTCTCTTACATTGCACTGTACAACTGCGTTATAACATTTGTTTCAAAGCTGCTGAACAAATTGTTTAACATATTTGTAGTATCACAATAAGGACTCGATCATAAAATTGTAGATACACATTCTCTTGTATCTGTGTTTGATTGCCATGTCCCTTTTGAGGATTACTAAGTAGATAATCTGCTTCTATTTCTGATGACAGAGAACACATTCATTTGTGTAAAGAGCTTTCGTGAGCTATGTTGCTGATGTTTTTCATATAAAGCATTTCTGTATTTTCAGGTATTCAAGACGACTGAATTTACTTATTTGCAGCCAAGTAATAGTGTTCAAATTAAATAGTTTCTATTAACTTTATCATTGACTGGTTTATGGTTTTATGGAGATAAAAAGTATTTTGAGAGGAGCTTTCCTTTTTCTATAAATGGCAGTGAATGGTCCCATTTTAAAAGATGTCTTTGATATTCTTTTAGTTCTTATGGTTTGGTGACACCAGTCAAAATTGTTTCTAAAGTGTTCAGAATTCACATCGCGTGGCTGGTTGTTGAAATGTTCTGCCTGAATGGTTGGGTACTAAATGAATTCATGCCAGCACATGGCAGTTCCAGCCATTGGGGCCAATGGCTGCTTAGTGCTGGGGCAAAACTCTTTCCCATGCACAAGTTGGTAGTGGTTTCCTGCAAATAAATTTGGATCCTGTGGCCCAAATGATGTCTTCAAGAAATAACTCAACATCTGTGTTTTATTTCCAGCTCTGTTCCATACTCAGTGAAGCCCAGATCTCTGCTTAGAGCTAAATATCTTTACATTCCCTTTAGCGTCAAAGCAAAAGTTTTGTTAATTTTACTTGCAAACATTTTTACTTTGATTTGTGGGCATGCAAATGCTTTGAGCCCTCAAAATATTCTTTCATGTCGGAGGCTATGTGATGCTGAGGAGCACAGAGTCTGAACTCTGGCAGATTTGAATTAAAATCCCATTCACCTACTTGCTTCATAAGAGATCACAAATGAGTGATTCACTTCTCTATTCCTTCATATTCTCATCTGTAAAATGAGGATAATAATAGCACTACTTACCTAGTAAGTGTTCAATTAATATTAGCTGTCATTATTGATATTACTAGAAAGCCAAGGTATAATTATATATTTTTTGATAATTTATTAACCAGCCTTCCTTAAAAGGCTTATAAAGAGTTTGGCTGTATGGAAAACAATGCTGTGGTAATATGTCAGAATTTTTTTTTTTTTTTGAGGTAATTATTAGTTTTGGAGAGCTGCGTTATCACTGCACCATTGATTACATTCTGTTTAGTTTTCCCACACATTGCAAAGGGTGGTTGGCAGCTGGTGAGTTTGGCATTTGGGACCTTTATGGTATCTAGGGTCTCTTCTTTCTTTGTCAGCAGTTTGTTATCATGGTGCAGGGCCTCACAATTGAGGCAGAATGAGGAATTAAGGATAATTACACCATTTATTATGTGACTAAATCCTGAATCTAGTGCCAAGCTCTGTCTTGCTCTCAAGGACTTTCCTCCTCTTCCCATAACCCTACTCAGACTTATGTCTGGGTGTAGCTGGAGGTTTATTGTCCTTGTTTGTTTCTCTGCTCTTATCCATCCTTAATTCAAATGTGGCTCCTGGTTCTGCCTGGAATTTGGGCAGTATCTGTACTACTGGCTGTTGGTTTGCCATCGAGCCCATATACCTGGCAGGGTGGGGGGGGGGCAAGAAGACACTGAAAAAGAGACGGACTGGTAGGTGTCAGGTTTAATAAATTTACAGACGAAGCTTGTCTTGAGTGGCCCCGGACAGATCTCTGTACCTACTGGCCACAGTCTTGAAAGTTTATATAGGGGCCTTAACTGGGTGCAGTCATGTATACCATCCAGATGGTTCCACCAACATATTGTTCTCTCAAGGCCACATACTTCAAAATGGCTCCCATTGTGGGAACAGTCGGCCTAGTGCACTATCCAAGACCTGGGGAGGGATGGGGAGCCTCCGACTGCCTGGGTCCAGCACATGGGTCAGCTGGTGGTCATGTCCTTTTGATGACCTCCTCCAACATTGATGTTTCATATAGTCTGTTTCCACAGCATGATCAGTGCAGGGTGGTTCCCACACTACTGAATAAAGCTCCACCTCAGCTCCCACTGACTCTGATATGCTCAGAGGCTTAGCATTAGCAGTTCCTCTCTCATGACCTAGCTGGTGGTGTTCCCCTCCTCCCCCCTCTCCTATGCTACTGGGTTTTCTGGTTTAAGCTTTAGTGATCTTCAATATCCCCTTCCCCTGGCCAAGGTGGTTCAGTGACAATTTATTCTTCTCTAATATTTGCATCGTAACAAAGGAATTATAGGAACACTTGTTAAATCTCTTCACATTGCAGTAGAGTTAGTGAAGACTTGGGGGAGGAACACAACTGGGGTCCTCTAGGGCCAACTAACCTCCCCAATCTTTGTTCCTTATTGTAGTCAGTCATGTTGGTGCCCTCTGCATGCTTGCAGAAGGAAAACAAAGAGAAAGCCCTGTTCTGCTCTCAAATCTCTGACTGGTGATAGTAGTAGAGATTATGGTGGTAGGGATGGTAGGGCAACCTGGCTAGTTGCCTTCTGGGTCCTGCCAAGAATAACAACACAAAGAAGGAAAAGGGAACTCTCTAAGAGACACTTGACAGTCACCTGTTTTTATCTTTCCCAACAGCTGGCTTCCGTTGTTCTCTTTTTAGGGAATGGGAAGCTGTCCTTAGAGCATGTGCACTCTTCCTTCTCTGTGGATCATGTTTTATAACCTCTTTGTTCTGAGTCATCAGTTATTAATATTTAAAGGGACACTTGTTATGAAATATTCTTTTCTTTCAAGTGCCTGGATTTTAACTCTAAAATCCTAGCATTCAAAGCTACCCATTCTGCCATGCTCTACTTAGAAGTGGCATTTGAAAATCAAAGCTAATAGTGACATGTTGGCTCTCTACTCTTGAACTCCCTGTCAAGGGCGGGATGGCTCAGCGAACCTAGTGGAAAGCCCTGGGCAGCAAGCAGGTTCAGATTGCTGCAAGTTGATAAAGACTCAGTGTGTAGACATATCAGAAGGAAATGGAAACATGACAGAGGGGACAATGAGCAAATCATGATCATTGTGTTTACATAAAGTAGAAGGATTGATTTGATCCCCAAATAGAAATTCCAGAATAATTTTCTAGAGATAGTTTTTAGACTCTTAATAAGATGACAGTTTTGAATTCTGTCAGTTTATCATATAAAATGAAGCTTAAAACTTGTTTCATTTTTGAAACCTTTCTTGGTTATTCGAAACTACCTTTCTCTCTTATAAACCACTGGAAAATAGATTAGTACCACCCATTTATAATCTCATATAGTTTTGGGTCGTAAATATTTTAATTTCACTCATCTTTTCTTCTTTTTTCTTTTTTTTTAATTTTATTTTATTTTTTCAGTGTTCCAAGATTCATTGTTTATGTACCACACCCAGTGTTCTTCTAATCAGATTCTAAGCTTATAGACAAAGGCTTTATGTTATGTGATGCACATAGTAGATGCTCAGTAAAGAGCAATTGAAAAAAATAAATGAATGGTACTCTTACAGCGCTATTTATATTTATAATAAAAGTAGAGATTTAAAACTGTGACAAAAGGAATTTGTGTTAAATAACTTTCTGGCTGTGAGGACTGTTATAAATTAGTACACCTTACTGATAAATGTTAATAGAATATTTGCTCTTTTTTGAAAGAGTATTCTTTGAAAAGATACATATATATATATATATATATATATATATATACACATATATATAAAATTAAGATTTTATTTATTTATTTCAGAGAGAGAGAGATCACAAGTAGGCAGAGAGGCAGGCAGAGAGAGGGGGAAGCAGGCTCTCTGCTGAGCGGAGAGCCTGATGTGGGGCTTGATCTCAGAACCCTGAGATCATGACCTGAGCTGAAGGCAGAGGCTTTAACCCACTGAGCCACTAAGGAGCCCCATATATACATATATATTTAAAGATTTATAAAATAAATATATCCATCATCTCAAAGAAAGAAACAAAACAGATTTATTAATTTAGAGAGAGAGAGTGAGCATGAGCAGGTGGGAGGGATGAAGGGAGAGAGAGAATCCTCAGGCTGATTTCCTGGTAAGCTCAGAGCCGATGCAGGGCTTGATCCCACGACCCTGAGATCACGACTTGAGCCGAAATCAAGAGTCAGGAGCTTAACCTACTGAGCCACCCAGGTGCCCCAAACATATATTTTTATCTGATTAGAACAGTTTTGGTAGAAATATAAATTAAATAATCCAAGTTGTCTCTAAGTTCTCTGAAAATATATACTTAAATATTAAACTCATGCATTTTTCCTCTTCATATTAATTCAATAGTTTAAGTTAGCCATTTAATAAGGAATATTTATACTTTTCCTTCTCATTTATCTCTCTTACAAATTTTTAGAGATGACAGCAAGTAAATATAAGCCCAGAACCTTATCTTCTGGTATATACTTTATTTTTTTTTTCTTCTGGTATGTACTTTAGTTACTTATGTGCATTCCCTACCTACCTAAATTTGTTTTTTCGCCTGACTCTTAATATTCCATAACGAAAGTCTATTTCAGTTATAAAAAATATGGAATGACTTTTCAAATGGCACCACCCAGATAAATATTTGAATTATTTTGTTACTTGAAACAATTATATTAGTAATACTTACACCCAAGTTAATCATTCTGACTACTAAATGTGTCCAAGGAATACTCTGTAACATATATATTTTGAAATAATTGCAAAATATTTAAACATCATTTTTCTAAATAGTCCATTTGTGTTCATGTAATATTATAGAGTATTGACAATTTCTCAGTAATCCATTGTTGATTATTTTTAATGTTTCACTCTGATGAAACAAATGTCAAAACTCTTATAATCTCTTTTCAGTTTGATTTTAACCGGAAAAATGTCAGAACATTAAAAGTGATTTGTATGTGAACATATAACTTATGATAATTACATAAGCAAAACTGCAATAACAGAAGCACACTAAAAGTTAAAGTAGGAGAAATTAGCCATCCTAAAATGTCTGTGATTTAAAATAAAATATTCCTAAATATTTAATTTACTTTAAAATGTGTTAAGATTTATAGCCTGCAAATGTGAAAATTGATCTGTGGTCACACTGTGAAAGATAGACACACAACAATACTCCTAAAAACCTAAATAAGAACATAAAAGGGAAGAAAGGTAATAGAATAAAAATCAAAACTAGCTCTGTTAGTGCATTTAAAGTTACATTTAATTCAGAGTTTTCTGGGTAAAGGGGAAGATAGGATATGTAATTTTTATTATCAAATGATCAAATTATACCATACTGTTTATCCAGAAGGAAGATTAAAATTGATTTAATGTGTGACTTTTGAGGTCAGATAGTTTTAAACAGTTTAATAGATGATGACTCCCATACTAGTTTTAGGAAAGATCCAGATATTTTTTAACAGTACCATTTCATATAGCCATCCTTGGAAAGAGCCTAGGACAGACCAGATTATATTAATCTATATCATTTTTTTACATAGTGTTCAGCGATAGCGATTCATTAGTTGTGTATAACACCCAGTGCTCGTCACCACACATGCCCTCCTTAATACCCATCACCTGTTTACCCCATCCCCTCAACCTCCCTCCCTTCTGTAACTCTCAGTTTGGTTCCTGGAGTCCAGAGTCTCTATGGTTTGTCTCCCTCTCTGATTTCTTCCCATTCAGTTTTCCCTCCCTTCCCTTATGGTCCTCCATGTTATTCCTTATGTTCCACATATGAGTGAAACTATATGATAATTGTCTTTCTCTGCTTGACATATTTCACTTAGCATAATCTCCTCCAGTTCCATCCATGCTGATACAAATGGTGGGTATTCATCCTTTCTGATGGCTGAGTAATATTCCATTGTACATTTGAACCACATCTTCTTTATCCATTCATCTGTTGAAGGGCATCTTGGCTCCTTCCACAGTTTGGCTATCATGGACATTGCTGCTATGAACATTGGGGTGCATGTGCCCCTTCTTTTCACTATGTCTGTATCTTTGGGGTAAATACCTAGTAGTTCAATTGGTAGGTTATAGGGTAGCTCTATTTTTAACATCTTGAGGAAACTCCATAATGTTTTCCAGAGTGGCTGTACCAGCTTGCATTCCCACCAACGGTATAAGAGAGTTCTCCTTTCTCCACATCCTCACCAACACTTTTTGTTTCCTGTCTTGTTAATTTTTGCCATTCTAACTGGTGTAAGGTGATATCTCATTGTGGTTTTGATTTGTATTTCCCTGATGGCTAGTGATGTTGAACATATTTTCATGTGTCTTTTAGCCATTTGTATGTCTTCTTTGGAGAAGTGTCTGTTCATGTCTTCTGCCCATTTATTGACTGGATTATTTGTTTTTTGGGTGAGTTTGAGAAGTTCCTTATAGATCTTGGATACCAGCCCTTTATCCATAATGTCATTTGCAAATGTCTTCTCCTATTCCGTGGATTGCTTCTTAGTTTTGTTGACTGTTTTTCTTTGTTGTGCAAAAACTTTTTATCTTGATGAAGTCCCAAAAGTTCATTTTTGCTTTTGTTTCCCTTGCCTTTAGAGACATGTCTTGAAAAAGGTCACTGTGACCAATGTCAAAGAGGTTACTGCCTATGTTCTCTTCTAGGATTTTAATGGATTCCTGTCTCACATTGAGGTCTTTCATCCATTTTGAGTTTATCTTTGTGTATGGTGTAAGAGAAGGTCCAGGACTCCACCCCCAAATTACTAGTACTCCTACAGCAATTCAGCAACGTGGTGGGATACAAAATCAATGCACAGAAATCAGTTGGATTTCTAAGCACTAACAATGTGACTGAAGAAATCTATATCATTTGTATATATATAATATAAATGAAAGAGATAAGCATTCTTTAGTGTTTATTGTTTAGTTTTTATTTTTAGACAGTTCAGTAATACTAGATTTTTTACATGAAAGCAAGGTGGTAAAACAGAAGTTTGAGTGATGAATAATGAAAAGATAAAATCGCAAATGCATTTTTTAGGATTGGGCTTGTATATCTTGTACTCATTCCTATTTGTCAAATCCTTGCAGCCACTGAAGCCTGTGGATAATAAAAAGATATATAAGCTCTGGATCATTTTCTCAAGGGATTTACCATCTAGCACTAGTAATAATACACTTATTCCCAAAGCAATAATACAAAGAATATGTGATATTTCCCTATAAGTGACAAAATGTGATATCAGCCTGTGAATGCAATTTGATTATATGGGTGTCCACCAAGTGCTGAGAATTTGATTGAAACAACACAATGCAATGAAACTCTGACTCAGGAAGGACCACAAAATCAACCAGTTTTATTCTGCCACCCACAGCATAGCAGATCCTTTATGGGACCATTATTGTCGGGGTCAGGTACCTTGCTTTTTGCTCATGCACTTCTCCCTGGAGCAAAGAAGATGGTTAGGTTTTATGTTTTCCAAGAATTCCTATAAAAAACAGAGCAACTCGAAATATTTATTTATAAGAGAAAGAGTTGCAAATTATTTTAATCAACAATCTGATTTTACAAATGAAAAGAAAAAAAAAATCCCTTAAAGGGATAAGTGACTTGTTCAATTATTGGCAGCTAGCAAGTAGCATAGCTTGATCTAACTTGACTTTCAATTTAAGTAGAAAAAGTTTAAATAGGGGTAAAGCTGTGTTTGGCCAAAATATTATGTGCTTTTAAAAATTGTTTCAAATGTGTCGGATTGTTTCCAGTGTTTTATCCAAATATCCATGATAGTCTCTAATTCCAAAGGGAAAGGGTTTAAAAGTTAAAGAGTAGAAATGTAATATGTTCTTTCTCTCCAGGAGTGGCGGTACCTTTATATCAGAGAAGACATTTCCAGGATACTGAGTATCCCACTGTTTCTTTAATATTTTGTGAATAATTAGAGGAATTCAATTCCTATCTTTTTAAATACTAAAATCGCTGTTAATAAAGATAAGAGTCTTTACTGTATCTGAAGTAAGTGTGTTAATTTTACTTGGAATCAAACCAGTATATTTTATCTTCCAGGAATTTATTCTGTGATGTAAATGTTTATTTTCCCACAAAAGGGGGACATTTTAAAAGGAAAATAATAGAAATACTGCCACGCTTTCAGGGCAGAGAAAGTTGTGTTGGTAGGATGGAGACAATGAACTGGGTATACTGGAGGTGTAAGCTATTGTGAATCAGAGTGAGAGAGTAGATCAAGAGGGAATTGATTTGTGAAGTGTACCCATGGGTATATATGAAGTCTTGGCCAAAGAACATTGAGCAAATTGATAATGTCTTTGGGAATATTATGTGAAGATAGAGTTGCATAAGTTCAAGGACAGTCACTATTTTTTAACAAATTGTGAATGGTAACAGGAGACTGGGAATAACGTAAGCTGTTTTCTATGGTGGAGTCATTTTAAAGGTTAAAGTCCAGAAATAAGTTTAATGAGAGCATTGAGAACTTGGAAAATGTTGGTGTAACATGGACTCATCCTGAAAACATGGTGATGATGGTTAAGAGAGGGACTAATGGGATGCTTGGAAGTAAGCCAAGTTCAGGCCGACCATTTCCTAACATTGTATTAAAGGCAAACAGAACTTACCTAGAGATAGCTAGAGTCTGTTTGAGAAAAGCAGGAGGTTGGAGAAGAAGGTGTGAAAACATTTTGAAGTTTGAAATTAAATGCTCCGAATGGAAAATTCTCTTGAAATCTTGGGAAATCCAAGATCAGGGCACCACAGATTCAGTGTTTGGTGAGAACCCACTTCCTAGTTCATTGACAGCTGTCTTAGATTCTGTCCTCATTGTTAGAAGGGGCTAGGAAGCTCACTTCAGCCTCTTTTATTAGGGCACTAATCCCATTAATGAGGACTCCACCTTCATGATCTGATCATGTCCCAAAGGTCTCACCTCCTAATCTCATCACATTGCAGGTTAGGATTTCAACATACAAATTTGAGGCAGAAGTCGCTGGGGGAGGATCACAAACATTCATTCTATAGCCCTATTTAACCATGACAACTTTCTTATTTCCTTGACCCTGTGGGTTTTTGTTTTTTGTTGTTGTTTTTTTTAATTGACCATAGGCAGTCTGGGGTATTACTGTATATTTTTCCATTGTTAGATATTGTGAGTTCCCTTATATATTTATTTACTTAAGACATCTTTGGAGAATAAAGTGTTTACCAGTCATTTTGATAAGCATTATGATATAAATGAGTTTATAGAGATGAATAAAACTTTTGTCTTTTCCCTCAGGGAGCTTTAAGTTTTCAATAGAGAAAACATTTAAGCAAACAGCTCCAATAAATTATTCTAATTATAACCAAACTCCCATATACGAAAACAATTTTTGAACAGGAAATAATACTGAAACGTAATTTCATCATATTATTTGGCTAGTCTGCTTACAATTTTAGAATTATTTCTTCAAGTGTGGAAATGAGAATGTAGCTTTATTTCAAGCTTTATAGCAAGGGAAGAACCATGAATAAAAATATATTTTCTAGCTTAACATATATAGTGCGTTCACATTACAGATGTGTTACACTGCAGATGTGTCAAAAAATGGACACATTGTTTGAGCCCTCTGTACTTCCTTTTAATTACTCTGGACCATATTCTGTATTATGTACATCACTTCCCCAGTTATTCCAATAATTTTAATACATCAAAGTGAGTTCTGATATGAATACATAATTCCTTATAATGCCCTTTTCTCTGAATTGTATTTATTTCTTGTTTCTAGAGTGAATAAGGTTGTTGCTAAAAAAGCTCATTGGCTTGTTGACTGCTTGATGATTTTGACATTTTTCCTAGGTACCAAATGTGTTGTTTTGATTCTTTAGAAATGATAAATGATAAATGATAAATGATAAAAGTCTCCCAATTCCAGTCATCTTGTTATTGAACAAATAATGTTAAACTCATAATCCTATTCAAAAATTTATGTTGTGTGAAACTGTTTACTTATTAGATTCTTTAATGAGGCCTGGCCAGCTCTTTGGAGTGAAAACCAAAGACAGTGATTCACATTTCCCAAACAGACCTTCAGTCTAAATGATTTTGAGTCATATTTGAGGTCACTTTGTTGTTGTCATTGTACTTAATCTTCCCAGCATCTCATCGTTATTGCCAGAAAACTTTGGTGTGCAGCCTGCATGTAATCAGGGACAGAAAACTGCAGCATAGACTACCTTAACTGAATTAAAATGAGGCAGCTCCATACGATATGCAGACTTACATAAGACAAACATATTAAATGTGTATACAAAATGCCCTAAGAGTCTGTCTTTGGTAATACATACATCTGTATACATACCTATAATATACTAATATTTTTAAATGAAAATCAGTATTGCATATGAGGATACTTGATTGTACTTAATATTCTCCTGGAGCATAGGGAAACAAAATGTGTGTGTGTGTGTGTATGTGTGTGTGTGTGTGTGTGTGTATGTGTGTGTGTGCATGTGCGTGTGCAGGGTGTTTAATGTTATAATACAGTTTTTAAAATTATCTGATCTACAATCAGATATATAATCATGTTTTTCCTAGGTATAAATGTTTAAAATTACTTTTAGCATTGAAATTCAGTATGGGAGAAACTAATTTCTGAGAGAATTCATTTGAATGAAAATATAGCTCCTCTTTGGCTGCCTTGGAGTATGGACTTAGGGGAATGAGTAACATGTAGCTTCCGTAGAAAGGTTGTGGTTGTCCCCCATAAAAACAAATCAACTCACTTTGATTTTAAAAACAGAAATTGTTCATGAACCAAAGGTATGCTTTTGTACAAATGTTTACAGTTTTCTTTTTCCATCTATTTTGACTTCCTACACTGCTTCAAACTTTGTTATATTTTTCAGATGAAATCTGCTACAGTGGTCAAGGTATATTTTAACTTCGTCACAAGCATTTAATGCAATCAGAGAACAATAGATTCTTTCTGATGTAAAATTCTTAGTTGTCATGTTGCTAGTGTGCTGTTTGTGACTAGAATGCAAAGTAGTTTTAATCCATACATCCTTTTTTCTGTGTTGGGATGCCTGCCAAATCTAAGTCTGTGATTAACTTTTGAGGTTGTCAGCTCGAAACAAATGTAGGGGCCGGAGATCTCAGGACAGTGGATTTGTATCTAATGCATATTTAACCATACTGTTAGCTTTCAGAATTAGAAAACAAATAATTATCTTCGTAGACTAAAAGTTTGCTTGGCATCAAATTTCCTTTTTTAAATTGTCCTGTGCTGTTAATCTGAGTGTTCAATAAATTTCATGTAAAAATGGTGGAATTTAATAAAAATTATCTGTTAAAATTGTATTATATAATTATTCATGGTATTATAGTAACTAGAACTCCCTGCTTTTTAGTTGGAGGTGAAAGTCAGCAACATTCAAGAACAATGTTACCTGATTTGCTTTAATTCTTTGAATGATTAGTTAATATTCTAGCCAGTTGTGACTTAGTGAAAAAATAACGTTTGAGTTCAAGACAAAATTCCTGGGTTCATATCCAACATTGACTTAATTTCTCTGGGCTTCCATATCTTCATCTATATAAATCTACTTTACTTTTGTTCCATGCTTTGGGGATATTCACATCATTAGTGCTGAGTAGGAGTGGAAGGTAAGAAAATTCACATTAAGTGAATATAACTACTATATCCTAGTTTCTGTCAGACACTTTGAATGAATCCTAGTAGCAAATCTATGAGGAATGTTCATTTTATATAAATTCCCAATTAAGAAACTAAGCCTCAGAAAAAGCAAATCACTTTTCCAAGGTTGTTGAATTAAAAAGATAAGAATCTGGAATTCAAAAACTGATTGTCCTGTCTGCTTTGAACATTCTTGTTCATATGCCTGCAGATACCCTTGACTCTATGTACCTCTGGCTGCAGCTTCGACTCTCATTTCTTACTATCTTCATGATGATGGAAGGGAGGAAGTGATTTTGAACATTCGGTCAAAGGTCTGTAAAAATATAGTTTTTTGTTTTTGTTTTTTTGTTTTTGTTTTTTTGAGCATTAACTATCCCAGGCACTGTAGTAAACATTAGACATATATAATCTCTCTTTAGACTGAACATAAGCTTATAAGGTAAATTCGATTACTGGGCTATTTTCAGAATATGAAAACAATACTCAGAAGCTTTAAGTGACTTTTCTAAATTTCAAGACAAGGTAACCTAACTTCAAAGGCCATGTCTTTGACTATATGATGTTAGTTTCCTTTCGCTGCTGTGACAGATTACTGCAGAGTTAATGGCCTAAGCAATACAGATTTTTAAAAAAAATTCCATTCAATTTAGTTAACGTATACTGTATTATTAGTTTCAGGGGCAGAATTTAGTGATTCATCATTTGCATATAATACCCAGTGCTCATTACATCACATGCCCTCCTTAATGCCCATCACTGGACTACCCCATCCCCTACCCACCTCCCCTCCAGCAACCCTCAGTTTGTTCCCTATGGTTAAGAGTCTCTTATGGTTTGCCTCCCTCTATTTTTATCTAATTTTATTTTTCCTTTCCTGCCTCTATGTTCATCTGTTCTTGTTTCTTAAATTCCACATATGAATGAAATCATATATTTGACTTATTTCGCTTAGCATAGTACCCTCCAGTTCCATCCATGTTATTGCAAATGGCAAGATTTCATTCTTTTTGATGGTTGTGTAATATTCTATTGTATGTTTGTATATGTGTGTGTGTCTGTGTGTATACCAAACATCTTCTTTATCCATTCATCTATTGATGGACATCTGGGCTTTTTCCATATTTTGGTTATTTGGATATGGCTGCTATGAACATTGGGGTGCACGTGCCCATCATATCACTATGTTTACATCCTTTGGGTAAATACCTAGTAGTGCAATTGCTGGATAGTAGGGTAGTTCTGTTTTTACCTTTTTGAGGAAACTCCATACTGTTTCCCAGAGTGGCTGCACCAGTTTGCATTCCCACCAACAGTGCAAGAAGTTTCCCCTTTCTCCACATCCTTGCTAACATCTGTTGTTTTCTGGGTTGTTAATTTTAGCCACTCTGACCCATGTGAGGTGATATCTCATTGTGGTTTTGATTTGTATTTCCCTGATGATGAATGATTTGAGCATTTTTTCATGTGTCTGTTATTAAGGAATACAGATTTATTATCTCACTGTTTTGGAGGTCAGAAGTCTCACTGGGCTAAAATGCAGGTGGTGGCAGGTTTGTGTTCTTTCTTGAGGCTCTAAGTGAGAATCTGTGTCCTTTCATTTCCCAGCTACTAAAGACCGTCTGCAGCTCCTTGGCTCATGGTCCCTTCTTCCATCTTCAAAGCCAGTGGTGTAGAATGTTCACATTTCTCCCTTTCCTTCCATCTCTCTGTCATTGTATCTTCATCTGAATCACCAACCCCCCCCTTTTTTTTAATAAAGGGCCTTGCTATTATTATGAGTCCATGTAGAGAACTCAGGGTAATCTTCCCATCTCAAGATGTTTAATCATTTCTGCAAATTCTCTTTTGCCATATAAGGCGGCATTCACAGATCCTGGGGATTAGGATGAGGACATCTTTGAGGGTCGTTTTTTTCCAACCACAAGTATATTTTAGAATGTGTGATGTTAAAGGAGATAAATTGAAGAACATAATAGTTCTCTCTATGAGGAGCTTTAAAGAGATTATTCAGTATTAATTGATTAGTCAGAGAAATGTTAACACATTTGAATTCAGCATCCAATGTTGTTTAAAATAGTGCAAAAATATAAAGATACAGTGGACTTCAAAAGCTGTATAAATTAGGGGCGCCTGGGTGGCTCAGTGGGTTAAAGCCTCTGCCTTCGGCTCAGGTCATGGTCTCAGGGTCCTGGGATCGAGCCCCGCATCGGGCTCTCTGCTCAGCAGGGAGCCTGCTTCCCCCTCTCTCTCTGCTTGCCCCTCTGCCTACTTGTGATCTCTCTCCTCTCTGTCAAATAAATAAATAAAAATCCTTAAAAAAAAAAAGTTCCCCCATAAAAAAAAAGCTGTATAAATTGTATGACAAGAAACTCATCACAATGATTTTAATTGATAAATATTAATATCAATATATTAATAAATTAATACATCAATACATACATATTAGCTCTCTTGAGGCATGACAACTAACATGTGTCATTAGTTTTATCATTTATTTTTTCAGTCATTTTTAATTTTGTATTTGCCATTTTATATCGAGTTGTTTTATAATCTGCTGTAATGATTTTTAAAGACAAGACAGGGTATTAATCGTAATAAAGAAAATGCCATCCTGGAACATGGTGAGTTTTAGTAAATTCCGCAGAGTCACACAACTAATTGGTAATAGAGCCTCATCTGCTACCTTATTCACTGGACTCTCACTCTAACGTGATTGCTGCTGGGTCCAAACACTTCCCAAATTCTAAAAGAACTTAATGAGCCTTTAGGCTTCTGATGTTATACCTATTTAAGTTTATTTGTGTAATATAGAAATTGGCAAGAGTTAGTCTTCTTTGTTGTGATCTAGATCATCTTGATTTTGGTGGAGGAAATCTGCATCATATGAAACTCTTAAAGTAGGCCTTTCATATACAAGCAGTGCTGGTCAATGGAATTGGCAAGTAAACTAAAGTCATATTTAATGGTCCCAAATAAGCTTTTGCTAAGTTAACTGATCAGTGTTACCTCAATATGTATTAATATACTTTTTATTAAATATATTCTCCCTCTGTCCCTCTCTCTCTCTCTCTCTCTCTCTCACACACACACACACACACACACATAGAATTTAATTATCTTTATTTGTAAAAGTACATTTTGGCTGTCATCATATAGTCTGTGTATGGTTTCAGTAGATTTTTGTTTTTGTAAGCTTCATACAGAGATCTTAATATAGATCATGCTTCATAGTAGAGGGACATTAAGGTAAATGTGGTTTGCAAAATTTCAGTATTGATTAGATATTTATAAACTTAGCAAGGATAAAATTTGGTCCATTACTCTCTTTGATGTGGTGTCAGTGTAGTACTAAGCATACTAATTTAGAAAAATATCTAGCTGATTTTGACCTTTCTAAATTAATTTATTCAAAAAAATTAGTTTCATTCCATATTACTCCATAGATAATTTTCTTTAGGAAGTAATTTCCACCTAGTGGCACCACATCATAGCCAGTGGTTATGGAAATGGAAATAAAACTATAGCAGTTAAAATATTTTTATTTATTATTTAGTAAGGAAATTAAATTACAAGTTATGTTTACTTAAGCATAATATATAAAATGGATATTTGAAAGTCAAAGATTTCTATGAGATTTCCTTTGTCACATAGGCTAATACATCTCTATAACTCCTTCTTCCAGAAAACCACTGGCATTAGTCTGTGAATTACAGGGTGGCTACGTATTAACACCAGAAAATGTTATTGTGATTACTAGAAACACCACCAGCAAATAATCCTAATGTCTATATTACCTCAGTTTGAATAGAAAAATATATGTCGACTATAGCAAATCAAAATAAGCCTCTCAGTATTTCACATCCACATTCTGTATTTTGCCTTAGTTTTAAAATATAGATTAGCTCTTAGTGTTTTCTTTTTTTTTTTTTTTGAGGAATATAATTACAGTGCATTATGAAACTATAACAGAATGTTATTTCACTGAAGTAGTCAAGTACTAATTTACTCAAACAATAGAATAGTCAGAGACACAGTTATTAACTTATTTCATGAGGTAAATTAATGGTTATTGGTAGCTAGGAACAAACTCATCAGTACTGTATTGTGACTTGAATCTCTTTTTCATAAAATACATTTAGAAATGTATCCATACACCTTGGTAAAATTCTGTTCTGTTTTGTTTCTGGTAGTAACTTTAATTCCTAACAAACCGTTTGTTAGTTTCTTTGTTTTTTTTAATACAAAATTCATAATGTACACCACATTGTGTTTAGGCACATGGGATGATAAAGTGTTAAGTAAGCATAGCTAAGATCATGGTGTCAGAAAAAAAAAGTTCATATCTTTCTTACATGTAGAATGATAGTGATTATAGAACGTGATTTTCGATAGTATTCCATGCCTTCATGTTACTTTATAGGTTTGTATTCTCCTAAAAGCTACTAAACCAGTTAAAAATTTCCAAGTAGACAAGTGATTTTAAGGATTATATTTAAACTCTTCAAAATGGGAGCGTGACATTGAATGATTTATAACTGATTAGTCACCTCAAGTTGTTTCTGTTCCATATATTTCTTAAATAATAAGAAATATGAGGGATTTATTGGTATTTACAGGCTCTGTGTTAGGCTACATGTCCAATAAGATACTACAGAAAAAGTACTAATTTACTGATTTGCAGCCTAAGACTAATTGTTAAGGCTTCATGATTCCCATAAATGAAAGTGTAACAGAACATTATGGAGATATTACTAGAGCTCAGATTTTTGTCAATTAGAAATTCTAATCTAAATGTGGAGTGGGTGGAGAAGAATTTTGGTTTGAATGGACTGATTCATTTTGACATATAGTTCTTTATATACCATATACTTTAAGTTGGTACCTTATGTTTAATTGATTAAAATTGTAAACTATGTAGTAGAATGATTCAATTTTCTGATAATTTTGATCTTGTGATAACAGAACTTCTCTCTTTGAAAAGCAGAATGCCCATTTTAAAGACATATTAATGCAGACAATATCTTTTGTCTTGGGATATCTTATGAATTATTCTGCTTTATCTGCTTGTGAGATTATGAAAAATGGGAAGAAAAGATGTTGAAGATGGTCTCTCCTGTTTTCTAGCCTTAATTTATGGTTTACTTTGAGTTGTTTCTGTCCACAGTTGTTTACAATTGTTATAAGATTTTTCCTGCCGCTACTGGTAAATTACCAACTGGCATGGTCCAAATCTGAATTTGTTTTAGTGGCTGACAAGATTGATTTTTATTAAGATTAAGATGCAAATCAATCGGCATGCTAAGAACTGTTTAGTCATTTCCCCCAAAAAAGAATACGTACAGATCTACAGAAATTGTTTCAGCTGAAATTTTTGTGTATGAAAGGAAACCCATGGATTAACTCAATATTTTAAGCAATTTTATTCTCTGAAAGAAATAAAAATTATAAATTGCTCTTTGCCGAGAGAACCCAAATCCCGATCTTCTACCGTCACTTCTGAAATTTACTGATTTATTTAATCCCATTTTGACCGTGGAGTGAATGCACAAGCAGTCTTCATGCTCAGTAGGTTTCAATTAGGATGGCTCCACACAGGGAACACTCTGACAAGGCAGAACCTCTTTCTTCTCCTGGAAGACACTCTTTCAATATTTATCATCTTAGAATGTTAACCAGACCACTCACCTTTCCAACCACACGACCAGTGGATATATTTCTTGGTCAGAGAAACTAAGACCTATCACTATGAAGTTTGTTTATTCTATTCATCTCCATAAAGAAATGTGTCCCACACTTGTTCTTTCGCAGTTTCTGATGGTTCCTTTAATTAAGAAAGCAGATGTAACAGGTGCATTAATATAAATTTATTCTTCAACAATAATGGTTTAGTAAGAGATATCTTTTTTAGAGGGAACAGGAAATCTTGTAGACAAATAATATAACTTGAGGAAAAACTCAGGGTTATATTAAAATATATGCATATGTTAAATTAATATTTTAATAATCATTTTGGTTTTTGATGTGTGAACACATTAAAAATTTAAATGAGAATATTTTCTCAGCCACTCCATAACTTTCTGCCTTGGACATATGCAAATCACTGAAGTTGCCAGAGGGTCACTTATGGTAATCTCTCTCAAGTGCAGCACTAAATGTTAGGATTGCTTGTTGATATCTAATCCTCAGTTAACATCATAAATCAGTGCTTGTCAGATCAGGGAAGCATATTAACTAGAGTTATTATATTTCAAAACAGTTAGGAGTGTTTTTTATTCTGACAGCTTCCCAGAGAGGGGAGTCTGTGATGAGTAGCTGTAGATATTTTACACCGGTAAGGAGGCTACACATTGCCAGTTATTACTGTTAAGGGCAACCTCAGCTAGCACGTCGTAATTCTCTCTAGAGTCTTCCATTTTAATTCTTGTCACGCCACAAAGTTATTTACTCCCTTTACCAAGCTAACAGCTGCCAGCCGAGTGCAGTTTTATGGAGTTATAGAATTTTAGAAAGGTTGGGGTGGGGGGAGGAACTCTACAGGATACCTTATGAGTCTTCTCTTTCCCGTGAAGATACTGATGTCTTTTCATATTGGTGACTTACTACGCTCTGGCCAAGAAAAAGTCTTTAATTTTGCTTGCTTCAAATTATACAACGGACTTCTCCTGTTCTAGCATCCAATTCATTTATTTTCTGTCTCTCTCTCAATGTGCTGCTACCTACAGAAAAATTACTTTTGTAATTTTAATATATTGTTTTGCAGTAAGCCAATGGAAACCTCTATATAGAAATAGTGCCATGTTCTACAATAAGTATTCACAAAAATTAATGTAATTTACCCAGATTAAAAAAAAACAGAACTATCAATTGAAAAAGGGTTTTCAGATAGATGCACATTTACAAAGGGCTGTAACAGTAATAGAAGCAATGGCTACAAAACAACATTCCCTTTCTATAAGAATATTACAAAATTACTATAGCCAAGAATAAGGTGAGGCTTTTGGAAAATGATGACGACAATAAAAAGTCACTTGGTGAAGCTGTGTTGTGATGTAAAAAGGTGCTGTCACTAATTATGTAAATAGATGGCTTTAAATAAAATAACTGTATGATTAGCTAATGACAGAGAGAAAGTAGATGCACAATTCTTTTTCAATTCTTTGAGAGTGATTTTCAGAAGAGATAGTTCAGGGGCACTGACAGTAGAGTGAAATGAGTAGTCTTTAAGAAACAATTACCCTAAATGCTTTTCATCTTCCTTATTCCAGTAGATTATATCATAGAATAATACCTGAACCTAGGTGAGAGCATTTTATTCTGCAGTCTTTGATGTAGTGAAAGTTGCTATGAAGGTGTGAACTTCTTGAGTTTTTCCACAAAGTATGTACAACAAACTACATGTATGTGAACTTTACTTGGATTCTGGGAAAGACTTCAAAGGACATTAGATAACGTGTGTGTGTGCGCACACGTGTGTATACATGTACCCTCAAACATTTAAGCTGGAAGAGGAAAAATGGTGATTGTTCAGAAGTTGTTTGACTTTGTGGTTAGTCATTGGACTGATTGAGTAGGGGAAGTTTTTAAACCTGGTATATCTGAATGTGAACTCACTGCTTAGTGGAAGCTTACCTTGTGGGTAATATAGAGAAATTGGACAGAAGAATTGATTTGTAACAGGTTAAATGACTGTGTCAACCTTCTTTAATTTTAAGCACAGTGGAACACTTTTGAAGATATTTACACATTTTTATTAAACAGTAACACATATACAAAGACAAAGATTATGCTGTTTAAACAGATTAAGAATCTAAAATTTGGAAAGTATCTGGAGATTGTTCAATTTGACTATTGTGGAGGGAGGGTAAATAGACATAAAACTCTCCTTGTCTCACGGGGTACGCATTTGATATTTTGTGGAATTAGCAGAGAAGTAAGATTTATCTTTCTAAATTTAGAAGTAAATGTTAATTGCAAAAATCTCAGGGATTCATCTTTTCATGTATCTTAAATTATTTGAGCTTGAAATTTTCTATCTATAAATGAGGAATGTTGCCAACTACAAAATGAAGTGTGAATTATTCCCTTCAGACCCTTCATCTCATATGGTAGCTGTTATACAAGTTGATATTAGGTACCAGAATGAAGAATTGAGTTGGCTAGGTAAATGGAATGCAAGCTTTATCTAGATCTTATTTTCTGCAAGAGCTGTCCTTGATCAATAGGTTTAAATAACAACAAACTTAATTTTCTTAGAGAATGCATTACTACATTTTATCTCTTTGAAAGCTTTATAAAAAAGGAAGAGAAACAAAATAAAATGCCTGAAATCCAAATGTCAATATCAGTATTCAATTTTATTTTAACACCTGCCATCAACATAACTTACCCACAATTAATGTTCATGAAATCATTATACCAAGAAATGGCAGGCATTCTTTTTTGTTAAGAGATAGACTGAGGCACATTAAAATTTTCCAGAATCAGAGCATACATTGATTCAAATCGGGCAGCGCCAGACTCAAAGTAGGTTAGGAGGACTCCACTAATGAGAACAAAGGAAGAGGTTTTTATAGAGAAGATGTGGAAATGAAGCAAGGACATTGTTTGACTGGTTAAAGTTTTGAGCAGGTCCCTTATTTGGGAAATCCTAGTTGACTGTGACTGGGTGTTCTTACTTTTAATTTTTCTGGAATTTAAGTTCATTGAATCTGACTTTGGTTTTGGTTTACTAGGCGACCAAAGGCTTTAGAACCACCTCAGCCTGCTGGCTTCCTTGTTTAACTACTTTAACATTGTTAAACGTATCAACTGATAACAAACTTACAAATATGAATTATACCCAGATAAATAGTTGTATACGAAGCCACAGTCTGATTTAAGGAAACTGGCTATTCCTTTCCCTGTCTCATGCCCTCTATAAATGGCTAAATTAAAGTCCATGAATATCACAAACACAGTCATTGGATTTATATGGGGAATATAGTTCAGTGGTTATAAACCAGGGCTCGGGGCACTTGGGTGGCTCAGTCATTTAAGCATCTGACTCTTGATTTGGGCTCAGGTCATGATTTAGGGTCATGAGTTGGAGCTCCCTGTTGGGCTCCATGGTGAGTGTGGAGCCTGCTTAAGATTCTCTCCCTCTTCCCTTCCTCTTCCCCTTCCCTCTCTAAAAAGCAAAACAAAACGAAACAAAAACCAGGGCTCTGGACTCAGTAAAACTAATATAGAAGTCTGGTGACACACGGTAGAATCTAGGATGAGTAATTCAATCTTCTGTAAAATAAGAATGATTATAATATTTATCCCATGGGGTTATTTTGAGAATTAAATAAGATAATATAGATAAATTGGATGATACATTTCTGGCACCTAATAAATAGATTCTGTTTTAAAGGAAAAAAATATTAGGAAGAAATGTATTATATGTGATATTAGTAATTTGTCTTGTTAGGGTAATGCTGTCAAATTATGTTTTAATTTAAAAGGTAAAATATGCATATCAGTCTTTGAAAAGATAGAAACAATACAAAACCATAAGTTATGGAACTTAAGAACAGGCTTTACTGGAACATGCTAATTATTTTGGATTAGTTGATAATTTTGACTCTTTTAGCCATAGAAAGTGTTTTTTTCCAAATATTTTATTTAAAGACTACATGTGTTTGTGTGTGTGTGTGTGTGTGTGAGAGAGAGAGTGAGAGAGAGAGAGGAGAAAGTGCTTATTAATGTGAAATTTTACTGCAAAATATATTAGTACATTTTACCTACTAAAATATGAATTTTAGTCAGTATGTCCTAAGGGTATATTTTATAGCTGCTACAATCTTAAAAAATGTAATCTTGTTGCAGATTTATGCTGGAAGGAGTTGATCTTTCTTTTCAAGGCTGTGGAATAGCTTGAATAGCAACAGAAAAGCAGGGTTTGTAATAGATGCTCCCTATTACTCTGCTGGTTTATCTGATATTTCTGTATTACATTTAAGATCTGTAAGCTTACCATGATGACCATAGTAAGGAAATGCAAGCCTACTCTATCCAACTGTGGATGACACTTCAATCTCCCGTTAGAAGTTGTATGCCTTTAAAACACTGACAAAGGTGAACTAGAAATGCCATAGAATCGGTGTTTCCTTTTCTGTAAAAAGAATATAGTAATACTTGCTGTATGGAATTATTATGGATATTAACTGATTTAATATAAATAAAGTCAATATGCAAGACTTGTCTTATGGTAGGTAGAACTAAATGTTAGTGGCAATGAATAAATCAGTGTTTCTGTCATCAGATTGGCTTGCATTGAAAATCGAAGTAGATCTTAGGGAAATACTAATCTGAGACATCATTTTATTTCAATTTAACATTGCCACATGTATCACATAATGTTAGCCATGTTCTCTTCTTCCTTTCCTATCTGCAGAAGTATTGCATTTTTTCAAAAGCATGACCATTCTCTTTGACTTATCTGGTATACCAGTAGTGAGAAGATTTATACCAGATATATAGTCATTACAACTACTGGATCCACATTGTGTAAGTTTAAATTTTGATAACATTGATTACTAGTTGTCTACATTTGGAAAAGTTAGTTAGCCTCTCTTTTGTTCATTTTCTTGCCTGGAAAAAGAAGGATAACTATGGGTCCTCAGTCCTAGGATAGGCATGAGGACTAAAGGTAATGTGTATTGAGTAAAGCACTTAGAAAAACTCAGATCTCAATTGATGTTACCTGTTGTTTTCTGCATCATGTAGAGCTATATCTCATGATACTAGTTTGTATGTCTGTCTTCTACAGGAGACTCTGAGCTCCTGAACAGTAAGGAAAATGTTACTCATCTTTCTGTATGTCAAGTCTATTCTTGCAATAGACTTGAAATTCTATTGCAATTTCAAGCAAATGGCAGAAAGTTAATATTTTGACTGTTATACTTAATTTTAAAAGAGTTCTCTCAAATGCAAATTCCCCGGTTCGGTTTTGTTTTTAAATTTTAAAAAGATTTTTTTTGAGAGAGAGAGAGAGAACACTAGCAAGGGGGTAGGTGTGCAGAGGGAGAGGAAGAGGGCCAAGCTCAGTTTCTTTACTTAGCTTATGCCCTTATAGACATTATTTTTAATTAAACTGAAAAAATCAATAAGAATAAAATGTCCTTGAACTATAGTATCAATGCAGACATGTAACTAAGAAATGAGTTACAAGCACTTTTTGATGCTGGCAAAAAGTCTAAACCAAGAGATGAAGCAGAATTAGTTAGAAAGGGAAATCTGTATCACAGAAGACTGAACTATGGTAATAAGAATAAGTGGAAAGGAGAAAGAAAGGATTTAGTTTAAAAGTTGTTTTAAGAGAAAAATATATATGATTTTATGGGGCACGACTTGAGATTTAAATGTTTGGATTTGTGAAGAGAGAATCTAATGGCATTTTGTTCATAAAATTTTGTTCTGGTCATCTAGGGGGGACCCAGAAATTTATAAACACGTATTAACAGGGAATTTAGGCGCATCTGAGTGGCTCATTTGGTTAAGCTTCTGCCTTCAGCTCAGGTCATGGTCCCAAGGTCCTGGGATCCAGTCCCATATCAGGCTCCCTGCTTAGCAGGGAGTCTTCTTCTCCCTCTGCCCCTCCCCCCTGATCCTGTTCTCTCTTACTCTCTCTCAAATAAATAAATAAAATCCTTAAAAAAAAGTAAGCTAACCTCCAAAGGAATTGAATAAGTGTTTGCTGCTAAAACATACTACAACTTCCTAAACACCATTTGAAAGGGTATTTCTATCTGCATTTGTATAGCTGCTTTATGAAACAATCTGTGTCCTTTTTCAGAAAGGTTTTGTGTTATCACTGGTTTGTACAAGTTAGAGAAGCTGTCACTAAATAGTTTTGTTAGATTTGCTTTAAATGATAATGATTATATACTTTAAAATGCACTAAGGATATTTCTATTTTTATTGGGGTATTCAAGACAAAGCTTGTAATTCTTCAGTGATTTCTTTGATATGATTACATGAATTTTGGCTAAATAAATATTTTTTCTAAATAACAACTATTCGAAAAATAGAAAAATATGCTTGAAAACAAAACTAGTTTTGCTAATGGAGTGTCATTTAGATCCTAAGTATTCATTAGCCAGGAGGTGGCTAATGAGCAGCTGTTTAATGAGCAACAAAAATGAAGACACAGGTTTTTTTGCTTGTTTATTTTACACTGACTGAAGGTATAGATGTAGTTGATGAAATAAAAAACCTAAAAAATATCCAATTTGATGTGCCTCAATGGGAAGACATTCTAATAATAGAATTTAATATGGTTTGGAAACTTTCATTAGAATTTCAGAAAAGTATTGATACAATTTTAGAGATAAATGAAAGTAATACACAAATAGCATCTAAAGTTATAGAAACAAATGTAATCAACTCATGTTTAATATATTATGCAATATTTTCTTATCCTCCTTTGTATCTTCATTAGGTAATTGCCATGTTACTTCTCATTTACTGGGGTAGGAAATTCTATATATCTGTGGATGCCTCCATCTTGGGTTCAAGTTTGCCTACCTGAGATTTCTTAGACACTATGCATCTCTTATAAGATAATCACAAGGCTACTAGAAAAGCAATAGAAAATTTTGCACACACCTTTAATAGTAAAATATTTGGAAGATTGATTAAATGGGTTTGCATTTTATAAAAGGGAAAATCCCAATCTTCAGATGACTTTTCCATTTTGAAACAATGATTTTTTTTACTTTCTTCTATTTGGTCTATTATTTAAAATGAATTTTCAGATACAGATCTCTTAAATTTTGGTCTCCTAAGTGAAATTTTTCAAAGGAGCAAGTTGTTATCCCTTTACCTTAATAAAATTCATTTGCTGGTCCATCTGTGCAAATATTTTCCTTTTATGGGCCCTTAAACACTACATTTTATTAATGATCAGTTGTAATTTTACTTTACTTCCCTACAGTAATCTCCAAAGCAAAAATTACAGCTTTTCTCTGAACTTCACCTCATGCCTGCTGATGAAATCGAATTGTTTTATTTAATCCCCTCCTCAATCTAAATATGGAACACAGTTTGGGGAGTAACACAGTTGAATTAATCATAATTTATCTCTGTAATCATTAAGGAAATTTTACACTATTAGGCTAATATACTTTTTCTTTATTTTTATATTTAATTTATGTACTGATGCAGCTAAACCATACAGATTAAATACCCTATAATGATCAAATTCAAATGCAATTTTTCACATCCATAAAATACCACAACATTAGGTTTCTAATTACATGTTTTATTCTTTTTAATGAATTTATAATTGATGGCAAAGACCCTTCTGAATTGCCTAATAAAAAGAGCATGAGAATTGGAATCAGCTGAGTATCATAACTACTTCTTCCTCTGAGTTACTGTAAAGAATTTATCTGTATGTTACTATAAGGAATTTATACCCTCAAGTTTTCATTTACTATTGTAGTTAATATTACATAAAATTATGCATAGAAATGAACTTTTGAAAATGTAAACAGTATGCAAGTGTGGGTATTAATATTGGGGTAGGAGTGTCTGAAAACAAACTAATTATTACCTTAGATTATTAGATACACAGTAATCTTACAGGTCTGTCTCAGGTCAAGTGACTGATTGAATAACTACTTGCATTGACTGACTAGAACTTGCAAAATTTGGATGTTTATCTAATTCACACTGAGTACTATAAAATGCAAAACTAGGTTTATTCCTCATGAATCCATTTTAATATGATCACCCCTTAATTTGTATTTCACGAACTCTCCCAATTTATTACAGAAATAGAAAAGTGAAAGTTATAAATTTCTTTAAGGATACCCTGGAGAAACTATCATTTTAGATTCCATGTAATTTAATACCAAAATCTGCTTTTAGCAGGATTTAAGTAAGAGATTATGCGCTACTCATGTAACTATTTTTTTTTTTTTTTTTTTTGGATGAGGGGGAAAGATTAGGAATGTCAACAGAACTCTAGGGTCTCAAATACCACCAATTTGGCCAAAATAAAGAATATGCAATGATTCATATCGCTTTCTGTGTTCTTTGTTGACCCTATTTGGTTCCTTCTTTTTTATTCCAGCTCTTTGTTATGTCAACCCCACTTAGTCTAGTATTTCACTTTTGGATTTGTATCATTTTTGCTTGTCTTGCTAGAATGCAAGATATCAAAGTTAGAGACTGTGTCTTTTGATCTTTGGATTCCCCATGGAGTTCATCACTGGTCTAGCAAGGAGCTGAAAGGCACTTTTTTGGTGCCTCACTCTCTTGATCAGGGAAATGAAAATGAACACATTATGTAAGACCCTGTGTGATTGTAAGAATTAAATGGGTTAATTCCCTAAGTCAGTGCTTGGCATACATAGGCATTAAAAATGTTAGTTATTATTGGTTATCATTAGTGTTCTTTTCTTGAAAGTTGTAGGAACTCTGATAGTGCTATCCAAAATGAATTTGGCTGTGAAAATTATTAAATATTTATTGGTAACAGTATGAGAACCTTGATTTCTTTTTATCAAGTGACTTTACATTTGCAGTCTTCAGACCAAGTAATCTGGGCCCAGCATCACTTGGTTTCCACTGAAAGGGGTATTTGTACCAGTTGCAGAGAGGGCTGTCAACAGCAGATTTAATGTTTTTTTAATCTAAATTCCAGTTAATTAACATACAGTGTAATTTTAATTTTAGGTATATAATTTAGTGATTCAACACTTCCACACAACACCCAGTGCTCATCACAAGTGCCCTCCTTAATTCCCATCACTTATTTCACCCATCCCCCATCCACCTCCCATCTGGTAACCACCAGTTTGTTCTCTAGATTTCTGTCTCTTCAGAAACCGCTTCAGTTGTAGATGGTCCCATGCCTAAGGTCACTCCCTTTTTCTGGGTTTGTCTATAGCCTAATACCAGTAGAGGTGGGATATAAAAGTCTGGCCTTTACTTCCCAGCTCCAGAAAAAGTATAAAGTAGCCCTCTAACTCCAGGGATTCCTGTGGGGTTAGCTGAAGCTGTCACTGGGTCCATATTGCAGTTTGATATCTCTTACTTGTATTTATTTATTTATTTAGAGAGAGCGAGAACTTGTGAGTGAAGGGGGAAGGAGCAGAGGGAGACGGAGAATCTTAAACAGGCTCCATGGCCAGTGCAGAGCCGAACTCGGGGCTCAGTGTCACAACCGGGAGATCATGACCTGAGCTGAAATCAAGAGTCAAATGCTTAACCCACTGAGCCACCCAGGTGCCCCAATATCTCCCTCTTCTTAATCCTGTATCTCTCTCCATTTTCATAGCTGTTAATCCCAAGAGCACTCCTTAATATCCTAAATGCTGAAGCACCTCAGAGGCTGTTTCCAGGAAACCTAGCCTTAGATACACAGTGCTTTAACTTTTCACATAGTGAATGTTTAAGAAACAGATATAACATTGAGAACAAAATACAAAGCATTCTATCTTCAGCATCCAAAGTTTTTGCACCTCAGGTTTCCTAGGCTGTGCATGAGGCTGGGGATAAGACTAGGCACATAGGTGTTTTGCTCAGTATTGTAGCTTTAGCGGTGCCTAGTACAATGTCTGATGCCCTAACAGGCTCATGGCAAATACTGTCGTGTGTAAGAGCAGGCAGAATATTTCTGTAACTTACACATTGGTGTTTAGCAACTTATGTTGCCCACTCCTCTTCCAAGTCAACCCTTTGGGTTCTCAGAAAAGTGTAGGAATCTCTTTATATCTGTTACTGCAAGATAGTTACTAATTTCCTGTTTTGCTGCTTTCATGGCAAAGATGTAACAGAAACAGTAGGTTAGGTAATCAATCTCAAAGACATTTCTGCATTATCGTTATTGTTGATAGCCTCTCCAATGAAAGGAGAGAATCTTTTAACCATGATGTTAGTGAGCTCTATAACTGGGGCCTCTAACTCATCATGCCTTTTTCTTCAGTGCATTCCAGAGATTTTTGTCCAAGTCCTACTATAGGTGTGACTTGTAGCATCTTTCTTTCTGGCACAGAGAAGAGATTCTGTGGGACCTCTGCTGGACAGAGTCTAAGGAATCAGTCTATAGTGAGCATTGAAAACCTTACCTTCCCCCAAACCCGTAAACTCCGTCTTCCTTAGAATGAATTTCTTCCCCAGAAGACTTTTGGTCTTAGGCAAATAGACCTCTGGTGGCCCACACAATAATCCTGCCAACCACACAGGCTCAGACAGGTTAGAAACCCTATAATGAACCTAATTTAGGTCCCAGCTGGAGTTTCCACTATAATTAGAAAGTAAATGATTATATAGTATCTTGCTTATTCTTTTCCTTTAAAGCAAAAAATAGAAAATAGACAGTATTAGACTATTTAGCACAGAACTCTTGGCTTTTTAAGGAAATTTAGAGAAAATAAAGGGTTCATAAGCCTCAGATGGTCAATTCTGATTTTTTTTTTGTATTTTTGTTGTGCTTCACTATTCTCTACCATTTTCCACAATTTACTGACCTTTAAGGGTATGTATATAATTTCTTTTACTTAGAGCAGACGCTTTATTGAGTAGCAGCAAAAAAAAAAAAAAAAAAAAAGCCAAAAGCCAAAACAAATGTGATTTTATATTTTTACTGTTCTATTGTGAAGATGTTGAGAACCAGTTATTATGATTTTATAGAATTAACAAATTATATTGATAGGCCTAATTTAAAACGTAAAATTTGCTTCTGAGTATTTATATGGTGGTTATATATTTAAATGCTGAAACGGAAAATGAATTTGTAATATAAAAATTGGGGGTGTGCATCAGGGTATAGTTGATAACTTTTTCTCATTCCTTCATGTTATCTGTATTTCCAAAAATTTTTTCTTACAAATTCTGATGAAACTCATCTGTGAAGTATATGGACCAGAAACTGTTTTAAATAGTTGACTTTTATTAATTTCCAATTCTTTTTATGTGTTTTTCTGTGCTTAGGTTTCCTGAATTCTAGAGGTCGACTTTGTGGACTAGATTTTAAAAATAATCTATTATCTCTTAATTTAATATTTTGCCATTTATTTTCATGTGACATCTTTTAAAATGATTAATTTCCATATATATATATAAATATATATATATGCATATATATATATGTTTATGTCCCCTTATATTATCCCTAATGCCTAATGTATATTTTTCTCTGTTTTTTTTTTGTTTTGGTCATAAGTATATTCTTTTTAAGAAACTAGCTTTTATTTTTATTCACCTCTTTCTTTTTTATTTTCTGTTACATTAAATTATTTTTTTATCCATATTGATCATTTAATTTTTTCTTTATTTTGTTGCTCATTTTCTTCTCAATACATAGTATATACTATACTATGTGTATATATATGTGTGTGTATATATATATATATATATACACGCACACACACACACAAATATGCTGTTCCCATAGGTTTGGATTTAAACTATTCTTTTTTTTAACACTGTATCTTTATATAATTGGGAATCTCAGTTTTTGTTTCCATGTAGGTTTAGAAGATGATCCTCAGAAACACCAATTACTCAGCCCAACCCAACATCTAGAATGAAATTTCATATTTTCATTGGTTTGACTTCAGAATTAGAAACTCTAATTTTCATAAAATAAGCATTGTATACTACAGGTCATTCTTCCCTAGTTAACTGTCATCACCAAAGTTTTTTGTCATTTTGTGATACTGCATAGACTGATTACAAATATTTTCAATAATATTACATATTAGGAGTCTAGGCATAAATATAAACTCATTGTTGGATATAGTGTAGACAGTGTTGCCATACGATACAAGATATAAGGTATTCAGACAGATGATTTGCTTTTAAAAATTCATTTTAACTCTTTTTTTTTTTAAGATTTTGTTTATTTATTTGACAGAGAGAGACACAGCGAGAGAGGGAACACAAACAGGGGGAGTGGGAGAGGGAGAAGCAGGCCTCCTGCTGAGCAGGGAGCCCAATGTGAGGCTTGATCCCGGGACTCTGGGATCATGACCTGAGCTGAAGGCAGACGCTTAACAACTGAGCCACCCAGGTGCCCCCATTTTAACTCTTTTACTTCAATTTGTAAAACTTACTACTAATATACTCCTGTGGTCTAACTTCTTAGATTAATATAAAATGTTAAGATTATAACTTTGATTCAGTACACGAAGATATACAACTTATATATACTAACTCATGATGAGTATCACAAAATATATAGAGGCATGGTTTGTAATCATAGACTTGATAAAATCTATTAAGTTGTACTGCTGAAGAGTAATTATCTAAATATCAATATTAACACACATACATATAGAATCAGTATATCTTAATACCTCAAATGTTCATGAATTACGATTTTTAGACAGTCAATTATTAGACATATTTGAGAGTTCCACTATGAGTTCGTGCATAAGTAGGACTAAAATAGCAATGCCAAGTTTCAAAATATGAGAGAAAATATTTTCTCCAGGTTAGTTTATAGCTGGCAACTCTATAGTAGTAATTCAAAAAGTAAATAAATTTGTTTCAAAAGAAGTTATATCAAGCTCCACTTTAAATTGTTAGAAGGTAAATGAATTGAAAGTTTGACTTAAGCAATATATTTTTGTAAAAGTTCATTCAAGTCTGCCCATTAAATTCAGATTTTGAGTGTTTGTCTTGAAGAGAAATATGCATGTAGGAAAAATATGACAAAACCTGAATATGTACTATTTACTTGAAGCTAACCTTTAACTTTTTAAAATTCTTCTCTCCCAGTCCTGAAGAATAATTGATGAGAGTGTTTATGTCTCATACATCTTTACAGATAAAAACCTTCTTAAAGTGAAATTTCTTTCTTTTTTTTTTTTTAAGATTTTATTTATTTGAGAGAGAGAGCATGAGAGGGGGAAAGTCAGAGGGAGAAGCAGACTCCCTGCTGAGCAGGGAGTCTGATGTTGGTCTCAAGGCTGGGACTCCAGGATCATGACTGGAGCTGAAGGCAGTAGCTTAACTGACTCACCCAGGCTCTCTTAAAGTGAAATTTCTTAAATAAAGGAATAACTTTGTTATCTATTATTTGGATATTTGTTATATCCAAACACTAAGTTTAGATCATTTTCTTTTAAGATTCACGGGAAAATGTGTATCACAAACACTTTAATGGAAAATGAAACAAAGATACCAGCTACAGGAAAGAAATTCATGTATCATATTTCTTTCTCTAGCATTTCTTAAATTTTGGACAACCCAGCATTGTTACCTGTTATGTTTGGTATATATTTGATATGTCTGGATAAACAGAGAAAAGAGTTAAAACAGGGAGGCTACTGGGGCACCTGGGTGGCATAGTCAGTTAAGCGTCTAACTCTTGATTTCAGTTCAGGTCATGATCTCATGGTAGTGACATCGAACTCCACCTCGGGCTCTGGGCTGAGTGTGGAGCCTGCTTAAGATTCTCTCTCCTTTCTCTCTCCTTCTCCGTCTACCCTTCACCTCCCTGCTCTCTCTCTCTCTCAAAAATTATATATATATATATGTGTATGTGTATATATATATATGTATATACATATATATATATGTTAAATAATAAAAAAAAGAGAAGCCACTGAAGTAAGCTAAATTACCTTCCAAACACTTAGACCTATCAACTGTGTGATCATCCTATGAGACCATTCAAATAATTTGTGTGTGTGCCTGTGTGTATGTGTGTGTATGATTATGTCCGCTGGGCAACTTAGTAGGATAGTTTAAAAGTAACTTTATCATCTCTTTTGATCTGGCAAGATATTATCTGATAGGTCATGAGCAGGAAACTACACTGATGATTCCCTTTACTAAAAATAATGATAGTTTCAATGTATTAATAAGATACATTTTAGGTAGAGGATAATGATGGGGAACCTGAGATAATTTTGAGAGCAGTCCTGCTTGACCAGTGTCTTCTTAGTCTGTGTTCATTAATTTGAAATAGAATGAACTCTCGGAAGGACAGATGTTTCCTTAATTGTGTATAAGTACAAAAGCATATCACATCTCAAAACAAAATGGGAAACACTGTGAGAAGTGCTGGTAGAGGTTAGTGGTTATGAGAAGGCTCAGGAGCCTTCCATGTGGGATTAGACTAATAACCTCATCACTCTGTGCCTGTTATTTACACTTCCTAAGCCTTAATTTCCTCATTTGTAAAATCATAATAAGGAGCCTAACTCACAGACTTGATAGAAGAATTGAAAGAGAAAATCCAAGTTAATACAATGTCTAGAATATCCCATACTCAGTAATTATTAGCTCTTATCACCATTATTATGACACTTATGCATCCCTAAATGTATATTACACATTTCTATGGGACTAGAAATCCATTAGAATGAATAAAAGATAAAATAGTACACCTGTTCTTAAAGTACCTCATTTTAAGGCTATAATAGTTTATATCCAATAAACTATTTTCTCTCTGGGAATAGAAATTCTGGCTGGCATTTTTAATTACACTGAATCCACTGCTGTCTGTGCCCATAGTTTAAAAACAAAACAGAACAAAACAAAACAAGAACAAAAGCCGGTGCGTATATATTAGAAACCTTACAAAGGCTGACAGGATTCATTTTAAGATCTAAACCATGGAGTCAGGTTGTTGTATTTATTCACGAAACTTCTCAGCAACATGTATTGAATATATTTGTGAAGGAAAGTGGCAGTAACATTGTGGAATTCCAATAGAAATTAATGAGGAAGTAGATTTTATTTGACTTTTTCTTATTTTCTCCTACGGTGTAATTTTATTTTACATTTGTAGAACTACGTTGCCCATTCTTCTAGCTCATTTATCAAGTTGCAAAAATTCCTCAAGAGACAAATTAAAATAAATAGATAATTGCTAGTGGAGAGCAAGTGACAGAGATATGTGTTGTTTTCATCACAAAAGACTTCTCTGTTGCTACTTCTCCTAAAGAAAAAACTGATCTGAAAGGCAAGGAGGAGTCAGTCCCATTCAAGGTAACTAAACTCACTGAATTGCTGATATATAAAGTTGGAGTGTAGCTTTGATTTATACCTTTAAAAATTGAAAATAAACAGAGATAGAAAAGGATATCATGATGAAAAGGCCAAGGGCAACCTGCATATTTGGGAAGGGTACACTTCAGTAATTGGAGCTGGAATCATGTAACACTAAAGAAACCAAACAGTAGACTCTTTGTACTTTTTTTTCTCTCCCATCTTTTTTCTTTTTTTTTTTTTTGCATTATATAACCTCTTGAATAATATGTTGGCATGAATACTTTTTATTATCAATAATCCTACTCCTTTGAGAAATACCTTTGAAGGAGCGTTTCTTTGTTATATATTTTGCCCTAGAAAAAAACCTTAAATATAATTGTTGAATCACTGTATTGTACGCCTGAAACTAATATAGCATTGTATGTGAATATACTGGAATTAAAATTAAAAAAAAAACCTTAATAAACACAACCTTAAAGAGCAAAATTTATAGTATTAAACTTATGATAAACTTATATATACATAATATATAACATAAGATAAAAGTATAAAATATATAATATTTAAACTTACAATATTGGAAAAGATTTAGGTACTTAAAACCAGATTTAAAGGCACACTTCTAGAGGGAGTTAAAAGGCTTTCTTTGTAAGCCCTTTAAACTTCACCTTTTAAATGTTGATGAAAATATACAGAATTTACAACAGCAGTGAAGTGAAAGCCAAAAGATTACAGGAAAGAGGAGAGAGCATGATTGCAATAAGTACAAATAAACTAGAGATGTAATAAAGTGATGGAATTATTTGTCAGTGTATAAACCAGTTATATATTCTGCTTTCATAGTTTGAATGGTTTACCATATAATGACAGTTCCATTTTGAAGATATCATATATATAGCCCTGATATACTCAAGGTTTCCAGACTTCAGAGGAGTAATCTCTACTTTTATTGTACAGTACTTGAACACTTATATTCCACAAGATAAGTGATCCCCAATCAGGACAAAATATTTACACCTTCTACAAATTGTAATTTTTACTTGTCATCTCTCATCTGAACTTTCTCATCATTTCTCTCCAATTATAACTGGTCTTCTTGGGAACATCTCCATGCAATTGATGCTCTTATGTTAACCAAGGCATTTCTGAAGTTGTCATTTTTAAAAGACTTTTTCCTAAGGGTTGAAGATAATATAATGCAGTTACAACATTAACTAGCTAAAACTGGGGTCACTTGCCTCTGCTCCCAGAAGCTTCAGGCCTCTCACCTTCCCCAGAGCTTTTTTTTTTTTTTTTTTGACAGTCATTTCTCTCTTCATCTTCATTAGATTATCTTCATTCATCTCATTCATCTCATCTTCATTATGTGAGACTCCCCAGATGTTAGCCTTCCCTACACCAGACCAGAAACTCCAACTCCTCTCTCTATCCAGACCTCAGCCACTGGGAAGGGAATATGATATTCCTGCAAAGAATTTCCTGCTCCCAGTCAAAACGATTTCTCTACAATTGGACGTAATGCTTAACACTTCATCAAGAACCACCTGCAGCAGTGATCAGTAATGCTGAGGAACTCTTCGTGGATTAATGACAAATGCTTAACAAAAAGAATGTAGCAAAGTGGTCCCCAAATACCTTCCTCTCCCACCCAAAAAAAAATCTAGCTTTCCAAAGGAAAAAGAAAAAAAGATAAAAGATTAAATAGCACTTTATTCCCACTTTCAGTAGTTTATTTTCTTTTTTTAAAAACTACAATTGACTCTATTCCCTATGCTATATTCCCACTTTCAATAGTTTACATTTCAGAAATACTGGGATCTAGTTGATCATGTGTGCGTGTGTATTCTGTGATGTTATTTCATTGTGCTCATGGATACCTAAGAGCAGTTTTCACATTATTATGCTGCGAATACCTTAAATACCCATCTACTCTACAATAAAGCAAATTATATTTTATTGTCAACTTATATTAAGGGCATCACCAGGCATTTGTTGATACACTCAAAGAAAAATAAAGAAACATAGTAGTTGGATACAGAGTTAAAGTATGTTACGTCAAGGATAGGGTTTACATAGACTTTGAAACACTTTGGTTTTGTCAGCTATACATTCAGGTATTCGTGGAAGTGGGCTTACATTGAAATTCACAAGAATTCTTTTTCTTTATTATTTCACTTGTATATTGACTCATTGGGTCACGTTTTTCCATGTTGGCTAAACAACAACAATAAAAAATCAGTTTTTTCTCTTAGTCCATTTTTATTTTTCGATATAGGAAAATAGCTTTCCCATTCTTCACTGCAGTTCTTACTGCAGCCAACCAAATACAGATGTCTTTATATTAATTTGCATTACACTGTTCAGACTCTCTCATAGCTTGTTTGAAGGACCATCCACAGTCACTGGTTTCCAATAGTTGCTTAAAATATGACATTCAAACTTGACTTTAATAACCCAGATATTCCTTGACCATGGGTAAGTGTATTTTTCCCTCTCCTCCTCTACTCTTCCACCTCTTCCACCTCCCTCCTCTTCCACCTTCTTCCTCTTCCACCTCCTCCTCTTCCAGGTGACTTGCCCACTCTCACTATCTTCCTGTGGCATGGACATTATTTCTTTTACAGCAACTTCAGTTTTCATTAGCTATTTCATTTACCACATCACACGTCTGATTCTTTTTAAGCTTGAAATGAAGAACTTTTTAACTTATATATGTTAGCTTTCTTGCATTTTTGTATTTTTTTATCTAGTGCGTAGCATTTGAAAAGTAAGGGAAATATAGATGAAGGCAGGGAAAGAACCTTATACCATGTCAATTGATCCAGAAGAGAATATGTAAAGTCAAAGTTTGAAGCTAAATAAGTCAGAGATTTGGGAACATTAATAAGATATGGTTTTGGAAGAAAATAGTGTGAGCAGAAATAGAGTGTTTCAGAATTTCAGATTTGACTTTGGTTAGCTTAATTTGAAACTCCAATGAGATATCACCTCATACCTGTTAAGATGGCTGTTATTAAAAACAAAACAAAACAAAACAAAACAAAAAACAAAAAAAAAACACTGATAATTGTTGGTCAGGGTATAGAGAAATTGAAACCCTTGTATACTGTTCGTGGGAATGCAAAATGGTGCAACTGCTATAGAAAACAGTATGGCAGTCACTCAAAAATTAAAAATAGAACTACCATATGATCCAGCAATCTAACTTGTGGGTATTTATCCAAAAGAGATGCAATTAGGATCTCAAAGAGATATTAATATGCCCCTGTTTATTGCAGTGATATTCTCAATATGTAGAAACAACTTATATGTCCATCAAAAGATGAATGGATAAGGGAAATATAATGAAATATCATTCTGCTTTAATAAAGTAGCAAATTCTGCAAACATGCGACAACATGGGTGAACCTCATGGAAAGATGAACACTGCATAATTCCATTTACATGAGGTATCTAAAATTGTCAAACTCATAGAATAAAAAAAAATGGAATGATGTTTGCTGGGAGCTGGGACAAGAGGGAAATGGAGAGCTACTAATCAATGAGCATAAAGTTTCAATTAGAGAAGATGAGTAAGTTCTGGAAATCTGCTGTACAACATTGCACCTATAGTCAACAATACTATACTGTAGCCTTAAACATTGTTTGGAGGGTAGATCTTATATTAAGTGTTCTTTAAAAAATCTATTACTTTAAAAAGTGTAATTGAAATTAATATTTCATTCTAGACTTTCAGACGACGTATATGGAAGTGTTCTGTAAATAGGAACAGGATTAAATAATCATACTATTAGGGAACATTTTAACCTAAGAACCTTTTTATATTTAGAACACAATAGTCTGTTGTGTGTATTAATGTAGTCTTTATCTTTTACATAGCATTTATGATACAAGCCATATTTTATTGAGAAGTTAAAAATGGTTTTGTACAGTATCCTCTTCGATTTTAAATTAACTTATTCTCCAACTCTAAAATAGTGGTTCTCAGAGAGGATGTTTTGTTCCCCAGATGTAATGTCTAGAGATATTTTTGGTTGTCACAATTGTGCATGAGTGTGGGGGTGCTGCTAGTATTTAGTGGATAGAGACCAACAATGTTGCTAATCTTCTGCCTTGAATAGCACCACCACCATCAACCAAGAATTATCCAATGGGAATTGCCAATAGAGTGGAGGTTGAGAAATTCTGCTGTAGAAGTTAAAAGGTTATATTGTCTGAATGATTATTTTTGGCAGTGTGTTCGTTCAGATGTGGAAATGCTCAACTTAATAGATTTTGTATAATTATAATTGATTATGTGAAATATACTGTACACATGTCTGAACTATAATCCGATTATAAAGTTAGGGTTGTATTTGTACATGCTTGACATATATTTGTAAAGAGTGACTATTACAGATACACTGATAACAGTATATTTATATTCCATTGGTCTTAAATTTAATAGGATTTCTTAGGCAATACCCAGTTTAAAGTAGTAATAGTTTGATGTATTTCAACTTAACACATCACTGAAACTCAACATAAAAGATCACATCATCAGTGAAAATAGTCATCATAGTCAAGCTATTTTAATACCTATTCTAGCGTTCAATGACACATAAATGTATTATGTTATAAATGCATTATCGTATCTGTGTATGTGTGCCTATGCATTTTCTCATCTAAATCCCCTAGGTTTAGAACATTTTCCTTAAAAAGTTATTTTATCTGAAGAAAAAAAAAGTCAGTTGATACATGTTTAATTGTCCCTTTTAATTTTCTATCCAGATGTTTAAATTTATTCTGAAGGAAGCAGTTTCAGACATCGAAAGATCAGAAACATGAGTTTCAAGACACATAGGAACATTAGTAATATTAAATGCCAAGTAAAACTTCCTATCAGGACAAGGTGTAATCTGTCACACAATATTAAGAAGAGATGGAAAGTGACAAAATTGAAATACTGTGATTTGTCTGTTTTCTGGTATCCACAGCTTAATGGGGGGGGGGAGTGAGTAGTGTATATGTATGTACATCTGTGTATATAGGTATCCCCAACTTTGGAAAGCTCATATAAAGCCACTTCACTTTTACAAAAGACCTACATTAATACCTGTTTTTGCTAACTGAAAAATCCAAAAAGGATTTTCAGTTATAAAAAAATTTTTGAAAAGCAAAAATGTCATTCAGTGTTTGTTTTGCAGCAAGTCCTTTGTTATCAGAGGCAGCACACACCTCAAGCAGCAAGAGTGTCCCCACCAAACTCCTTCCCTGGAAACTATACTCAGCATCTCAGCATCAAGCAGCCATAGCTTGAATTTTGTCTGTGAGCATCTGTGTTCTATCTCGATTTATTTTGTGCATCTGTTGACAAGATGCATCCTAAGGCATTGGAAAAGCCTAAGAAAGGTTATTTTTTGGGCCTGGGAAACCTCAGAAAATTTTTCCATTTTAAAATTAATGGTAGTTGCTTCTTTGCTTTACACCATTTTGGCTTATGGAAGATTTCATAGAAATGCTCTACTTTCAGAGAATGGGGGACACAAAGATAAAGATACTGATGTATGTATGCTTTCTTATTGGGAAAAGGAAGAAGGTTTTTTGCCTGTTCACTGGAAAATTTTAATGTGACAAACTTGAGCACTAGGACAAGTAAAAGGGAAGACATGGGAGCTATAAAATGATGAGGAACTGCTTGATAGAGGGTGCTCATGAATGGAGGACAAGTAATCCAGGGTCCTAGTAAAGAGATTTGTGGGCAATAGGCATGTAGCAAGACATGCTAAGAGGAATGGGAAAAATCCAAGTGAAGATGGGCCTAAAATTGAATTTTTTTTCAAGTTTTTATTTAAATTCCAGTTAGTTAACATACAATGTAGTATTTGTTTCAGGTGTAGAATTTAGTGATTTATCGCTTGCTTAAGATACCTGGTGCTCATCACAAGTGCCCTCCTTAATCCCCATCACCCTTCTAGCCCATCTCCCCACTCACCTTGCCTCCAGAAGCCCTCCCTTTGTTCTCTATAGTTAAGAGACTCTTTTTTGGTTTGCGTCTGTTTTTTGGCCCCTGTATTCTTTCCAAGGGATCTTCTCAGCTGACTTCTTCCTCTTCTTTCTAAAGTATAAAGATGCTTACTGGAAAGAGAGGAAGGATTAAGGATAAGGTTTGAAAAGATGTGAAGGTTCAAAATAGCTCTGAATAGCAAAGAAACCAGCTATGGACCTAAGCTGGGAGTCTGAAGAGTTCTGCTGAATGGTACCAATCTACATAATATGCAGCTACTTGATATTTCTGTTCTAAAAGAGAGTTAAAGGCCATATTAAATATTAAACAGTCTCTTTCAGAGTGTTCTTGAAAATATAGTCTTAGTGTCATTTCAAGTTATTGCTGAGGCTTGGCTTGATTATTAGTTGGCTGCTGTTAACAACCACAGTTTTAGATACTGAACACATCATTTTTTCTATTGTAAGGTGTACCGTTTTTTTTTCCCCCAGTTCTAAAGATAAAGAACAAGATCATTTAGTTTCAGATGCATTTTATACTACTAGACTTAGTAAATGTTAATGATCCCTTTCTTAACTGAGTTGAAGGAGAGGGAGCTTTCTTATATTAAAAAGATGAAACTCTCAATAGATAATACGAATGGAAACATTTAATTCATTCATTCAGTGATAAGTTAGAATTTAGATAATTTCTCCGATGCTAGAAAAACAAAATATTTTTAACCTTTTATTTCTTTGAAATATATACTAACTGGCAAAATAATAGAAATTAAATAGTTATTGGTATTGATTGGATGTTTAAAATATAAATTTGGTTTGACGTGTGGTTATGCCTTAAAGGTCTATTTATAGTCCTCTATTTGGGTCTTGACTGCTGTTATTTAATTCTGTTAATCTATTAAATATTCATGATGCATTTAAAAATAAGCTTTATTTACAGTGTTCTGATATTCGATTACAATAATATCACAGAAATAATAGTAGTACTTTACTGTAATAGCAGTTATCATCACATTATACATTCTGTATTGGAAAGGAGGCATAATAGACAGTAGATGGTGGGGGAGAACCAGCTTTACAAAGTAAGGATTGTCCAGGCACCTTTACTCTAGATGTTCCAGCTCTCCTCACTTAAATGATAAAGCAAAATATCACTCATATGTTTACTTGGTTATCAGAAGTAGTCAAATGTAAAGTTAAAACATTAATTGGGGGAGCCTTTTTTTTTTTTTAAGTGCGGAAAATATCTTGAAGGAAAGAGAGGTTTTTTTTATTTTTTATTTTTAACTATCAGTATATACATAAATGTAAAAAAAAGCTGAAGGATGATAGGTATATACAAAATTGTCACCATCTGCAAAACACTCATGGCAACATCTCAAAATATTTTTTGCTTTTTGGTTATTTTTTCTTAAATATACAGAAATCATCATCCCAATGTAGAATGTCATAGCCATAGAACATCTATTTTAATACCATCAATAAGTCACAAAAAATAACATTTGATGGTAAATCACAACATATACACAGTTTCATTATCCCACTATAATACCTACCCAACAAACAGTTGGCATCTACTCAGTGCCACATCTTAGACAGTCAGGGATACAGCATGCCTGCCCTTTTAGGACTTGATGACTACAGAGGAAGCTGGAGGGAAACAATTACATATATAGGAAGAGCATTGTGATAAGTAGTAGTAGAAATGGTATTATTTTATTTATAAGGATACTGAGGCTCAGAGAAAGCATTTGGCTCCAGCTAGGTTGTTAAACTGGTAAAAAGTAGAATTTGAGTTCATACATATTTTATTTCTGGTTTTACAGCCATTACTCTTTTGGAGATTTCATAGTATTTACATTTATTTAATTATGTTTTAACATATTTAGTGACATTTTTTCTTTTAACGAGTGTGACATAGGTCTGTCAATTGAGAAATTTTTTTCCAAAATTATTTTACAATGCTCTGGTTTACTTTGTATAATGTTTACTTGCCATATCTTATAAATTTATTATAAATTAATTTACTTGGAACATTTTCTTTAATTATTTTTTCTGTATGTTCTGATTAATGGCCTGTGAAGTTATGTGATATCTTAAAACAGAGGCTGTTGCTATACCAAACCAACAGTGAGAGACTGATTTATATCCCTCCTTAAATTCATATGTTGAGGAGACCGAACTATCAGTATCTCAGCATGTGACTTCCTGTGGAGACAGGGTCTTTACCAAGCTCATTGTGTGAAAATGAGGTAATTAGAGTGGGCCCTGATTCCATTGTGACTGATATCTCTATAAAAAGGGGATATTTGGAGATAAACACCCAAGGAGAATGCCTTGTGGAGATGAAGGCAGAAATGGAGGTGATTCAGCAAAATCCAAGGGCCACCAAAGATTACCGTGAACTACCAGAAGCTAGGAAAAAAGCATGGAGCAGATTCTCCCTCAGAGACCTCAGAAGGAACCAGCTTCTTGATCTCAGACTTCTGGCCTCCACAACTGTGAGACAAGTTTCTGTTGTTTAAACCACCGAGTTAGTGGTATTTTGTAACAGCAGCCTTGGCAAACTAATACATCAACTAATAAGCAAATGTTTTAAATGGGAAAAATGTATTGTTTATTTTTATATTTATACTAATAAAAAGGTCAATTGTAGCTTGCCTAGAAAAGAAAGCCCTCATATCTGTGATTGAAAATAATCTTGTAATCATTTTCAGAGAACAAAATTAGTATGCTTATCTGGATTTGAAAAACTTACTTTATGTCAGACAGAAAGATGATTATATATAATATACATATGAAGGAATATGTATGAAGAAAACAATACTCTTTTTTCTCAGAACGTGAAGCATTTATATTTTCAGATCGTTGCAGTGACTGTTAACCTCACACTATAATTTATCACAATGAAATCTAACCTATGAAAAGAGAGCATGAACATTGACATAAAATAATAAAACCTTAGTGGTTTTTTTCTAGTCCAAAGTTATCCTACTTAACTATTTTCTTTTACCCAGTGCTGGCAAAACCAGCTCTATAGTACATACAAGTAAATAGATTTATAATTTCTGTGAATCAGTGCTGAATCTTAAACTTGCCCTTCAAGTCAGAAAGCTATTTATCTTTACAGTCTTAATACTGTGGAAATGATGAAATGTATAATTGTGAAGTTTAAAAATCATATATAAATTTAAGCATCTGAGGAAACAATAAATTTCCCAGTTACTAAAATAGCCACCTTAGTATGTGTGAGAGACTCCAAAAAGAAAAAAAGAAACAACATAACAAAAGTAAGGCAAACAAGACAAAACCAAATCTCATGCAATAAAATGTGCTTTGTAAATTATTATCAATGCTTTTTATAATATTTATTAATGGTAGTATCCATTCTAATCACTATATTTGCATTTTAATAGCTTTAAGAGCTTAATAATTATGAGGCACGTCGTTAAGTTTTGGGGATAAAATAACTAAAAAAAGCTTTTTATATCAATGGAGTTTTTGGTCTGCAGTGGGCATGGGATATTCGCATAAATAATTATATTTTGATGACAGCCAGGCAGAAAGCAAAATTGAAGGATATACTGAGAGATAATAACAGGCAATTTTTTTGGTTTAGACATGTAGGAAGAGACATGTTATCTGAGACGTGAGTGATGCTAGAGATTCCTGGCGAAGACTTGGGGAGCACAAATGTCCATAGAAGGAATAGGACCTGTGAAAACAGTGAGCTGTGAGATTTTAGCACATGCTGGCGATAAAGTAAAATCAGTGTGGCTATAGCCTAGTGAACGTGGATGCTTTGAGCTGGAGATATAGACAGGGATAAGACTACAGTGATCTCTGAAGGGCATGTTAAAAACTTTGCTATTAATCCAACTACATAACCTTAATCATCCTTCAGGTCTCAGCTTAAGCTTTGAGTATAATAAAAGGAGACCCACTGCGGCTGTCCCAAGAAGAATGTTAATCTTTATTCTGCTTCTTAAAAAGACTGACGTAGCACTTTCATGGAATGTACTGTGCAGAAACCTTCTCAGATATCTTTTCTCCAGAGTTTCTCAGTCACAGCATTCATTAAAAATTGCACTTCTCCTCTCTCATTGATGTATTGATGCAGTTCCCACATTACAGTCTCTTGTTATTTATTTCCTTTTTCTCCACCCAAAGCATCCTACCTTCCACCTGCAAAGCCACACTAGGAATTCTAGGAATTGCTGTAGGTTTTGACTGATTATTTATTAGAAATTCATATGAACAGTTTCTGTTGAAATTCTGCAACCTGCGAGAAATGTTAATCTCAGGTCTCCAGACATAGTTTTTAGTTTATTGTAACTTTGTATAGTGGTGGGCGTGTTACTGTATTTTCCCTTATGTTAACCTACGGATCAAATCCGTAAGATCTCGGTCAGTTGACTGCTTGATTACCCACCATTGCCTCTTTTTTAGGGTCAAGAGTCTCTTTTACACATAATTGAATATTATAGAAATTATAGGCCAACAGTACTTCTGTTCCCTGAGTTCCATTTAATACAGATATTAACTTGAAAATGCCAAGTTTTATGTACCCTGGTTTTCATTTTGATCATATGAACACCAAACACGGAATTCAAGCTTTACTGCTTCCATTTATATCTGAGAATCACAAACACCCCCTAAATAACAGCAAAACAAATACTTTAAACAAGTCCACAGCTGAAGCATCATAAACTTGTATGCATACTGGAATTTCATGAATGTTTTTATTCACTTTTGAATGGGTGAATCTTTGTTACAGAATGTTTCTACTCATGCAAATAGTCCTTGTTATTAAAAATGGTAGCTTAAAAGGTTATTCCTGTATTCCTGTATGAGAGGGTGTCTGGAGTCCCAAATCATTGAGGATGGCTATTACTAGTTAATTCAATATTCATAGTTTAAAATTGGTGAGTGCTAATTATTATTCAAGGTCATAAAAGCATTTGGTTACTTTGATGGAAATATGTGCTATGACTAATATATTTGTTGTTAGACATTTACAAAATGGTTTATATGTAAAAGTTGTATGTCAATAAATTTGAGCAAATTAGACAAAGGAGTGTTCTATTTCATTTCAAAGATAATTTTAATTCACTAACTCTTAGCTAGATTAATGCTCCTAATAAAAATTAAGCACTCCCCAATGCATGGCATGTGTACCAAATGACCTCATTAAATAGGTATATGGAGAACAGATGCCTCTATGACCTGTCTCCAGATTTACTGAGGAGGGAGTGTCCTTGTTTTAGTGTCCCTATGATCAGTGAATGAATCTCCAATTAAAGACACAAGGACTGTATTTCCTCATGGGTTGTTCTCTGTGCAGTTTGGCAAAATTTGAAATGTTAAACAAGATTCATCTTTTGCTGATGATTTTTTCATCTTTTTTACATTAATAAATGCTTGATATATCATCAGATTTTCATCTTTGAATATGTTTTTTTCAGTAGGATACCCTTTTCAGGCAATGGGAATCAGTCTTTAGGTTCATTTTTGTAAATATTACCACATTTTAAAATGATACCTGATTTGAATTATTTTGTACATAGTATTAATCACTATGAATGCACTGTTTTCCATAACATACATATGCCCTTAAGGTGTCTAATCAAACCATTGTTTGTTGTTACTATTGTTGCTTCTGCTACTGTGATTAGTTTTATAGGTTTCTGTTAGCTACAAAATAATATAGCTGTTAAACCAATTCTTGGCCTTGTGCCATATTACCGATGGCACCTCCATGTACAGGAAAATACAACGTAGATATAAAAATTGTAACATTGTAAAATTAACTTTTCTAATGGTGTATTTTAGGTTGCTGGCTTTTCTGTTGTTCTGCCTTCTACTTAAAAATCAAAAGGAAGGGACGCCTGGGTGGCTCAGTTGGTTAAACGTCTGCCTTCGGCTCGGGTCATGGTCCCAGGGTCCTGGGATTGAGTCCCACATTGGGCTCCCTGCTCAGCGGGGAGCCTGCTTCTCCCTCTGCCTGCTCTGCCTGCTGCTCCCCCGTTTGTGCTCTCTCTCTGACAAATAAATAAATAAAATCTTTAAAAAAAAACCCAAAAGGAAATGTAGCATGACTTTAGAGTCAGTTACATATTTAAAGTATTACAGGTGTATTCACATTGAAAGCTGTAACAGATATATGAAATGGGAACTATGTTTGATGATAAGTATTTAATGTGCCCACAGCAGTGTTAGGTGGTCTTAATGTTTCTATAGAAATCCCAAATTACTGTTGATTGAAAGTGCTCATTTAGTCTTAGCACTTTGAAAGAACCACAACGTAAGTTACCCATCTACTGAGCATGTTACTTAATGTTATCTAGATGTTACCTTGCTGTTGGAAAGCTTTAAAAATAGGTACATCCAGCTAAGTAGGCTTATATACACTTGGAGTATACAGTATTAAGAAAGGAGCTGTCTGCATAAACAACTCCTTAGTAAAATTATTTGATAATATGTTAATCAACTCAAAAATTATTTAAATATGAAAATTTACTACGCAGCGCATGTAAATGTAAAACTTGTCAAATGTAATTAACTACCTTTAAAGCTGGCATGTGAGGGAGAGTAATACTTGAATTAAAAATGTATTACTGAAAAATACTTTTATAGGAAATGATAAACTCTTTATAAATGTATGTCAGGGAGGAAAGAATGCTATATTTGCATATAAAATATAAGAACTAAGTAAAGGAATATTATGAATAAAAATTTTACAATGTATTTGTGATATATATAGAGAAAGAAGAATGTTGATCTTAAAATATGGATACTTGTTTAACATGGGAATGATGGGAATTGCCTTAAGAATGAGCATTTTCTAATAATAGGTCACTCAACTTTTAATACATATGGAAACTTTTTGGAAAATATGAGCCTTGATATTACTCCTAAATTAAATCCAGAACATTCTATGTACTCCTTTGCATCACAATATTTTTCTACAGACCATTCTTCAAACACTGGCAAACGCTTTACATAATGTAACACAATTTTCTTATTTATATTAATTATATGAAATTATCTTATATTACTTGGAAGAAAGAAAAAAGTAGACTTCCATAAGTTACTTGAGAAGATTAGCATGATATGTAACAAATAATTAAAGGAAATGAACTTATCTATAGAATAATTCTATTTTGATAAACCCAAAATAATATATGTATTTGTATATATGGTTGTATAGTCATAGGAATTTTGGAATGTAGCAAATGATTTGTTAATTAATCTTGGCTATAATAGGGAGCTAGGATTATGTATATTGGGATAAAGGGTGAGTAGTTGTTTCAGGAATACATAAAGGTCAAATAATTTCTTAAAAAATGTGATGTATTTGTCAAACTGGCTTTCTTGATGGAAGAAGTAACTGAGGAATTTGGTTTTCATGTATCTAATACATTAATTTAACTTTTCAGGTTATAATAAGTTTCTATAAAAACAATGTCTACACATATTCAGACACCCTTCCCTTCATCATCATGGAAAGAAAGGATTCCAATATAAGTATCTTGACTAAATCCTAGCAAGGTAAAAATGTATATTTCTATCATCCACCTACTAGTGCTTCATTTTCAAGAAAATTAAGGTGGAGTAAGTATTTGTCGTGAGGAGTTTATATAGTATCAATATGTGAATATCTCCACAAAAGTTATTGTTTTATTTCCTTTCTTTCAAGTTCATCTATAGTAGGCATCTTAAGAGGTCAACAGCGATCTGATTTTTAAGGTCAATATGAATGAAATTCTATGACTTCTCTTGGTAGCTTATATTACATTTGCAAAGTTAACTTTGCTTTCCATAATATGGGTTATTAACTGAAGAGTGAACTCTCTGTCCCTTAATTATAATGGTAGCTATATATACACTTAGACAAGTAGTGATTCACTTTAAGTCATTATGTTGAAGGTAATGTGTAACAAACTTGACATATTTCAGAAAATATAGAAGAATCGTTTTCCTTTTGGCTTTTAGTTTAAATCATGCTTTCAATTTTAGAGAATTTGATTTTATCAGCACTACTTAGGAGTCTTTTTGTCAGAAAAATACTAAATACTACAACTCGTTACAAATTGGGTTTGAACTAAGAACCTCTAAAAATTTTGGAGAAAAGTAGATGGAGGTCACCTAAAAAAAGGCATTTAAAATTTATTAGATACCATTTTCTCTCCTGGGAGGTAATAATTTGGATTTCTGACTCTCTGTTCCTTCTTGAAAAATAAGGAAAAATCACTGGTTGTAACAAATATGATTGATTTTTATTTCAATTTTTTAAAAGTAAGTTTGAATTTGACCCTTTATAAAGGTGATCAAAATGACTCCTATTCAATGAAAGGAGTTGATCAAAACAGAGTGTTTCCCAAAAGCATATAGAAATATTCTACTCTGCATTCTTGAACTACTGTATAACATATGCTGGAGAATAGGCACTCAGTTATAAGTTGAATGAAGGGTGAGTGGTACCAAGCTAGACTGGGTGTTGAGAAATACCAGATTAGATAGATATATGAGGCTTATATCTATCTATCTAATTTTTTTCACTGTATCGCTTTAAATGATCTCATCTATAAGTTCTAATTTCCTTTCGGCCATTTCAACTAGAAATAGAATATATCCTATAAAACTGTAGATTTATAGATTTTTGGTTTTTGTGATGGCTTATTTCATAACTTAATGTCTTCAGGACATGTCTATACTGTAGCGTGTTTCAGAATTTCCTTCATTTTATAAGACTGAATAATATTTCATTATATATATCTATATATACACACACACACATACATATTGTATATATTTACATATATTGTTTATGCTTTCAAATTTTATCCATAAGATTTTAAAGTTTACTGACATTGCATTAAAACCTGTCATATCCGATGTGTCACTCCTCAATCAGAATGTATAATTCAGTGAGTTTATAATGTAGAATTGCAGTGAGTATGGTATGATAACTCAGCATTTCCATGAGACCTTGCACATGCTTACTTATGTACTACAGAAGAGTTGGGTCTCTGATTTTCACCGCACCTTTAGTATACCGAAATTGAACAAGTATTTAAGAGATTCATATTTAGGACCTTGGAGCCCACTCTATATAACCACATTGTCCAATTTAGTTGTGTAAATTATTATTCAACAGTTTTCTCCCCACTCTGGCATAATACAATGGCGTGCCATATTGTTGGAACCACTCCAGGTGATCTCCTAGCCTGTCAAGTGGAGGCATTTGTAGGTTACTGAATATGATCAATAAGTCCAATATGTGCTTATATTTCTAGTCTTTGTGACCACAGTGTGTTTTAGGCAGGTTCATGTTTCCTATTTTATAGAAGAGGGATCTGAAAGTCTGAAAGATTTAAGTGGCTTGCTGAGGGTCAAGTGATTTTGTCAGAGTCAGAAATAGAACTAAGATCTCTTGATTCCCTAGCCATAACTCTTTCTACAATACAGTGTTCTTTGTGGTTTCTAAGGTATTATTTTTATTACAAGTTTGTTTGCTTAACCTTAGTTTGATATAATCACATTTCCATAATTGTGTCTTGAAATTGTCACTTAGTTAAAGCCATGTTTAATGCCTTATCTCCCTAGAAAAATATCCAAGTATTCCTGTCTGAGATATGATATGTAAAGAAATAGAATTACTTGTCATAAATTTGCTGATATTATAAAAAGGTAATATATAATTTAAAATATTTTAAATGAATTTAAAATAAATTAAATTAATTCATCTGATAAATGATTAATACAGAGGTACCTTGAAGATATGCTTTAATATTCAGTATCAGGTGGAATGCTATTTTAATCTTAGAATCCAGGTCAATTGACTGGAACTCTTCCAGTGGGTTAGGATCTGTAATTCATCAGTGGGTCAGGGTCTGGTAGATGGAGAAGGTGAGAAATATGAATCACTGTTTGCTTCTGGAGAACCATCCCTACAATTAGATGGAGTTTAGCTAACAGGTGTTCTTTCTTGCTTCATCCGTCTTTACTCTCTGTTCATTTTGGTATTAATAAAATCAGATTAAAGACGTTTCTGTGACAGGATTGATTTGGGGGAAGTACTAAAGAATCATGTTCTGTCTTTGTTGGTGATGGTGATTGTTTTATGTGTGGATATTACATATACGGGAGTCAGTTCTCATTTTAACAATTGCTAACAGAGCCACATTCTCTTACCTGAGTCATGCCTTAGTGATAGCATGGGGACAGATTCATCATATACTGAGACAGACTGTGGTAGATAACCAAGAGCTCAATCCTACAAATGTTTGTTCAGATGACTATAATCAATAAGTATTTGTGGTTGCAGTAGCTGATAGGTGGTACCCAGTGAACATAAGCAGGTACCATAAAGGATTACATGGATACGTTTAAAGCCTAGGAGACACAATAATTCTATATCAGCCATGATGGCAATTGGCAGCTTCTGTTAATTCATAATCAGTTCTGAGTGTGATGCCTTTGGATCTACCCGTGTTAATGCCCAAATGAAATCAGAGGCTTACAGATAAGCCTTACTTTGCTGCAATGTAGAGAGATTTTGGTCGATATAAATGGCAGTTCATGAGTCTTCAGCATGTTGTTCAAGTAAACCTCTACTTTGTCCCATAGTCACAATAATCTGGTATAATTGCTCATGGTCTAAATGTATGTAGATTTTCCTTTTTGTAGTTTTCAGTCTTTAAATCCCATATGAACATGATTCAATACAGAAATATAAAATGAGAGAAACTTAACTAAAAAAACCAAAAATCTTCTCTAAAGATAAACTGAGAAACGTTTAAAAAATGAAAAACTTTGTTGTTTGTGATTATGTAGTTTAAGAATATGATCATGAAAATCAGCATTTTCGAAAGAAATTCGATAAAAGTATAATTTCTATTACAAGGGAAATGGACTGAAAACATTCTTCTATAGTACTTTTATGGGATTTTTAAAAGCTGACTATGGATTTACTGCTGCACATAGTGAAACTTCGGCCCTTATAATTTACTAAAAAAAATTAAAAAAAAAAAAACAAAGAAAAAGGATGTCTTTAGTTTCTGTTCTGATCTTTTTGAGTGCTTTGGTAAGTAATTATTTCAGGCTTATACTTGCAAAAATTTGTTAGAAAATTAGAGCCATTTAATTTTTTTACTGTTTTCTTTTGTGCACATTTCGCTTTGTCTAGTTTTTTCTATTAAAGATCTTTTTAGCTCTGTCAGTTAAGTTTGAGACATGTCATTCCCTCTTCCTTTTTTGTTTCTTTCCTAAATATCATGTTTTAAAACTGGGTCAGTCTGCTTTGATTTCATTTCCTTGCTTTCTGAAGATTATTGATCCCAAAATAAAGAAGCTCCCTGACATTTAATATTATATATGATTCATAAAATAGCTTTTAGAGTCCTCACAACTGGCCATGTGGTATGCAATGTTCTCCAGGTTCCTAATTGTCTACTTTTTTTCATGCCTAGTGGGGGGAAAACCTAATTCTGCTCAAAAGGGCCCCTTTTCCTAGAGCAAAATGGGCAGAATCCCATAAGGTACAAATTTCTTCTCAACTCTCCTCTTCTATCTGGTTGGGGAGGCTCAGAGAATCAGAGGGGAAGACTCTCCTTTGCAGTGAGTGCATTGACAGAGAGTATGAGGTGACTATAACCTTGGCCATATTGTTAAGGCTGATTTCTTTCCATGATCAGAGATTGTTTGTCAGGGAAAAGGAGGCAGTGTGTTGAGTAGAGAAGTTAGAAAAAGGAGATCTCTTCCTAATACTCAACTGCTCTTAGTTTCAGATTCTTATTTAGATAAAAGGGGGACAACACCTACCTTTTTTTTCCTAATAAATATACATTTATTAGAATGGCTAAAATCCAGAATACTGCCAACACCAAAAGCCAACCCCTACCTTTTAAAAAAAACTTTATGACAAGATACTGTAGATGAAGTGCAAGTCATAGATTAGTTTTTCCATAATTTGCAACTCAGGTGATGATTACTTCAGGTAGATTACATGTAGCACTGGAATTAGCTTAGTGCTTTATTTCATCCCAGTTTTTCCACATTAGATGATTTATTTTTATTTATTTATTTATTTTAAAGATTTTGTTTATTTATTTGAGAGAGATTGAGATCACAAGTAGGCAGAGAGGCAGGCAGAGAGAGAGGAGGAAGCAGGCTCCCTGCTGAGAAGAGAGCCCGATGCGGGGCTGGAACCCAGGACCCTGAGATCATGACCTGAGTGGAAGGCAGAGGCTTTAACCCACTGAGCCACCCAGGCGCCCCCACATTAGATGATTTAAACCAAGCAAAGAACACTTCTGCCTTCTGCTGCAGATTCTAGGTTTGGATTTTTTTTTTTTTTTTTTTTCCTTTTCCTTAATGTGTAGGCCCTCAGTTACCTTTCAAAGATAATTGAAGGATTATTGAAAAGGAATCATCTGCTGGTTCTTGTACAAAAATAAAAATGTCAAACCCCGGTTTTTCTCCCATCCAAGTACTAACCAGGCCTGACCCTGCTTAACTTCCAAGATTGGACAAGATCAGGCTCATCCAGGGTGGTATGGCCGTAGACCAAACCCTTGTTTTTCTATCCTGTTTCTCTATTTCAAATTAATGAGATTCATTACATTTTGAGACTGTAATATTTTTTAAAGGATAATGCCCATATGTAATCAATGTTATATAACCTAAAAAGTAAATCAGAACCTTTGCTTTCATATGCAAATTTTATTTATTTTATTTTATTTTATTTTATTTTATTTTATTTATTTTATTTTTTTTACAAATTTTATAAGTAAAAACTAAAGAGAAGCACAGAATAAAAATCCTTTTTCTCCTGTATGAATAAATAAAATAATTCAAATACGTAGAAGGAACAGGAACAAAAAATGTTAAGATAAGTTTGAGATGAGCTTTCACTGACTCCATTGCAAAAGAGCTATAGGTGTATTTTAACCGACTTTTAATAATAGACCACAGGTCAGTATTTTATGGCATTCAGCCTTATTCATTTACTAGAACATCATTTTACTCATTTACTTGATTTAAGACAGAGGAAATTTTCATATGACTTTCATAGGCCAAATTGCAAATAACTCTTTGAAGTTTTGATGAGGTCCAACAGTGAATTTTGAAGATTATAATTTAGAGAATACTGTAATCAAATTTTGGTTTTAACTGAATAGGAATGGTAGCAGAATTATCTCATAGTGATAGTAAAATTGAAGTCATTAAACTTCTAATTTATATCACTTTATAAATAGGGCTTAATTTTCAGTAAAGATGTTATCTCATGTAAGGGGAGTGTATTGTTTTATGTTACCATATAATAAAATAAAAATATTTAGTATTACTACCACTTGTTTAGACTCAGTTATTTTTAGGGCCACAAATAATGTGCTTGTGTATTTGAGTGTTTCTGTATGAAGTTGAGGCTTGGCTATATGTGTGTTTTATCATGTAAAACAGCATGGTGCTGTATGGATTCAGCCTACTTTTATTCTGAAGAATCGATTGTAACTTCTGACTTTTTTTTTTTTTTTTAAATCTTGGATCATCATCTGACCACTGACATAAGTGGCACTTAATCTTAAGTGTCCTGTTTCACAGAATACTTAATCTCTCAACATAATGGTGGCTAAATTTAGTTTGAAAAGTAGCTAGCTCAATTAGTTTTTAGTAAAGACTTCATTAAAAGTGATACTAGATGTTATTAACTACTTTTTCTATTACTACTGTGATTATTACACATAATGATACTACAGATAATAATAGCTAAAGTGCTTTGTATTTGCCATGCACCGTTAATAGTACTTTTGGGTCTTATCTGAGTCTTTGCTGTCACCTGAAGGAGTAACTGGACTGATTTGTTGATGTCATCTTTATAGCCCATGTTCCATTGTAGTAGAACTGTAGTTTGTCCATTTCCTTCCCTATATTCCAGCTCTACTACATGCCTTAGATTTTCACTGATTCATCAGTCTCTTTAGCCTCTGAGCTTTTGTACTTTGCTTCCACTGCCTGATAAGCCCTTCCACTGTCCCTGGACCTCTATCTCAGGATGGGGGACAAATACCTGGACTACTTGTTGTCCAAACGCTGGACTACACAAGCATTGTGTAGTCCAGAAATCTCCCTAGCTTCTCCTAAAAGTCTGAATGGGAAGTCTACTGTTTGTTCCTTCCAGAGTCTTTTCCTTCTGCCATGGCATTTATCAAAACAGAGCATCTGTTGATTTGGCTGTCTGACTGGTTCCTTTATTCCCTGAGGTCAGGAATCTCCATTATAATCAGCAGTAGTGATGGTAGTAGTGACAGCAGTCCTGGTAATAATAGTAATAGTGGTAGTAGCTGTTTTAACAGTAGTAGCATTTGTATTTCCAACTTGTTAATATAGCACCTGAAACTCAGTGCAGGCCTGATGTTTGAATGGATGAATGAATGAAAGAATGGATAAAGTGTTACCTTTGTGGTAATAATCATTTCCATTTTATAGGGAAGAAAGCTGAGGTTTAGATGGGTGAAACTATTTCTTTGCAGATATATCAGCTGAGCTTGGAATCTAGATTCCAGTGAACTCTAAAATCCATCTATTTTTTTTTATTTAGTTGAGATATTTATTGAGATAATTGTAGATTCAGTGTTGTATTTGAATTTTCCATAGAAAAAGAACCAGTAAGAGGATGGATGGATGGATGGATGGATGGATGGATGGATGGATAGATAGCGATATATCTAGAAAAGATGTATTATAAGATACTAGCTCACCCAGTTATGAGGCTGAGAAATGTCATGATCTGCATACTGCGAGCTGGAGACCCAGGAGAGCTTGGTGTTGTTTAAAGACCTGAGAGCTGGAAAGCCAATGATGTAGATTCCAGTCCAGGATGAAAGCCTTAGAGCTAAGAATACTAAGGGTAGGAGAAGATCTATGTCCCAGCTAAACAAGCAGAGAGCAAATTTAACCCTTCTTTGCCTTTTTGTTCTGTTCAGGCCCTGAAAGGACTGGATGGTGCCCACCATAGGGAGGAGGGCCATCTACTTTACTGAGTTTACCAATTTTAATGCCAGTCTCTTCTAGAATCACCCTCACAGACACACCCAGATATAATGTCTAACTAGCTATCTAGGGATCCCTTTTGATGCAGTCAAGTTGACACATAAAATTAACCATTGTAAGAAATTAGAGAAATTCCTTGTAAATTTTGTCCAGTTTTCCTCAGTGGTAAAATTTTGCAAAACTCTGGTATAATATTATAACTAGGATATTGACATTGGTGTACCTAGTAGATTCAAATTTCTCTGTTTTACTTTTACTCATTTGTGTGTGTTTTGGGTGTAATCATTTTTATACAATTTTATCACCTGTGTGATTTCCTGTATCAACCAGCATAGTGGAAATACTGAACAGTTCCAGTACCGCAAGGATTTTGATATTGTCCTTTCACAACCACACATATTTCCCTTCCCCCTCGTCCCTGGTTCCTAACTCCTAGCAATCACTTAATCAGCCTTCAGTTCTAAAATTCTGTTATTTCAAAAGTGCTATATAAATGGAATTATATAGCACACAATCTAAGATTCTTCACTTTAAAATACTGCGGTAATCAATAAAGTAGTCATAATATTATTACTAATAATTTACTTTTGTCTGTGCATGTTATATATATATATCACTGATTAAAAGACTATCATATTTGTATACTTCCTCTCCATGCCATAAAGACAGGGACTGTCATTTTCCACTCCCCCAACCACTCATTCTGCTGCTTCCCAGCTGACTTGTATAGCACACATCATGTAGTTGATATTCAATAAATATTTGTTTAAAAGAAGGAATAAATTTGTAGTTAAAATGGTAGAGTTTTATACTATGGGTTTATAATAAAAAACAGGGAAAAAAAAAACAGGACCTTTTCATGTTTGGTAGTTATCACTCAGTAATTAAAATATTTTTATATTGAGTTAAAATAGTTGGTCACTGCACTGGTGTGATTTTATAGGTACTAGAGAAACTGATGCACTGTCCTCCTATTCCCACTTCTACTTCAGTCAATGGTTAAAGTTCTTCCATTATCACATTATCATAGGATTCAAAAGGCTAAAATTTAATCTTTTTTAAAAATTGAATTCTCATTGACATAGAGTATTATATTAGTTTCAGATATACAATGTAGTGATTCAACATTTGTATGCATTGCAAAATGATTACCATGGAAAGTCTAGTTGCCTTTCATCACCACGGTATTGATACAATATTATTGACTGTGTTCTCCATGCTTCACATTGTATCCCCATGACATTTCTTTTACAACTAGAAGGTTGTACTTATTGAACCCCTTCATGCATTTTGCCCTTCCTCAACCCCCTTCCCTCTGGCAATCACTAATCTGTTTTCTGTATCTAAGAGTCTGAGTTTTATCTTGTTTTTATTGGTTGTTTTGATTTTAGATTCTACATGTAAGTGCAGTATTTGTCTTTCTCTGTATGACTTATTTCACTTAGAATGATACCCCCAAAGTCCATCCATGTTGTTGCAAATGGCAAGATTTAATTCTTTTTTATGATTGAGTAGTAGTCCATTGTGTATATGTATGTGTGTATGTAAACACCACAACTTCTTATTGATTGTATGATTTGCAAATATATTCTTCCATTCAGTAGGTTGCTTTTTCATTTTGTTGATGGTTTCTTTGCTGTTTAGAAGCTTTTTGGTTTGATGCAGTCCCATTTGTTTACTTTTGCTTGTTTTCCTTGCCTTTGTAGTCAGATTTAAAAAAAAAAGAAAAAAAAAGTCACTAAAACCAAACTTATAGTCTATGTTTTCTTCTATAAGTTTTATGGTTTAAGGTCTTATGTTTAAGTCTTTAATCTCTTCTAAGTTAATTTTTGTATATGGCATAAGATAGTGGTCTAGTTTCATTCTTTTACATGTATCTGTCTAGCTTTCCCAGCACCATTTATTGAAGGGATTGTCTTTTCTCTGTTGTATATTCTTGCTTCCTTTTTCAGATATTAGTTGACCTTATATACATGGGCAGTATGGGCATTTTAACAATATTAATTATTCTGAGTTATGAGCACAGAATATCTTTCCATTTATTTATGTCTTCTTCAATTTCTTTCATCTTTGTCTTAGAGGATTCAATGTATAGACTTTTCACTTCCTTCATTAAATTTATTCCTAGGTATTTTATTATTATTATTATTATTTTAAAGAATTTTTATTTAGGGCGCCTGGGTGGCTCAGTGGGTTAAAGCCTCTGCCTTCGGCTCAGGTCATGATCTCAGGGTCCTGGGATCGAGCCCCGCATTGGGCTCTCTACTCAGCAGGGAGCCTGCTTCCCCCTCTCTCTCTGCCTGCCTCTCTGCCTACTTGTGATCTCTCTCTCTGTCTGTCAAATAAATAAATAAAATCTTAAAAAAATTTTTTTTTATTTATTTGACAGAGAGAGAGCACAAGCAGGTGGAGTAGCAGATAGAGGGAGAGGGAGAAGCAGGCTCCCTGCTGAGCAAGAAGCCAGATGCAGGGCTTGATCCCAGGACCCTGGGATCATGACCTGAGCCGAAGGCAGACACTTAACCGACTGAGCCACCCAGGTGCCCCTATTTTATTATTTTTGATGCATTTGTAAGTGGGATTGTTTTCTTAACTTCTCTTTCTGATAGTTTGTTCATGGTGTATAGAAATGCAAAGGATTTCTGTATATTAGTTTTGTGTCTTACAAATTTACTAAATTTGTTTATTAATCCTAACAGTTTTTTGGTGGCATCTTTTGTGTTTTCTATATGTTGTACCATGTCATTTACAAATAGTGACAGTTTTACTTCTTTCTTTCCTATTCGTATGCTTTTTATTTCTTTTTCTTGCCTAGTTGCTATGCCTAGAACTTCCAATAGTGTGTTGAATAAAATTGGGTAGGATGGGAATCCTTGTATTTTTCCTGATCTTTGAAGAAAAGCTTTCATCTTTTCACTCTTGAGTATGGTATTAGCTGTAAGTTTGTCATATATGGCCTTCCTTATATTGAGGTATGTTCCCTTTATTCCCAATTTGTTGAGATTGGGTACACTGATGTTGAATTTTATCAAATGCCTCTTCTGTATCGATTAAGTAATCATGTTATTTTAATATTTTGTTATTGTGGTGTATCACATTGATTGATTTTCAAGGATGTTGAACAATCCTTGCATCCCTGGAATAAATTCCACTTGATCATGGTATGTGATTCTTTGTATTGTTGAATTCAGTTTAATAATATTCTGTTGACATTTTCTGCATCTATGTTCCTCAGGGATTTTGGACTGAAATTTTCTTTTTTTGTCGTATCCTTGTTTGGTCTTGGTAATAGGGCAGTGCTACCCTTATAAAATTAATTTGGAAGCATTCCCTCCTCTTCAATTTTTGGAAGACCTTGAGGAAGATAGGCATTAAATCTTTGAGTATTTGGCAGATTCACCAGTGAAGCTGTCTGGTCCTGGACTTTTGTTTGTTGGGAGATCTTTTATTATTGATTCAATCTTCTTACTAGTAGTTGGTCTATTCAGATTTTCTGTTTCCTCTTGATTTTGTCTTAGAACAGTATGAATTTCTAGGAACTTATCCATTTCTCCTAGGTTATCAAATTTATTGGCATGTAACTGTTCATAATAGTCTCTTATGTTCCTTTGTATTTCTGTGGTATAATTTGCAACTTCTCTCTCATTTCTGATTTTATTTATTTGAGCCTTCTCTTTTTTTTTTTTTTTTTTGGTGCATCTAGCCAAAGGTTTGTCTATTTTGTTTATGTCTTCAAAGAATCAACACTTAGTTTCATTCATTTTTTCTGTTCTCTTTTTAGTCTATGTTTTCTTTATTTTCACTCTGATCTTTATTATTTCCTTCCTTCTACTAAATTTGGGCTTCATTTGTTCTTCTTTTTCTAGTTCCTTTAGATGTAAAGTTAAATTGTTTAAGATATCTCTTATTTCCTGAGGTAGGCCTATATTGCTATGAATTTCCCTTTTAGGATCACTTTTTGCTGCATCCCATAGATTTTGGTGTGTTGTATTTACACTTTCATTTGTCTTTAGGTATTTTATATTTTTTCTTTGATTTCTTCTATGACCCAGTAGTTGTTCACTAACATTTTAAATCTCCATGTGTTTGTAGTTTTTTTCAGTTTTCTTCTTGTAATTGATTTCTAGTTTCATGCCATCATGTTTGGAAAAGATGCTTGATATGTTTTCAGGCTTGAATTTATTGATACTTGTTTTGTGGCCTAACATGTGACCTAGCCTGGAAAAATGTTCCATGTACACTTGAGAAGAATGTATATTCTGCTTCTGTCTATACGTTAGAGATATAAATATATGTATATATATTTATAAATGTTATAACTTCTTTCTGAATTGAACCCTTTATCATTATGTAGTGCCCCTCTTTGTCTTATCCACCTCTATAGTCATTTTTAAAGATTTTATTTTTAAATAATCTCTACATCCAACGTGGGCCTCAAACTCACAACCCTGAGATCGAGTCCCACAATGCTCTGAATGAGCCAGCCAGGTGCCCTCTCTACAGTCCTTTTTAAAGTCTACTTTGTCTGACATAAGTACTCCAGCTTTCTTTTTGTTTCCATTTGCATGTAATATCTTTTCCCATCTCTTCACTTTCAGTCTGTGTGTATCCTTATTTCTGAAGTGAGTCTCTTCAATTAAGGCAATATATAGATGTGAGATGTGCCTTTTTTTTTTTTTTTTTAAACCCGTTCACTGATTCTATCTTTTAGGAGTCTATTTACATTTAAAGTAATTATTGCTAGGTAGATAGGTACTTGCTGTCATTTTGTTAATTGTTTTCTGGCTGTTTTTGTAGTTCCTCTCTGTTCCTCTCTTCTTTTTATCTCCTACCTTGTGGTTTGATAACTTCCTTTATGGTTATATTTCGAATCTTTTTTGTTTTCATTTTCCTTTGTGTATTTACTATAAGTTTTTGTTTTGTGGTTATTGTGAGGTTCACATATATCATCCTGTGTATAGAAGAGTTTATTTCAAGTGATAGCAACTTAAATTTCAACATATTCCCAAACTCTACCTTTTTATTTTCCTTCCACATTTTGTTTTGATGTCACATTTTATATCTTTTTATTTTATGTATTTCTTAACTAATTATTGTATTAATTTTACTACTTTTGTATTTTAACCTTTATAGTAGCTTTATAAGTAATTAATGTCTATATATTTACCTTTTCCAGTAAAATTTTTACTTTAATATGTTTTCTCATTATTAATTAGGGCAATTCATTTTCAGCTTAAAGAAGTCCCTTCAATATCTCTTGTAAGATTGGTTTAGCAGTGATGAACTCCTTTAGTTTTTCCTTGTCTGGGAAACTCTTTACTATGATTCTGAATGATAACCTTTCTGGGTAGAATATTCTTGGTTGGAATTTTTTATTTCCTTTCAGCCTTTGGAATATGTCATGCCTTTCCCTTGTGGTCTGCAAAATCTATGTTAAGAAATCTGCTGGTAACCTTATGGGGTTCCTCTTGTATATAGCAATTCCTTTTTCTTCTTGCTGCCTTTTTCTCTTTTTATCTTTAACTTTGACATTTTAATTATAGTATGTGTTGATATGGATCTCTTTAGGTTGATCTTATTTGGAACTCTCTGGGCTTCTTGCACCTAGATATTTGTTTTCTTTCTTAGAGAAGTTTTCAGCCATTATTTCTTCAAATAAATTTTCTGCCCCTTTCTCTCACTTTTCCTTCTGGGACCCACATAATGCGAATGTTATTTGGCTTGATATTGTCCTATTGGTCCCGTAAGATATCTTCATTTAAATATTTTTTTCCTGCTCTCTCTGGGTCACTTCCATTGCTTTGTCTTACAGGTTACTGATTTTTTCTCCTTTGTCATCTAATCTGCTAGTAAACTCCTCTGTGTATTTTTTTTTTTTTTTTAAGATTTTATTTATTTATATATTTGAAAGAGAGAGTGAGCAGGGGAGAGAGGCAGAGGGAGAGAGAGAAACAGATTCCCTACTGAGCAAGGAGCCCCATGCAGGGCTCAATCCCAGGACTCTGGGATCATGACCTGAGCCAAAAGCAGGCACTTAACCAACTGAGCCACCTAAGCACCCCCTCTAGTGTATTTTTTAGTTAAGTTATTATATTCTTCAGTCATATTATTTCTGCTTGGTACTTTCTTATATTTTCTATGTCTTTGCTGAAATTCTCTCTGTGTTCATCCATTGTTCTCCCAAGTTTGGTGAGCATCTTTATGACCATTACTTTGAATTCTTTATCAAATAAATTAGTAATATCTGTATCATTAAGATATTTTTCTTGAGGTTTGTCTTGTTCTTTTATTTGGAACATATTCCTTTGTAACCTTATTTTGCTTGACTCTCTGTATTTGTTTCTATGTACTAGACATAAAGTCTATGTCTCTCAATCTTAAAGGAGTGGCCTTCTATAGGGGATGAAACTGTCGAACTTTGCGCTAGTTGTTAGTTGACCCTTGAATCCTTGTGATTGTCTAAAGTGCTTAATTTATTCTTGATATGTCCCCATTGGTGAGGGTCTTCCAAGACCTGTCGGTCTTCCAAGGGTAGGAATCTCTTTTAGTATAAACTTGCTACTTATAAGGAAATGCATACTGGTAGAATTGTATGTGCATAGCAGACCACTGTTCAAAATGCATACTGCATCTTAAATGGTCAGGAAAGGTTTATCTCATTTTCCTTTACTACATTTGTCTGTAGTACAAGGCTGAGGATGCATAAGTTTGCTTTTGAGGTGCTGCAAGGATCAGGGTTATCAAAGAACAATGCAGAATGCTTCAGTCTATCAGCACGTCACCACCTCGGAAACTGTAATTAGCCATTTTGAAAGGTTTACATGACAAGATGTGTGTGTAATGGGGGTTGTAGTGGTGCTTAAATATGAGTCCTAAATAAAATGGACAGTTAATTCAACTAGAATAGTGAATAGAGCAGTTTAATTTGGTTTAAAATGTCACATTTTAACTTCAAGAAGTTCCCAGTTCAAGTGTGTGTGTGTTTGTGTGTAATTTTCTTCCTATTCTTAGTCTTTACAATTTTATTCAATGTGCTTATGTTATAGTGATTTTTTTCAGATTTAAAAGATTTTATTCTTAATTTTTTTCAAATACAAAGATCAATCCATCCTTTTAATAATGATATTTATCCTTTTATGGACATATCTAATACTGTAGTGTCTTCCTGGCAAGACAAGAATTGTATGAGAATTTAGGTTGTCTCTAACATTTAGATTATGAATTATTGTGTTTTTCCTCTTAAATTCTTTCCTGATAATTGCGAAGATTAGAAAGGAAATTTCAGGTTTGAAAAGAAAGCATACTTTTTGTATTCCCTCGAGGGTTTATTCTTTCTTTACTTCCTTCTCTTGTCCCAGAAACTGACTTCTGTACCCTTCTCTTGTCCCAGAAACTGACTTCTATTTTAGTCAGTTGGGATTGGCCAATAAGGAGTCCTTTTAAGAGACAGAAGAGAAGGGGGTCTGAGTATTTATGCCTTGACTTACTCTTTGAGACTCTTTCCTGCCCTATTGTCACTGTTTCCCTTCAGACAACTCATCCACACATCTCTTTTGGATTTCGATAGCTTCTTCTCCCATTGAGGAGACAACTAGTAGCAATTGCTCCTCTGCTGTTAGCCCTGGTCCCTGAACTTTCCCTTATTGTTCCCCAGTTCCTTGTCCACATCTTTGTAATTAGTCCCTTTGCAAATAAAATGTTATCTTAATTTGAGTGTACCAGCTGTATCCTGTGGGGACCATTGGGAGATACAGCATTTTGGGTAGAACAGACAGGATGTGGAATCCACTGAGACAAGAAATTGTGAGATTATTGCATAAGGTACTAAGAATACATCCTGTTTGGATTCTAGACTGAAAATTCAAATGAGAGTCTTCTGTTTGTCTTTGGCCTTTGGAAGGCTCAAATGATGGTCTGCTTTTGCATCATTTCTGACAAATCTGATCTGTGTGTATTCAGTAATTGTGTGATTACATAAGGACTCAATATAACTAAGAGTAGTATATCAGAAATTAGTCATGTCCTCAAATTTATCCTTACTATCTGAGTATTATTTTTCAAATACATATAAATAATCTAAATTTATCTTGAAATAAATATCTCCTTATTTGTTTTATATGTTGATGTTCTTTAAAGTGATGCAGAGCTGTAATTATATTACAGCAAGAATATGACACTATATTAAATAATAATTAAGTGCTTTTAATTTGTGTATGAAGTTAGTAGCTTTCAAATAGTTAAATAAGATCCATAGTAGCAATCAATACAGATATTAAGTGTATTACCCAGATCACTTTAGAAGAAGCTTTACCTCCTTTTCAAGCTAAGCAGATGTCAATAAAAATTTAAATAATGAAAAGCCAATATAATAGATATTAGGTTATGCCAAAATTATAATTCAGTTGCGTTGTATAATGTACTAATATCCTGATATCAAATAGAATAATCTTCAAGAACTGTATTTAAACTATATATAATTGCATTTATCAGCTGTAAATTTTCAAGAAAGAGTTATGTTGTAATTCTTCACATTTTGAAACTGAATTAAAAACGGAATGTCCATGTTGTTACCTCAGACTTTCATATTAGAGGAAAACTCCAAATCACATATGACAACCCTTGTGATCAATCATGTTGCATTCAGACAACTATTGAATAGTCTTATATTGCAGGGCTTCATTCTGTGATTAAATTTTCCTTCAGGATCAGCTTTGGGGCAGCTTTTTTTTTTAATCGAGATATAATTGACATGTAACTTTATGTAAGTTTAAGGTGTGTATGTGTTGATTTGATACATTTATGTATTGCAATATGATTACCACCATAGCATTAGTTAACACCTTTATCATGTCACACAATTATCATTTCTTTTTTTGCGGTGAGAACAATTTAGCTCTGGTCTCTTAGCAGCTTTGAAGTTTATAATACAGTATTGTTGGGCGCCTGGGTGGCTCAATCGGTTAAGCGTCTACCTTCAGCTCAGGTCATGATCCCAGGGTCCTGGGATTGAGTCCCACATCAGGCTACTAGGGAGCCTGATTCTCCGTCTCCCTCTCCCTCTGCCCTTCCTCCCTGCTCATGCTCTCTCTCTCTCTCAAATAAATAAATAAAACTTAAAAAACAGTATAATATTGTTGACTGTAATTGCTATGCTGTGCACTAGATCTGCAGAACTTATTTATGTTTTTAACAATCAGTGTTCAGTGTAACTGTTTACTGAACACATCCATTCACAGCCAGAGACCTTCATAGGTAGTGGTTTTTAAGCTTTCAGATTTACAGTTGGGGTAGCTAGCCATATTATCGTAATCTTTTGTGAGTTTTTTGTTTTGTTTTGCTTTTTAGCAAAAACTGGCTGTTCAAAGCCTTCCACTCAATACAAGGAGTTTAGAACTAGAGGAACTATGCTTTGCAAGAAGATGGAATCTTTATTTGAAAATACAATAAAAAATTACCCCAATAGAGACGTATTTGGAACAATTACTGCTAAGAAAGGAATCTACCTTTAAAAATAATTTTGTTTGGGGCACCTGGGTGGCTCAGTGGGTTAAAGCCTCTGCCTTCGGCTCAGGTCATGATCTCAAGGTCCTGGGATCGAGCCCCACATCGGGCTCTCTGCTCAGCAGGGAGCCTGCTTCCCCCCCCTCTCTGCCTGCCTCTCTGCCTACTTGTGATCTCTCCTCTCTGTCAAATAAATAAATAAAATATTAAAAAAAAAAATAAATAAAAAAATAAAAATAATTTTGTTTTCTGAAAAACTTTCCCCAATAGCATTTTGCTATTCTCAAAGTTATGGTGCAATTTAGAGTGTAACTGCTTATTTTGGCCAGAAAACTTCTATGAGGTTTTTTTTTTCCCCTCCTCATGTATCTATCCCATCTGTGGCTATTAGTGGCAATCAAACCCACAATAAAGAATCCCATTAAAAAACACTACTTTTTTTTCTGTTAGTTTTCTGAAATTCTCACACTGTTGGTAGCGATGTAGGCTGAATATTTCTCTGAACATCTATTTGTAATTGAAACTGGGTACCTATATCAGATTGAATTTGTCTGAAACTGAGATTTGAGCATGGATGCCCATGACATCTGAAACAACTGTTCTCTGCTTTCTTTCTTTTTCTCTGTGTTTATGTTGTTCATTTGTTGTGCCCCTCCCCTCACCCCCAGGATCCCCCACTGTGATCTGTCACTGCTCTTTACATAGCATATTTAAGCTGCCTGTCCACGTGCCCCTGAAAGTCAACTGACTATATATTTCAATGGTGAAACTTGCTACTAATTTTTTCTTTTGAGTTTATAAGTGTATCACCTGTGTTCATTGCAACTCCTAGTTTATTTTATTTTATTGTTAAAGACTTTATATATTTGACAGAGAGAGACAGAGAGAGAGGGAGAGCCAGAAGGGAGAGTGGAAGAGGGAGAAGCAGGCTCCCCGGTGAGTAGGGAACCTGCAGGACTCTATCCCAGGACCCTGGGATCATGACCTGAGCCTAAGGCAGTTGCTTAACCAACTGAGCCACCCAGGCGCCCCACAACTCCTAGTTTAAAAAAATTGCCATCCTCTTGACTTATTTCATCCAAGAGACCATATTCTAAATCAGGGGATGAATATTCAGAAGCCAACAGGCATCAACGGGGTAACAGTAACAACATTAGCAACAATGTTGGGTTGGAATGTGGGTCGGAATGTGGGGATTAGAGGAGATGTGAACTGTTACTACCATCTTGCCCCTTTCTACTCCAGGTCTGGTCTGAGGACCTGCAGCAGCAGAAGCCCCTGGAAGGTTGTTGAAAATGCAAACTCTCAGGTCCTACTCCAGACATATTCAATCACAATCTGCCATTCACAATTTCCCAAGTGATGTGTATACATGTTAAAAGTCCAGAAGCACTGCTTTTACCTCCCTTTTTTTTTTTTACTTTCTTTGTGTCTTTCTGTCTGCTGTTGTCAAATCTGCTGAAGTTTTTTGAAGTATGTGGATTTTTAATGTGAAATTTCTTAATTTTCAAAAATTATCTAATTCGGTTTTTGTTGTTACTGTCATTTTTTCCCCTCTACTTTCTAGGACCAATAAAACAAACTGAAAATATCATTAGGTCTGAGAGGCCACCAATTTGCAAACTGTCCCAAAACATGCGATGTCAAAAGTGAATGTGGGCAGCCCTATTGTATTTTCAGGAAAGAGTAGTACCTAAATAACCAAACGAAACTATTAATAGCAAAACAAACAAACAAACAAAAAAAAAACAGAAAAAAACAAAAACAACAACAACAAAAAACAAGTGTTGTCATCACTAGATATGCCAAGTTTTATTTAGTTTTTAATAAATGGCCTGAGTTTATTTTATCTGTAATGCTGCCTGTTTTCACTCTTCTACCCTGCGTATTGTAGTCATCATACAGCAGCTAGAGTGACCCTATTAGAAATGAAGTCAAAACTATCAGTTTCTTCGGTGGCCTCTGTCTTACTCAGGAATAAAAGTCAGCACCTTGCAAGCCTTTTGAAAGACTCTCGCTCCAGTTTCTCTTGTTTAAAATTATGTCCACTCACTCTGGCAAGCTTGCTATTCCCTCAGCCACCTAGAAAAACTCTGCCCCAGGGCCGTCTACCCAGATATATGCATGCCTTCCTCTTCAGCTATGTGAGTGCTGCCTCAAATGTAATTTTCACAATGAGGCCTTCTCTGATGAAAACTGGAAATGGATAGCCCCTCACCTTCACTTCAGTCCCTGCCCCTCTCTGATACTTTCCTTCAGAGCATTCACCACCATCAGACTTCTGTAAATTGGTTTATTTTATTTGTTCATTCCCTGTCTGTCACCACTTGATGTTCATCCTGTGACAGGGACTTTTGGACTTTTGTTCACAGTGTATCCATGGTGTGAGTACAAGACTTGGCACATGTGTGGTAGGCTCCTAATAATAGGCCCACGTGGTATGAATGGATTACATCCTTGCTTAAAATTTATGTGACACTACTCACTTATCTATAGGTTTTACTTTGTATGGTAATAGTACACAGTTGAAGATATTAGTGTGTAGTATAGTTATAACATGATTAGAATCTTTTTTATTCTATAGGTTATATGTATCTGTGAATTATTTATTCTTCTGCTATGCTGAAAGTTTTATGACTATATTAGTTTACTTTTAAATGTGCCTGTAACATAATATCTTCTTTAATAAAATTCCTTTAAATGTGAGTGCTAAATTGTGGTTATCAGCTCTATTCTAAATTGCATATTTGAGCTCTATTATTTGTTTTGAATAAAATACATCTTCAAATAAAATAGGAACTCTCATACGATATAATGAAACAAGTCCAGTTATCCTTAGAAAAGTTTTTTTCCCCCTAAATCAGAATGGCAATGAAATGATCTTATATAACTCTTCCTTGAAATATTTTACATTTTACTGAGAATAACAAGTGTTATTCCAAGTGCTATTCAGTTATCTTCCTAAGAAAGATTTGAAACTGTATGTTACTTTTCTCAAGTGCACTAGCTAGCCTCATAATTATCTGACACTGAATAGGTTACCCTAGATAGAATATCTTAAAAGGCACAATGTGATTTATTACTATAATTAACTCTCAATGTTCAAGAAATGATGCTTTTTAAAAAAAGATTTTTCATTTTTCTTTCTTCTTTTTTTTTTTTACTTTTTATAAAATGCTGCAGAGATCTACACAGGAACATCTTGAAAGCTAATATTCATTTATGTATTCTCCATCAGTTAGGGCATTGGTCTTAGAAACCTTTGTTTTTAATACATAAATGAAGCCCTAACAACCTAGGTATTCAATAAATATTTGATAAGTAACAAATGAATTCATTAAAAAATGAATTTGTGGTCAACATATGTATTTGTCTATAGAATAGTTAAGTTCTTGTACTGAGTTCTCAGTGATAGGTGGGGAACTTGCCTGTCATGAGAAGGGTTGTGAGTCTTTTTATACAAAATGGCACTGGTAGCGGGTGATTGGTAGAGGGTTTCTTGACTGAAGAGTTCATTAAAATGTACTCTCTGAAGCATTGTCAAATGTTGCCACTGTGATAGATAAAAATAACCTTAAAGGGAGGAAAATTTTGAGTTCTCATCTAATCTACTTTAATGACATAGAAGATTTAGTAGCTTTCTTATAGCTTCTTTTGAATTGGATTTCAATTTAAGTATTAAAAATAATTTTAAATATTTATTTTACCCTTGCATACTGCAAAATAGGTGGTGATGCTAGAGGAATTTACTGAACTAATAATTTAATTAATTTCACCTTTTAATTTTAGTAGAAATATCCATTAGCATGTATAGTTACTTTTATTTTATAAATAATGGCAACTCATAGTAGCTACTTGCTTTCATGCTAGTAAGACGATAAATGTGTAGCATTTCTCAGAATACTTATAGAGACGTTAGGTTAAATGAATATCCAGTTCGTTTACTGAATATTTCTATTTTAATGTGGAAAAGAAAATGTGAGACAGGGGCGCCTGGGTGGCTCAGTGGGTTAAAGTCTCTGCCTTCAGCTCAGGTCATGATCTCAGGGTCCTGGGATCGAGCCCTGCATCTGGCTCTCTGCTCGGCAGGGAGCCTGCTTCCCCCTCTCTCTCTCTGCCTGCCTCTCTGCCTACTTGTGATCTCTCTCCGTCAAATAAATAAATAAAATCTTTAAAAAAAAAAAAAGAAAATGTGAGACAAAGGAGTGATACAAATTCTGAAATCTGGATAGGAACTCGAATCCCTTGATTCTCAACTAAGCCATGTATGTACATGTAATATATAATTACATATTGTAGATATGCTCCAGAGATATTAAAATGATAATATATTCAACCAGTATATAATAGAAAATAATACTTTATATCTCTTTATAAATATGTTGTTTTTATTTTCATTTATGTAGTAAAATTTTATTTAATATTATATAAATATTAAAATAAAAATAACAATGTCCATTATAAGTATTCAGAATTTTTGTAGCAATGAGTGGAATATCAGTTACTTGACATTATCTACAGTTTTCGTAACTTTTTGATAACTTTTCATAATGTGTCAAGTCCAAAGATACCAGAAAATACAGGAATTAGAGGAAGATCAGGAAGACAATTGGTCATACCCAGGAAAATTAATCAATAGGAATAATACATTGAGTCAAGGTTTAAATGATGTGGTGCTCAAAGCAGGCATGGTGTATGAATAACAAGGAGACTGAGATTCTGGCATCTGCCTCCTGAGCTATTATTTTGCCTCTTCACTCTCTCCTCCCCTAGAATAGCATAGTCTTCTTTTGGGAACTGCCCCTCTACTTTCTCTAGTTAGGGGTCTCACTGACAGATGCTATTGGACACTGCTGCCAACCCGGAAATGGACATGTGCTGTAAACTCATCCAGTCATTGTTAAGGGTATTTCCAAGTGGAGATGGCAGGAAAGAGCCTACTCCTCTTTGGGTCATGGGCTAATTGGATGTGTACATGAAAGGCTCTGTAGATGACCCTTCAAGGGAAACCAAGTAAAAAAGGTAACAAAATTCTTGATAGCATATAGGTCCTTGCTCCACTAATCCTCAGTTTCACTATGCCTCTCCTGTGATGTGGTTACATGAGCCAGTAATTCTTGGTCAGACTGAAACTAGGTTCATTCTTTAGTTCTCAGCTTCAGTTCTGATTAAGGCATCTTCTGTGGCAAGAACAGTTCTTAATAGTGTTGTTTGAGGTCAGATTATATATTAGGATGGGCTGTACTGAACCCACAGATTTAGGTACAGAAGAAACAGGAAATGAACATAGGAAAATAGAACATAAAGATGAAAGGATGATAGGCATCAAGTTCAGTATCCATTATTATGGAGAACGAAGCACAAATTCCCAATATTTTATTTTCAGTGAGATGTCCCAGCCCATTTATTTAATGTTTCATCATATTGAGCCTCAGATCTGGAATCCCACAACATTTCATAGAAGCTACTCCTTTCAGAACTCTCCCATTGTCAAGCAATGGCCTGAACCCAAATTAAAAGGAGACATGCATGATCAGGATTTTTCCACTATCTAGGTCTCAGTCCATCGAGGTCTGTTATACTTATTTCTTAAACAGGACTCTGTAGCTTCTAACTTGATCCAGATAGGGATCGTTTAATATTTTGGTTTAATGTGTGTGTCTTTCCTTCCAGCCTAGCATTCAAATTCTCTTCTCAACACTCTTTCTGCTTTGGCTTTGGTTCAGAAAGCGTTTATGGATCTTTGTTTTATTTATTTATTTATTTATTTATTTAGGATCTTTAAATCACGAATTTTCCATATGGTTTTGGCCACAGGGCCAGTCGTAGGACTGTGTGAGTGTGGGGGGAAAAGGAGACCCAGACAAAAGTTTTACAGTATTCTTGCCTATATGAATAATTTGAGTCCCCAAGTCTGCATATCCAGACAATTCTGGTGAGCCAGTTTTGTAATTTCAGAAAAGAAATCCCACACTGACCAGAAAGAGTGATGTTTTCATCAGGCTACTCTTCTGAAACCTACCTTCCCACTGGTCCCTAGGAGATTACTTAGACCCAAGTTTCAGAGATCTTCAGGGCATTAGCTTGACTTCTTAAATGGATGGAAGAGAGTATCATGAAACACAGAAATGTGGGAAAGGAATTAATTCATGTGGGTCCTGGTCTTAGCTCAGAAGACCCCATCCAAAGGTCACTTCCAGCCATGCTCAGTCTTAAGCACCAAACAGGAACTTAGAAAATCTTCAAGAAGGCACCAGAGCCTGGGGTCTCTGTGATTTAGGACCTCATCCGGGGCCTGGCTTTTCTAGTCTAAAGAAGGTATACTTGGCTTACTTGTACTGCTTTTTGGCTCCAGTCATGGTTGTTACAAAGATGGCTTTACCTGAGCCCAGAACTCATTATACTCCCATCCCCAAACTTCTGACCTTCTAATATTTTATGGCTGTGAATAGCATTGCCACTCATTCCGTTGCCCAAAAAGATGACTTGGAATCATCTCTATCCATTTATCCTCCAATACCCAGTCCATCACAAATCATGCACACTGGACCTCTTAAATAAAATTATCTTGGATGTCATCCACCAGTGTCCATCTTCACAACCTCCTTCATGGACCAAGCCATCAGTGCTATAATCACTTTGTAATTGTTCACATCCATTCTAGTCCCTCTTCTAGAGAGACCATCCTTTTTAAACTGGAGATATGATTATACCACATTTTTGCTGCCAAAAAATTCATTCAGTCACCTCTCAGTCTTAGAATGAAGTATAAACAAACTATGGTAGGGACAATTCCTTTACTGTGGCCTGCTTTTGTATTGCCTCATCTCTCCCATCTCTCTCCCTTAGCAGCATCTTTCTCTGTGACTGATGTTGGTCTCTAGGCTACAAATTGCTCTCTGTATTTTGGTCCTTTGTACTTGCACCGTTGGTACTTCCTTTGCCCAGAATGATCTTACCTTCCTTCTTTGCTTTATACATTTCATCTACAGTATAATTTCCCCGGGGAGATCTTTTTCTAAAGGAAAAGTCTCCGAGTGGGTCAGATGCCTCTTCTCTAAACTCTTCTTGCATTTTGCACTTCTTTATATCTCTCGTCAAATTTGCAAATTTATATTTATCTTGTTTCCAGAGATATGGTTATATTCCCCACTATGTCAGCTCCATGAGAAGAGATCCACTACTTCATTTTGCTACAGATTATATAGTTGACCTTTTAGTATTGTGACTGGCTGTATAAGTTGAATAATGAAAAAAAATCACAACCTGAAAATTGAAATTTATTGATAGATAATGAAATTAAAGTGTTCATTGATGAACTTATATGCATAAATATACATTTGGTGTTAACTTATAGAGTTGGAGTTGTTTTAAAAGCATACAAACAACAAAGAAAACAAATAATTAGTTCAAAAAGCAAATGTATTTAGGAAGAAAAAGGAAACATATGCCTTAAAAAAGCCTACAGGAAGGGTAACATAAAGATAATTCCAGTGCTTGGACTTGTTGTTGTGTTTTTTCTTACCTGAAAGGTAAGGAATTTGCTGTCATTAAGTATGATTCTTCTAGAAAAAGTATTAGGATATCAAGTGTATTCCAAGAAATTGATATTTGCTCGAATGAAAAAAAAAGTTACATTTATAAATGTAACTTATTTCAGGGTTTTAAAATATGTTTTCAGAATGAGTGAATATAAGCTTTGTTTTGAACTTAAAAAATCATGTGTACTACAAGGTAGCTTTCTGCAGGGATATTAGATATGGCATAATTTGAAGGCTTATGTATAGATGTAAGTGAACATGTTTAAAGACAATTCTCAAAGGGTAGATTAACTAAAAGATTTAAGAAAATTCAAATTAAACACATCTAATTGGCAAAATTTCCATAGGGATATTAATCATAATCAGTGAATAATAAAGAATATTGGTGCATATTAGAGATATAACGGTTGACTTCTAAGAGAGTTTTAAGTTTCTCTGAGCACTGATATTCACTATTAAAAAGGAATCAGTTCATTAGCTTTCTCTAGACAGATTTATTAATTAACAACTGATTAGTTAAATATGATCACTTTCCTGAAGTAAAACTGTTGGCTTGAATGTCTTGAGAAATATAAAAGTCAGGGGTGCCTAGGTGGCTCGGCCAGTTACAACTCAGGTTATGATCCCAGAGTCCTGGGATGAGCCCCACATTGGCTCCCTGCTCAGCAGGGAGTGTGCGTCTCCCTCTCCCTCTGCTGCTCTCCCTGCTTGTGTTCTTTCTCTCTCTCTCTCAAATAAATAAAATAAAATTAAAAAAAAGAAATATAAAGTCAATTCAGGTTACATCTGTGTTTTAAAAAGTGAAGTGTATACCAGTTCTAAAATGAGAGTGTTAACTTCGTTGTCAAAAAAATATAAGTCAACAAATAGATTCTTTCAAAGCATGTATGCTCCAGTTTAATCTTTTCATTTGGGGATAAATTTTTTGCATTAGATCACGTGAGTGACTTACTAGTCACAGAATAAAAATTAAGTCACATATATACACATAAGACTTTCTATACAATTGAAGCAGTAGTGTGACTAATTATTATGGCAAGCATATAAAATATTTCATAAGTTTTTCAAAGTCATCTATCTATTGAAAGACACAGCTAACGTCTCCTTTAACAAAAGATACGAAAAGGGAGAAACATGAAATATATAGACATTAAGTACATGTCCAAAAACTAAATATGGAAGCAAAAATAAAGTGAAACTAAAAAAGTAAGATCTTTAAGGGAGAAAGACTGATAAAATACTTCTCCAATAAGCCTATTTCTACAAAGAATGAAGGTATCGTGTACCGGTGAAAATATAGACAATGGAGCATGAATATTATAAAGAAAAGTATCTGAATAAGAAAATATTAAACACTCATGTATCATTTATTAAAGAAAATCATGTTAATTTTTATCGTTTGTTTCAAATTTCTAAGTATCAGCTTTCCCATAGTATCTTTTAGAGAGCTATGATTTATCTTTTCTTTATATTTCTAACCTAGTACAGTATCTGATATAGAGTAGAACTCATTAAGGATTGGCTGTTGACTATTGTGCCTTCCCATCAGAAATTGACAGATGTACTTTTTAAAATAAATGGAAGTGAGAGACAAGAGAGAAGAAACTAATGAGGCAGATGTGTATGAAAGGCAACAGGAGCAGAACATCTGTTTATGGGAAACTGAAAAGTCCTTAATTATCTGATGGGAATAACCATGAAGATCCATTTCTCCTTGCCTTTTGTCATTATCTTACCTTAAACTTTACCCTTACCTATTACAATTAATTTTATTTAATACATTTGATAACATTGTCACAAATTCTGATCAACAAGAGTATTTGCCAGGTTGTTTCAAAGTTCATTATCTCAGACAGAGTAGGTAAGACGTTGACTTTAAGTGTTAATTCACTTCGTCTTAAATTCCCAGTTGTTTAGTATGAATTTTTTTTGCATTTTCACTATAATGATCTCTCAACGTGCATTTGCGTGGAAGTTCAGGGTCATAAAATGACAGTGCAAGATGAACCTACAAAACAAGTCAATGGGAAAATGATGATTGTTCTGTCACATTTAACATTTTTTTTTGTCAAAACATTAAGGTATCTCTCACTGTGGTCATGAATGCATAGAGACATGAAAAAATAGTAAAACTAATATTTAATACATTCAATACATTTAATAATTTATTTAATACTGCAGTTTAAAGCATTAGGCATATTAAGAATTAAAGGGATTTCTTTGTAAAATCCTTCTCCAGAATTGTGTGAACAGTGCTTGCCTTCTCATTATATAATTCATGGTTACTATCATTTTTCTGACACCTTGGTGGCTTGTCATATTTCTTTCTAAGTTTGGATCAGCTTTCCAATACTTTATTCTTTGCTCTTTCAATGTCGTGGAATATTTCTGAGAGTTCCTTTAATGTGATGTTTTTGTTGGCATCACTTCCTTTGGAATATCTTCCTCCTCTTTGTCAAAATCAATTTTTTCATCTATGCCAAGTTTTGCCTGAACTAAGTTACTCTGGCTTCATATCTAGAGCCTCTTCGGTGGTAGCAGTATCTACATTCCCAAGTAAGTTATTTCTTCTATAACTCCATTTGCTTTTGATGTAAATTTTACTTCACTTCAGCATTATCACTCTTAGTTTCTGCCTCAGTTTTTGTTGGCCAGTTCCCTCATTCATGATCCATTTCTGTTAAATGTCATATGAGTTCATCATTGAGAAACAAAGAGGCAATACAACCATCGGCTTTGCTTTTGGGTCATGAACTGGATAGACTGATGTGATCAATCACCAACACACTATGAAAGAAGTGACATTATTCACCATTGGTCATGATAAGTATCTGTCATTTACATAGTAATTTATGTGCTGAGGAGCTAGCAGCCAGGTATAGACTTAATGCAGTTACAATCCATACGCCATTGTAACAATATACCATGTTATAGGGGCTGATATTTAATTGAACTATGGTAACCAAAATTCATACACCTTGGAACTGTGCAAAAGCAAGGACTACCTGCATTTTTATTATTTGGTATGAATATTGAATATTTTATTTTTTGTGTGGACATATATGTAAAATTATCCCATTTTTTCCATTTTATTTTTTATTTATTTTATCTAAAATAAAAATATGTCAGTTTATGGAAATGAAAATAGAACCTTGTAAGACTAAGCATAGGCCCTGCCTCTTCCATTGGCCTGGAGGCTTAAGGTCTATTTCTTCTACTTCTCAGAATTACTTTTTCTTTTTTTTTAAAAAGAGTTCATTTAAATTCCAGTTAGTTAACATACAGGGTAACATTGGGGCGCCTGGGTGGCTCAGTGGTTAAGCGTCTGCCTTCGGCTCAGGTCATGATCCCAGGATCCTGGGATCGAACCCCACATCAGGCTCTCTGCTCGGCGGGAAGCCTGCTTCTCCCTCTCCCACTCCCCTTGCTTATGTTCCCTCTCTCGCTGTGTCTCTCTCTGTCAAGTTAGTAAATAAAATCTTTAAAAAAAAAAAAACAAACATACAGGGTAACATTAGTTTCTGGTGTACAATGCAGTGATTCAACACTTCTATACACCCCCCGGTGCTCATCACAAGTGCTCTCCAATCCCTATCACCTATTTAGCCCATCCCCCTACCTACTTCCCCTCTGGTAACCATCAATTTGTTCTCTATAGCATGGAGGTTCCTCAAAAAGTTAAAAATATAACTACCCTGCAGTCTAGCAATTGCAGTACTAGGTATATACCCTAAGAATACAAAAATACTAATTCAAAGGAATCCATGCACCCTGATGTTTATGGTAGCATTATCTACAATAGCCAAATTATGGAAATAGCCCAAGTGTCCATTGACTGATGAATGGATAAAGATGTGTTACACATAGATAGTTGAATATTACTTAGCCATAAAAAGAACAAAATCTTGCCATTTGCAACAACATGGATGGAGTTAGAGAGTATTATGCTAAATGAAGTAAGTCAGCCAGAAAAAGACAAATACCATATGATTTCACTCATATGTGAAATTGAAGAAACAAAATAAATGAGTAAACGGAAAAAAAAGACAGGCAAACCAAAAAAAGCAAACTCATAAAATTATCCATTATTAATAGAGATGTCACTTAAAACTTCTCATATCCTATTTTAAACACAGACTTTTCTATATTTTAAATTGCACATAGATTTCAGTTATGGTCCTATTTATGTTGCCTTAACTTGGACACGTAACAGAGACCTGCTGAGTGAACAGTAAAAACCTATCTGGTTTTTTCAAGCATGCCAAAGCCAGTGTCTGCAAGGAAGAGTCTGAAGAAACTCTTTTACACCAAAACACTAATTGTTTTACCATAAAGCCCTCTGAGACTGATTCTTTCTAACCAAAGTACAGAAAAGCAATTAATAACTCAACTTAAATGTTTGAATTGATAACAAAAATATAACCATGAATTGGATGAATGTTGTCACATTGGGTTTTGGGATACATTCTTTCACAGATAGGAATCTCAACACTACTTTCAGTTATCATGTGATGGGCTAGGGCAAAGAGCTAGAATTAGAAGACTCTACCTTCAAAGAGAAAGTGAGTACATGTTCTCATTGACAGCCCCCTCGAAAGGCCAGATGCCCGACACCTGAAAGTACATATTCTAAAGCAGTACATCCCATTATGGTAGCTATTAACCACCATGGCACTTGAGCACTTGAAATGTGGCTAGTCCAAATTGAAATGTGTTTTAAGTGTAAAACACGTGCTGAATTTGAAGGATGCTATGAAAAAATAATGTAAAAATCTCAATAATTTTAGTATCAATTATATGTTGAAATATTATTTGGATGTATTGGTTTAAATAAAATGTTAATATTAATTTCACCTATTTTTTCTTTTTTCAGTGGGGTTACAGAAAATTTAAAATTGCATTATGTGACTCACATTGTATTATTGGGGTGAGCATAGCCCCAGAGCCATAATGAACTAGGGTCAAATTCTAGCTTCACAATTTCTTTGTTGTGTGACAGTGGACCTGGCACATAACCCTTTTGTTCTGTTTCTTTATCTGTCAAATGTAGAAAATAACAATTACTAGAATAGAATAAAAAAAACTTTATTTAAATAAGTTAATAATAAGTATTAAGCACTTAGATATTTGCCTGATATTTACTTAAGTGCTATATGGTAGTTACTATTGTTGGGCATTGACCAACAGAGGAAATGCATTGAATGTATCATTTCTTTTAAACTTTTGTGTTTTTGTGTTCTTACAGTCAGCATCCTTTCCTCTTTCCAGAAATATTGCTGTATCTGGATCAGATTACATTTTCTTTACATCAGCCATATCGAGACATCTTTTCCTAAGAATACACACAGGACTGTTGACAGAATTGAAACACAGCCTAATTTCATCACCATCGTGTTTATATTTCATCACCAGCATATTCACATGCTATACTACTTTTTGGTTTACTTTTATGTATAGTAATTGTATCCATTGTGTGTGTGTATGTCTGTTTTATTATTATTACTTTCCTTACCAAAGGATGGCTTTTTTCTCACATTGTCGCAAAATGATGGGAGCTCTTTTATTTTTTATGGGAGCTCTCTTCTTAGCTAAGAAATGATTATGCTATTTAGTTTCAAAAATAACTTTTTTCCTCACTATGCATCTACCCTTGTTTATTTTTTTAATTTTTAATTTTTATTTTTCTCAGTTCTTATTTAAATTTCAGTTAATTAACATACTGTGGGGGCACCCGGGTGGCTCAGTCCTTAAGCATCTGCCTTCAGCTCAGGTCATGATCCCAGAGTCCTGGGATCCAGCCCCACATTGAGCTCCCTGCTTAGCAGGAAGACTGCTTCTCCCTCTCCCACTCCCCCTGCTTGTGTTCCTGCTCTCACTGTCTCTCTCTCTGTCAAATAAATAAAATCTTTTAACATACTGTGTAATATTGGTTTCACGTATACAATTTAATGTTTCAACACTTATTTATAACACCCAGTGCTCATCACAAGTACAAAAGTAACTTTTAATTTACATTTAATATAAAATTAAATTTTTATATGTAAATATTAACTGGAATTTTGAATATAAGAAGGTTTAATACTAGTGTGTGCTTCTGTGGTTCATTTTATAGTGCCAAGTAACCATAGATGTTGTATAAACCACATAGATTTATAGGTTATAGGCTCATTGACTGATGAATTTAACTTTTAGATATATTTTTGAGAAATACTTTTAGGGTGGAAATGATTTCTAAATGTAGATGACTTAACTAGATTTCTGTGGTAAATCAAGGATGAATTGCACTCATATCTGTTTTATGTTAAAAATTCTCTGTTGAGATATTTCAAGAAAACAATTCTTTTAGATATCTGTAATATAATTTTGCATTTCTTCGCCATAAATGATGGGCTATATATCAATTTGCTTTCTGTGTTTTATTTAGTGAGCAGTACTTGTACAACCAGAATAATCATAATCCAAAATAACTGCTCTTCAAACACAGGCTTCCAATGACATGACTCTAGTGTTTCTATATCCTTTTCTTTTTCTCAGTGTCTAGGGCTTATGTTGGAGTCATAATAGATACCCTAGATATCCATAGGTAACCACATTCATCATTCATTATGGTCAATGAAAACGCAGGGCTTTAGCATAATTTTTAATCTCAGTTATGATTTTTTCAGTTTGAAATATTTCTATCCCGATGTTATTGTTTTCTCTTAAAAAGATACCCTTTATCCTATCTCGTTTTACTCCCCATTCTATGGTTAGTTAAATTATCTATTAATACCAGATAATAAACTTCATCTAGAGCTTTCCTAAAGTCTGTGCTTTATGAATTGAATTTGAATGTGTTGAGGCAGTAATAACCTCAAAGTAGTGTAATGGGTTTGTTAAGCATGAATTCTCCTGCCTGAATTTATGTTAGCTATAATTAATCAAATTATGTTTTACCAGGTGTGCATTTGCCATGCTCCCTAAATACGTTTCCATGGGTATAATTCTACAGCAGATGTTAACCTTTGTCCCTCTTAATTCATCTTCTATTGTTCATTTTATATTATATTCTCTGATTTAAGTATCCACTTAATGAACTAATAATACTCATTAAGTAATAGAATAGATTATTTATTCCAGTTGAGTTTACTAGTTATTTTAACTGGAATTTCCCAAGGATTTAATCTTAACTATGTCCTTAAACTTTAAATTCTTATAGTCAACAAATATGTGGAAAATAATTATTGTAAAATAAATTTCAAGTTTTAGAAGGTATCATTCCCACTTTTTTCAACTTTATTTTCACTTTCAATCATGTGGACAAAGAAAATGAGTATCTCTGTAGTAGCATTTATTCAGATGAAGAAGTATCATAATCAGTCCCCAGGAGAAGATATTTTATCACCGAGTTCTACATTGGGGTCTGCAGGTAATGAGAAAAGATTACAATTACAGCTAGTCTTAAAACGTGCCTAATTCAAAAAGATTACAATTACAACTACTCTTAAAACGTGCCTACTTCAAAAAGTAAAGAAAACAATTTAAGATATTTATCATCTTCTAGACAAATAGCACTATGCCATCAATCTTTAATATTGTCCTAGATATTATGTGGCTTTGAAGTGTGGAAACAGTTAAAAGCACAAAAACAATATTCTTTTCTATTGGTAATTTTAAATAGAACACAAAATATTTTATCTCTTTAAAATTGTTATCTTTGTGCTTGTTCAAGTAATGAGTAAAAAGAAAGTGTGGCCTTAATAAAATACAAGTACACCTGGGTGGCTTAAACAACAAAAGTATTCTTTTTCGTGGTTGTGGAGGCTAGAGTCTGGGGTCAAGGAATTTGCAGGGTTGGCTCCTTTTGAGGCTTTTCTCCTGGGCTTGTAGATGGCCTTCTTTTCCATGTGTCTTCACATAATCTTCCCTCCTTATCTGTCTGTGCCCAATTTCCTCTTCTTACTAGGATACGAGTTTCACTGGATTAGGGCCTATCCTAGTAACTCTCTGTAACTCAATTACCCCTGCAAAGACCCTCTCTTCAAATATAGTCACATTTTTGTGGTATAGGAGGCTAAGACTTCAACATACAATTTTTTAAGAGGGCCCAGTTTATCTCATAACACCCTGAAAAAATTTAAATTTAAATTTAAAAAAGCACATAAAATATTTCTGACCCTGTTTGTTAAATCAGAATTTATATTGTCATTTTTATTTCATTTGCAGAAAGATTTAATTAACAAGATATGTAATTAAATGTTATGCTTCAAATATAAACTAAAGAGAAATTTTTGATGAAAGATATAGCTTATAATGTCAAAATGTTCCTTTGTTCTGAAATCTGCAGTTTTTCTTGATTTTTCATATATTTGCAGGAGGCAATAAGTACTTTAGAAATTGAATGCACAGTATTAGGCATTAATAGATTTTTTTTAAGGATTTTATTTATTCATTTGAGAGAGAGAGAGTGCAAGAGTGCAGGAGAGCAGGAGCTGGGGAGGGGCAGAGGGAGAAGGAGAAGCAAGTGGACTCCCCGCTGAGCAGGGATTGAGGGCTTGATCCCAGGACTCCAAGATCATGACCTGAGCAGAAGGCAGACTTTAAATCAACTGAGCCACCCAGGCGCCCCCAACAGATACTTTAAATGAATAAAAATGGAATACATTTCTCTAGATTGGAATCATAAATGGTTTTATTTTTTCTATGTCCAACATAGATTATTTTTGTCTATTTGCCTTACAAAAATATATACCATACAAATATTTAAATATTAATCATTATAATTTATACAAACTTATACTCATATTTTTACATTTATTAGAATTATAACATTTTTAAGTGTAACTTAAATGAGAAAAAACAAGTAAATATTATTAAATGAACTACTTTTTTATTCTTACTACAATATATACCTTTAGAGTTTAATTTTATAAAATCGAAAGTATGTATTATATCATATGTCCTAAACTATTTTTAATTTTTTAGTACTGTATGAATAAAATTTTTGTTAAATGTTTTCATTTCAATTTTTTGGTTTTTGTAGTTTTTGGCTTTTGTAGTATTGAAGTCAATTTTTGGAAAACCTATTATTTATACAGATGTGCATTGATATTGTTATATAATTGCAAATTTAAAGATCTATAATGCTGTAATTTCAATGCTATTACTATATTTTCTATTAGAATCATTAGCCTTGGGGCTCCTGGGTGGCTCAGTGGGTTAAAGCCTCTGCCTTCCGCTCAGGTCATGATCTCAGGGTCCAGGGATCAAGCCCCGCATCGGGCTCTCTGCTTAGCAGGGAGTCTGCTTCCCCCTCTCTCTCTGCGTGCCTCTCTGCCTACTTGTGATCTCTTTCTCTTCGTCAAATAAATAAATAAAATCTTTAAAAAAAAAAGAATTATTAGCCTTTTTCTCTATATATCTTCATAATAGACCTATTTTGTAATGTGATTAATTTCTTTATGTATCTTTATAGAATTAGCCTTATTATTCTTACTCACGTCTGACATTATATTAAAAATATTCAAATGGATTCCAGAACAAACAGGGATGATCCGTTTTTAGTATGTTACCATAGATTAGATATTAAACCTATTATCAGATTTATTGCTAACACTTGCCCTATTAGGGAGGTATTATTATCCCCATCTTACAGACAGGTAAGCTGTGGCTCAATGGATTGAGCTGAGGAATTAGTTCCATTTTATTCCAAAGCTGAAGTATTTTCTGTGGTGTGCACTGAACTGTGAGAGAATGTGCTTCATAACTCTCTCTGAATGTTCATTAACTGTATCTGACTGTGATGTAAAGATTGACAAAAGAGAGGTGCCTTTGAAGTTTACATCAATATGGAAAACAGTTTTTTTTGTTTTTTGTTCTTTAATTTAAATTCAATTAATTAACATGTAGTGTATTATTAGTCTCAGAGATAGAGTTCAGTGATTCATCAGTCTTATATAACACCCAGTGCTCACTACATTACATGCCTTCCTTAATGTCCATCACCCAGTTACCCCATCTCCCCATCCACCTCCTCTCCAGCAACCCTCAGTTTGTTTCCTATGATTAAGAGTCCCTTATGATTAGTCTCCCTCTCTGATTTTGTTCTATTTTATTTTCCCTCTCTTCCCTTATGATCCTCTGTTTTGTTTCTTAAATTCCACGTATGAAAGAGATCATATGATAATTGTCTTTCTCTGATTGACTTATTTCGCTTAGCATAATATCCTCTAGTTCCATCCGTGTTGTTGCAAATGGCAAGATTTCATTTTTGATGACTGCATAATATTCCATATATATATATACATATATATGTATATATACACATATATGTGTGTGTATATATATATATACACGCACCACATCTTATTTATCCATTCATCTGCTGATGGACATCTAGGCTCTTTCCATAGTTTGACTATTGTGGGCATTGCTGCTATAAACATTCGGGTGCACATGCCCCTTTGGATCACTAGATTTGTATCTTTAGGGTAAATACCCAGTAGTACAATTGTTGGGTCGTAGGGTAGCTCTATTTTCAACTTTTTTGAGGAACCTCCATACTGTTTCCAGAGTGGCTGCACCAGCTTGCATTCCCACCAACAGTGTAGGAGGGTTCCCCTTTCTCTGCATCCTTGCCATCAGCTGTCATTTCCTGACTTGTTAATTTTAGCCATTCTGACAGGTGTGAGATGGTATTTCATCATGGTTTTGATTTGTATTTCCCTGATGCCTAGTGATGTTGAGCATTTTTTATGGGTCTGTTGGCCATCTGTATGTCTTCTTTGGAGAAGTGTCTGTTCATGTCTTCTGCCCATTTCTTAACTAGATTACTTGTTTGGAAAACAGTTTTTTAAATCTACTATTGCTCAGAAGCGTAAAGTGGACTCATCTAGAGCGCTAATTTTAAGAAATTTCCAGAGGCTGATGAAAGGAAAATTTCCTTTTTGAAATGTCCAAGCATAGGAAGAGCTAGGAGGTAAGGTTTGGTGACAGTACTTAAAGAATGATAGGAATCCATTGGGGAACCCACGCCCAGGTGGAGTGATCATCCATGAATTCATCTGTGCACCACTATGTCAATAGGTATGTATTGATGAGCTTTCAGACAATGTGTCTGTGTTCAGACAACATTATCCAAAGGGCATGGAGGCAGAAGGTGAAACGAAGTGAGAAAGTCATACCTGAGGATCAGTAATCAGACAGAATTCTAGACCATAGAAATGTGGATCCTGGATGCTGCCTTGAATGGTAGTGAAGTATATATATTTTGCCTTTATTTATCATCAATTTTGGGGTAACCTGGCTCAGCCAAGCTACATTAAATGTATAAAGTAAGAGTAAGGAAATGGGCTCTAAGAAAAGGGACAGTTGTTAATTTAAATTAATTTCAAGTGCCAGAAGGAATATTGGCAGTATTCCTCTATTTCTTTCCTTGAACCTAAAGTTTAAGGTAGATATCCCAGTGCACCTAAGCCACCTGTTGTACCATCTTTCCTTCTACACCGCTGACCATGGCACTTCTGCTTATCTTGCCTTTTTTTTTTTTTTTTTTTTTAATGCTATCCAGCCTCTTGCTGCCTTTATTCCAACTTGATTCCTTTGCCTGGGCTGTAACTTGCCACGTTTTTTTTTTTTTTTTTTTTTTTTCCTTTTTTTTAGCATCCTTTGTCTTCTGCTGGCCAGCACAGACTAAGGAATTAAGCAATGTTTTGTTTATCGTTATCTTTTTTTTTTAATTTATAGCTTTTCTCCCTCCATCTCTGTCCCTCTCTCCTTCCCTCCCTTCCTTCCCTCTTTCCTTCATATTTTTCCATTTCTCAAACTTGAGTCTAGTTCCCCTGAATATGGACTTTTGATATATTTGGCCTCTCGTTCTGCTTAGACTGCCTTTGCTTTCTCCTTTTTTGTTTGTCTGGCCTGTGACTGCTAGTAAATCTCCTTTCTCACCTGTGCAGGGCCTAGACATGTAGATAAATATCCATTTTCTTGGAAGCATACTTCTTTCAGGCATCCCTTTGCCACTTCATTTGTCTTAATATAACAGATATGCCTCCCTAGGATTCAGTTTACTCTGCCTAATAAATTCGATGTGACATTGACTTACTGACTATGCCCTAAATGATCCCAACAATATCCTCCAATGAAATCTACATAACATGGTGATATTTAAGGACACACTAAGTATGTAATGTATGATACTATCTATTTTCTGAGGAGGTAGTTATCTAATAATAGTCTAATGTGAGTCTATAATATTTACTCTTTAACAAATACTTTCACAAACATTATCTCGATTTAACCTTTTATGTGAATAAATAATAAATAGTATGTGTCAGTTTTCCTTAAAAAATAATATGCAGAAGCATACATACCCCTAAATGATACAGATAATAGACAATAAATATATGTTGATTGGACATGGGAAATATGCATGAAAAATACAACAAATGCTTAATCATAGTTAATTATAAATCAAATGATGTTTCATTTCTCTTATGTTTTTCCTTCTGTGATTATGATTACTTAGATACCACTTTTTTTTAAAAAAAAAGATTTTATTTATTTATTTGTCAGAGAGAGAGAGAGCACAAGCAGGCAGAGGCAGAGGGAGAAGCAGGCTCCTTGCTGAGCAAGGAGCCCGATGCGGGACTCGATCCCAGAACTCTGGGATCATGACCTGAGCTGAAGGCAGCCGCTTAACCAACTGAGCCACCCAGGCGTCCCTAGATACCACTTTTTATTTTTGGAAGCATAAGCAATACATACTACCCTACTTATAATGAAACATGCCTGTTCTCAAAGAATAAAGTCCGACTCAATATAATCAAGTGGTTTTCTGACTCTAGAGTCAGACTGCCCATGTCTGAATGCCATTTTCAATGTTTCCTGGCTGTTTGTGCAGGTCACTGAACCTCTCCATGCCTCAGTTTCCTAATCTGAAAAGTGATGATAGCATATATAATTTATAGTGTTAAGAATTAAACAGGATAACGTGAAGCACCTAGTTAGCACTAAGTAGTTGTTATTTATGATTCTTTTTAAAATAGATATTCATAACTTTAAAGCTTTCTTTTATTTCAAATCTTTAGTCCTGATGCCATAGGGTAAAACATGGCACAATTGTTGGACAAGTAAAAGAAGTTATTTATGACTCACGAGCTAATACTGATAAGTAATATATTTAAATGTAACCATTTTTCCAAAAAATCAGAATAGTGTTCTCTGACTTTTGAGGTAACCAGTGGAACAAAAGCAGCAGAAAGGAAGAATGAATTTAGATGTTGCACAAACAACTAAATGATCCAAAGGAAAAAAAGTAATTTAAAATCATTAGTTTTGTGATCCCACTTTTATTTTTCGAGTTTACACGAGGCTACTACCTGAAGCCACAGGTTTAACAATTATTGGTGGTGTTTACCAAACATCTCCAGCTCTCACCTTTTTTGAGTATGTTCCAGGATTGTATTTGCCTGCTTCTGCTAGGCCTCGCGTGTAACAAATTTTGGCCAATAAAGTGCAAGAAGAAGTGGTTACCTTTCTTTGCTCTACTCTGTTGATCCTGGATGCTCTAGTCAAGGGGAAGCTTCCATCATCCTGAGATTGTGACCATGATCAGAGAGCCCCCTGCTGACCTTCGCTGGAGATGAAGCAAGAGCAAAGCATAAGCCCTTGCGTTAAAATAGGATACTTTGTGGTTGTAGGTAACTACACCATAGCAAGCCTAAGCTGTCCTGACTGTCACCACATTTATTTAGATTTTAAATCTTAATGTGTAGTATAATATGCTATGATATAGGATATAATATAACATGATATAACACTTTTTATTAGCAACACTATTTACTTACAATTCTCAATTTGAAAGGTAGTAAGAACTTGACAATTTAATTTTTTGATTCCTCAAAATATAGTACTTCTCAGGTGGTAGTTCATGTATGGTGTGGTTCTAGTGTATTACAGAAAACTTTGAGCAGAGCAGATCAAGGGAAGTGAATTGGACATTTAATAAGATTCTTTGGCACTTAATTTATCCATAATTCATGGATATGCATCAAAACAGTTACAATAAAAATTGATTTCAAGTGAAAAATATGTGTAAAGCACTGTGATAAATTTTTGAAGGAAGAACATAAATGAAAATAGTGGAAATGAGGCATCCACATTTGATGGTTTTCTAACTTAATGATGCTGAGTTATAAATTCCAGTAGAAACTATCATTTCTGTATTGTGAAACAGTTTGAAAAGGTCTTTCAGTGAATCAACCTGTCTTTGGTTTTGGGATTTATTTAAAACGAGAGTAAGAATGAAAGAAAAAAGGACAGACAGAAAGAAAGGGGAGAGAAAGGCACCATTCTCTGGCTGTTGCTATTTTCCTGATAGGTGTTAAGGCAAAATAAAAAAAGAAAATCCTTATATAAAATTATGTAATATATCTGAGTGTGTTATCATACATTCTTTTGTGATTTTGCCATTTTTTATAAAATCTGTCATAAATAGTTCTAAGTCTCATCATCTAATACATGCATTCTTGTCTTGTCTTTTTATCAAAGGATTCATTCTTGTGAATCAACAAGGCATAGACCCAGACCAAAGAGAGCTTTCATCGTTTTTAAGAAAGTGACGCTAGCTTACAGTCTCCTAGGAAACTCAAAAATTCAACAGCTGTAGAAAGTCCAAGTTTTACAAAACAGCTATTATTGGGGGTAAAATCTTCCAAAGAAGCATACCCTGCAATCTCACCTTATTTTTAAATTTAGTCCAAGAAATACTTATACAGTGTTAATGGTTAGCCATTTGTTACAAAAAGAAAAAAAATGAACAAAACCCAGATTTGGACAGTTTCCATATTCCTTGATCTGTGTGGAACTGCAATTAAACTCAGGAAACTTAACAAAAGGCTGATTATTTGAAGGGAATGGTCATCAAACAAACACAGAAAAAAAATACAAATCCAGTAGGCACGAACAGAATCATTAATGAGGCAGTATAATAGCAATTAATTAGGAGAAATGTATATCCACCCCAGAGAAATATGTATGTCAAAATATAAAATATAAAAATTAACAATACATGAAATAGCCATTTTCTCTCCATGAAATTAAGAGCTTGAGCTAAATGAGCTTCAGAATTGCTATGGAGAGAAAAAAATTCTGCAATCTTTTTTTTTACTTTTGTGAGTGTCTAGCATGCTGAGTTTGTTATTTATGTTCTCTTTTGGATGCTAAGAAAGCAGTACGATGGAATATTGCCTTTAGAAATATATACCTGTTTTACATTTTCATGCTGCTATGGAAGATGGTTGTTCATTTTGCTTTCACAGGAATATTAAATTTTTGTAATTAGGTGAGCACTGTCTAATGTTAGTCATTTCATTTGTGTGTGTTAATGACTCCTTTATTATCATTGGATCTTGATGAGAAACAATCCTACTATTAAGAATGAAAAATTAAATTCTAGAACCATTTCCTTGACAACAACAAAAAATAACAGCTGAGAAAATAAACATGCTTGTGGAATTTACAGCATGTTGACTCATGGTTGCCACTGTGGGGTAGAACAGCAAAGAGGAATGTCTGACATCCGGCAGATCTAAACAGAAAAAAAATGTTTTTTTCAATATTATTTCTGGGACTTTGGAAAAGTTCAGTAACTTCTCTGAAACTCAGTTCCTTTATATGAAAAATACAGACATCATAATTACTTTAGATGGGTTTAGGAATTTTTATTTTTTTGAGATAGTATCTTAAGTTTTTAGTAAATGTCATCACCCTTTCCACTCTCCCTTCCCATAGAGACTTAAGTAAGTTCTTAAACAGTTGCTATCATCTGATATATATGCATATATATCATTGTCAGATAATATATAGATTACGATATATATTTTTATATGTATCTTAGTGTGTTTTGTATATTTGCTTGCCAAATGCAAAATAAATAAGACAGAAAAATAAAAATAAGAAAAATATTTGTCATACATGTTATATAATAGTTTTCATATCATCTCTGTATTTTTCTCATAGTTAGTTCCTTACATATATGCTTTTATGGAGATATTTACTATTTGTCATGCATTTACTTTAGGCATGGCATTGAGCAAGGCAGACATATTTTGCTGTCATGGACCATATATTCCAGTGAAGAAGAGAAAATGAGAAAGTTAATAAGCAGTTGAACTACTAGCTATTTACCAAAGCATACAAAAATACTTATTCGAAGGGACGCATGCATCCCAATGTTAATAGTAGCAGTATCTGCAATGGCCAAATTATAGAAAGAGCCCAAGTGTCCATTGACTGATGAATGAATAAAGCTGAAGTGGTGTTTATATGTATGTGTGTGTATGTGTGTGTGTGTGTGTGTTTGTGTGTGCGTATGTGTGTGTATATATATATAATGGATATATATATATATATATATATAATGGAATATTACTCAGTCATAAAAAAGAAAGAAATCTTGCCATTTGCAATGACGTGGATGGAGCTAGAGAGTATTAAGCTAAGCAAAATAAGTCAGAGAAAGACAAATACCATATGATTTCACTCATATATAGAATTTAAGAAACTAAACAGATGAACATAGAGGGGAAAACAGAGAGAGAGGCAAACCGAAAAATAGACTCTTAACTGTAGAGAACAAAACTAAGGGTTGCTGGAGGAGAGGTGGGTGGGGGGTGGGTTAAATGGGTGATGGGGATTAAGGAGGGCACTTGTCATGAGCACCCGTGTTGTATGTAAGTGTTGAAACACTAGATTCTACACCCGAAACTAATGTTGCACTGTATGTTAACTAACTGGAATTTAAATAAAAACTCAAAAGACTCAAAAAAATTAGAATGTTTAAACTTTTTTTCAAGATGGTTGCATCTGAACTGAAGAACTGAATGATACATAAAAATCAACCATGCTATAATCTGGAGAAGATTGTTCCAGGCTACACAGAGTTCCTAAGGAGAGAATAATCTTGGAATGGTAAGGAATAGGAAGGAGGTCCTGTAACTGGAATATAGTTAGCAAGATATAGTAACAAGCCACCAGTGGGCCCTTAATGGTCCCTACTTGTGTCATCTGTAGCCACATTGTGCCAGGTTTTGGTTTATATACACAATGGAATATGGCAAAATTGATGGCATGTTACTTCTGAGATCAAGTTATAAGAAACACTGTGACTTCTTTCTTGGATATTATTTTTTTTTCTTTCTCTTGGATTTCTTGTTCTGGGAGAAACAATGTTGTTAACAGTCCAGTGGGGACGTTTCTGTAGAGAGGAACTAAAGACTCCTGCCACCAACCATGAGAATGAGGTTAGAGTGGATCCTCTGGCCCCAAACAAGTCTTCTGAGATTGCTACCCTAGCAGGCAGCTTGCCTGCAATTTTATTAGACCCAGACCTGCTTGGTTAAACTCCCAGATTCTTGACTTTCAGAAATAGTACCCATGTTTGGGGATTCTTTTTATGCAGCCATAAATAAAGAATACACAAAAGAAGAGTGCTTAGAAATGAAGTGACATGATGTAGAATTTCACAGACCCTGGTAGAGTTTGAATTTTAAGTTATTAAAAAAAATTAAGTTATTAAGTGATTAGAAATTATGAAATATGCATGTCAAGGGGTTTGACTTTGTTATAAATAAAACTAAACTGATTCTTGAAGACACAGTAATTTGGAGGACCATAAGAATTAATCAGTATGTCACGTTAATAGAAGTAATACAGATGTGTGTGATATAATGATTAGAATTGAATAGAACAAATACAAGTGGAGCTGTTTGGGATACAAATGTGATGGGACTGGCAAGAAATGCTGAAGATGGGGATATCCTTAATATACATGATTACTTAAGATCAATGAGAAAAATAAAAGGCAAGTAACTAATGAATTTATAAATGACAAAAATGTATTTGCAAAAGATGCTCAATCTCATTATTATGGGCAAAAAAATCAATAATAATGACATTTTTCATCCTGCAGATTTAAAAAGACTGATAACACTATTCATTGGCAAGACAGGAAAACTAGTCTCATTTGTTGTAGAGATGAGTCTAAATTGATATAAACTCTCTGATGTTAGTCTGTAAAGTATATATACTTTGTTCTAGGAATTCTACTTCTAGGAATTTATTCTAATGAAATTTTTGCAATATTAATGTATACTCATTGTTCATTGCAAGATTATTTATGTTGGTGGAAATTTGGAAGTAGTTTGTAGCCTCATCCTTGTATATGGAGTGAATCATGCTTATGACATCATGTTAAGCAAAATAAGGGTCTCAAGATGGTGTTTATCATGAATCATGTATGTAAAATATTGTGCCATTTTTCCATGGTGTGTGTGTTAAAAGGTAATATTTAGAAGAATGTTCATTAGAGATGATTTTTACTTTCTTTAGACTTTTCTCTATTAAGGTTCCTTTTGCTGCCATTTTTTTTTTCAATGATTTTGTATATAGACTTTATTTTTTAAAGAAGTTTTAGGCTCCTGGAAATATCGGGAAAAAGAGAGATTTTACATATATCCTGAAAAATAGGCCTCACTCTTTCTTCCATTAACACCCTCCACCAGAGCAGTAATTTGTTACAATTAATTAACCTACATAGACATATCATTATATCCCAGAGTCCATAGATATCCTTGTTGTTGTACATTCTATGGGTTTGGACAAATGCATAATGGCATATATATATATATATATAGAATGTATATATAAATATATATATATATAGAATGCATATATAAATATAGATATTTACAGAATGTATATATAAATATTGTGTGTGTATATATATATATATATATATATATATATAGTATCGTGCAGAGTATTTTCACTAAAAATCCTTTCTGCTCTGCCTACTCATCCTTCCCTCCCACAAAACCTCTGACAACCACTGATCTTTTTACTGTCTCCATAGTTTTATCTTTTCCAGAATGCTATATAGTTGGAATAATACAGTGTATAGCCTTTTTCAGATTGCCTTCTTTTACTTAATATGCATTTAAGGTTCCGCTTGACTTTTCAATGTTTTATAGTTCATTTATTTTCAGCACTGAATAATATTCCATTGTCTAGGGGTGCTGCAGTTTATTTATCTATTCACTGAAGGACATCTTGGTTGCTTCCAAATTTTGGCAATTATGAATTAAAGCTGCTGCAGACGTCTGTGTGCAGGTTTCTGTGTAGATGTTAAGAGTTCAACTGCTTTGGATAAATAAATACCAAGGAGTTTAATTGCTGTATTATATGGTAAGGGTATGTTTAGTTTAAAAAAAAAAAGCCAACATGTCTTCTTACAAAGTGGCTGTACCATTTTGAATTGCCATCAGTAATCAATGAGCATTCCTGTTACTCCATATCCTTATCAGCATTTGGTGTTGTCAATGTTCTAGATTTTTTACAATTCTAATTGGTGTGTAATGGTATTTCATTGTTGTTTTAACTTGCATTTTTCTGATAAAATTTGATGTTGAGCCTCTTTCAATATGCTTATTTGCCATCTGTGTATCTTTTTAGGTGAAGTATTTATTAAGGTGTTTGGCCATTTTTTTGTTGGGTTGTTTATTTTCTTATTGCTGAGTTTTAGGAATTCTTTGTATAGTTTGGGTAACAGTCCTTTATCAAATGTGTCTTTTACAAATGTTTTCTCCCACCTGTGGCTTTTATTCTCATTCTCTTTACAGTGTCTTTGGCAGAACAGAAGTTTTCATTTCACTGAAGTCCAGCTTACCAATTCTTTCTTTCATGGACTGTGCCTTTGGTTTGACACGTTATTTTTACAAATACAAATAATCCAATACTATGGAAAAAAATAGAAGAAACTAAATGAAAGAAAAATACTTAAAAAGCTTAATCTATATCATATTTTCTATTGTAACAAATAACTACAGAAATAATTCTATTGCAATAGTCATTTTCCCCATTCAAGTCTTTTCTTTATAGTGATAACTTTGGATTCTCTGTAGTCTATTTTATTTACTTTTTCAAGTCTTTAGAAAACTTTCCTTACATTTATTGGCTTTAATTAGAGCAGAAAAATATAAGAATAATAAGAAAAAAAAAAGAACAGGATTGATCATTGAGGAGAAAATAAAAAATCAGGACAAGTAGTTTTTTAAAAAGGAAAAAGATATATATTCACTATAGATTTATTACAGATACCAAATTTCCTGGTTTTCAAGTAAATCATAGGACAGTCACAGATTTTTCATAGACATTGCTAAAGTGATGATTTTGTTATGTCAGTTTTTGCGAAACAATTTAATTGGATAAAAACTATTTCCCAAAAGTTATTCTCAGATTAAGATATAGTTTATTCAAGATCTGTAGATCTGTACTTTGAGAATCTTACCCACCAAAATACTGCTTTATAATTTTGGCTTCTGAGAGTGACCAAGAATCAAGTCTAAAATCAGCGAGAAAGTTCTGCTTTCAGTATTTATTTGATAGTAATTTATCTTGCTTAGGGTTTACTGGAGGTCTTAAAATATCTGGCAATTTAATCTGGCAATAATAATAATGTGTTACTTTTGTAATCACTAGTCTTATTTGTGCTTTACTTACAGTATTTCATTTTTTATCTACCATAACTTAGGTAACTTTAATGGCCTCCATGTGAGAAATCAGACAGCTGAGGCTCAGAGGGGTTAAATGGTTTATTCACCATTATAAATCTAGTAAGTAGTAGAACAAGAAAATGACTCCAGAGCCCAGAATGAAATAATGCCTCCAAAAATGTAAATCAGATGTGTTTTCCATTCAAAGATTGTATACTTATTCACGTAGTTTTCAAAATGTCCCATTTGGTTTCACTATTGAACAGGGACAGGGAATTCTTTCTGAAAAATGGTTTTCCTCCCCAGTCTCTCAACCTGCATTTTTCTCTCTGTGTAGTAAATATTTTGGTTGCCATATTTTCTATGTAATTTCTGTTTTGTATATACTTGTTTTATTAATCCAATTAAAATAACTTTATATAAGTCCTAATATCCTGTATTTACTACATGTAAGCATTCAAGACAAGACTGTAGTCCTAAAGAGCTTACAAAAGTAATTGGGGATATAAGGCATGTTAGAGAAATCATTGAACAGAAAGAGCAACTTGCAGTCAAGTGCATTCATTATTGACAAGTTGAGTCTTATCTCTTCAGCACTACCCAGTGGATATGATATGAACTGACTTTACTTCAACCTTGATATCATTGCTAAAATTTAAAATATATTTATCGGAGTAGAAATTACATATCCATCTTCTTTAATCTGGTCATTTCAGAAGCTTATTCCTAAGATACTACTTGGATATAATCTAGTATTGTTCTACAGTTTATTAATATATTAACGAATGTTTGAAAGTACCCAGTATATATTATTGCACATGGTAAGTGGAAGTATATTTGTTCTATGTACAACACCTGCAATATATAAATGACCATGAAGTTTATTTAAATCCTATGTTTTTATTTTATTATTTTTTTGTGTATTATGTCTCAAAAATGACCTTATGTTTGAAAGCTAAATTGTTTCACCCAAACATAATCAAGTATTTTTAAAAAGCAATTTGGCTCATAAATACTTGATTTTTTTTTTTTTTTAAGATTTTATTTATTTATTTGACAGAGAGAGAGAGCACAAGCAGGGGTATCAGCAGAGGGAGAGGGAGAAGCAAGCTCTCCACTGAGCAGGGAATCTGATTGAGGGCTGGAGCCCAGGACCCTGGGATCATGACCTTAGCTGAAGGCAGATGCTTAACCGACTGAGCCACCCAGGGAACCCTATACTTGATTCTTTTTCATTAAAAACATTAAAATGTACTGTATGTCAGGCTCTAAGTCTCACTCAGGAATTCTACATTGTGAGGCTGTATTTTAGACGACTGAATTTCTTTCACAGTTTAATTTCTGTTCTAAAAGTTGAAAAACAGCAATGTAGAATACATTTGGCCATCAGTAGCCTTTTAATTTTGAGGATATACTGAAGCTGTCACACTGCCGTCCAAATGGTTGTCAAAAACGAGTTATACTAATTGAAAAGCTCTGGCTATGAAATGAAGTGTTGCGATTTTATCAAACAGAGATAAGAACTCTACATAATGTGTGGGTTTTGAGGCAAATTGATTATCAAATTGTAAAAGTGGATCACAATTCGAAAATCCTACAGTAAATTTTTTTTTCGGTTTCTGATATCATGAAGACTACATAGAATTTGGAATACAAATATTTCTACCTGGATCCAAAATTCCTTACTCGCATAGCTCATGAATCTTCTCCTTGCTTTCTCTTGGATTTGGAGGACTATTTGACACATGAAATATTGAATTTCAGGAATTTATAATCAAACTCAGAAATCATACACTTTTATTCTCTGACTCAGAGTATATATTCTATGTATATATTCTAAAATACAGAATATATCAACCTCACTACTTACCAACTTTCAGATATCCCCCAAGGTTGTGTTTGGGGTAAGAGTCAGTGTTTTTGATTGTAGTTATGGTAATGGTCTCTAGTTTTTGTGTGGTATTTTTGAATATATGTTTCTGATGTCTGAATAATTGTAAAAGTAACATAACATATATGCAAGGGTTGTTATGTTCACTGCTGCTAGGAAAAGATAATGCTTTTTGCAGTGGCCGGAATATATATTTAGATTTAATTGGAAAGAAACTATCTTGCCTTTAAAATGTCTTTTCAAGGATAAGCCTGGGATAAGTGAGATAGTGTTCTGTTGTTTAAGATTAATGATATAAATGGCCAGTTAAATATGGTTCTGCCCTTACCGGAAACTCTTGAGTAAAGTAATTCAAATATTTGAGTTGCATTGTTTGACATATACATACACATATATCTTAGATTTTTTTTATTTAAAAGTTTGCTAAATGCATGAAATTCATGATTAACTTTCACAGGATAAAAGTGAACTTTTTTTTCCGCATAGAGGCATATAACAGTAACTCTACTTTCTATCATTATTTCTAATACTATATTTCTTGTCCTTTTTTAAATTTTATTTTAGTTTTAATAAAACTAACATTTCATTTTACTGAAATAAAAAATGGTTGTTAAAGCTCAGTGAAAATATTTTTATTTCAACTAATTTTTAATGTCATTATAAGACTGCCAACTTGGTGGACTTCTAAAAACTTATTTGTTAAGCTTGAATTTTCTTACAAATACATAGTCAACTTGTTGAGGCTCCTGGGCGGCTCAGTCAGTTAAGCATCTGACTCTTGATTTTGGCTCATGTCATGATCTCAGGGTCCTGGGATCAAGACCTGTGCTGAGCTCAATGGTCAGTGCACAGTCTGCTTGACATCCCTCTGCTCCTCCCCCCCTTGTGCACTTGTGTGCAGGTGTTCTCGCACTCTCTCAAATAAATAAATAAATAAAATCATTAGAAACACATATAGTCAACTTGTTAATTCTTAGTATTATTTTATTTTTCATACTCTATTAACTTTTTGAAGACGAATAGTGTGTAATTCATCTCTTTATTCCCCAACTGCTAATGCAGTATTTGGAATGCGGTAGCATCTCACTTAATATTCAAAGAGAAGAACCTTAAACATGGAATGCCAGTTCAGAGATAAAAGGGAAACAGGGTTAGTATTTCCTGTCCAAACTTCAAATTAAGTATGGAACATCATACACACACACACACACACACACACTGATTCTTTAAATTGAAGTATGTAATTAAAGAACAATTTCCTCTGTTTTATAAACTATAGTTTAACAAATTAACAAAGCAAATTGTCATTAATCTACACTTTTCATGCAAGTACCATAGAATGCCTTTTTCTGTGAGTTAGTTTTTGAAAACGTTCTAATATTTTATTAAAACATTTATTTGGAGACTGCATGTTTCCTTACTACAAAACTATCATTGAACATTGAACAAGGACAAGAAAAAGAATTTGTAACTGAATACTGGCTCTACTACTTATAAATGGAGCAAATTTAGTACCTTAGTCTACTTAGTTTACCTTAGTCTTAGTCTGGTCTTATTCCAGTATATACAGATAATAACTACAGAATTGGTGAGATTTTCAAAAAGCTGGGGGAAAAAGTGTCTGGATATTGTGTATGTTTAATAACAACAGTTGACTAAAGAGACATATCAAAGTACTAGACATGAAAAATAGTTATGTAAATATTATTTCAGAAACCATATTCTCTGTGTACTATCTTTCGTTTTTTAAGTTTTTATTCAAATTCTAATTAGTTAACATACAATGCAATGTTAGTTTCAGGAATACAATATTGTTATTTAGCACTTCCATACAACACCCAGTGCTCATCACAACAAGTGCACTACTTAATCCCCATCACCTACTTAACCCATCCTTCCCACCCACTTCCCTCTCTGGTCCATCAGTTTTTAAAAGGCAACAAAATTAATTCTTCATAGAATATAGTTTCAGGCAAAGGATTATTCTCTGAACAAAAGAGTAGGCTTACTTTCAACTGAAATAGAATATTGTAATATCCATCATGTTTTCCTTTCTAATCAATCTTTCTACATTTTGAAGAAACTCAAATGTAAATGAATAATAAATTGCAATAACTATGTTTTTCCAAGTTTTGATTATTCTATTTTACTTTTCATACAATACTGCTCTTTTAAAATACCCAGTTTGTGTAGAGAGATCAAGATTAGAATTGTGCATTTGGAACTGAAAGCACAGAGGTGTTATTTAAAGCTGTGGGATTGGATGTGATCCATTAGAGAGGGAAAATGGATGGCAGAAGAGATTCCAGGCTGAGCTCTGGGACGTTACAGCATTTGGAGGTCTTCAGGATGAGGTTAGTCTCACAAGAAGACTTAGGACTGACATGGACGAGAAGCAAGAAAGAATAGCTTCAAAAGCCAAGTAGAGAAAGTAATTCAAGGAGGGAGAATCCTCCTTGACTGAATCCTGTTACAGAGATACAGAGCAGGGATAATCCACTCACTGGAACAAGAAGAAAGGCAAAGTAGGTGGTTACAGAAACCAGATGCTTGGTAAAACCAGTGGATAGATGGAGAAGGTGAAAGTTCTCTTCTGATTCTATTTCATTTTTCAACATTAGAGTCCCAGTCATCTGATAAATCTGAAGAGGTGGGAGGTAATGTTTAAAGTGAGGAAAATGGAGAAGGCATGGAGCACTCCACCAGAAGACTCAGAACTCATTGACTAAGGAGGTTCTCTGTCTTCTCATTGGCCTGTGCATTTTTCAAAGCAAAAAGTGAGTCTCTTGACCAGTAGATAAAAAGTGCAATAGATGTGGGGTGCCTTGGTGGCTCAGTTGGTTAAAGCCTCTGCCTTCGGCTCAGGTCATTATCTCAGGGTCCTGGGATCGAGCCCCACATCGGGGTCTCTGCTCAGCGGGGAGCCTGCTTCCCCTTCTCTCTCTGCCTGCCTCTTTGTCTACTTGTGATCTCTCTCTGTCAAATAAATAAATAAAATCTTAAAAAAAAAGTGCAATAGATGAATTTGGCATAGTAGATTAATGTTTATTGTGTGAATTATTCAACCATTATTTTAATGAATCACATAATCCAGGCATACCGCATTTTATTATACTTTACTTTATTGCTCTTTACAGATACTATGTATTTACAAATTGAAGGTTTGTGGGAATCCTGCCTTGAACAAGTTTATTGGTGCCATTTTTTTCCAACAGCATTTGCTTACTCTATGTCTCTGTGTCCCATTTTGTTTTTTCTCATAGTATTTCAAACTTTATTATTATTATTATATTTGTTATATTGATCTGTGATCAGTGATTATAATACACTGAAAGCTCAGATGATGGTTAGCATGTTTTAGCAATAAAGTTTTTTTTTTTTAATTAAGGTGTGTACATTTTTTGAGACGTAATGCTATTGCATACTTAGTACAGATTACAGTGTAGTGTAAACACAACTTTTATATGCCCTGGAAAGCCCAGAAATTCACTTGACTCACTTTATTACAGTATTTGCTTTATTGCAGTTATCTATAGTTATATATCTACCAACTGAAGTTATCTCTGAGGTAGTATGCCTGTAATTGTATTAAAGCCTGTTTTATTAATATTCTGAATGGTTGCACAATTGTGATTTAGTATAGACATCCCATTATCATTTTATTTACCAAAATTTTGTCATACAAACAATTCAATTTTTTGCCTTCTCTGTTAAAACAAAATACTGTATTCTTAACATTTGAGGTTTCTATTTTAATACACAGTCCTCTATAATGATTCCTTGTGTTTTATTTTCTCCCTCATTCTCTCTCTCTTTATATATATTTTTCCTTTTTTCCCCCTAAAACATATTTTGTTTTTTTTTTTTCCCTTCCATTCTGCTCTGAATTCTGAATTTTGTGTTTAGAAATATTTTTTTTGCCTGTGGAGAATAGAGAGGCGGCTTGAAAAAAGTAACTATTTTTCTGAAAGCATGACCCATCCTTCCCATTCTTCTCTTACTTACCGGTTTCTATTATAACTTCTATCAACAGTGTTGCTTTCCTATTTGACATAAAGTTGAACCATCACAGGCAGCCTGAATGTACTTTAAATATACCTCAAAGGAAATTGAAATGTCTCAGTTCCTTCTCGTACCTTCTTGTGCTCTCTGGCACTTACTTTGTGACGCCCTGATTGCCAGATGGTATCAGTCCTGATAACTCCATTTAAGAAATGTAGGGAGAGAAAACTTTATCAGTCTGTCACCATCAGGCCTTATCACCCACAAGCAAGTGGTCAAGCTAGAAGAATAGTGCCGATCAGAAAGAATGCCCCAAAGCAGATTATTATAGGAGATTGGCCAGGAAGATTGAACAAGTTGCACAGGATTCATCTTTTCCCTCTTAAATCAATAACACGTATTAGTAAAAGCGTATCTTGAGGCCTCCTTAAACTACTTAGGTTTAGAATTGACTTCCTAGGATTAGAAAGAAGGCCGTGTGTTCTGTGGCTTTTCTACACATGGTCCTGAAATGCGGTGCCTCTGTTACTGTCCTGCACAGAGCCACTTTTTTCACAAAACGTCTTCTGCTTCTTATGCTATGAGTTAGCACAAGGTGTTGGGTCTTTTAGAAGTTAAGACCTCCACCAGTGGTTCTCAGAGCGAGAATATCCTCCAAATCCATGGACTAAAGCTTTCAGGGGATTGTGAATTAATAACAAGCTGTGTCATAATGATGCTAAGGCAGTAGCTGGAGTTTTTCGGTGTGCTGACATTTGCTCTTGTGGTATGAAAGCAGTGGTGGGCAAAAATTCTTAGCGAGACTCAGTGCCACAAAATTATTCCAGTGGTCATTTTCTTCAGTATCACACAATCACGGGGAGAAGAAAGCCAATTTCATTTAAGAATGTTCTTCAGTAAGCAATGAAATGTAATGTTTTACATCTCAACACTCGACTATGCATCTTTTCAATATTTAGTGTGACAAAACTGCCACTACATATAGAGCACTTTTGCTGCAAACAAAGATATAATTATCTCGAGGAAAAAGCAAATGTGGGTTGTTTGAGTGTGAGCTGAACTAGCTATTTTTTTTAAACATGGGACATTATTCTTACTTGAAAAAAAATGACTGACAAAATATGGTTACTCAGATTTGGGTTAGCAGACATTCTTTTTTTCACCCTAAAATGTGCAAAGCAAGCCTGTCACTTCAAGGAAACTACAAATGTCATTCATAAAATTTGTGTTTTTAATCAGCTAATCTTAAATAATGAGATATATACTACACTATGAATATTTGATCTTTTTTTCCCTCCAGTTATTTATCCAAGGTTTTAAGACTTAAATTAATGCCTCTTTTATTTTGATTGACCTTCTGGTAATCCAGTATTAATGCTGGTTTTAACTAGGTATAGGCATATTGTTAGGGAGTCAATTTCAATTTAAATGACCTCAACTTCATACTAATTGCTGTATTTTAGAGTTAAGACAGTCTGAAAGTGCCATACCATTCTCTGAGTTATAATCACTCATGTGAGTTATAATCACTCATGTGAATCAGCTAATTTTGCCATGTCTATTTTAGCCCCCATTTCACTCCCTTGCTTAATCTGTGCTTCTATAATATATTCTTACTATTTAGTATGTGAAAGCTCAGAACAAAAGAAAAGCACCTCCCAATTTATATTCCATAGCATTTATTAGAAAAATGATAAACTTTTTGAGCATGCCTTTTGGATTATACCTGACTGCCCAAGATCCTCATTCTCTACCCAAGTTTTGGGAGAAGAGTGTGGCCAGCTTCCCCAAGAATATCCAGGCATATACACACTTGAAAGTAACATAAAACATCTGATATATTATTTTTCTTTTGCTATTAGTTTTTAAATGGGCCTTTGTTCTGTACAATACCTTATTTTTTAAATAGAATGTGGGCTGTCACAAACAATATTTCATTTTCCTACATGGTACTTTTAGAAGCATCATTTATAAGTTGCAAGTGGTTTTGCATGAGTGTTTTTCTAAAATTGTTTAGGAACACAAGTGTGATCATACACTAATGAAGCTCCTGGGATATAACCCTTAGTTTACAAGGGTCGGTGTTAATGCACTGCCATAGGAACAGGTTAGTAATAAGGGTGGAGGTGTCATTGGTGCCAAAAGCTGTTTCTTAAAACTAAAGAGCATGGCAAACAGTATGGCTTAGGCTATTTTAATGACGCCAAGAGTACTGAAAAAGTGGTTTATCAAAAGCTGTCACAATGAACTACTGAGCAGGCTTCTTGGGCAAGAGTGGGAGACTCAATGACAGACCAAACAGAGCTCAGAGCTTTTCAGGGCTTTCTCGCCTTTGGTTGGAGCAACTCTGCTTTTCTTTCTTTTTTTTTTTTTTTCCTTCTTTTAACGATCCGGTTTACTCCTTTTGTCTATTGCTTTCATTTGAAGACACAGTTTTCCTACATGAAATAGTGTGAAAAAGATGCAAGGAAGCCATAATTAATGATGGCTCCTGCAAGTCATCGTTACATTTACTTGAAAAATTGTCCCCTAACATTAACTAGCATGAAAAAGAAAACTAGCGTAAGAAAATTTCTTAGATCTTTTCCTAGTCCATCCTTCTAGCATTCTTCTTTACTGTCTGCCCCAGCCCTGAAGGCTCAGTCACCATTTAGGACCCTTGTTGTTTAATTACCATACAGTGCAGACTCAAGGTGCAAATTTTATAGGAATTAGTTAAGTTAAATAGAAACATTAAAAACGTCGAATTTGTTTTCAGTTCCCCATCTCATTTAATTCTTCGCTGCATCTCTTCTCGACAGTTAAAATATTAGATTCATTCTGGTCCTAATGGCCAGATCAGTTGTTAAAACTGCTGTTCTCACAGGTAATTAAGTCCCATTACCAGTTTCCGTGGGTAGGTTCATGGAATGTCTCTGTATTCAATGTTCATTTTCCTGGGTACAAATTCTTTCGAGAAAATCTTCCCTAACAGGACTTTTCCCAGATTACTATCCTATAATTCTATATTCTGCATTTACCGCCTTCATTTTTGGGGTACTCATGATTCCAAAACCATCCTTTACAACAGTTATACATTTTCCTGGATAAAGTTTAATTTTGAATTCAGAACCATGGAGAGTGTGTGTGTGTGTGTGTGTGTGTGTGTGTGTGTGTGATTTGCAATGTCTTCTATGGAGAGGAGTAAAATCAATTCTAATTGGCTCAAAGATGTTGAAATGTTATCTTGTGAGATAACAGGAAGTTCATAAGTAGAAGTGGAGTTCAGGATTCCGGCTCCACTTCTCTGAGATTCTCTTTTTTCCTTTTTCATGGGTCGGGTTTTTCCTTGGTTAGACTTCTTCCAGTTTGGATACATAAGTTCCAGGCATCATATCCAGATACAGTAATGTCCAAAGGAAGAGACTGTATCTTCTCTTCTTTCCTTTCTTACCTGAGGATCAATTAATTAATTTTCAGATCCTCCAGACATCTCTTTTACCAGAAGTGAGTTATGTGCCTTGTATGAACAGATTATCATGATTGCTCGGATGGATAATCTGGGGAAATGACCGCTCTGACTTGTATAGTACTGATGGGGGAAATAGTTGTTTTCTAGAACGTTGTTAGATTGTGTGGGACATGACATACAATAAAGAAAATGTACCCTTAAGTACTTTGTAAGTTTATTGATTTATATAATATATGATGCCTAGAGTGAGCTGGTGAACTTGTTTAGACATACTGACCTTCATTCAGTTCATTCAATTTCTTTCAATGTTAAATCCTTTCCTATGTTGACACTCTGGGACACTCCTTTTATTTGTCTATTTAAGTCTCTTCACTAGTTTCCTTAGATCACTTCCTTGAGGGATCTTGAAGAATCTTCCTAGATCTTCCAAATTGCTTTGAGTCCCTCTGTATTTTTTTTCTGTCACTTAAACACCACCAGTTGGATAATCATTAATTTGATGGCTTTCACTTTATTGAACTTGGCCCATTTACCATAGTGAGTGCTGCAAGAAATAGTTGTTCACTGACTCAAAAAATATATGAATGAATGAATGAATGAATGGATGAATGAATGAGTCACAGAAATAATTAAAATTACAAGGCAGTAGTCTTTGAAGAAAAGCAGAAAACCACCAGTACTACTCTTTGTACAGACTCTGCTCTTCCATCATTTCATTCAGCTTGTGAAGATTTATTGAGAATTATGGAGCTGGTCCTCTGTTTTCAAAGGATGTATGACAGTTTGTGGTCCATATTTATATGTGTGTTTCTTTGATTAATGGTGGCTTTCCTCACTTGATTTCAAGTTCTGTGAAAAAAGAGCTTGTGTCTCATTTGATTGACAACTTAAGCAAGAACATAGCTCAGTATTAGGCACATACTAAAAAACTTAATCCAATTTTGTTTAATGATTGAAATAATGAAGAGATTAAGTTATATGATATTCATGACTTTTACTTGTACTGATGGAATTAGAAATGACTGCACAGTTAATTAGGAATAACTTTTCAAATCTTACTTTAAAAAATATTTTATTTATTTATCTGAGGGAGAAGGAGATGCAGAGAGAGACGCAGACTCCCCACTGAGCAGGGAGCTGGATGTGGAACTCGATCTCAGGACCCTGAGATCATGACCCCAACTTAAGGCAGATGCTTAATCAGCTGAGCCACCCAGGCATCCCTAACTTTTCAAATCTTAATGGAACAATCAGTGAACACTAAAGTGGAGAAAAATCCTCAATTTTCCCTTGTCAAAGTACCTATCTGTTAGAGTGCCTACTGAGACTCAACAAAAAAATAAAGAGTAAATTCTTGTGATGACACTATTTGGTATGTTTGTATGTTCTTCAGAATGAGAATTCATCACCTTCTTTTTCATGCTCAGTACAGTTGCTTGGTTAAATGGATCACGTCAACAGTAGGAAAGGAGTTGAAGTTATCACTGCGCATGCCTAACTGTCCGTTCTAAGGAATTATTTATCACAAACAACCGCCAAGGCATAAAGAAGAAGGATATGATTCAAACTCAAAATGAGTTGAAGAACAGGTGCCTTAATAGTGTAGGAATGGGAGAGGTCTTTCTGTCTTCCTCCAAGATGGGTGATATGAACTGGACCTTGAAGGCTTAATCGATTCAGACAAGCTAACAGGAGGGAACATTGTAGGTGGAAAGAAATTAGTAAGGAGGAATTCTCCAATTCAGTGTACAATCTGAACTGATCAGTAGCCATACTAATTAGGATAACACTGAAAGAAAGGCTTTTGCTTTATTTTTATTCCTTCTCTTTTTTCCATCTTTTGTGCTCATCCCCTCCTTCCCTCCTCTTTCATTTTTCTTCTCTTTTTCTTCTCCCATCTCATTCTTATCTTTCCCTTTCCAACATTTACAGTGGCGAATAATCCCTTCTTGATCCCTGCCCCCAAAACACACACTCTTATATCTATTACAGTTATTTGAGATAGCCTGCTTGCGCTCTCCCCACACTCACTAATTTCTGATATAAAAAGATCAGCACTTCATTCCCAGTGTTTCTATATGACAGTGTTTTTAGGAACTCAGTTATGTTTAATTATGTTTATGTTATGCAAGTTCTTAATTTTATGTTCACTCCTAGTTTTTGGATTAGTGAGTACTATTATATGGGTACCTTGTTTTGTTTTGGTTAATGGTTCCTGTTTGTGTTTGTTTTCATTTTATTTTGTTATATGCACATTTTGTAGTTTTTTCGAAAGTTCAATTGTAATTTTTCATTTGGGAGATCATGATCCTACATTTGAACTTCATTCAGAGAAAGGTAATTGGGCATTTTCCTTCAGTTCTAATTCTCTTTTTATATGTTCTTTTTAGCATAACGATTACTTCACAGTAATATTATAGTCTTCTTCTTACTTTAATTAATGTCACATCTCAATTCTAAGTGCTTCTTTTCAGCCCCAGGATACTAATTTCATATCTTGTTTCTTAAATTAGCTGACTGTAAGCTCAGATTTCTGGTGGTTATGATAGTAATATAGCTATTCTGTGTTCCCATCAATAAGAAGAAATTAGTGTTTTAATGAAGGATTTTCTGCTATTCTGTTAGGTATTTGATTTTAAAAGAACTATAGTATTGTTTCATAGCCCTAAGTTGCATATTAAGCAATAATTGCTCTTCAGCTAATATATTTTTGTTATTGCTGGAATCATTCATAGTTCATAAAGTGGCAGAAAATGTGCAAAATCTAATCAGATGTATCTTAAAATAACTTTTACTTTATTATTATCCTATTTAATAAGCCAATATAGAAAATAATGCAAGTTTTTTAGAAGACTTAAGAAGATTTGTTTATGAACTCTATTTTTTCTTTGATAATAATGTCTAGGAACAAAAGAAGAAGAGATTCTCTAGAGACATCTTATTTATACTACATCTAAACTATTAGAAAAAATAATTCCAAATGCAGCTTACAAATACTGAAATTTGTATTTTTATATTTATTCCACAGAAAATTTTGAATCTCAAAACATAAATAGATAAGGTTCATATTAAAGTAAGCTCTATTATTTGTGTTCAAGTATAATCTTTTTATTTTGATTTAAATTTTTGCAAAATCCCATTGTGATCTTAACCTGTGTTGGTCCCTAAGCACTGATTTTTCTCCATTACCTCAGTGTTTGATTTGTTGCCCAGTTAGTAGTGATGATTATATCAAAGCTCCATCACAGTTATAATTGCTTTAATAAGTATATTCCTTTAGTTAGAAAGTTTTACTTATTGCTTTTATAGAGAATGAAAGATACTTTTTATGCTTCCTTATTTTATAGGGGAAGTAATGCATTTCCCAAATATAGGGATTTTGTTTATATCAATAGCTTTATTAATGATTTCTGAGGATAATGCCATATAAATTTGAGTTTTCCAGAATTTTATTTAAAAATGAAAAGTTGTAAAAGAAAGTGATGTCCCTTGACTGTTGGCAGTAATATCATGATAAAAAATACAAGTGATATGATACAGAAGAAAGTAACATTAATTTGGGGATAGAAAAGGAATTTCCGTGGTGTCACTGTGTGTATGTCTGTGTGTGTATCTCCCTAGGACATGGTTTAAAGATGATATTGGAAGTGTGAGGTGAAAGTAGGAAACATGTATTTACAGGCAGTGGAAGCTGTTGATGCAGAACCTCTGCAATAAAAGGGAGCTTGGGTTCAACAGGATGGGGAAAAGACCAGCTTGGTCCAACATGGAAAGGAATGTAATGACCTTTTTAAAGGCAATGAAATTTTTAAAAGAAATTAATTTTTTATTTACTTATTTTTTAAACTGATATGAGGAATTTTTTAAAGTATTTATTTATTTATTTGACAGAGAGAGAGAGAGAGAGCGCACACAAGCAGGGGGCACAGCAGGCAGAGTAGGGGGCAGAAACAGGCTCCCTACTGAGCAAGGAGCCTGATGCAGGGCTTGATTTCAGGACCCTGAGATCATGGCCTGAGCTGAAGGCAGACACTTAACTGACTGAGCCACCAAGGTTCCCAAGAAATTGATTTAAAAAAAAAAAGAAATTGAATTTTTACTTGTATACCGTGAAGGACTTTACTGAACATATCTTTTTTTCTTTATATGTCTGTTGGAGTTCTCTGCTTTTCATTGGTATTTGATATGACTACTATCTATAATATTGTTTTCTAATATTTCAGAAGTTTCTTTTCTTTTTGTAAAAGTATGAAGGATTATGCTCTGCCAACGTTGATTTCAATAACTCAGATTTTTACAATGAACATCACAGATTCTCCCTCCTTTTCTCTGACCTTCCCCCTTTTTGTCTTTAACCTATTTATTAAAAATTATTCTTTAGATTGTATTTAGGATAGTTGTAATTTTCTAAGCACATTAATCGATGCCAAAGAGAGAGTGGATGAAATTACTAGTCTTACTTAATATTTGCTGTTTGATATAAACTCCAAATGATGGAAGAAATTCTTTGGTGTTGTAATTTTATATTTAGTTGCGTATCATAGCTAAAAATTTGAATAACTTTGACGAGGCTCTAATTATTATTGGTAAAGTTATGAGAGTTTATTTATTCTGCTGTAGATTAAGCAATTAAGATGTGTCCAAATATGATTAAGGATACAAATGTAATCATGATCCTTCTCTTAAGTCCAGAGCTCTTAAAGATAAGAGAATCCATTCTAGACAGTTTAAACATAAAAGGACTTATTATGGATTATAGCTTGCTCACTGAAGTGTTTTGAGAGCTGATGGAAAAGGCTATATATAGGTTGAGCCTTCAGGAATGCCTGCCAGAATCTTACTGTTCAAGTGACCCACCAGTGGATCTGATGCCTCCATCATGATGTGGTATATGATAAATCAAGAAGCTAATACCTGGGGGGACTTGGGTGGCTCAGTCATTAAGTGGCTGCCTTCGGCTCAGGTCATGATCTCAGAGTCCTGGGATCAAGCCTCGCATCGGGCTCCCTGCTCAGCGGGGAGCCTGCTTCTCCCTCTCACTCTGCCTACTGCTCTGCCTACTTGTATTCTCTCTCCCTGTCTGTCAAATAAATAAATAAAATGTTAAAAAAAAAAAAGCTAATACCTGGTTTATCTGCAAATCCACATTGCTTCAGAAGAGATGGTAAGACAGGTTGAAGGGAAAAGGACAATTCATTGAGCTGAATCTGAAAGAATTATTATACCTGTTTCTAAAAACAGCTACAAAATATAAGAATATGAGCTTTAAAAACAACACATTCTGATGAGCATTTGACCCACTTGGGTTTTATAAGAAATTAAAACCAATTATTATTATTAGTGGAGGTCTGATAATGCTTACAAGTTATGAAATATGATATCAGAAGTACCAAACATTGATAGGCTAGGAAAAGAATCAACATTTTATTTAGAGGAATTCTGTCCTGTGATTGTCCATGCATAATTTAATAATAACCCAGTAATTTAGTAATGATGATGCATTTTATTAAACTTCTTAATATAACCTGGTAAGGTGATTACATGAAATGCCACATGGTTCAATATAGAAAAAAGATTGTATTTTCTGTATATACTCAAAGGTTCTCCATAGACTATATAAAGCCTAAGTTTCATAAGACATGCAATCTAGAGCCTTAATCTTAGTAACAGGCAGAAGAAAAATAGTTGTGAATACTTTGTCCCACAGTGCATTATTTCTCCTTATATTAGTTGTGAATTTCCATAATAATGCTATGCAAAAAGCTATCCCAATAATTACTGTATAAAACATCAGCTATTTAATATTTCTCACAATCCTGTGGGTTGGTTGAGTGATCTTTCTCACCTGAGTCTACATTGGTTAACCTGGGCTGGGCTTGCTCAGGTATCTGCAGTCAGGTGGTAGGTTGACTGGAAAACTAGCTGAGTCTTAGCTGTGCTAGTCAGTTTTCCTTCACTTGGTCTCACATTTTCTACCAACACAGCCCTGTGTTCTCAAATCAGAGGCAGGAATCCCAAGAGTTTTGGAAGCATGCCAGACCTGTTGAACCACAGGATTAGAGCTGACACATTGTGACTTCCCATACATTCTAGTAGCCTAAGAAAATTATTAAAGACTATCCCAGAAGTAAGAGACAAATAAACTACAACTCTTGGTAAGAGATATTGCAAAGCTGCATTGCAGACCATTTACCATACTCCCCTATACACGTTTTAGAAACAAATCAAGCAAGCTCATTATCCTCAATGAGTTTTCCTCAATTGCTTCTCCCTTATTAAAATAGCAACTTAGTTTCAAATAAACACATCTCTAAGCAGGCTATATATTGTCCTTGCCAATAAAATTATGCAAACACAAGTAAATTTTAAAATTTATTGAGCACATATAATTTGAAAATTCTGCTATGCACAATACAAAATTGAAAAACAGAAACAAAACAATAATCCAATTTCCAATATAGCCTGTAAGAAACTTGGAAGTTTTCATATTATCTTAAGTAAAAAGCTGAAAAAATGAAAACAAAAACAGAAAAAAAAAAACAAAAACATTTCTTAGATCTGTAAGAGAAATGAGGCTCCCCAAATTGAAGATAGGTGTTTACTGACAGGTGGACACAGAATCACAATTTGCCTGAGAGAGTTGAAATGTCCTCAGGAGCCAGTGTCTAGGTAGGGAAGCCTGAATTGTAATTGAAGAATTGCTGGGGGACACCTGGGTGGCTCAGTTAGTTAAGGTCTGCCTTTGGCTGAGGCCATGATCCCAGACTCCTGGGATCGAGCCTCTTGTAGGACTCCTTGCTCAGCAGGGAGTCTGCTTCTCTCTCTCTGTCTGCCCCTCCCCCTATATGTGCTCACTCTCACTCTCTCTCTTAAATACATAAATAAAATCTTAAAAAAAAAAAAAAAAAGAATTGTTGGAAGCTCAGTGTGGAAATATCAGAGATAAATTGTCCAGAGAAATCCACTCATCAGGGAACCCCCATATTTCTGTGAATTTTATTTCCTGGGTTTCTACCAATTCTCTTTCATGTGGTCTCACAATGAATGTCAGAGAAAAACAACCTTGTGCTTCCCCCAAAGGGACGGCAAAAGGAACCATTTTGAAGTAGGCCAGAGCATTCTGCAGTTCTTAACAATGTCTGTTCTCAGGAGAAAGTATTTAAATAGAGCCTAACATGCTGGAGTTTTATTGGAGCCTAGCTGACCTGGGTGAAGGGAAATACCCAACTTCTGCTCTGTTTACCTTTCCTCGTGGGAGAAGGAAAATTCCTAACTCTAGCCCATCTAGCATCCTGCCCCACCTAAGAGTGAAGAGAGCCTGAGAAGCACATATAAAGTCATAATCTAGAGGCACAAGATCACTAAAAGACTGAGATCTAATTGTAGGATGACAGAGTGCTACTCTCCCCCCACATCTTACCATCACCTTACTAATGGGTTTATTACAGCCTTCCTTACAGCTAGTACATCATTGCTAGCAATCATGAAAAAGTTATAAGACATACTAAAAGTCAAAAACACAGTTTGAAAAGATAGAGCAAGCATCAAACAGACTCCTATATGGAAGGGATGTTGAATTATCAGATTAGATATTTAAAAGAACTTGATTAATATGCTAAGGACTCGAGTAGGTAAAGTAGACAGAATGTAAGAACAGATGGACAATGTAAACAGAATTCCTAAGAAAGAAAGAAAAGGAAATGATAGAGATGATTAAGTCTGTAAGAGACATGAAGAAATGCAATTGATGATGTTATTGGTAGACTGGACACTGCTAAAAAAAAAAAAAAAAAAGAATACCTGAGATAAATAAAAACCTCAAAAACTGAAAAGAAATAGGAAAAAAGACCGAGAAAAAGAGAAGAATGTTCAGAACTGTGGGACAAGTATAGAAGGTATAACATACATGTATTAGAGATACCAGAAGGAGAATAAAGAGAGAGAATGGAAGAAATACCTGAAACACTGAGTGAGAATTTCCCCCAAATTAATATCAGACAACAAACCACAGAACTAGGAAGCTCAGAGACACCTAGCAGGAAAAATGCCAGAAAAATGACACCTAGCCACGTTCAAACTACAAAGAAATCAAAGATAAGGAAAAAAATATGAAAGAAAAAAAATACCTTACCTATACAAAAGCAAAGGTGAGAATTGCATCTGATGTCTCAGAAACCATACAAACAAGACAATGGAATGAAATATTTAAATTGTTGAGAGACTGTTTCCTACAGTCAACAAAATTAAGAGGCAACCCACAGAATGGGACAAAATATTTGCAAATGACATTACAGATAAAGGGCTGATATCCAAGATCTATAAAGAACTTCTCAAAATCAACACTCAAAAAACAAATAACCCAGTGAAAAAGTGGGCAGAAGACATGAACAGACACTTCTCCAAAGAAGGCATACAAATGGCTAACAGATACATGGTAGAATGTTCAACATCACTAACCATCAGGGAAATACAAATCAAAACCACAATGAGATACCACCTTATGCCAGTGAGATGGCAAAAATTAAAACAGGAAACAGTAAATGTTGGCGAGGATGTGGAGAAAAGGGAACCCTTTTACATTGTTGGTGGGAATGCAAGCTGGTATAGCCACTCTGGAAAACAGTATGGAGGTTCCTCAAGATGTTAAAAATTAAGCTGCTCTACAACCCAGCAATTGCACTACTAGGTATTTACCCCACAGATACTGATGTAGTGAAAAAAGGGGCACATGCATCCCAATGTTCACAGCAGCAATGTCCACAATAGCCAAATTGTGGAAGGAGCTGAGATACCCTTCAATAGATGAATGGATAAAGAAGATGTGGTACATATATGTAGTAGAATATTATTTGCCATTAGGAAGGATGAATATCCACTATTCATGCCGATACATGGATGGAACTGGAGGGGATTATGCTAAGTGAAGTAAGTCAAGCAGAGAAAGACAATTATCATATGGCTTCACTCATATGTGGAACATAAGCAATAACACAGAGAACCATAGAGGAAGGGAGGGAAATCTGAAGGGGGAGAAATCAGAGAGGGAGACAAACCATAAAAGACTATGCACCCTGGGAAACAAACTGAGGGTTTCAGCAAGGAGGAGGGTGGGAAGATGGGGTAACAGAGTGATAGGTATTAAGGAGGCCAGATGTTGTGATGAATACTGGGTATGATGTGCAACTAATGAATCACTGAACACTACATCAAAAACTAATGATGTACTATACAGTGGTTAACTGAACATAATAATAATAAAAATAAGCTACATAGGAAAGAAAAAAAGTGTTGAGAGTGGAAAAAATAATATATATATATAATTTTCAACCCTGCAAAATTATCCTTCAAAAGTGAGAGAGAAATAAAGACAAAAATTTAAGGAATCAGTTGCCAGTAAGTGTGGCTTGCAAGAAATGTTAAAAGAGATTCTATGGAGAAAAGGAAAATGATATGGATCAGAGAGTCAGATCGACATAAAGGAATGAAGAGTATGGGACATTTATTTTTCTTATTCTTAATTGACCTAACAGTAAACAGTTTGTTCAAAATAATAACAACAATATATTTGAATATGTATGACCATATAGAAGCATGTGAAAAAATGTTCAACCTCTTGTTACTAGGGACTTGCAAATAAAGCAATAAGGAAATACCACTACACACCTTTTTGAATAGCTAGTATCCAGAACACTGACACCACCAAATTCTGGCAAGGATTTGGGGCATAATACACTCACATTCATGGCTGGTGGGAATGCAAAATGGTCCAGCCACTTTGGAAGATAGTTTGGTGATTTCTTACAATGCAAAACATACTCTTACCCAATGATTTGGCAGTTGTGCCCCTTAGTATTTACACAAAGGTGTTGAAAATTTATGACCACACAAAAACCTGCACACACATGTTTATAATAGCTTTATCATAATTGCCATTACTTGATAGCAACTAAAATGCCCTTCAGTGGGTAAATGGATAAATGAACTGTGGTACATCCAGAAAATGGAATATTCAGCATTAGCAACAAATGCAATATCAGACCAAGAAAAATATAGAGGGAATTTAATGAATATTACTAAGTGAAAGAAGCCAATCTGAAAAGGCTATAATACAGTATGATTTTCAAGTATATGACATTCAGGAAAAGGCAAAATTTTGGACACAATAAAGATCAGTACGTTCTAGGTGTTAAGAAAGAGAGGAGGATGAATAGGTGGGGCAGAGAGGATTTTTAGGGCAGTATTCTGTATTATACTATTATGGTGGATACATATCATTATATGTTTACATATGCATTATACAATTGTCCAAACTCATAGAATGTACAACAGCAACTCTGCGCTGAACTCAACTCTGAAGTAACTTTGGACTTTCGATGGTAATGATGTGTCAATGTAGGTTCATCAAAGTTCATTAACTGTAACAAATGTATCACTCTGGTGGTGGAAGTTCATAATGGGGCATGTTAGGCATATGTAGCAAGAGGGAGCATTTGGGAAATCTCTGTACCCTTTGCTCAATATTGCCATGAACTTAAAGCTACTTCAAAATATGTCTATTTAAAAAACGAACAGTAAATGGTGTCTACATTTGTCTTCCTTGAACACCTGTTTGATTTTTTCTTCTTTTTTCACTCCACCACCTAGTGTGTTAGTTAGTTAGTTATAACACACTAGTTAATAAATTTAATCTCAAGTGCTGTTGCATGATGTGATGAATGTCTTGGGATATGTATGTATGTATGTATGTAAGTATGTATTTATTTTAAGGTTTTATTTATTTATTTGACAGAGAGAGACACCGAGAGAGGGAGCACAAGCAAGAGGAGTGGGAGAGGAAGAAGCAGGCTTCTAGCCAAGCAAGGAGCCCAATGCGGGGCCCGATCCCAACCTGAGCCGAAGGCAGACGATTAATAACTGAGCCACCCAGGCTCCCCAAGTCTTGGGATATTTTTATCTTGTTGCCCTTTTTTTTTTTTTTGGCAAATATCTATGATGGATGTAGCAAATAACATGTTTTTCTCTATATGATAAGTAAATTAGAAGAGTTAAAATATATATTTTTTTATTAATCACCTTAGTTATTCTTTACAACAACATTATCATTTAGATGGTATTGTTATCCCATTTTACGGATGATGAATCAGAGGCACAGAAAGAGGTTATATTTAAATTCATTCCTGGGGCATCTGGGTGGCTCCCTCAGTTAAGCGTCTGTGTTCTGCTAGATCATGATCTCAGGGTCCTGGGATCCAGCCCTGCGTAGGGCTCCCTGCTCAGCGAGGAGTCTGCTTCTCCCTCTTCCTCTGCTCCTCTCTCCACTCGTGCTTTCTCTGTCTCTCTATCCCTCTCTCAAATAAGTAAATAAAATCCTAAAAAAAAAAATTGAATTCATTCCTGATTGTTTTCAAATTACATTCGAGTTGATTATCTTTAGCAAATGCAGGGACAAAGATTACCCAAAAAGTGGCACACCAGGTTATGTTGCCCAAACTTATGCTGTTTAACACAATGCCCTTCAATCATTTACAGTGAAATTATAGTGAATTCTTATACAATATTTATAATTTAGCACTGTCTACACACATCATTAGACAACTTGGATTTTGTCTGGCTTACATAAAGAAAGCAATATCGAACAGCATTTGTTACTTTGTTACTCACCCGAGATACTTTGGCCTTTGAGGAGTTAGTGTAAGTTCTAAAATAGTAACTAATCATCAGTTTTAGAAGGTTGTTTGCTAATTGAACTAGAATAATAGAAAGAGCAAAATATCATGGAGACATAGAATTAGAGAAGAACCTTATGCTCACAAAACTTTGAAACTTATATAAACCCATTGCATTGAATTTCTGAACCATGAACAAACCTAACAAGTAGTTTAGAACTTGTATATTGTAGTTATTTTAAGGCCAGTTTTTTCTTCCTCTAGGCTTTCTTTCATAGGGTATGACACTATTCCTTCAGTTACCTGAGTTCCCACCCTAGTTCTGCAGACATCCTATTAGAATTAAGAATAAAACTCGATCCTGCTTCTCTTATGAATGGTCTTAGTGAGTTATTAATGTCACCATTTTTACCTTGGGAAAAAGAATGTAAAACTAGAGGACGAAGTCTTGCAGGAGCCTGTACCAATTCCCTCCAACAGTGACAGTTGCTAGGCAGAGCTCATAAACAGTAATCCTGGGCACACAAGTTACTTTATAACCAGAATGTCTTTGATGCTCAAAGCCAGATAAAAAGAGACAACTTGGGGATACTTTGGGCATTCTCTCCATGAGAGAAAGCATGGAATGTACACTTGGCTATCTCTTAAAGGTCTGACTTCTGATCTTGGGGTCACGGGGTCGAGCCTGGTGATAGACTCTGAGCTCAGCAGGGAGTCTGCTTGGGATTCTCCCTCTCCCTCTGCCACCCCCATAAATAAATAAATCTGTAAAAAAATAAAGATAATAAATACTCAAAAACCCTCACTTTGTAATTATTTCATTACATATCTCTATTAACTATGCTCTTTAGGTTATTTACATCTATTGTATATCTAGAACAGAAGTACTATATAATTTAGCATTACTCTACATCTTCTTTAAATACCGTATTTAGTAATGTCACATTTATGGCTGTTTAACCACCTTTGTATAGGACCTACTGTGCAGTTATTTCCCAGTGAATTCTTACTATTTCTCTACATAGGATCTTCCTTCAACTATATCCCACCCTGGTGTGGGATTTAGTTAATCTGACTGCCTTGTGGAAATCTAATTTGAAATTTCTGCATGGAGATAATTTTTTTTTAAATCAGTCTATTTCAGCTAAAGTAGAAACCACATATTCTTTTCTTTGTGAACCCCTCAGACTCCAGACAAATCTGGTTTTCCAGAATTGTTGAACTGGCATGAAATCAGCACAGCACAATAGTCTCTAAATTGAACTTGAATGAACTTCATGTTTCATTAATGTTCAGATTTGATAGAAAGAAATGATGGAAAAGGAGATAAGCAAATATCTCATTTTTTTCTTCTCCAGTGTATCAAATTTACCCAACAACAAAAATTGTCTATAAAGCTTTTCCTTTAGCACTCACTCTGTTTGTGCCAGCAAATCCCTAAGCTTCTACTAATATTGTAATGTTAGCTAACATGCTTTCAAAAATTGGCCACATCCAATTATGCTCGTAAGAATGTTCTATTAGTCTCATTTATAAAGGGTGTTTTTCTTAGCAAAACATAATGAAATAATTGCCTTTGACAGTGTTTAGTGAGGGAACTTTGACTGGGGTAAGTGCTATGAAAAGATGAGGTCAGATTTGAGATTCATTTGTCGTGTTGTCATGGAACATTAAAAATATTTGTGGAGAAAAATTTTCTTTGAGTTAATGTAATCTAATGAAAATAGTTTTTAAATTATTACAGCACCCTTCTCAGATTGTACATCCAAATAGATTTGCTTATTCATTAGGGCTAAACATACATACACACATATGCCTACACACACATATACATGTACTTTAAATACAAGAGATTATTTTTTTCTCTGATCTATATGTTTATATTTCTATTACAGTTACATAATAACCAAAATATGATATTATTAAATATCTTTAGTAAGCTCTATATGAATGCTTTATGTGGGGTATGCATGCAAATATGTTTGTTGTGGTTGTATTTGTATATTATTTGTGGAAAACCATATATTTGATGTATTTGTTGAAGTCCACTTAATCTTATGAAAGTGAAATTTCACAGGCACTTCTATGGAAAGAGAAAGTCATCTTATCATGAAAAATCTTACTGTATATATCATATATATATATATATATAAGCTTTATAAAAATTAATGACCCCATAATAGAAATATTAGCAATTAAATATAATACCAATTATTTGCTAAGCAATAATATTAAAAAAAACTAAATGTATTTTTATCTTTACAGTGTTATTTTTCTAACTGGTATATGTGGGCATTTTAAAAGTCAGTGTCTTATTTTGTAAATTCAAAAGAAACACATTTTTTTTAAATTTTAAGAATGTATTTATTTTATTTATTTATTCATGAGGGACAGAGAGAGAGAGGGGCAGAGGCAGAGGGAGAAGCAGGCTCCCTAAGGAGCAGGGAGCCTGATGGGGGACTTGATTCTAGGACCCCAGGATCATGACCTGAGCCTAAGACAGACACTTAACCATCTGAGCCACCTAGTCGTCCTCAAAGAAACATCTTACTGCTCAGCATAATGGTACTCTTGCTTTCCAGAAACAAATAAACAAACAAACAAAATATATATATAAAAAAACTGCAACTAGGGACGCCTGGGTGGCTCTGTCAGTTAAGCATCTAACTTCAGCTCAGGTCATGATCTCGGGGTCATGGGATCGAACCCCACATTGGGCTTGTCCCTTAGCAGCTTGTCCCTCTGCCTCGCCCTCTACCCCTCCCTCCCATACTGGTGCTTTCTTTCTCTCTCTCTCTCTCTCTCAAATAAGTTAATACAATCTTTTAAAAAAACTGCTGAATTTTACTCTTTCAAGTATTTTTAGTGTAAAAACTTACAAAAAATAATAATACATATACATCTTTACTCTGTCTTTCATCTGTATTTTCCCATTATTAAAAAAGAATAAAAAATAAATAAAAAAGAATAATCTGTCACTGATATATAAGTACATCAACCTTATAATTTTTACATGATTTTGTTTTGTTTATAAATAGTTTTGACCTAACCCTTAAGGAAATTATAACGTAAATAATAAGTTTAGTACATATATAAATTGAATACTTTAATGTATATTTATAAATAAATATCAGAAAACAGACATCAGACATCCTCAAAAAGAAGAAAAAGGTCAAAGTAAAACATTTGCAGCTATGGTCAAGTAATTTATTATATTTCTACTTAAACATATTTAAATGAAATATATCTGTATGTCTATCTAAACATGTATATTTTATAATAAACTGCCCAAACTCTACTTAGAGAATGTGGAATGATATTAATAACTGGAAACTTGGCTGGCATTCAGCTCACAGATGGGATAGGTATTTTGTGATGGCAAGTGTGGTATGTTTGCCATCCCATGTTACTACCTATCATTTCTCTTCAGTCAGAAAAAAAAAACGGTACGCCGGGAGTGAAGTAGTGTCACCACACTACTACCTACTACATCTGGGATGTGAATTTTAAAGAAAATGAAATCAGACAAAATATACTGTGAATGGTAGACTGTGATTAATATTGGCTTTGCTTACTGTGTTGGTCAAAGAAGAAATACAGAGTGAATCAGATTTGTGCAGGAATAATTATTTTTCTTATATTTCAAGGACAACCATAAGAGTAAGGTAAAGTCTTTAGTTCAGAATTAAAATTGATGTGTGCCTGGTATTCACAAGAGAATTATCTAAGTATTATACATGTCACCATGACTTCCAACTTAACATCTGGTAGGGAAACTTCATCAGTATGCAAACTGAGAGATGGGGTGACTGATGTAGTAAACTCTTCATATAACATGTACTAAAAAGATCAAGATCTCTTTTTAATCAACAGTTGAGACAAATGAAAAATAAAGGATGAAAGAAAATAAAATTGAGAATTCTATATTACCACATACAAAAGTTGAAATTTATAAGGTCCTGTAGAAACAGAGCAAAAGTAGTGTATGATAATATATAGATGCTTTTTAAACATTTGGGTTTTTAAAAAAATATTTTATTTATTTTATAGAGAGAGCACACAAGCAGGGGGAGCAGCAGAGGGAGAGGGAGAAGCAGGCTCCCTGCTGAGCAGGGAGCCCGACGAGGGCTAGATTCCAGGACTCTGGGATCATGACCCGAGCTTAAGGCAGATGTTTAACCGTCTGAGTCACCCAGGCACCTGCTTTTTAAACATTTGATTTGATTCTGAATGAAATATGAAATAAATATAAAATATTTGGATTTTGTAAGGCAAGAAATAAAAATGAGTTGAAAGCAATCTCAAGATAAAAAGTGGTTTGACATAACAAGATAGTAATGAAACAAAAGATCAATAGCTAAATGAAATCTACCCTTTGAGATGGTGAAGAACATAATTATTACTGTACAAAATTGAACCAGAATTGTACTATAAACAATACAGAAAATAAGAAAGAAATATTAAGAGGACTAAAGACACTTTAATATATTATGGATGTGCAAGACCAAAGTAAAAATAACCAAAGAATAGTGGATAGAAATGATTTAAAATAAATACTGCAAATGTGTATAACAAATACTAAATTCTAAAATGTGCCGAAATTGCTTCTTGAATAGCAGTCATCAATTTTTCAGGTAGATAGATTTTAAAACATGAATTTGCATATGCTGTTTATTGAAAATCTATTGATCACATGGATCTGTATGTCACAGTTTTAACAATCTTTTAAAATTGGTAGATTGAAAATAATTTAAATCAGTTACTATATAGTTTTCTTTACCAAACACCTTATTAATTTAATTAGAGCAAGCGAGAAGGTTGAAATAATAATTTAACTTGTCTTTTTAATTTTTAAGCTGCCTATTAATTCTGCAGGCAATAGAAAGTTTAACATAAGAAATTATCAGAAGTATAGTAAATGTATGATGAATCTACAGTTTTTAACAAGAATCCTCTATGTAGCTTCTATGCTACTGGTTTGGGAAATGCAAGGTGGATTTTGGACTTAGAAAATCCAACCATTGGGCAAGAATAAATGAAACTTTGCCTGAGATTTAAAGGAGTATCTATCTATCTATCTATCTATCTATCTATCTATCTATCTATCTACCTACCTACCTACCTACCTACCTATCATCTATCCATTAAAGATTTATTTTATTTATTATTTTAGAGGTGGGGAGGAGCAGAAGAAGAGGGGAACAGGGCACTGAGTGCAGAGGCTGACCCAGGGCTCCATCCCACAACTCTGAGATCATGGCCTGAGCCGAAATCAAGAGTCAGACACTTTACTTGACGGAGCAACCCAGGCACCCCAGAATATCATTTCATTTAATTAAGAATATGAAACCAATGTCTTTAGAAGAATGAATATGTTTTGTTAGATATGGACCTCTTACCCTTTCTAAATTATAGTGTCAGATATGCACACTTATAAAGATGTTAAATAAGGAATAAACAAAAAATGAATATATAAAATAAAAAAATTAAAATAGTTAATATGGTCTAAATATGTTTTAAACCAGAAAATTGTGCATGAGATGTCTTTTGGGTTATTTCTTACAATTTTATGCTCTGTGGAATAATGCTAGCATAATAATTTGCAGGATCGAGCTCTTTATAACTCAGTGTTTTATACAACTGGAAATTATGCAAAAGTTATCCTATCTGTCATGGGAAATAAGTATTTTCAAAAGGATTTTATTAAAGACACTTAGTAAAATATTTAGTGAAATACCTCTTATTTTAGAGTGTTTTTAGTCAATATCGGCCAGCCCTCTAAATTGTGGAATAAAGTATATCCCAAACTCTTAGTTGGCTGTGTAATTGTCTCTCATAATTTTTTTAGAGTAATATATATGGTAGCCTCAATTATGAAAAAGAAGCATATATAATTATAACTAATCCCAAATATTAATTGATAACCTATGGGGATAGTCAGTAGAAATGAGTTAATATGGTTAAATATTAACTGATTTGACATGGTAAAACATGATTGCCATTGAATACTACCTGTAACTGAAGAAATACTTTAATTTTACTTGCTTACTCTGTACTATAACTTTGCTTTTATGTAAATTACAAGCTATTGTGGTACTTTTTAGTATGTGTGCTGCCGAAGCAAGCACATATTGTGGTATTTTTTAAAAACATTAACTTATGAAATCAAAACCAGTTGAAAACATGTTCTTTCAAAAGCATTTTTTTTTTTCTTAGAGCCATTTTAATGTCACAGAAAATTTGAGAGGAAAGTATAGATATTTCCCATATAGTCCCTGTCTGCACACATGCATAGCCAACCCTATGATCAACATCACTTACCAAAGTGGTACATTTGTTACAACAGCTGAACCTACACTGCCACGTCATTATCACTCAAAGCCTGTAATTTCTCTTAGGGTTCATTCTTGGTGCTCTACATTCTGTGGTGCTGTACATTGTGTAGATTTGGATAGACGTATAATGACGTGTATTCATCATTATAATATCATACAGAGGAGCTTCACTGCCTTCTGTCCTGTTTATTCCTCCTCTCAGCCCTACCCCCTGGCAGCTGCTGATCTTTTTACTGTGCCCGTAGTTTTGCCTTTTCCGAAATTTTACATAGTTGGAATCATACAATATGTAGCCTTTTCAAACTGGTCTCTTTCAGTTAATAATATGTATTTTAAGATTCCTCTGTGACTGTTCATAGCTCAATAGCTAACTTCTTTTTAATACTGAGTAATATTCCATTTTCTGGATGTACTGTAGTTTATTCATCCATTTATCTACTGAAGGGCACCTTGGTTGCTTCCAAGTTTTGGCAGTTATGAATAAAGCTGCTATAAACATCAGTGTGAAGGTTTTTTTGTGGACATAGGATTAATTTTGGGGAACAAATATCAAGGAGAACAATCGCTGGATCATTTGGTTTGTTTGGTATGTTTGGTTTTATAGGAAACCACCAAACTCTCTTCCAAAGTGGCTGTACCATTTTGCATTCCCACCAGCCATGTATAGGAGTTTCTATTGGTTCATATCCTTGCTAGTATTTGTTGTTGTCAGTGTCACAGATTTTGACCGTTGTAATAGATAGATATGGATAGTATCTTATTATTTCTTTAATTTGCCTTTCCCAGATGACTAATGATGAGGAGTATCTTTTCAAATGCTTATTTTCCATTTGTATGTCTTCTTTGATGAGATGCCCATTAAGGTTTTTGGTCCATTTTTAGTCTGGTTGTTTGTTTTCTTATTTTTGAGTTTTAAGAGCTCTTTTTATGTTTTGGATCACAATCTTTTGTTAATTTTTGTCTTTTGCAAATATTTTCTCCCTCTCTGTGGCTCGTCTTCTCATTCTTCCGACAGTATTGTTGACAGAACAATTGTTTTTAATTTAAATGAAAACCAGCCTGTCAGTCCTTTTTTTTTTTTTTTTCATGGATCATGCCTTTGATGTTGTATCCAAAAAAGCATCAGTATACTCAAGGTCATCTAGATTTTCTCCTATGTTAACTTTTAGGAGTTTTATAGTTTTGCATTTTTGTCTAGGTCCATGATCCATTGTGAATTAATTTTTGTACAGAATTTGAAGTCTAAATCTAGATTTGTATGCATGTGTGGGTATGTCCACTTGAAAAGATAATCCTTTGCTCCATGGTATTGCCTTTGTTTCGGTGTCAAAGAACAGTTGGCTTTCCTTATGTTGATCCATTTCTAAGCATTCTGGATTGTTTCAGTGATCTATTTGTCTCTTTTTTTTTTTTTTTTTTTGCTGATACTAACTGTATCAGCAAATGTTGATTACTATAGCTTTATATTAAGACTCAAAGAGAATAGTGCCAATTCTCTAACTTTGTCCTTCTCCTTCAAAATTGTGTTAGCTATTCTGGGTCTTTTAACTTTCTGTATAAACATCAGAATCAGTTTGTCAATATCCACAGAATAACTTGCTCGGGGTTTGATTGGGATTGCATTGAATCTATAGATCAAGTTGGAAAGAAATGACACCTTAACAATATAGAGGCTTCCTATTCACGAACATGGACTATCTTTAATAATTTAGCTCTTTTTTTTTTTATTTAAGTCATCAGTTTTGTAGTTTTCTTCCTATAAATTTTGCACCTATTTATTTAGATTTATACCTAAGTATTGCATTTTGGGGCATGCTAGTGAAAGTTGGTATTGTATTTTTTATTTTAAATTCAACTTGTTCATTGCTGGTGTGTAGGAAAGCAACTGACTTCTGCATATTAACCTTGTGTCCTGAAACCTTGCTAAATTGCTTGTTAGTCTAATAGGTTTTCTTTTTCAGTTATTTTGGATTTTTTACATAGACAATGTTGTCATCTGTGAACAAAATCTGTTTATTTTGGTGTATGTTTTCTGTTTGTGTGTGTGCGTGTGTGTGTGCGCGTGTGTGTTTTAGGATACCTTTATTAAGCTATAATTCACACTTATAGTTCAACAATTTAAAATAATTGATTTTTTAGCATATTCACAGAGTTGTACAACCATCACCATAATCAGTTTTGGAATATTTTCATCACTCCTCAAAAAACTCCCCATTTTTTGAGCATTTTCATCTCTCTATATCCATTTATCCCTGAGCAGTCACTCTTCATGTCCCTGCAATACTTCTCTTATCCCTAGGAAAACACTAATCTACTTTCTATCTATATGAATTTGCTTACTATAGGCATTTCATATAAATGGAATCAAACAATTCTTTTGAACTTTTGTTTCTGATTCCCTTCATGTGACATGATGCAGTCAAGGTTCATTCATGTTGTAGCATGCATCAGTACTTTATTCTTTTTGTTACATTACTTATGATCGCCAAAAAGTATAAGCAACTCAAATGTCCATCAGTGGATGAATGAATAAATAAAATGTGGTATATCCATGCCATGGAATATTATTTGACAAAAGCAGTTTTCTATAACATTTGCTTCTTTATAAATTGCTGAATTGTTATAATATTTAAAAATAGTAGCTTATTAAATGAAAACCAGTTGACACTGTGATAGTTGAATATTGAAAATGGTAAAACATATATCCAAAAATATAAGCCATAAATTTATTAATATTTTAATTCATATTCATATGAATTAGCCATGCAGAAATAATGCTCTTCAGTTAAACTGGATGTTTTAGGTTTTTAGTGATTACTTTTGATTTTAGATAAAATATAGGACAATATATATAAACTTTTATTGTGAAATTCCTTAGATGTTTTGCTTGCCTCTATGATCTATACATGCATATGCAAAAATGTAATTATATCATAAAAAGTAATAGTATTAAAAAGTTTGAAACTTTCATCTAGAAATGTCGAGCTATGCTACTACCTATGAAAATAGTAGCTGACACGGACATACCTGATTGATGCTTGGGGAAAATGGTGGGAGCAGTGATAAAGACTGGAGTATTGCCATCCAGTAACCATGTCTGGAAGCAATGTCAGAATAGTAACTTTATAACCAGAGCATAATATATATATCCACATTGGTCTTTATGCTCTACTCTTAAAAATTATGTATTGTGGGGCACATGGGTGGCTCATTTGGTTGGTCGTCTGACTCTTGATTTCAGCTGGGGTCATGGTCTCAGGGTTGTGGGATTGAGCCCCACATCTGGCTCTGCACTGGGCATGGAGCCTGGTTGGGATTCTCTCTCTCCCTCTGCCCTCCCCACCCCCACTTCATGTGAATGTGCGCACGCACATACACACACACACACTCTCTCTAAAAATAAAAATAAAAATTTTAAAAATTTTAAAATTATGTATTGATTTATAAACTGTGTCGAATTATGCCATATTTTTCTCTAATTAGAGATCTGTTATTACTGCAATTCTATATATAGATGGCACTACCTACATAATAGTGCTGTGTGAAAAACAAACATTAATTTATTTTTAGTTTATATTCATATTCATATATTCAGTTTATATTTCATTCAAAAGATTTTAACTTAAAATAAATGTGATAAAAATTACCACTTAAAATATTCTTGTAGCATTAAAGATGTTACCTCCTGTAGTAACTTCGCCTAATTTTTCTCTTTCTCTTTTTCTTTCCTTGATACTCATTTCATCTTTTATACTTCATTCATTTATTTCAATATATATTAAACTCCTACTATGTGCAAGATCCGGTGCAAGATCTGAACACATAGAAGCAAAAAATATAAAATATATATCAATGTAAATAGGTCTGTAGGTATATTAGTTTCCTATCAGTACTGTAACAAATGGGCATAAAGTTAGTAGTTTATTTATTTATTTTTTTAAAGATTTTATTTATTTATTTGAGAGAGAGAAAGAGATCACAAGTAGGCAGAGAGGCAGGCAGAGGGAGAGGGGGAAGCAGGCTTCCTGCTAAGCAGAGAGCTCGATGCAGGGCTTGATCCCAGGAGCCTGAGATCATGACCTGAGCCGAAGGCAGAGTCTTTAACCCACTGAGCCACCCAGGCACCCCTAAAATTAGTAGTTTAAAACAACACAAGTGTATCATTCTAGAGCTGCTGGAAGTTGGAATTTTGAAATTAATCATAAGGAACTAAAATCTAGGTATTGGTATATTTTCCTTCTTGAGGTTATAGTGAAGAATGCTTTTCTTTATCTTTATTTCTAGAAGCTACCTGCATGCCTTTGCTCACAGCCACTTCTCTTTTAGAGCCACCTGTGTGGAGTCTTCAAATCCGTCTCTCTTGCTCTCCATCACTCTTGGTCTTGCTCTCCTTCTTTCTTTTGCTCTAACCTCTGGTTAGTCACATGGTCTCTGATTCCCCTGCCATCCTCTTTCCCTTACAAACGCCCTTGTGGTCACAGTTGATCCACAAAAATAATCCCCAGTCATCTTCTCGTCTCATTTCAAATCCTAACGTAATCTCATCAGCAAAGTCCTTTCCCCCCCCCATGTAAATTAACAAATTCATGGGTTCTAGAGATTAAAAATGGACATCTTCAGTGGGGGGAGCATTATTCTGTCTATTGCAGGAGGTATGTCTATATCTCTGTTACAAGTTGCATTTATAATGTATGTGTGCATATTGAATGGGAGAAAAAATATTCAATATTCTGTTAGATTTAAAAAGAGTCCCTGTACATATTAAAACAAGTTATTATTAAAGTCCATAAACATTTCTAAAGATATTAATGGAAGACCTTGTGCTTTCTCACTCTCCCTCTCTCTCTCAAATAAAATCTTAAAAAAAAAACATGGTGCTTCCATGGTGTAATCTTTAGAGATAGCCACTACCCTATCTTTAGTAATCATTTCCTTGATATTTTAAGCCTTAGACATATGTCCCTAAACAATATATTCATACCTGATTTATAATCAGGTATAATCAGTCAAGCTACATTGTATGTATTATGATATGTCTTGCTTTCTTTGCTCAGTTTATATTTGTAAAATCCATCCATCATTTTGTATATAAATCTGGATTATTTATATGATTTTTTTGTACAGCATTGCACTGATTTCATTTATAATCCAATTGTCTTAGAGTGGAGCCTCTTAAAAAGCAGATTGAAATAACAAGATATAATAATCACGATGATAATAATAAAGAATTATGTTGGCTTTCCTATCTCATTATATTTCTATTACCAGTTTATACAACATGTTCTTTACTCTAAGTCTGAAGCAGCAGCCATATCTGGGAAATGTACAATTTCTGTGGTAAAGGGAACAAGTAAATGGGTTGAATTGGGTTTTGTCCTTTAAAGCTTCTTCCCAGAACTGACAGAGAACTTCCACTCCTAATCATAACCCAAATAGGTCACAGGCCCATATGTAATTTCAAGGAGGCAGGGAAGTACACCTACTTTGTGTAGCTGGAGGGGAGAGACCTGGTTGGATCTCATGGACTGCACTAATCAATTCTGTGACTACAGTACACTCAATTTGTTATTTCTGCTCACAAAATCATCCTCAAGTACATGATCATTGTATATAAAGTACATCATTAATTGGTAACAATATTGAGAAAATGCAATTAGCAAGTTAAAATTTTGTGAACCTATCTTAAAATGTGGGTAAAACATGATGCTTGTACAGTAAAATTTAAAAGATAGAACATTCCACTACCAGTACTGTGCTAAAAATAGGACTGTATATCCCAGAATATATAAAAATGATCTTACCTAAAAAAATCATTTACAAAATTAGAACTTTGGGAAAAAGCATACTTTTTTATATTGTGACATTTCACACCGTAGCGTACTTTTTAAAAATGTTAGTACTTTAAAGTGCCTATAGAATATTTTAAATCAGGTGAGACTTTTGTGTCATTCAGTATGACTTAGGAAAATGTTGATAGCATAAAGATGAGCTCCTTTTAGTTGTTTCCAAGCCTTAGAGGATGTCCTTTGCAGACAGTTGTCAGTTTGGGGGAATTTGTGTGTGTATGTGTGCGCGTGCGTGTGCTGAGATTCTTTTCATTGCTCCTTGTTATGATTTATTTTCCTTCCCTTAATCAGTGTAGGGTATTAGCAGGAAAGTGGTACCATAATTTGGTATTTGTAACTTGGCAAGAGCATTTATAGCAGTTTCTTTAAATTCAGCTCATTCCAGACGTCAGCTTATTGTCATCTCATCTAAAGTCTATATTCCTATAACAGAGAAATACATATGTCCTCCTTCCAAACTCTGATCAAGGCATTTCTAAAAGCAAGTCCTGCCACATGCTGATGCCTTATCTTGGGAACAGCTTCATTTCACATTCCCTAAACGTTTGCGAGCACAGACTTCATTAATTGTTAGGCTAAGATGTCAAAGCGAAATTTTCCCCACTGGTTCGCCTTGAGCTGACACAGGTATTAGAATTCTCCCCTATCCACTCTGCAAAATGCCTTTACAGCACTTTTCAAACCTTGGTGTGATAGTGAAAAAACAATTTAAAAAAACAAAACCAGGGGCTTAGTGATAGACAGATGTGTATCTGTCTTTGCCTTTTCTATACCTCATTTTCATTATCTGTAAATTGAAGATGATAATGATAATCATAGTTCCCAAATCTTAAGGTGTATCTTTTTTTCGGTGTCTTCATTCGCCTACTGCATCATAGGAATCAATTAAAAATAATTGTTTCTATTAGTTTACTAAATGTGTCCCCCACCATTTTGTGAACTACATGAGAATAAAGGTTGCATTTTTTCACATTATTGCCTCCCAAATCTATAGCAATATTGCAAACAGAATGCAGTCTTTATATACTATCATTAGACTCTAACAGATAACTGCTTTTAGCTGTGGCATATTCATGTAAAAAAACAGTATATGTCGGTTTTTGTAATGTTGAAAAATATTCCTAATAATTAAAGGACAATTTTATAGACAAACATTTTGTTTGTTTGTTTGTTTGTTTGTTTTTTTATTTTTTTTTATTTTTTAATTAACGCATAATGTATTATTTGCCCCAGGTACATGTCTGTGGATCCTCAGGCTTACACATTTCACAGCACTTACCATAGCATATACCCTCTTCAATGTCCATAACCCAGCCATCCTATCCCTACCCGCCCCTACCCCCCAGCCACTCTCGGTTTGTTTCATGAGTTTAGGAG
>CM052898.1:172857422-172899732 GCA_028534135.1 Potos flavus
TCCTCCTCTCTCTCTGCCTACCTGTAATCTCTCTCTGTCAAATAAATAAATAAAATCTTAAAAAAAAAAAAAATCAGTTTAAAAAAAAAGAAAAAAGAGAAAAAAAAAGAAAGGAAAAAAAAAGAATAAAAGAGAAAAGAATGTAATCAGGCTGGAGACTAGATCCAAGCCATGTGCTAGATTTAGGGTATATTTTGATCTATTTGAAGAAAGTGTATCCCAAAATTTTAAAGAAAAAAGAAAAAAAAACCCTATATGTATACAAAAAAATAAGGTTAAATACAATGAGGGGATAAAATCTGTAACAGTGAAAATTAGAAAAGATTTTTAAAAAGGTGTTGATTAGATACTAGTTAAAAAACGTTAAAATAAGAAAGAGGAAAAATAAGAATATAAACAAAATAAAATAAAAAAAATACAGTAAGAAAAAATAAAATTTAAAGAATTTAACTCTGAAAGACTAAAGGGTCGTATGAAGAAAAAGCCATGAATTCTATGTGTTTCTTTTTCCTATCTCAGTAGTTCCGCCGTTTTCTTTGATCGGTGAACTTGGTCTTGGCTAGATGTTCTTGTTGATCTTCTGGGGGGAGGGGCCTGTTGCCGTGATTCTCAAATGTCTTTGCCCGAGGCGGAATCGCACTGCCCTTGCCAGGGGCCGGGCTAAGCAATCTGCTCGGGTTCGCTCTTGTAGCTTTTGTTCCCTGAACGCTTTCCGTACCGCTTTGGAGGAGGGGAATGAAAATGGCGGCCTCCCAGTCTCCGGCCTGTAGGAGCCGAGAGCTCGGGGCCGCACTCCTCAGTGCGCCCTTAGAGAAAAGCAGTGCGTCCCTCCCGTCTCCTTGGTCTCCGGCCACAGTCCGAGCTCACCTGGCCTGTGACCCAGCGTTTCTGTTCCTGGCGCACGGCCGTTTGGAGTCTCCAAACCCAGCAGATTCCTGCCGCGAGCTACCGCGCCACTCCTCCCAGAGGAGGAAGGAGGGGGTCTCTTTGGATCTGCCCCTTGTGGGGTCCCTGCTCGAAGAGCAGTGACCTGACTGTGCCGGGATCATGGTTTAAGGTAAGCCCGAGCTGGTAGCTCACTGTTTGGCTCGGTCTCTGCCGTTGGCTTCCCCGTTCTGATATCTGGGAGCTCTAACACCCTCAGATACCCCCGGTCTTTCTGTGACCTCAGTGTGGTCCTGAGATCACACTGTCCCCACGAGGGCTCCACCCCCCACTTAGCCTCTGGAGCGATGTCCCTCAGTGGAGCAGATTTCTAAAAGTTCCGATTTTGTGCTCCGCTGCTCTGAGGCTTGCCGGGAGCCGGCCCCTCCCCCCCATAGCCAAACATTTTAATGCCAAAAATATGTTGCATATTTCAGTATTTGGCTTTTTACTTGACATTGTGGTCATTGACTTTAAGTGATAGTAAATATCTCTGCATTTATAATGCAGTCATTATATAGTCATATTTTCAATAGTTATTCATCACTTTGTTCATGCTAGGACATTTTCATAATAAAGAATAGTTATAAAGTAGTAGTTGGATGGTGGCCTTCCCCAGAACCTGTAAAGTTACCTTCTTTGGAAAAAAAGGTCTTTGCAGATTTATTAGTTTGCTAGGTCTTCCATAACAAAATACCACAGATTGGATGACTTCAAATACACAGGTTCAGGCACCTGGGTGGCTCAGTGAATTAATGCTTCTGCCTCAGCTCAGGTCATGATCTCAGGGTCCTGAGATCGAGCCCCACATCAGGCTCTCTGCTCAGCAGGGAGCCTGCTTCTCCTTCTCCCTCTGCCTCTCTGCCTACTTGTGATCTCTCTCTCTCTCTCTCAAATAAATAAATAAAAATCTTTAAAAAAAAATACACAGGTTCATCTTCTTAGAGTTTCGGAGGCTAGAAGTCCAAGACTGAGGTGTCAGCAGATGTAGTCTCTTATGAGGCCATCCCGCTCGACTTGCAGATGGCCTTTTGGCTTAGAGATGATCTTTCTTTGCTGTGTGTGCCTCCTTAGTGCCTCTCTGTGTGTACAAATTTCCTCTTCTGATAAGGACTTCAGTTAGAATGTATTAGGATCCAGATATATGGCCTTATTTTACCTTAGTTACCATTTTAAACACCATTTTCAAATACAGCTACATTCTGTGGTACTAGGGATTAGGCCTTTTAACATATGAATATTGTAGAAACACACTTCAGACCATAGTAGCAAATGTAATTAATTGAATTAAGGATTTTGATATGAAGATTATCTGGGTAGGCTCTAAATTCAGTGACAGGTATCCTTCTAGGAAAAAGGTAGAGAGGGGATTTGAGGCCCAGGAAAAAGAAGGAGGCAATATGATCACAGAGACAGAGATTGGAGTGGTGTGCCCACAAATCAAGGAATGTGCGCATCTACCATAAGCTGGAAGAGGCCAGATTTCCCCCTAGAGCCTTAGATATGAGTATGGCCCTGTCACGTTTCAGAATTTTAGCATTCAGAATTGTGAAAGAGTACATTTCTTTTTCTTTCTTTCTTTTTTTTTTTTCATTTCTGTTGTTTTAAGCCATCAAGTGTATGATAATTTCTTATGGTAGCCTCAGAAAATGAATACAGATTTGTTAATGTTTCTTTTTTTTTAAAGATTTTATTTATTTATTTGACAGAGAGAGAGATCACAAGTAGGCAGAGAGGCAGGCAGAGAGAGAGGGGGAAGCAGGCTCCCTGCTGAGCAGAGAGCCAGATGCAGGGCTTGATCCCAGGACCCAGAGGTCTTGACCTGAGCCGAAGGCAGAGGCCTGAACCCACTGAGCCACCCAGGTGCCCCCAGATTTGTTAATGTTTCTTGTTCTTGGCACCTGTCCCTGCAGATTTAGAATGATTTTTCGTAAACACCCTTAATCCATTTAATTTTTTCTGTAGAATATCAGAAGGAAATTAATATACAAGATACACACTAATATACATATATACATATATAATTGCAACAATCTATAGATGTCTTTATTTCATTTTGTGTCTTTTGCATATGATGTAGGAGAAATAGTCAAGAAATTTTTAAATTCTTATTTTTAGCATCTCCAAGATGCTGGAGAAAATCAGGATTGTTTGAAAATATGTGTACAGAAAAGAAGTCTACAATATAAATTTGCAAGGTTTTGCCAGTAACATATGTATATATATATACACACACACATATATGTAACACATATATGTATGTATACATATATATGTATATATGTGTATACATGCATGTATCTATATATTAAAATATTTAAAATGCCAATGAATAATGAATATTTAGTTCTACATGTGAAAAATACCACTACCCTTGTTTATTAAGCTCAATTTGCTAATATTGTTAATTATAAAATCTTATTATCTAGTATAAATAAATAAAATTATTTGCAGTTTATTGTTATAAAGATTTGCTTTGTTGGAAATACACTGATAACTTTCATGTTAAGAAAGTATTCACCATGAACAATTTTTTCACTGAGGAAGATGATGTCCCAAGAATTTAGGACATAGTAATGATGGATTCTCAGATTTATCCAGTTTCTTTTTAAAGAATATTTCTCTATGACTAGAATAAATTGTCTGACTACTATTTAGAAAATAAGAAAAATATTAAAATCAACTTCTAAATCATTAGAATTGGTAGAATGTCGTTGCTTTGTATCAGTTTCAAAAGTTGGAGAATAATAAATATAAGGAATAACGAGTCTTGAAAAATAAGTGGTACTGAAATTTTAAACACAGTTTTATGAGATATAAAGATAAATTATTATATTGCAATACCTGGATATCAAAGATAAAAATTTCTATTTTAGTCATGTTGGCTAAAGTATCTGAAAACTCCATAGGGGGCCTCTGGGCACAGCAAATACATTCAGTAAGCCAGACCTTCAGTAAATGATTCTTAGCAAAAATAGAACTATTAACAGAAACATGATAATCTGTATCCTACCATTAGTGCTGTTTTCCTTTTGGGCTTCAATAAATTATCATCGTGATGTTAACAAGTAAGGTGTATTTTAATTTTGAAAATACAGACTAAACATCACATGAGGTCGACAGATTTTTCTTCACTGTGAGTCTCATCAGCTGCTTTCTCTTAGTGGGATCTCTGGGGTCCAGAATCTGGACTCTGCTTACAGCTGATGCTTTACTCGAGGTGCCCAGCAAGAGCTTACATTATTCTTTCGTGTTCTTTTTTCTCACTTTTGTTCAAACCGCCTCCCAGAAAATCTTGAAAACTCACTTTATTCTTTCAATATTTTTAACAGGTTACAATTTCTGAATCCACAGATTATCAGGAATGCCCCCAATTCAATTTAAGCATTGTCAAATCAATTAGTTAATAAAAGATCTCTGCATTTTGCTGGTGGCGGGGGTGCAGAGGTCATTCTGGGATGGTTTATAGTGAGCAGCCGAGAATGGAGAGAACCTGTTTTCTTGATTTAACCCTGACTTGAGATGCACCCTGCCTTGAAGGCCTTTTGTAACTATCCACAGGGACTGTTTATCTCTAGGCGTGGAGGCAGTAGATTCTCTCCGTTGAGGGAGAGGTGGTATCTTAAACAATGACTATTTTCCTGTCTTTGTACATTTTTATAAGTTTGACTTTTTTGATCCTGATAAAATTTGAGGACATGACATTTCATCATTTCCGAATTTATAGGATATTTTTGTGATATTTTGTAATAGTATTTATGGAAACTATTTTTCTGATTTTGTTGCTAGAAAATTTGTAGAGCGGATACAAGGGTGCGTGTATAAACGTGGTGTGTTGTCGTTTGACACACTTTTCTGTTTCCTGTAAACTGTTCTTCCATCAGGAGGCATAGCCTGTCTGGTGTCTCCTTTCATGATGCAAACAGCTGCTGGTGATCTTTGCTTCCATCCATTAATTCACCAGCGGTTAAAAATGATGCTATTTTAATTCCATCATTCTTTCCTCACTTATAAGCAGATATTTCTATAAAGAAAACATCCCTTCGGGGCTCTAGTGATTAACCGAACATAATAAAGGAGATAAGAGCCACTTGCACCCTGATGGGACAAAAATGACTACACCAGTTACAACCCCACATTTCTTCACCGTGAACAGTCCACCGCTCCTGTTCACTGCCTGCTACTCCCTTTTCCCCACGCTGCTCCCAGCACAGTTAGGATGTACGGATGTCCCCAAAGTATGAGATGCTTTGCTATGATACAATTCTGCTTTCCTGACAATGATAAGTGTAAGTATTAAGTATTTGCTGAATGTCCTCTAGAACTTCGGTGCCGTTAATGTGGGGAGATTTCAAAATTGTGGGCCATGAGGCACCCACGGCTATAATTCCACGATTATGATTACATCATTTGAATCTGACAAGAGCCTTGTACCGTAGGTGAGACTGGTATCAGCATCTCTGTTTTACAGATAAGGACACTGACGCTTCAAGGTCATCCTGCTCACGGACAAGAGAGCTGGGAAGCAGGAGAGCTAGGACTCACATCCAGGCATCCTCACTCTGGTGCCAGTCGTCCTCGGGGCCTTCCAGTCCTTTCCTTCTCCTCATTGTTTTCCTTTCCTTTCCTTTCACCTTAAAGGTCATTTCCATTCACTTGTAGATGGGGAAAAAAAAAAAAAAAAGGAAAACATCCCTTTATTAACCACATAGTTACCAGTGGTATCAGAAAGGCAGAATAACTGCTTGATTCATACCTATCAATGACTAGTTTTCAAAATAAAGATTTGCTTATTTAGAACCTTCATGAGTGAAGAAAAATTAGTAGTTTTATAAACATCATTATGAACTCTGGGATATAAATAAATGTGATGACTTTCTACCCACTCAGGTTATTCTTTTTTTTTTTTTTATTCTCCTTTTTGATATTCAAATTTTCTCAACTTCTCCTCATGGGAGCCTCTTCAGTTTAGCTAAATTCTCTGAACACAGAACACAGCCCGAGTAAGTCTTTGGTAGCTTCCAAGGTCTCTGGAATAATGGTGTTCCAGGTTTAAGTTATGTATCCCTTCCTTAGACCAGAAGTCAGTCAGAGCTCCAGAATGAACTAGTTACTTTTACGGGGCAACTGTATCTGGACACTATAATCTGGATGCTAGGAAAACTTATTACTACATTATACCTTGTTTCTGCACACTTCAGAGAACAGAGCTATGAAAATCGATAGCTGATAGATCTCTGATCTATCTGACATAGATACATAGATGAAATAAGTCAAGAGTCCATATTCGGTTTTCCAATTCAAATTCAGCTATTAAGGGTTTTTGCATAATCAATTCATTTTACATCTTTACCTTTCTCCTGCTTTTCAGCAATATTAGAAATAATTGAATTAGAGTAACATTTGCTTTACTCCATATTGTACATGAAAGAGTCTCAGCAATGCAAAGAACAAAAGAACAACCAATAATGAATGCTGTAAAAAGTTTAAAATTATGTTTTGATAGTTTTTTCTGTCCTTAGGTTCTATCTCACTATAAACATATAGTCCAATTGCTATGGTTAATGTCACTTGGAATCATTCATTCGTGTGTGTGTTTGGGTATGTGTCTGTTCAATAACTAGACACATATTTAAGTTCACTTTTTCATTTTTCCTTCTGATTATTTTTTGTTTCTTTCTCATTGTATTTGTGTAAAATATTTTGCATGGGTTTCCAGTCAAAAAGCAAAGCAGAGAAAAGTGTGTATAACATGGATGTATTACTTTTCTCCTTTTTTTCATTTATGATACCTGGGATCAAATTATAGTTATATACAAATGAGTACTCATCCCTTTGTTGAGCTATGATTTCAGAAATGTAGCACTCTTTATTCAACTGGTTCTTCATTGGAAAAAATTTGGATTATTGCTAGTTTTGTTGGGTCCCACCCCATCACATAGAGTGCTGCCATTATTTGCTTAGTTTTCAAAAAATATTATTTTCAAAAATATTTTTGTTAGTGTATATTTTACATATATTCCTAGAAGTTATATTGCTGGGTCAAAGGGTAAATAATTTAAGAATCTGTCACATTGTTGGTTCACAAGCTCCTTGGGTGCTTCCCAGGTATACTCTGAAAGTGGTCCCTGTACTCAGAGGGCACAGAGAGACTGAGGAAAGAGGCAGGCCACTCCAGATTGGTGTGTGGCAGGTTTCATAAGCAAGGGAATTTACATACGAGGCTTGTCTTGGGTGGCTGCAAGATGAGTAGATCTCCATACCAGCCTGCCAAGTCTTAAAAGTTTACATAGAGTCCTTAACTGGGTTCAGTCAAGTTACCTTTCAGATGATCTTAACACCACATTACTGTGTCAAGGTCATGTCCTTCAGGCAGCCTATGGGATCAGGCAAGGCAAGCAGAGGCACATTCCAAGGACAGGGGAGGGGATGTCAAGCCCCTGATCACCCAGATCTAGTTCTTGGGTCAACTGGTGGTCATATCTTCTTGATGACCTCCAACACACATATGCCAAATTACTCTTCATAGCGATTTTATCATTGTGTCACCCCACCACTAATGTATGATGGTTAATATTTAGCTGTCCTCTAGTTAGTTGAATATGTTATTACATTTTTTACTTTTTGCCAATGGTAGAGGTGAGAAAACGGCTTTTCAGTTTCTGGATTATTTCCATTTCTTTTTCTAGGATGTGTGCTTTCTTTTCTCTATTTTTTAGCACTGTTGAAGATTTTCTCTAACTTTAGAGCTCTTCATTAAGCATATTAGCTCCTTGATATTTTAAGGTGCAAATATTTTTCACAGTTTGGCATCTCTCTGTTTACTTATGGTGTCTTTTGCTATGCAAGTTTTTAAATGTAATCAAGTTTATCTCACTTTTCCTTATTGCTTCTGGATTTTGAATTATAGCTTAAAATAGTTTTTTTTCTCCCATTTATAAAAAAGGCAACCAAGTTTTCTTCTGTTATGTATATAGTTTTATCCATTTATATGTAAATTTCTAGCCATTTTGGAATTTATCCCCATGTATGATATGATGAACAGATACAATTTGATCTCTTTTCCTTACTGTCTCCAATTATCCAAACACCACTTATTTAAGAATACATTTTTTTCTTTTTATCAATAAGCCATTTTCTCTTTTGGCCCCTTGTTTCTTCTATCTATTCTTGTACCCAAACACAGTTTAGAGTATTTAAAATTTTTGGCATCCTGTGGGTCTTTTCTCCTTTTTGCTTATTTTGTTTTTCCTCAGGATGTTTTGGCCAATAATTACTTCCATTTGTTTGTTTTTTCAAATAAACTTTTGAATCCTATTCTTAACGCTTCAAACAATTGAAAATGTGATTTTTATTGGTATTGCCAAAAATGCTTAACTTACAGATCTGTCACATCTTTATGATGTGGGGTCTTCCCACCCCAGGATATAGTATTTGTTTTTTAGTACTGTATATTACTTTTATGCCTGTGATCATTTTTTTCTAATATTTCAAAGTAAAATTGTTTTATTATATGCCAGCATCATACAGTTGAAAGGCTAGTAAAAAATTAAAAAGGAATTTAAAATAAAATATAAAAATGATACATTAAAATGATGTATTAAAAAAGAGTTCAAGACGTGTATACTGTAAACAAAAGAACATTGCTGAGAGACATCAAGACCCAAACACATGCAGACACACACCATGATCATGTATTGAAGGACTCAGCAGTATCAAGGTGGCACTTCTTTCCAAACTGATCTATACATTCTACTTAATCCCAATCTTTATATATAATTAAATATATAAAATATATAATCTTATATATAATTAACATAAATTATATATAAAATTTTATATGAATTATGTATAAAATAAATTATATATAAAATTCTATATAATTAATATAAAATTTATATTTTTATAAAATGTTAATATAAAATAAAATATACAATTTTATATATTATATAGATTATAAATAAACATATATTTTTAAAAGTTAGAATTTCCATTCATGATACATCTTTGAATTTCTTTTTTCTTACCATCATAAAACACAGGAGAAATCTTCCCCAGCTCAGAACATCTGTGCTCCCAACTGCCCAAATGACCCCATCATTCCTTTTTTTGTCTTTTTACATTCATAGATTTAACTATAGACAAGAATACAAAATCTAAGACATCTTGATTAATGAAATGCTTAATCAGTAACTGAAATACAGGTAAATATAGAGAAACAAGCAGAAAGCAAGCCAACATTAGTGGAACTTTCCTTGAAAAGTCAAGGATTGGAATGCATATGAAAAGCAAACAAATGTATAAGAAGTTGAAAGAAAGGATGATCACTGAGGATTGAGAAACTTTATTGCCATCTATGTGAATATTGAGCAATCCTTAATTCCTAGTAAGAATTCCAATGCATTTTGATACGTCAGTCATTTTATTTTAGGATTACTCCACTAAACTTTTTGGAAGTATCTTATCACTGAAAAACAAGAAAACCTTTGATAATGACAAAGCAAAAGCAGAATGGAAGGCTTCAAAACTAATGCTCATATGAATTGCAGATTATTTTTACAATGGCATCATTCAATATGACAAGAAAAACAACAAAAATTTTAAATTGTTTTTATTAGTAAGATTTGTCACCCTCTTGACTATTACTTAGATGTTTTTAAGTTGAATAGTTATGAAATGGAGTATATATTATTAACAACTTACTGAAATTTATAAGTATAATCAAATGATGAAAACAATCTTTATGTTCCCCATGTAATCATGCACTGTCTTCTACAGAATTAAATATTGATGAAAACTATTTTGATTTTAGTTTTGTTACATAGGTTTAGTCTTTTATTATTCTCTGATGGTTTAGGGTAGTTTGTAAATCTGTATGCTACAAACGAGATGAAGCCAAAATGGAAGAGGGTAAGAGGATTTTTGCAAAAGGAAACTATGAATAGTAAACTATGACCAACACAAGAGAATTTATAAGTTAAAGATTTATCTATAAGAGGTTTATGATCTCCAGTACGCATGGAACAATTCAAGACACTGAGGATAAAAAAGATGAATAAAAAAGATTTTTTTAACCTAAGGATTTTACAGTCTAGTAGAAAAGATAGGCAGTGACTCAGGTGAAGTGTGATACATTTAACAATAGCAATGTACTTAAGGAGCTTGGGAAAATAGTGAAGACTATGATTAAATTTGCCTGAGGGAAGCAAGAGAGCCAGGAAGGCTTCACAGAGAAGCAGGCTTATAGACAGTAAAGAAGGCAGTATCTTTAAATAGCAGCTGTGCCTGGAAACTTTTGCAATGGAGAGGCACATTTTTCTACATTTTCTTCAAAAATAAAAATAACAATGGATAAAGTGAAAATATGAATTGAATAAATTCTATGACTGGATGCAGTTACAAAAGTATTTAAAATGTAAGAATAAGCCTCTGTGATTATTTAAAAGTCATATTTTTACTGAGTAAAATATTTCTAAATATTAAATTTCATTTAACTTTAAGAAGATAAGGTCTTTCTAAGGGTAAAATCACAGTCTTACTTTACCGTTAGCTTATATTCAGGTTTCTTTTGTTTGTTTTGTATTGATTCTTACATATTATAAAAAAGCTAACTGTCTTTCTGACATGAGTATGATCTGATCCTTTTGAGCAGGTGTTTAAGCCTTTTGTGGTTATCTTAAATACCTCCTGTGGACTGAAATTACCTGAAGGGTTTGCGCTTCAACATTAGGACCACAGAAATGAAGGCTTTCTCGATTTTAAATATTGTTGAACAGGAAGGGAGGACACACAGCCTAGTTTGGCAGGAGAACCAATTACTGATGCTTCACAATTAGTATTAGAAAAAGATTTCTCCTGTAAGGAGAAGATACTGTTAAAAATGGAGATAATATATAATATTTCATTCCAGAAACATTTATTTATTTATTTATAGGAATCTTTAAAAGTAGAGAATAATGCTGGGCTGCAGTTTTCTTTGTGGGAAGCTGTTTTAGTAACTGCAGTGAGAGGTATTCTCGCATGTGCTTAAGTTGTCATAGTTATTAATATTTCTGAGAATTTCCCTGAGATTTCCCAGTATATCCAGTTAATGCTCAGATTTTTGCATACACATTGACTTGAATTTATTTACTAATCTGCAAAAAATTATTAGAGCAGAAATAAAAAAAGTTGTGATTCTAAAGTTGTACATCTCATACAATACTATATTTATTTATTGTGCTAGTGATGCATACATAGCTACCTTTGTTTTTTTGGGTTTTTTTTCAAATGAGAATCTACTTAATCTACCAACACTCTTTGAAAATCTGTTTTTCCAGTTTCAATATCATAGAGCTTTGTCGAAACCAAACGACCATGTATATGTGGATCTATTTCTAGACTCTATTATGTTCCATTAATCTATATTTCTATTATTCCAACATCAAACTATCTTGATTTCTATAGGTTTATATAAATTATTGAAATTAGGTATTAGGCACTTTAATTTTTCAAAATCGTTTTAGCTATTCTCTTTTTCTTATAACTTTAAAAAACTGCTTGAAAATTTCCTCAAAAAAATGTCTGCAGAGAATTTTTGGGAGAGTGCATTGAATCTATAGTTCAATTTTCTCTATTTATTTAGATCTTTAATTTTTCTCAGGAGTTTTTGCTACTTTTAAGTGTTCAGGTGTCACACATATTTTGTTAATCTTCTGCCTAAGTATCTTATGTTTTTATATTACTTTAAAAGGTATCGTTTTTCCAGCAAAGATATATTTATTTGCTGACATATAGAAATACAGTTAATTTTTGTATATTGACCTGTGCTCTGCTGACATATTTACCTATTAATTCTTGTAGATTTTTATGTAGTTTCTAGAGGTTTGTTACAAATCATCTGTCAATTACATAGTTTTACTTCTTACAATATTTTTCTGTATTTTTGTCTTTTTCTTTTTTTTTAAGATTTTATTTATTTGAGACAGAGAGAGAGAGCGGTTGCTTGCACACAAGTTGGGTGGGGAGGGGCAGAGGGAGAGGGACAAGCAGACTCCCTGCTGAGCAGGGGATGCTTAACCAACTGAGCCACTCAAGCACCCCTGTATATTTGTTTTCTTGCTTTTATTTTACTGCTTGGGAACTCCAGGACAATGTTGAGTAGAAGTGCGTGAGAACAGACATTCTTGTCTAGTTCTGATTTTATGGAGAAAACATTCAGGTTTTCACCCTTAAATATAATAATGTAGGTATTTTGCAGGTATTCTTTATTAGATTGAGGAAATGTTCTGTTTCTGGTTTCATGAGATATTTTATTATTAATGAATGTTGAATTTTGTCAGATGCTTTTTTGGCATGTATGATCATATGATTTTTCTCTTTTACTTTATAAATGTGGCAACTTCTGTTTTTTGATTTCCATTCTTGGAGTAAATGTAAATTGGTCATGGTATGTTACCTGTTTTATGTATTGGTTTCTATTTGCTAATGTTCCCTTTTGATTGCCATGTCTATGTTCCTGACTGTGGTATTGTTTTCTAGTAATATCTTTTTCTGCATTTGATATAAGAATAATGCTCTCTTTATAAATTAGTTGGGAAGTGTTCTGTGTTTGTCTTCTGAAAGAGTTTATATGTTTGATTTTCTTTTTTTCTCCCTTCCTTCCTTCCTCTCTTCCTCCCTTCCTCCCTCCCTTTCTTCCTTCCTCTCTTTTTCTCTTTCTTTCTTTCGAATTTCTTTCTTTCTTAAATTAGTTGACAGAATTCACCAGCAAGTCTTGGGCTCTTCTTTGTGGGAATATTTTTAAAATATCGTTTTTATTTCTTTAATATTTACATGTTTATTTAATTGATATTATTCTTAAGCCAGTTGGAAGGTTTTGTCTTTTGTCTTTTAAGGATAATTAAATTTGCATCTTTATTTTCTAATATTCATTCAAACCAAAATATTTTTAAAAATACTTTTGCATCTGACAAATTTTGATACATTTTATTAACATGTGATGTTTTCTAATTTCCTTTTTTGATCTGTGGGTTGTTTAGAAGTGGCTACTTAATATCAAATATTTGGAATATGCCAAATATCTTATTTATTTTAAATTTAATTACCTTATGTTTAGAGAATATACTTGGGATGATTTAGTTATATTAAACTTACTAGGATTTATTTTATGGCCCAGAAGATCATCGATTTTAGAAAATATTCAATGTATACTAGAAAAGAGGTCTATTTCAACAGTAATTGGTTATACATTATTACTACTGTTTATTATGTGAACTTTGTTAATTGGGCCATTCACATCTTCCAATTTTTTTTCCTATTTAGGTCCGCTTGTTTAAATTATTCAAAGAATAGTGTTAAAATCTCTAACAATAATTGTTAATTTGTTTCTTACAGTTCTGTCAGATATTTCTTTTCAGTTCTTCATTTATGTTGAAGTTCTATTATTAGCAACATACTTATAAAACATTTTTTTTCACATAAAATATTTTTATGTCATTCTTGTGAAATTAGTCTTTTATTATATTGAAACACCCCTCTCTATATCTGGTCATATTGTAGGGAACTTGGTTTTCCCCCATAGTAATATAGCTTTCCCTGCCTTCTTATGATTGATGTTTGCATGGTATTTTTTTCTCATGCTTATATTCTTAACTATGTGTTTTCACTGTTTTCTGATTTGCATTTTTTTCTGATGCAGTATCAGTGATTCTCTTAAATTTATTCCTTTATGCATAAAGTGATTTTTTTTCCTCTAGCTGTTCGTAAGGTCTTATCTTTATCATTGATTTTTAGCAGTATTGTCATGACATAGCTCAGTGTGATTTTTAAATTCTTAAAATAAGTCTAATTAGGAGTACTTTATCATTTTATGTGGGTTTTTAGAAATACCGCTGATTGATATATTTATCCCAATTAGAGTTTATTGAGCTCTTTGAACTAGTGGGTTTATATTTTTTCATAAAATATGGAAATTTTATATTATTTCTTCAAGCATGTTTTGCTCCACTTTTCTGGGACTCCATGTATGTTGGATTTCTTGATGTTAATTCAGACCACTGATACTTTACTCATATTTATTTTTATCAGATACTATTAAAATATGTCTTCAAGTTCATTAATATTTTTCCTGCAGTTTCTAATCTGCTATTAAAGTCACTCAGTGAATATTTAATTTTAAATATTGTATTGACAACTCTAAAATTTCATTTGATTTCTTGATTTATTTTTCCTATAATTCCATTTCTCTCTTTATTATAATTCTTATTTCCCTTTAAATCCTTGAACATGTCTACTAATTCCATTTTATTTGTCATTTCCATTTATTTCTTTTCATATTTTTTTTTTTCTGATCCATGATTCTTCATTAGTCTGTTATTTTTTCCTTTATGCTGGTCATCACGTTGAGTTTCTGAATCTTCATGTTTTCTTCTAAAGGGATTGTGTTTGCTCTGATGACAGTTGATTTGAGGATTAAGTTGATCTATTTAAGCACCTTTTTAAAGAATTTTATGGAAGATTTGAAGAGGCAGTAGTTTAGAACTAGCATAGCTCAAATTCAAAGTCTTGGCCTTTTTTAAGCCCCTACTGAATGTTCCATTTTTTCAACAAACTTCTCTGCCTTATTCAAGCTTGGAATTCTCTCAACTTTGTAAGTTATAGTGGGTTTTAAGCTTGTCATTCCTCAGTACTTGTTCTTTCCCTCTGAAAGTTTAGTTTAGTGTTCAGCAAAAGACTCGAGGGGACTTATGTAGATACTGGAGCTTTTTATCTGTGTGACCTTCTCTTTCTAATATTCTGACACAAATTTTAGCCACCTTAACTCCTTTGAGCTTAACTTTCTATTTTCATAAATTATAGATTTTATTGTGCTTTGTCCCTACCCTGTACTGGTGTCAAGTATATGCCTCCAGGCAGAAAGTTAGGGTGATCTTAAGCCTCATCTAATTATTTTTACATTTCTCACAGACCAGTGTGCTATACAGCCTGTTGTCTAACTATGGAAATATATGTTTTAAATATTTTGTTTTGTTTTGTTTTTAAGTTGTTTAGATGACAAGGCTTGTCTGGAATCAATTATACCACCATGGCCAGCAATGGGAAGTCTACTATTCTTTTTAATAATATATTCTTTATTTGAAGCCTTTACAAAACCTTATTCTTTTAATCTGGAACATAATTCCCTTGTCATTTTGTGTGAATCCTTTGGATCTCAGTTTAAATGCCATCCAACCCACTTCCCCCTCCCTCCCAACCCCCTGGAAGCTCTCTAGGATCTGTGAGTCCATATATCTTCTTTATTTGCTGCCATGGTATTCTTCACTTTCTCCATCAGCCCATTTACTATACTATACCATGTTTCTTTGACATTGACTTGTTTATGTGCCTAACTGGAGAGTATGCTCAAAATATTGTAGTAGAAAATAATGCAATATTTAGTCCCATAAATGTGAATAATTAAGCCCAAGTTTAGGGGAGAAAGGAATTAATTTCAAGTTGGGAAAGAAACCATCATGACCTTTACAGAACATGACTCAATGTGAGCAATATGGAAAGGGAGGAAGCCACATTATAGGCATAGGAGATCATGTGAACAAAGGCACAGAGACTTGAAAATTTGAAAGCAAGGAAGTGAATATAAATATAACTTGGGTAAAAATCTGAAAGATGTTCAATAATATAGTGATGATTGGAAAATTACATTCAACTCATCAGAGTTTTCAGCAAGAGACCAATAGGTTCAGATACTTTTGGTAGCATAAAGGTAGAGAAAGCAAACTCAATGGGAAGTGGTTAGAGTAGCAAAGTCAAGATATAATGCTCAAATAGATGTGTGGGAATGAGGAAGGTGGAATGTCCAAAGTGCAAGCCTAGTGTTTATTTTTCTTGTCTGATATCTGCTTATACTTTTATAACTGAGATAGAGAATACTTGACACATAAAAAGTTGAGGAGATGAGATCACATAACTTCTAGCACATAAGGCTGGAGAAGACTGCTTCAAGTTTGGGTAGATATATCTATCCTGGCAATTAGATTTGGATTTTCCAGATAACAAAACAGTATAAAGCATAGAATAACAAGGTAGATAACACCATAAAGAAGCAAGTAGCCAATTTCATGTGGGGAATTACATTGATAAAATAACCCGTTTTTTCTAGCATATCAATTATATCCAAAAAAGGAGAATTGTTATTGAATGAAAATTTTATGCATTTTGACAACAATGCTATATGTGAATGTTATTTGATGGTGATTTGCACAAACCAACTCTAAAAAGTATTTATCAAGGAAATTAAATATAGATATATTATTCAATATTGAAGAAGTATTTTAACTTAATTTAGTGTAAGGATGCGTAGTGAGCCCATTAAAAAAGAAGTCTAAAAAAATAGGTCTGTATTACTAAGAAGATGTATGATGACAGGTAGTGTTTTATCTGAGATTTGCTTTAAAATACTGTCGAAAAAAGCCAATAAGGGAGGGAAATACAAAACAAGTGGAAAAATATTGATCATTCTTGAAGCCATATGTTCTAGTTTTACTATGTTTGACAATTTCTATGATATTAAATCTCAAGTGTGCCACTTAAAAGAAAGTTTTTGATTGTAGATTTTAGAGAAATATACAAATATACTAATACATGTACATATATATGTGTATATGTATATATGACACTTTCAGTTATAAATTATACGAAATTGCTATGGAATGAAATACAGAATTAGAAGACCAACAGCAGATATCTTGAAGCTAACATTTAGGTAGTTGGACAAAGATTAGATATAGAAGCCATTCAAACATCTGGAGAAATGGTAGTGAGAGGGGGCTTTGACTATGATAATGAAAAAAAAATATAAAGAAAGGAAAAACTCAAGATGCACCATTATTTTGGTAAAATCCAAAGATTTGGCAACTGCTTCAAGTTTGGGGGCAAAAGAGGGGAGAAAATTCAACTTTGAAACCAAGGTTTTGAACTTGACTGTAGTGATGCTGTCACCAAAATAGCAAACAGGGAAAGGATTGTAGCCCTAAGAGGAAATAGGATGGGTATGATCTAATTGTCAGATAGTATATTGAAGAAAAGGCACTTCAGAAAGTTTTTGCCATATGAGTCCTTACCACAGTGAGTGACAGCCCATTATCTCTTCCTACACACTCTGATTTTTGAGACTGCTTAATGCTGCTATTGAAATGTTTTTGTTTGAATATATTTAAAAATTGGATTCATTTAAATTTTGACATTTTATAGCAACTCATAAACATGTTGAAATGGCTTATATGCATGTCTATATCTTGTGGATATTTTATACTTCCTTTTTACCTTTTAAAAAAATTAGTGCAAAACACTATAGTTGTGTGTTATCATGATTATTCATAATATCACTATGACTATCAATGCTGTATTTTACTCTTCCTTTTTGTCAATTTCTGGCTAAATAAATGATTAGTGGCATGATGAAATTTGGGCATTTACTTTGGCTTTAATATATGGTATGAACTCCTTTTTTGAAATAATCAAAATCAATAATCAAAATATATTTAAATCAATAAAGTTTTAATAGAAATTATTGTAATATGCAAAATATGCTAAACAAGTTTAGACCATTTAAACATGGGTTTTGGGGTGCCTGGATGGCTCAGTGAGTTAAAGCCTCTGCCTTCGGCTCAGGTCATGATCTCGGGGTCCTGAGATCGAGCCCCACATCGGGCTCTCTGCTCAGCAGGGAGCCTGCTTCTTCCTCTCTCTCTGCCTGCCTCTCTGCCTGGTTGTGATCTCTCTCTCTCTCTGTCTTACAGTAAATGAATAAAATCTTTAAAAAAAAATAAACATGGGTTTTGTAATTGCAACACAATTTTGTTTGATTAGATTCTTCCCAAATAGAATAATGTATTGATTCTATCCTTTAAAACCATGGGGACTTTTTTTTTACATAAAAAGATTTTTAAAAATATTTTAATCCCAAGTGAAGGTGCATGAAATACCAGGAAAACCTTGGGAAACACCCTTTAAAATAGTTTAAAAACATTTATTAACTAGTCTAATTTGGTATGTAAAATGACCATATTAAACTTCTATTTCCATATATAGAGAAGAACCTTCTTTCTTTAGTTAAATTCTCATTGATAAGGTTGTAGTAATCTGTACACTCTGCTTCTTACCCTTGGACTCAATATCTGGAAAATGTTCGGAGACCATTCCAAACCATATTGAATCTCCATCAATCTTTTCAGACACCTATACACAATGATATAAAAAATAAAAATGGTCTTGCTACTATAGCATGCCGCTTCTATAATATTTCTGTCTCTTACTATAAACAATGGAAACAAACCAAAATGAGGTAAATTCCAAATTAGTAGTATTTGAATTCCAAGGTAATAAATTTATTTCTGGATACACCTAAACAACTCTGACTAGACTGTAATAGGGTCGGCAAGTAAAACAATATTTTGACATTAAGTAATTTCATAGCAAATATTTGCCCTTCCTGCTTGGTCTGGATATGGGAAACATGTATGACAATACAAGTGTGGTATAGCATGTCAGGGACTTCTTGATAATCCTATGAAAGTGATACTAATTGGTTGCTTGTTTCTTTACCTCTAATACTGAGTCATAACTACTGAATCAGTTGTAGATAGGTAGATAGATATATAGACACAAATAGATGCCTAGGTCCCTGGATAGATATATAGATATATAGATTAAAATACAAATGCAGATATGGCTGTAATTATAGATATATGTCATACTATCTAGACAGTAACCTTTTGTGGACATTTTCCAGAAATAACAAAATGAGTTGAGAACAACTGAATACCAAAAGAACAAAGAGTTTCTTCCAGAAACCACAATCATAACTATATAAAAAACTATGAATATGATGTAGTTGTAATTTATCTGCTAACAAAGACACTGGGGAAAATCTTATCCAGGGTTGGCTAAAAAGATTGCATCTGTCCTAATAAGGACTTATTGTCTCTTCTTCACTCATTTTCTAAGTTCCACCTCTCTTCTCTCATAATTGCCTAATACCTCTTCTTTTTATCAGAATCCAAATTATTACTGGTAGAAATTTCTGCAGAAAGTTTTGGCACCCACAATTTTTCATTTTACTGCAGAGGAACATCTGTATTCCTATGGATTTTTTTTCCACTTTTCTCTAATAGACTCTGTAACATGCTTGCCACGTGTTCCTTATTCCCATGGAATGGCTTCTCTACTCAATCTGTGGACTCGTTGACTCATGGCTGTGTCTTTCACTCAACTGATGTGTTACTCACTGCTGCATTAATAGAAAGGAGTTATATCCTGCCCAGAATTTTGGCAGGAAGAGTAATTCACCACTTGAATCTGAGCTAAAATTAGCCTCCACATTGCTTGGAAATATGAACACCTTGTTGTGTCCTATGCAATACCATTGAACATTTTTCCCTGGCTGCTGCCCTATACACTTGTCTCAACTATATTTTACACACAATGTTATGGATTGCAGTAGCTCTAAGAGTTGGTAAAAATTCTACTTTTGTACCATCACAAATTATTTTGAACACAGGATAGTTGGAAGTCTTTAGGATGCTATGGAGGCTTATGATCGCAAAACAATTATATATTTAAATTTTAGAGAGTAATCATATATCACCATATTTGTACTATCATCATATTTGTGCATTGTCAAGTAAATGGAGGGGGAGAATTAAGTGTATTACACTTTATAATGTGTGCCCTGTTATAAAATCTTCAGAATGAGAACTTCCTTTATATGGAATCATCTGCGTTTTTAAAAAAGATCTTCATAAAACATGCAAAAAACAGCTGCCTGTACTTGCAGCTGCAAGACAGAAATATTTTAGTACACAGTTTCTATTTGTATGGAGGCAGGTGAAGGTTAGATGGATCCACTCTAGGCAAAACAGTGAAATCTTTGAAGTTTTGTTGTCATTTTTGTTGTTTAATTTCTAGCTTAAATTGAGCATCCTTTACAGCAGCTTCTTCCTCTAATTGCAGACATGGAAAACTTGGAGGCATTCCTCATTCTATCAGACATAGAGATTTGTACTTAACAGAAGGGAGCCATTTAGGTTAAAGTTCTGGATTCTGAACTGACCTTGATTTGGGTTTGAATTTCACCTCTGAAACTTTTTTTTTTTTTCACCTCTGAAACTTTTACTAGCCCTGTGATCTTTGAAAGTTTAACCTCAGTGTATTCTCATATATTTGTTTACTCAAAACAAAATTATGGAATGATGATAGGCATAAATATAAAATAACAACAAGCCTACCTTCTTGGCTTATAAGAATTAAATATAATAATTGATTTAGAATAATGAATTAAATATATTTGGAATACAGTATGTGCTGAATATAATTTTAATTTTCTCTTCTTCTGTGTTAAAGTTAATTATAATTTAAAACTCATGCACATAATTTTACATACACATGTGTGAATGTATATATGTGTATATATATTGTGTGTGTACATATGGTATATGTGCATTTTATCCCACTTAATTTTTACAATGTGAATATCTTTCCAAGTAAAATAAGAATATATATGTATATACATAAAATATTGAACTCTAACATTAGAATTGGATTGGATGAGTGATATACACAGGGGAAGAAAGAGCCTCTAAAAGGTAAGCATTTATTGTTATTGAAGTAAGAAACAACTTAAGAAAAGTCAGTTTCTACTTACAATGTTTCCAAATATGTTGTGCCTTTGTGGACCCTAATTAGATTACCCAAGGTAATCTAACTATATGCATTGTGTAATTTTTTCTACCAGATTCAATTGTTATTTCTATTTTATTTAATCTTCACCATGTGAATATTTAGTGTCAACATGTGAAAATTGGAAAAAAAAAGATAGTATGTGAAAATTTAAAATAAGCATAGAGAAACAATATCTCACCTAGTAATATCATTTATCCATCTATTTCCATGATATAAAAATTGACTTAATTATCATTTCCTTGTAGCAAAACTATTTATTTTTATTTTTTATATTTTAAAGATTTTATTTATTTATTTGACAGAGAGAAAGATCACAAGTAGGCAGAGAGGCAGGCAGAGAGAGAGGGGGAAGCAGGCTCCTGCTGAGCAGAGAGCCCGATGTGGGGCTCGATTCCAGATCCTGAGATCATGACCTAGCTGAAGGCTGAGGCTTTAACCCACTGAGCCACCCAGGTGCCCCACAAAACTATTTTTTAAATCCATGGTTATCACAGTCAAGAATTTTACAAAATTTAGTTTCTAGTGAATATTTGTGCTACACAACAGATGAAGCTATAATTTAATGATGTCTATTTTATTAAATATAAATATTTTATTTCTTTCCCACACAAGATTCTAAAATCTTACTATATTTTCTAAATATTAAGTTCAAAATATTAATATTCATATTAAATAGTTAAATATTAATATTGTAAATATTGAGTTCAAAAGAGTGTTAAAATTAGTCACACAATTTTAAAGGGAAAAACAAATTTAAAGGTGAAAAGATGTACAGACTGTAACACGCCCTCATTATCAGTAAAATAGAATAAATCTGATCTGTGCCATCATTTCTTAATATCTTTCTATTTCCTTTTTTAAATTTTAACTCCATAATAGAGTGTTGTGTGTACAAGAGAATACTGCATAAAGTAAATTTTCTAGGAAATCATTGTGAAGTGTGAAAACAAAGCTCCAACATCATTACTTTTTAGTCTTTATTTGCAATGACGTTTTGCTTCAGTTGTTCATGTAATCTTTTAGTCTTGATATATATATACTGAATGAGTGAGCACTGAAACACTGAAAAATATTGGAAAGATTTTTGAATTCTGTATAAGCTATGGATTAAAAGGGTTCTGGCTGCAAATGCATAAGATCACTTAATGCTATAACAAAGGAGTCCCTGAAATATTGATTGAAAACGTTGGACTATCCACCTACATATGGGTTTTCTCGTGCTATCTAGCACACCTTCGTTACAAAACAAAGAAATTTTCCTATCATCAGTTTAGACAAAGGAAAAGCTAGATCATTGAAAACAAAATTACAACGCATGAATATGCAACTGATTAGATAGAAAAAAGGATCAGTAATCTTAACACACAGAAGAAAGGACTAAGGAGTTAGAATACTTATATGGCATTTGCTGCATTTTTTTGTTTATATAATTTTTCATGTATTTGTTCGAGAAATATGAATGAAACTGTTATGATGTCCAAATTTTAGAGTTATTTATTGGAAGTTAAAGTTGTTTATAGTATATTCAAAATTAGATGATCACTAAAAATTTATTTTAAATGATAGTTCACTATACTAGATTTATGACAATCTCAAAATTGTGGAGGTTGAGTGATCTGAGTGAATGTATCCTATTATGTATTATATATTAATATGTTTTAGTGTTTATTGCAAGGGCCAGTTATAAACATGAAGGCCATAAGCCAAAAAGAAGAGCTTGCAAGCTAGAGGCACCGCTGTATATTTGATAGTTGATGCATTCAGACCCAAGGAAGGCCGAATGAACAGAGATTTGCAGTCATTCAAATCCAGCAACATTCCAGGTCTATATGACAGATGGCAAAAGCATTTGTCCCAATAGTGTGTTTAATGATATTAGTTTTGTACTTTAATATTTTTAAATTAACTTGGATTTTGTAGTCAGTTGATATTTGTTTGAGGAGTTTCTATCAAATAGTCAAGGTTGGGCACACATGAGAATCTTTTTCCTGTAGGATTTGCATATATATTTATGTCAGGAAAAACTTTGAATTTACTATATGGAATGTATATTTAGGATATATGGTTTTAAAATGCTGTCCACCATTCTGTTTCCACCCCAGTTGGTGTACTGTGATCTGCTTCTGACACAGACTACCACCTGGAGGTAGTGCAGACCCCGTGAAGGAAGGCCTCAGGGCCTCAGGGCTGCATACTCATTTGAGACTGCCCTCATTTGAGAGGAGTTGCAAGTGAGGTCACCAGTCCATCCATTCTTCTGAGGGCCTAAGTTCAAATGCAAAGCTTTGCATGACTCCCTCAGGTTTGACAAGTTGTTAGAATAACTCATCAAACTCAGAAAAGCACTCAACATTTATCATTTTATTATGAAGGCTACAACTCAGGAAGAGCTTAATACAGAGACACAGAGAGTAAGGTCTGGAAAAGTCCCAGATAGTGTTTTGGTGCCCTCTTCTACTGGAATCAGGGCAAGTCACCATCCCAGCACATTAATGTGTGCGCTAACCAGGAAGCTTCACTCTGTGAGGTCCAAAGTTGAAGTTGAATTACTTATGCCATGATTGATTAAATCAATGGCCCTGTGACTGAAAGCATTGACCAAATTCCAAGGAGTTAGCATCTCCTTCCCAGGAACCAGGGATGAAGGTAGTCAAAATCTTTATTATGTAACAGCCACTATTTACGTGGTATTTGAATTCAAGGAGATCTCTGAGGATTAGAAGTATGTAGTATATGGGTATGGGTATGGTTTAGACAGTTTTGGAATAATTTGGTTCATGAGATACACCATAGAATGTAGTAAGTAAAATATTTCATTTCTCATTTGTTTCTCATTTACCCTCTGCATTATATCGCTCAAAAATAATTGGGATTTTGGCAGGAGGAATTCTGTGTCTAGAATCTCCTTGTGTGTCTCACTGAATTTATGATATATTTAGAGATATTTATTATAATACTCATATTTGCATATCATTTCTTATACTACTTTAAAAAACTTACCCCACATCCAATTGAAAACCAAATTAGAGAATGATTTATTTCACGCAGATATTCATCTGCACCACATTTGAAATGTAATCATATTTTCACAAAATAAAATTCTGGTACATGATTTCAGAACTATTCCATATAATGAAGGACAATTCTCTACAGAAGTTTAAAAAAATATTCTTCCTGTGAAATAGGAAAATAAAATGGGTCATATGTCTGAAAAATATACATAAAACAGAGACAAATGTTTGCTGACTCACCAGATTGTACATTTTCATGAGCAGTTGTGCTTAAAGTTTGTTTAAATACCAGTTTAGCAAATTACTAGCATAAAATATCACAATTTACATATAACTGTAGGCCGTTAAGGGATTGGAGTATATTTAAATCATCAGAAACTCTGCATGAAAAACAAAGGTCCTCTCAAGATCATATACCTTCTCTCTTCACACTTAGCTTAAAAGCCCAAATTTTGCATTACACTGTCCCAGTCTTACATTTGACATATATACTTAAATGATTACAGGCATGAAAAAGAAGAAAAAAAAAAATCTTGGTAATGATTGGCATGTCCTAAGATGCAGACAAAAGCTTGTAAAAACCTGTCGGATTACCCCAAACCCTAGGAAGCAAGTAATTGTTATTTCTAAATGTTATCGGCATCAACACTGACCTGAAATATATCCTTTATTGATGAAGAAAACCAGGTTGACATTTGATCTGTCAAAAAGTATCATGAATAAGTAGTTTAAGTTTTTCACTTGGAAGAAATTTGGCAGTTCCTGTGAGGAGATTAAACTGCTTTTATGAATAGATAAAAAAGGGAAGTCCCAATTGCTTACTCAGTCCTTGTGCTTAAAATAATGAAGTGTCCAATTAGCATATTCTTTCATTCCCTTTCCTAAATAGTAATGTTGAAGCAAAAAAGAGACGTTTATATAATCATATATTTCTGTCCTTGATGTATGGCATTGAATTAATGATGTCAGGGATACAGACTAAGAAATAAACTCAGCAATTCCCCTGAAGAAGCTTACACTCCAGTAAAAATAAAGATTAAATGCATTATTTTCAGCGGTGACAGCCAAAATCAAAGTCAGTGATTACCTGTAGGAAAAGCATGACTGAAGTACATCAAAGGCCGTTCACTAGGAGAGAAAGATGTAGGAAGATAGAAAGGAGAATAAAACTCCTTTGTTGTGCAGCTCATGCCTGTCTGGTTCCCTTACTATGCTAAATGTTTGTATTAATCAGCACTCTTTCTCATTGAAGACATTTTGTTTTGTAAAGTGGTATTTTATGTTTGTTTTATACTTTATTATTATTTTTTTTAATTTTATTTATTTGTCAGAGAGAGAGAGCACAAGCAGGGGGAGAAGCAGGCTCCCCTCAGAGCAAGGAGTCAGATGTGGGGGTTCTATCCCAGGACCCCGGGATCATGACCTCAGTCAAAAGCAAGTGCTCAGCCAACTGAGCCACCCAGGCGCCCCCATTTTATGGTTTTAATTCCTTTGTTTCTCTCTGTCTGTCTTTCTGTCTCTGTCTGTCTCTCTCTCATACACACATTCTGCAAACCCAACATTCTCACATATTTTTAGTTTGCTTGATTTTTTCTTACATCAGAGAGACAATACATCTGAGAGACACAGTCATAAATGTGTAATCGAATGTAATATTATCGATCACAACTTATTTTAAAGCCATGCAAAGCCAGCAAGAATCAGGCTGGACAACTATTTGATTGCACCCATGCTTCCATGGGGTGTGGGCAGCAGCTCTGAGTTATACAGTTATACAGAGTTATACAGTTATACAGACCCTGCTTACTTTCTTTGCACCTTCCTGGCAAAGTTTTTGTTAGATAAGGCAAAGGATGGGCAGTTATTGAATCACCAGTGGTTTGAAGCATGCAAAACAACAAGAAATAATAGTGTCATAGGTGTGCAATAAGTACCTGATTGCTGAATTTGGGCTCAAAAAGGCAGGAAGAAAAATTATCCCCACAGAAGGTCATGCTCGGAAGGCATTTCAACTTATAATTTAAAAGAAAATTAATGCAGGGGGTGTCTGGGTGGCTCAGTGGGTTCAGGTCATGATCTCAGGGTCCTGGGAGTCCGTCCCCTGTGTGGGGCTCCTGCTCAGCCAGGAGTTGGCTTCTCCCTCTCCTTCTGCCCCTCCCCCTGCTCCTGCTCTCTCTACTTCTCAAATAAATAAATAACCTCTTTAAAAAAATTAATGCGAGAAATCAGCTTTTTAAAAATGTCTTCTTGCCACTTTTATATGGGCCAACACATTTTAAAGGCAATTCTCTTTTTTCTGTAATTTTTTAGGTTGATACACAGAGTGGTCTGTTTCCACCCTCTTTTGTTCCTCATGATGGGAAACGCATAAAACCACCTAAAGCACTTTTTTTTTTTTTTTTAGTGCTGAGAGCCCTTGTAAAAACTTCTATGAATTATCTACTTGATCATTACAAAAACCCTATGGTGAAGTTACTATTACTACTCCTCTTTTACACATAAATAAATTAAGGCCAAACAAATTTAGGTAAAGGAAAGGTTTTACATTTAGCAAGTGTGGGACTAAGATATGAGCCTGACATTGCTCCCAGAATCTTGTGTTCTCACCCTTAATTATTGCAGTGGGACCAGAGAGGGACTTGGTAACTCCAGTTTTCTCCTGACTCAATATCCCTGTGTTGGACTATTGCAGTGAAATGAAAACTGAAAATGTTACCTGCATCACTACAGGTCTGCTGGGAGTCTGAGCTAACTGCTCGAGTACCCAGAAAAGTCTCTAATTATATTTAGTGGACAGTTGCCACCAGGTGGCGCCAAATGCAACTAGAAATGGATAAGCTAGCATCCCAGATATCAGGTCTTTGAGGTAAGTACAGCGGTATAATGTTTTCAATTCTGTAGTTTACAGTATTGAGAATTTTTGGACTTCACATATTCTTGTTATGGTGGGGTTTTCTATATTTTATCAGAAACTGAAAAAAATCCAGAAAGAGGAATAGTAAAATTTTATGAATGATAGCAAGTACTTTTGGAGAAAACTGTATTTGGTCATTTGAATCAGTATCTGAGACTTGCCAGGAGGTTTAAAAGCTATTACTCTAAACAGATGAAGTGATTGAATTCACCCTATAATGCTCTGTTAGGGAAAAAAAAAAAAAGAGTTGTTGCGTGAAATTCTCTACTGAGAAACACAGTCCCTGAAGACTACCTGTGCCATCTTTGGTCAAATCACGGTTAGAAAGTGCTCTTTTTTTTGGGGGGGGGGAGAAAAAGCAGAAGTGCAGGGGAGGAAGGGGCAGAGAGAGAGGAAGAAAGAATCCTCAGCAGGCTCCACAGACAGCATGGAGCCCAAGGCAGGACTCCATCTCATGACCCTGAGATCATGACCTGAACTGAAATCAAGAGTTGGGCACTTAACCAACTGAGCCACCCAGACACCTCAGAAAGTACTTTTTTAAAATTGAGCCAAAATCTACATTTAAATAACTTTTTCCTTTTACTGTCCTTAGTTCTAATTTGGAGGATATTATAAAACCAAATGAGTCTTTCCAATTTAACTTTTCTTCAGATATTTAAATAAAAATATTATAATACTCTTTAGAACTATTTCCAAAGCAATTTATCACAATTCTTTTGTTTCTTAATCATGGATTTATTAACTCATTTATTGAGGAAATATGAATTCAATGATTTACTCTGTGCTTGACACTGTGTGAGATGTCAAATGGTGAAGGGGTCAAATGGTAAATCAAACAGACAAAAGCCCTGCTACTGTGGGGTTTATATTCTATATACACAATTCTCAGATAAACATAGTGATTATAGATTGCGTTAAGTTCTTCGAATGTAACGGAGAAAGATTTGAGATAGTAATAATGAAAATAAGACGATCCTTTTCTTATCATGTGCCAGACACTGTTGTAAGTACCCTTCACCCGCTATCATATTTTATTCTTAAAACATCTTTGTTAGTATCCCCTAAACCACCTTTGATAATTCACTAGCTGGAACTCAGAGGGCTCAGAAAAGCTCTGGTATTTGTGTTACTGTTCATAACAGTGAATGGGTAAAGGGAAATGGTACATAAAACAAAATCCAGGAGAAGCCAGGTGAGCTTCAAAGTGTCTCTTCCCAGTGGAGTCACACTGTAACACACTTAATTCTCCAAGCAATGATGTGTGTCAATACATGCAAAATGCCGTCAGTTAGGGAAGTTCAAGCGTTGGTATCTAAAAATTTTATTGAGGTCAGTTACATAAGCATGCAGTACCCCCATGACTGCCCATAGCTACTCAGACTCCAGCCCGCTCCCAGAGCAAAAACAAACATTCACCATAAATCACACAGTTTGTCCAAACTGGTTCCACATGGCCAAAGGCCCTAGGCATACAAAAACACTCTTACCAGGCAGATCATTCCAAGAGCCAGAAGATTATTCCCCAAGAACCATCCAGTTTCTTTCTTTGGAATGTGAATGCTTAGAATAACCTGAGTCTGCTGAATTAAATTTGACTTCTCAGTTCACCAGCCTGGTCCTGTCCTAGGCTCTCTTATTGTAAAGCAATTATATTTTTTTCTGAACATCTACATTTAGTATAGCATTAGTGTTGCCATCACACAACAAACCAATGAGAATTACAAATGTATTTGCTATGCCTTCCCATCAGAATCAGTCCTTGCACATATACCAGATATATTATGAAGAATCATTGAAATTAGCCATGATTTAGTTATTTCTGGGTTCTAAGTCAGTTGGAGACAAGCCAGTCACTCTATCTTAGTCACAGGCTTGTATTGAGACTGGTTGGTTGCAATAATGATTTAGTTTGAGCCTTCCTTGTCTTTTTAAGGTAGGGTCATCCTCTGTGGCATTTCAGATCCATTCTGGGATGCCTACTGCTTTATTTCCACTAGAAATCACTGTCTTTTACGATTCTGCTTAATAGCTTTCTGCCTAAAAAAAAAAAAAAAAAAAATAACTTTCTGCCTACAAAAACACAGGTGATAAGTATTTGTGCACAGCACACTGTGGCCTGTTGGGCATGTGGTAACCTATTTTGTCCATATAATCAAGGACCTTTCTAAGCATTTAGCCATCACTGTTTATAGTTACATAGTGATTAGTGTGCTAAGACTTATATACCACCTCATACTCCGATGGCCTAGTAGGGAATAGTTTTTAGAAATTTCTTCCCCAATTGTCTCTTTTGTGGTAAATATAACCAGAAAAAAGGGAGCCAAAAGGTACTGATACATTATTAGAAATCCACTCAATCACCAGTGATTGGTCTGGATCATCAGCATGTTGTATGACCAAAATGTCTACCAGAATAATGCACCTCAGATCTATAGATTTCTGTTTGAACTTGTTACTTTCTGAAAGTAGAGATTGTTTTGGAAAACAGATGGTTTCACCCTTTTGGGCATCTGGTATCATAATTGTGCTATAGGCCTTTCTTTGGAATATGTAGAGTTTGAACAGCCCAGGACTGTGGAGCTCACCCTTTACTGCCCAGATAGCTACTCTTTGTGTCCCCACTTGTCAGTTCAACTTGTATATGAAGTTAATAGCCTTCTCAAAGTCCAGTGATGCAACTTTAGAAAGGTTGATCAAAGAAGGAAGGAGTGACATTTAAACAAAACCTAAAAATGAAAAAGAGCTAATCTTGGAATGGAATGGAAGGCACTCGAAATGAGGGAGTAACTGGTGTAAAGTCCCCGAGATAGAAGAAAACTCTGAATATTCAGAGGACTGTAGAAAGTTAAATGAGGATGTAGCACAGTCAAGAGTGAGTGAGGGAGAACATAACGTGAGGTAGCATTCAAGAGATAGACTGCAACAGATTATGCAGGACTTTTAAAGCTTTTATAAGAGTAAGGAATTATAGAATGATATGATGACATTTGCTTTTCAAAAAGAATCATTCTTTCTTCTAAGTGCTGGGTTATGGTAGAGGAAGAAGAGATGATGGATGGAAGTAGGTTGCAGTTCTAGGTAGGTTGATGGTGAGCAATGCAACAAGAGATAAATTGAAGTTAATTTTGGGGAGATAAAATCCAGAGCACATGGAGATGGTTAGGAAACATCAGTGAAAAATCAGGCATCTAAAGCTTTGAGCTTTATTACTGAGCTTACTTACATTTGTTTGAGAGAGACACAATAAATATAACAAGTAGGCTAATTATATATCAAAGATGTAAGTGATATGGGAAAATAGAGCAAGGCAAGAGATTTTACAAGCAGAGGTTGAAAAAGAAGCACAACCTTGACTGGAGTGGTCAATTTGGTCTCATTGAAAAATGGCATTGGAGCCAATCTGTCCCATTATTTCTCCAGATGACTTGATCCTCTTCTCTGAACTCTAATTTGCTTCTTCTTGTGATGTATTTCAAGAGCAATATCAATTTTCTTCACCTGGTTGAGTTTCTAGTTGTTGTAATCCATACAATAAAATTCTATTTTGTTGCTTTTCCTTCATGCTTCATGGGTCTCTAAGCAGCTGTTTATCCTTCACCACATACTACATCTCTTCCTAAAAGATATTTTTGGTGGAATAGAATCATTCTGGTTAGTTAGAATATTCCATTTCATCAAATTTTATCACTACCAGTGTAAGAAATAGTCGCTTCCTTTGCCATAACCTGTTAAGTACTCTGCTTTAATTGTTGCCTTACCTCTCACTCATGTTCTTAGTTTCACTGTTTCATTTTTTTCTCATTCTCTCTTTTTTTTAAATCTAATCTCTGTAGAAGTGGTTTTCAATTTTTGGGGAGAGTAAAGTATAGAAGGGAGGTTTGCCAGTGAGTGGGTGGGAATTAAATTGAATGTTTTTGTCGTTTCCAGAGAGGCCTGCCAGTCTTACCTAAGACAGAATGACACCCTCTCTTTCACTCTCTTCTTGAAATTTATTATGCTTTGTAATTAGATTATCAAAAAGCTTTACTCATGATTAGATATAGATTTTGAGATGGAGAAAAGGCATATCTCAAGGAGATAGGATTTAATTTCACATGGCAAGTAAATCTTTGTTTTTAGTTTGAGTAATTTAGAAGAAAGATACCCCATTACAACATATTGTCCTTAAAAACCTTATGAGCTTCCACTTTTGAAAACTAGAGAAAAGAAGAACAAATTAATCCAAAAGAAGCAGAAGAAAATCAATAATAAAAATTAGAGCGGAAATCAATGAAATTGAAAACAGGAAATCTGTAGTGATAATCAACAAAGCCAAAAGCTTTTTGGTTGGAAAATTGATAAGTTTCTAGCCAGGCTAAGAAAAAGAAAAAAGGAGAAAACACAAATTGCTCATATCAGGAGAAATAAAAGAGGGGCTATCAACTATAGATGTCCTGGATATTAAAAGGATACTAAAAGAATACTATAAACAACTCCATAATTACAAATTTGAGAATCTAGATGAAATGGACAAATTCCTTGAAAGTCACAATCTGCTAAAACTCACACAAGAAGAAATAGACAATCCAAAATATAGATATTAATATAAAAATAAAGCTCAAAGAACAAAATATAGACATTAAAACAACAATTAATAACCTTCCAGAACAGAAAGACAGAGGTCTACATGGATTCACTGGTGAAATTCTATCAAACATTGAAAGAAGAAATTATACCAATTCTCAACAATCTCTTCCAGAAAATAGAAATAGAGGTAATTTCTCCTAATTTATTTTGTTAGTCTTGAATTACTAAAACCAAAGTCATTACAAAAAAAGAAAGAAAAAAAAAAGAAAATCACAAGCCCCAAATTTTCACTAATATGTATGCAAATATTTCCAATAAAATGTTTTAGCAAATTGAATCCAACAATGTATAAACAAAATTATACACCATGACAATTGGAGTTTATTCTAGATATACAAGGTTGTTTCAACATTTAAGAATCAACTGATGCATTTCATCACATCACAGGCTAATGAAGAAAATTGCATGGTGTTGTCAATAGATACAGAAAAGATTTTGATAAAATTCAACACCCATTCATGACTAAAATCTCTCTGCAAACTAATAATAGAAGGGAACTTCTTTTCTTTCTTTCTTTCTTTTTTTTTTAAGATTTTATTTATTTATTTGAGACAGAGAGTGAGAGTGAGAGCATGAGCTGGGAGACAGAGGGAGAAGGAGAAGTAGGCTCCCCACTGGACAGGGAGCCTGATGCAGGACTAGATCCCAGGACCCTAGGATCATGACCTGAGCCCAAGGCAGACGCTTAACCGACTGAGCCACTCAGGTACCCCTGAGGGGAACTTCTTTAAAACATGTACAAAAAACCTACAGCTAACACCATACTAAAGAGTGAGAAATGTGAAGCTTTCCCACCAAGATCAGAAACGAGGCAAGGATACCACTTCTCAGCACTGATTTTTTGAAATTCTACCAGAAGTCCTATCTAATGCAATAAAATAACAACAACAAAAAAGAAGTAAGAGGCATATAGTTTGGGAAGGAAGAAAACAAAACTTTGTTCTCAGGTTACATGGTTATCTATATAAAAAAATCCAAAAGAATTGATGAAAAAACTTCCTAGAACTAATAAGTGGTAATAGCAAGATCACAGGATACAAAATTAAAATACAATAAGTGCTTTACATATCAGCAATTAACAAGCGCATTTGAAATTAAAAACACATTACCATTTACAATAGTACCAAAAATACTTAGCTGTAAATCTAATAAAATATGTACAAAGTCTATGTGAGGAAAACAAGAAAACTCTGATGAAAGATATCAAAGAAGAACTAAATAAATGGAAATATATTCTATGTTCATGGATGGTGAAACTCAACCTTGTCAGGATGTCAGTTCTTCTCAACTTGATCTATAGATTCAGTGCAATCTCAGTCAAAAATCCCAGCAAGTTATTGGGTGAATATCAATGGACAGACTCTGAACCTTATATGGTGAAGCAAAAAACCTGGAATATCCAACTCAATACTGAAGAAGAACAATGTGAGAGGAATGACACAACTCAGCTTCTAAGGCTTACCAAAGTGCTTCTGTAATCAAGACACTGTAGTAGTGATGAAATAATAGACAGATCAGTGAAACAGACTAGAGAGACTACAAATGGGTCTGTATAAGTAGAGTCAACTGTTCTTTGGCACAGGAGCAAAGGCAATACAATGGAACAAATACAATTTTTTTCACAAATGGTAGAACGACCAGGCATCAAAATGTGGAAAAAAAAAAATGTAGACACAGACCTTACACCCTTCAAAAAATGAACTCAAAATGGATCATAGACTTAAATGTCAATTTTAAAATACAAAACTATAAAAGTCCTAGAAGATAAAATAAAAAAAAAACCCTACATGACTTTGGGTATGGTAATAACTTTTTAGACACACCACTAAAGGCATTATCCACAAGAGGAAGAATTAAGCTAGACATCATTAAAACTAAACAAACAAACAAAAAGATGCAAAAGACACTGTCAAGAAAAGAAAGGACAGGCCACAGACTGGGAGAAAATAGTTGCAGAAGACACAATTGACAAAAGATTGTTTACCAGAATATACAAAGAACTCTTAAAACTCAACAGTAAGAAAACAGACAATGCAATTAATAAATGGACAAAAAGCATGAATAGAAACCTCACCAAAGATGATATACAATGGCAAATAACTATATGAAAAGATGTTCAACCTCTCCTGTCACTAGAGGATGCAAATTAAAACAGCGAGATACCCCTACAAACCTATTAGAGTGGCCAATTTCAAAAATACTGACAAAACCAAATGCTGGTGAAGATGTGGAGAAGGGATTCTCATGCATTTCTGGTGGGAATGCAAAATGGTACCAGTGCTCTGGAAGACAGCAGTTTGGCAGCTTCTTGCAAAACTAAACAGTCTTACTGTATGATCCAGCAATCACACTCCTTGATACTTATCCTCATGATTTGAAAACCTTTATTTACCACAGAAACCTGCACTTGCATTTTTGTAGCAGGTCTATTCTTAATTGTCAAAACTTGGAAGCAAGTAAATATCCTTCAGTAGGTGAATGAATTAGTAAACTCTGGTACACTCAGACAATGGAATATTATTCAGTGCTAAAAATAAATGAGCTATCAAGTCATGAAAACACATGGTGGGAACTTAAATGCCTATTACTAAGTGAAAGAAGCAATCTGAAAAGGCTGCATATCACATTTTCCCAACGATATGATATTCTGAAAAAAGCAAAACCTTGGAGACAATAAACAGATCAGTATTTGCCAGGTGTTGGGGCAGAGAGAGGGATGAAAAGGCAGAGGACATAGGATTTTTAGGGCGGTAAAACTGTTTTGTAAACTACAACAATGGTGGATACATATCCTTATACATTTGCCAGATATCAGGAGTGAACTATAATGTAAACTATGGGATTTTGGGTGGTGATGTATCAATGTAGGTTCATTGGTATAAATCTACCACTTTGCTAGAGAATGTTGAAATTGCGGGAGGTCGTGTGTGTGTGTGTGTGAGAACGGGGTATATGGGAACTTTTTCCATACTTTCCACTCAACTTTGTTAAGAACCTAGGACTACTCTAAAATAAAGATTATTTATTAAAGGAAGTCTTAGGTGATCAGTGTCAAACTTCTTCCTTTTATTTTAAAGATCCTTGGACACATCTTCAGCTTTAAATTTTGATATTGTAATAGATTACATGGTCAGTTAGACAAGGGTGTGGTAATCCATTTATAATGTGACACTTTCAGCTTCTGGTGTGATTAATTGCCATGCATTAAACATTGGCTGAGAAACCACATTTAGTAATGATCATGGGATTATCACTGTTTGAACAGAGTTCTAAACTGGAGGAAGACAAAGACTTGTAGGATGTCTTCTTAGGAAATTATTTCAAATTACAAATACCCATGCTGCAATGCCTTGTAAATGGTGAGACATTAGTAATGGTAATCTAGGAATGAAAACAAAACTGTATTAAGCACTCCATGAGACAGCACACGAATAATACTATTTTATCCTGTGATACCCCTGTTTTGTAAGGTATGTTTTGCTCTGTTGTGACATTGAGGAACTCGTGAGGCACCCAGACCTAAAATAAATTGCTTGAAGTCATACACATAGGGAATGTTGGAGTCAGATGACCATGGTCTTGCATCCAGAGTATGCCTTGTAGCTATTTTATGATCTTGTCTCCCACCTTCCTCTTGACTGTCACTGACTGGAAATGCAAGAGCAGTGAGTTTTAAAGAAAATATTTCATTCTGCCGTTTTCTAGGTCAGTAGTCATTTGAGAAGATTGGTGGATAAAGAGAGACAAAACAACAAAAAATATCTCAGAAGTATTTTCTGTAGCTTAAAGATTGTGTAGTACAGTTGATTGAATAACAAACTATTTTAACTGAGAATGCTAATGTGGGCAGACAGAAAGGTCGATATTAAATGAGCAGAATATTGTTTTGGTAGCTAGAGTAAATGCAATTGTACTAATTAGCGTAGTAGCAGGTTATATATTCTATTTATATTTCCATATTGCAAGAACTTCTTCTTATATTTTTAAAAAGCCTAATCATTGTGAGCAAATGAATCACTTTTTATGTCTTTTATTCCCCAGTAACCTTAATATATCAGCATAGCCCAGACAGAATGTGACTTTTCCACATATTTATTTATTTGCCTTACCAAATATAGATGATCTTTTTTTTTTCCTAGTCTAGTGTCCTATTTAAACTTTTTTAGCAAGCTTGCATTTGTTGCCAATTGTTTTCTGACAGAATAGTGACAAAGTCATCAGTTTGGTAAATTAGGAGGAAAAAATAACAGATTTTCACATCTGGAGCCTCAGGCTAAATTAAAAAAAAAATTCTTCAGACAGCACCTTTATTTAAGAATATAACAGTTTGTGATGTCTTACAAATCACCCAGTAATAAAATTTTCTTCTTTGATACATTTAGTCATTTTCATCTATCTTAATTTAATCTTTAGAAGAAATTTTTGAAATATATATATATGTTTTATATATATAATTTAGATTTCTTATTCCTACTCACTTTCTATCTATAAGTGTGGAAAATTGTTCTGTAGAAAGACACCTTAAAACAATGGCTCCTTGTTATATACTTTACATATACATTGCATATTGCACAGTTGAAGTCACATATAAATATATAATCAGTTGGTTGCCATTTATAAGGTTTGACATAATTATATGGAAGAAGCAACTGCACTGGTTTCAAAGTACTTCAACATTTAAGTGGGTATAGTGTTTCCTCTCACTAACTAAATGGCACCATCAATTTCATCTAGAGCTTCAGGCAATTCATTAATACTTTAGCAGATGAATATATGACATTTAAAATATTTATCTAACTGAAAACTGAAGACATAAACTGCATCTAACATGCTATTGGCTGAGATTTTTCATAAAATTTACAGACGTTATAAATCACTTTTCATATATATCTCATACTGTTGTTTTCCAAATGTATATTTCAAAAAGAAGAAATAAACAGTGAAGACAAAATATATTTGTTTAATCCAGTTCTCCATACTTGATCTTCTGCTTCTTTCAATTTTTACCTTGTAATATTATTTATGAGACTCAATAATAGTGGACTTGACTAATGGTTACAGTGTAAAATGTATCTTCACTTTGCTTTCTTGCATGGGAACTTGAGAGTGCAGAGTCATATAAATAATTAATATAACACAATGCCTAGAGCAGGATACTCAGGAGTTGTACAAATGAATTATAAAATGATGGCACTTTGTATTTTTGTTTATGAATATACAAGAAAAATTTTCCGTTGATACAGAAACATATCTCAGAAAGGAACTATTTGTACTCAGATGTTAAGTTTTTGCTCTTCATTGGAAAGAAAGTGGATGAAGCTCAATGGAATTAAGTATGACAGTGTAATGAAGAGTTATATATATAGTACTATATTTTAGAGTAGCTATATATCAGAGTAACACAAACTTGCTTAGAAACATATTAATGGAATTTTTTTTCTTCCATTTCCAAGGTTGTCAGTGACATTGTGCCTGGTATCCACTTAGATGTGCACTATGGAAGTGAAGTAAAACATAATGCGTTTAGTGAACATTGACAAATCTAGTAGAGAATGACCTGAAGAATATCACTATGATACATGCTAAGTTGGCTTTATTCAGCGGTTTCTTTAGGTTACCTTGGAGTAAGTCAAGAGCATAACTCCAAAGGCAATGCCATGGACTTCTTTTGTAAGAGACCAAGACAATTTCACACGAATGCACTAACATTCTGGGGTATTAAATCCTGCATTTTATTACGTTGTTGGAATAATGAGTAGTATATCTAGATAAATAAATATTCTTGGTACTTTCAAAGTATCTGTCATAATTATTTCTTATCAATCAGATTTCTGATAAAAATTGGCAGAGAATGTGTTCACAGTCACACTCTCTAGCAAGCCTAGATTACATCCATGTGGCTGGTAAGTAGCATATCTATAGGCTTTAAAAGTCATGAGACCTAGAGTTGACCTGTAATTTTGAAATTTAGAGGTTTAACCAAACTTTTCCTTAAAGAGTAGGCCATTCACCCCCCTATTTACAATATGTTTTGTGGTATAATTGCCAGATTAGGCAAATGCAGATACAGAATGCCTATTTAAATTTGAATTTCAGGTGAACTGTGCAATTTCTCAGCATAAGTATCTCCCATGTAATATTTGGGACATATTTATACTTTTAAAAAATCAGTTTCATCTGAAAGTTTTTTGGGTGTCTAAATTTAATTAGGTAACCCTTTATTGAAACATGTAGGGGCAGATGGAGATGGGCATCATTTCTGCCACAGGACTAGCCCTGTTTGAGGGACAATGAACTTCCCACAAAAATCTATATTTCTGGAAGCCAATAAGCATGAATTTCATTTTAAAATTTATTCATTCAGCAAATATTTATTGAGTGCCTACTGGATGTAAGGAATTATGCAAGGTACTTGGCAGTGAAGACATAGGATCACTGATGTAAGTGAGAGATAATTTAGCTAGGAGACATAATAAGCAAAATGGATCAGTAATTATAAATGGAGAAAGATGTTATGAAATAAATAAAACAGTAATGTGAGAGAGAAGAGGGCCATCTTTAAATAAAGAAGCCAGAGAAAGGCTAGATGAGGGAATGATTTGAAATGAAGCCTAAAAATTAAGAGTGATCTGAATTAGTCATATGAAAATCTGAGATAAGAGCATGCTAGGGAGTGGGAATTCCTATATAACAATGCCCTATATCAAGAAAGGACTTAATATGGAATGTAAAGGAAAATTATTTATGGAACATAGTGAAACATTTTATGGAAAAATTAAATAGGTCCTTGCAAATAATAGTAAAAATTTGGATTTTTTTTTTTTTTTTTTTTTTTTCCTTTTTTACTTTCTGAAGTGGAAAGCCATTGGATTCCTTAAGGCAGAAAAATAACAAACTTTGGTTTCTATTTTCAGAAGATGAGTTTAAGTAACATAGGGAGAATATATAGGAGAAGAGCACAAATACAAAGTGGGAGGCAGATTACGATGCAAATGCAGTAGTCTCAGGGGCAGGTGGGAGGATGGCAGACTTGGAAAACCAGAGTGGTAGCAGTAAAAATGACAAGAAGTGGAGAAACGTAAGGTTTGCTTTGGAAGTAGTAAGGGCATATGAGACCTGCTAAGGGCTTAGTTGTTGGTACTAAGAGAAAACAGTAATAAAGGATGACTCAGCATTTTAGCTAAGCCTAGTACCAGTGCACGTAGAGAAGGAAGGCCATAGGAAGAAGGAGGTTATGAAATAAAGTCAAGTGTTAGTTTTTATTAGTGATAAATGGACATACGCTGTGGTAGGTATCCTAATTATTTTTTTCTTTTTTTTAAAGATTTATTTATTTGTTTTGAGAGAGAGAGAGAGAGTTCTTGTGAGCAGGGGAGGGGCAGAAGGAGAGAGAGAGAATCTCAAGCAGATTCCCTGCTGAGTGTGAAGCCCTACTCGGGGTTCGAACTCAGGACCCTGAGATCATGACCTGAGCCAAAATCAAGAATCAGACATTTAAGCAACTGAACCACCCAGGCGCCCTCTAATTATTTTTTGTTTGTTTCCTACAGTGAAATAGCCCAACGTTTCCATCTAATAGTCCAATCGACTAATTTAACATTTTTAAATACATTAACATTTTTAAACATATCTCCTAGAGAACTAATTCTCTGTAGGAACTTTGGTTTAAAAACAGAAATACCTAAAAATTAACTTTCCTTAAATTTCAGAAACACGAAGCATGTTTAAGCATTACATAGTATTCTAAAAAAAGAGCATTGAGGTAGCTGTGAAATGATTCTGAAAAACCCAGTTTTCTCAGTCAAGAGATAACACCTGTGAATTATTTGATTTTGAAGAAATGGGATACTTGTATTACTCTGTTACCTTTTCTCAGTCATTTGTCTAGAGATCTTAGATTAAATCAATCATACTTCATAAGTGTAGTGATGACTTCAGTGCCATTTCCAGTTTATTTGACTAAAAGTTATCATCGGAATAATTCACAGAAAGTCTGTAACCATAAATATTGAGAAACAGGAGTGTCATTTCAAAAATCTATATATAATTGAGATATCCTTTTAATGGTGATGGATAGTCATAACTGAATTTCATTATTAGCCATCTGTCTTTCACATCCATTTGCTGATTTGGTTTTCTAATAAAATCATTATGAATATCAATCTGGTTTTTAGAAACATATTGAATTTAGAATTTTTCTATGAAAATATAATTGGGCATGATACATTTTGATAACGTAACATAGTGTCAAAAGATAAACTGAGGCAAATTTTTTAAGAGTGTATTTGAACAGAAATCAATTTGAATTGGACAGCATCCAATTTAGCAGAGGAGCTCCTAAGAGCTACATAAAATGAGAGACTTTTATAGGCAAAAAAAGCATGTTGGTTATTGCAAAGTTACTTATTTTGAGGGGATGAGAGGGGTCTATCAGGCAGATTATTTAACTAGTGCTGATGATGTGGTTCCTGATGGACTGTTTTAAGATTCCACTTCTGGGAGAACTGAAACTATAATAAACTGTAATAAATCTTAGTTTAGTGACGTGGGACTTTGCATAAACTGCTTATTTTGGGTTTGTTGTCTTAATTTTGACAATTTTCCTTTTTGATCAGCCTCTCAGCTTAAACGGGGGCATGTGATTAAAAATGGAAGGTATTAGTGCTACTCCCATATACTGCTCTGGAGTTCTCACAGTTTCTGCTGGATCTCTGTGTGGTGTTCTCTGGTCATGGTGTGGGGTTCACAGTCTTAACTCACTCATACTCTTCATTCATTTCTTGGTCTTCTAGTCATAGGGAGATTATTTGCTTGGCAGTCCGGGGGCTGTGAACATGCATTTAAAGATTTTGAGAGAATACAGTATACCAGGGAGACCACTATGATTATTATAAGCAGGATAATTCCCAGTGTCTGGAGTGCAGGTGGGAGCTTTGATCCTCAAAACCCAAAACCAATCACAGTCAAATAAGTCAAATGAAGACCCCATTCAAGAAGTCACTTTCTTAAGCCAACTTGTTTATCCATTGATCTTATGTAACTGGGTTTCAACTTCCCCGGAAGTGTTAATTCAAGGGCAGCAAGGGTGTTGGCTAAAGCACAAACACCTCCTTACTCAGCTAAAAGATAATCAGGAGCTATCCTATTATCAAGAAGAGATTTAAAAAAAAAAAAAAAAAAAAAGAAAAAAAAAAAAGAAGAGATTTGGCCAGAGAGTTTAGGATTTTTGTTGGGCCACTATTGCTTTCACAGCAGATTCTGCAGTATCCTCAAGAGTTAAGAAGAGATTCCTGATCAGAGTCTCATTTGTAATTATTCTTGCCAGGGGAGTAGGAAATGGATGAGGTTATCTGGGTTAAAACCACTGTGGCCACTGTAATTCAAGGTTATCTTTGGTAAGGTTAACCCACATGTTTAGCCTTTGAACAAGATTTTATTCCTCTCTAGCCTCACACTGGACCCAGTCCAGTTTCTAAGTCAGACTCAGTCTTATCCTGACTAATCCTGGGCCCAGGCTGGAAAAAGAAATGCTCTCAAATAAAATCTGAAAGCACATAATGCAAAAGGTGCAGAGCTAGATCTGAGGGGAACTTAACCCACAGCCTTAAGAGGCAGCAGGAAAGCAGTGACCAGGGTTCACAGGTACCTAAGCCTGGTTCCTCAGTGCTCCAGTGAGCCTTCGGGGTTCTCTTTCAGTTCCCCCTTCTGACACCAGAACTGTTAAAAGATAAAACTGAGGCATATTAAAAATTTTAAGAATTTATCTGAGAAAAAATTGATTCTAATTGGGTGCATCCAGCCCAGAAGATAGAAAGTGCTATGGGACAGGAAAGACTTTTATAGGCAGAAGGGAATGGGAACAAGGAAGTTAGTTATACAAGGCAAAAAAAGCAGGCTGGTTATTGCTAGGGAACTTTCTTTTAGAGAATGGCAGGGATCTATCAGGCAGATTACCTAACTAGCTCTGATTAGGTGATTATTGACTGGTTTAAGATTCGTTTCTGAGAGAGCTGAAACTGTAATTAGGGCCTGATTTGGTAATATAGGGCTTAGCATAAGTGACTCCCTTCTGAGCCTGTTGTCTTGTTTTTAGCAATAGAAAATTAAACCATGATCAAAATGTAAGTAAACTTATTTAGAGGAAGAAAATAAGAACATAGTTGAGATAGCTTTTATGTAATTTTTTTTTAAATTTGAAAAAAAAATTTTTTCGGGGTGCCTGGGTGGCTCAGTGGGTTAAAGCCTCTGCCTTTATCTCAGGTCATGATCTCAGGGTCCTGGGATCGAGCCCCACATCGGGCTCTCCGCTCGGCGGGGAGCCCGCTTCCCCTTCTCTCTCTGCTTGCCTCTCTGCCTACTTGTGCTCTCTCTCCTCTCTGTCAAATAAATAAATAAAATCTTTATTACTTTTTTTAAAGATTATTTATTTATTTATTTGACAGAGAGAGAGATCACAAGTAGGCAGAGAGGGAGGCAGAGAGAGAGGGAGAAGCGGGCTCCCCGCCGAGCAGAGAGCCCGATGTGGGGCTCGATCCCAGGACCCTGAGATCATGACCTGAGACGAAGGCAGATGCCTAACAACTGAGCCACTCAGGCGCCCCTAAATAAAATCTTTGAAAAAATAATTTGAAAAAAAGTTTTTAAATGTATTTTTCAGAATTTCACTTTTCATGAGAAAGGTTTGAAATTTCATATATTAAATATATTTATGGCTTTTGTGATAAATTCTTTTCTGAGTGAAAATATATCATATACTTTATTTTTCAGCTTTTATACAAAATCATGAAATTGTAGTAAACCAAGGTTTAGTTAAAGTAGGTAGTTTATGTGGTATATTTTTTCTCTACAGAATCAACATTTAACTGCACTAGATAATTGTTGTACTAGTTATTTATTGCTCAGGATTATGAAGCTGTTTATTGATGTAATGAGAAAAAGGAAAAAACAAGCAAGAAACCCATAACAAACCTTAGAAATTAAAATCTTCCCAACATCATTGTCTATTACAACCAACAATTGCATTTAAATAGGAATATCTAAGCCATATTACATATCGATACCTATTTATCTAGAGTATTTGCAGTTATTTTATTGGCACAACTTTGATGTATTT